>LR990363.1:4606558-5231558 GCA_905147345.3 Mythimna impura
GCTCAAAAAGTGTAACTTGAATTAATATCAAAGAAAAAGAAATACTGCATAAATAAAATAAATAAATAATTATAATTGCATAAGTTGATACAAAATGCTATGCAATAGCTTTACCGCGGCAGTCCCCGAGTGCCACACTTATTTTTTTTTTGTTTGTGGGAGATAATCTTTGAAAGTACTGCTCCCCTAGCCAAATTACAATCGTTTCGTATCGAATTCCGTTCTTCAATCGGTAACACCTCGGTGTCAGCAATTGCAGAAAACGATAAGTTGGTAGCCATGTTGACGCGCCTGAGTCGGCCGCTCGTTCTACAATGTCGTTCTACAATAACAAAGGATGTAGCGTTGAACATTGTAGAAACGATAACTATTCATTCTATCATTTTGAACGATGTGAACTTGCTACGAATTTTCTATTCGTTTGTTCTGACCACGTGACTTAACGTTGAGATGATGTCATTCCCATACATTTGATTAGTTTTCGACTAGCGTTAACGTCGTCTACTTCGGGGCCCTGGAACGAAGACGGTGCCCTGGAACGTAGGCGGGGGGGACCTGGAACGAAGGCGGGGGCCCTGGAACGAAAGCAAAGAAGGAACATAGGAGTGGGTTTTAGTCAGTAAAAGTCTGACACGCCCTCCCGCCCCGTCCAAGGGCGAGAGATGTGTTTAGATGATTTCCCACCTAAAAAAAACAGTAGTCGTCTACATTGAAAACGGATTATAGACGCACACATGACGTTGTCGTTCATTTAACAAATGTCAAAAACAGCCACAGTGCTGCCATCTAGGTCATGAAAGAAAACCCTTAACTAAAGGCAAAAGTTTTACTATACAAATATCCATAACTCCTGTTTTTCATTAAATTCTAAAGTTCACAAACTGCTTACGAGTTTTGAAATTCTTCTTAGTTACTTCAAAGTAATTTAAGTTTACACAATAACGTGATTTTTATTATCTTGTAAGCATGCGAGTTAAAGGGCATGACCCTAAAACGCAATAGTCTCAACTAAGGAGTCGTTTAGTCTGCGGAATTGTTCGAAAGAGCTGGAATAGAAAGGGCAACTGAAGGAACATGGGTGGGTTTAAGTCAGTAAGTCTGACACTCCCTCTCGCTAAACTCAGAGCGGGAGAATTTATTTGATGATTTCCCACCTCCCCCTTTCCTACTTGACAAGTTAAACATGGGTGTATATCGTCATCATCATCATCATCATCTTTTAAACTAAAAGACGTCCAATGTTGGACATAGGCCTCCCCCAAGTGTCGTCATAATGAGCGGTCCTGTGCGTCTCGCATCCATCAGATTCCCGCGACCCTTATCAGGTCATCGGTTCACCTTGTGGGAGGCCTTCCAACGCTGCGTTTTCCGGTACGTGGTCGCCACTCCAGAACTTCGTCTCCATCGACCATCTGTTCTGCGTGCAATGTGTTCTGCCCACTTTCAATAATGGTACATATAATATTATACGCTTTCTCTTCCCGAAAAACAGGTGTATTTTTATGTTATGACTTTTAAATACATATAATATATATCCTATATCTTTTCAATCAGTAAATATTGATAGTAACATTCCTATCATTATGCCTAATATTGAACCACAAAGTACGATTATTACCAACACAATAGGTTGAAATCCTATCGAATGTTTCCAAATACTCACCAAAAGTATTCAAAACACCAGACAATCCATAGATTATTGTTAAAACATGTTTTTAGAAATATGATAACCTGCTTAGTATCTCGTTACTATGTTTCTAAAACATAACCAAGTTAATGTCACCACAAATCACTACGCAAATATGTAATCATTTTCTCTCGCACCGGGTCTTGGTACATGCCATGGTCCGGAGCGAGGAGGAGTGGCAGGCGATCGCCTCCTTCTGCGAAGCAGTAATGCTAGCAAAGGAAGAGGCCGCACGTGTACGCGCGAGGCAATGGCCCTCGCGCCCCAGCCGCCGGGATTTCGATCCCGATTTCCGGCAACCGTAGGCGCGGGCTTGCAGACGGCGAGCAATGGGTAGCTCCCCGCCGACCGTCCGGTAACCGTCCGGACCGAGCCCAAGTCATCGACGGCGCGTAGTGTTCCACGTGCGCCTCAAGGAGATGTCAGCAACCGTAGGGGCTAGCAGAGTCGAAACCTGCTGGGGCCATGGGTGATGCGAAAGAGATCCCCGGGGCCCTGTAACAATGGCAAAGAAGGAACAGGAGTGGGTTTTTAGTCAGTAACAGTCAGACATGCCCTCGCGCTCCGCCCAAGAGCGGGGGATGTCATTAGATGATTTTCTCACCCAAAAAAATTAAAAAAAAATTAATCCTTTAACTTACATGTAAAACAAACATTTTCAATTAAATTACTGGATTTGTAAACACATGTGATTTCTATCATAAATCAGTAGAATTGGCAAAGGCATCAAAATGTCGTAAGAACTTCGTGATATGCCAGCGGCGAAGTTTCCTATAAATTGTGAAAATGAAAACCTATGAATGCATCGGTATTAAGATGAAGACACGATGCAAACATACATATTTAACTTTTATTTAACTCAAGACTATGTTGGGTTTTTTTTTTTCACCGACAATCTATTTGACCTCTCGAAGCATTATGTAAATCTGTAATTCCCTTTTTTAGGGTTCCGTACCTCAAAAGGAAAAAACGGAACCCTTATAGGATTACTTTGTTGTCCGTCTGTCTGTCTGTCTGACAAGACCCTTTATCTCGGGAACGCGTGAAGGTATCGAGTTGACATTAAAACTATATACTCAGGTCTGCGGTCCCTTGAAGCTGTAAAAATCAAACATCTGAGTTGACAGAAAAAAAAATACCGCCGTTTATGTCGCAAAAATCGTGTATTGTCGAATACACGATTTTTTTTAACAATGCTTTCTTGCGATTCGGAAAAATCTTTGAGACTCGATTCGAGAATTGAACTATTTATCTATAATATAAAAGTAGAAACTGACTGACTGACATATCAACACAAAGCCTAAACTACTGGGACTAGGAGCGTGAAATTTTGCACAAAGCTTGCTTTTATGACGTAGGCGAGCACTAAGAGAGGATTTTTCAAAATTCACACCCTGAGGGGATGAAACGGGAGTCCAAAGTTTGTATGATGAAAACCTCCAAAACTCCAAAGCCTTGAGCATCGTCGCCGAGTTGCTGGCCTGTCGGTTTTCTATCGGTTACACTTCGGGGAGTGTGCGTTGGAATTGCACAATTTAATTCCACCAAGTCCGTTCCATCATCGGACCACTAGACGTACGGCGTTGCGCCATCGGTACATGGTGGACATCCCACCCATACGTACAAAGCGTTTTGGGAACACATTCATAATGCGTACAGCTAAGGAGTGGAATTCCCTGCCCGAGTCTGTGTTCCCTGATAGCTACAACCTAGGGGTCTTTAAGTCAAGAGTGAATAGGTTACTTCTAGGCAAGCGTGCTCTATCGTCGGCCACATCATCGCTTACCATCAGGTGAGATGGTGGTCAAACGCGAGCCTATCAATAATAAAAAAAAAAAAAAAAAAAAAAAAAAAAAAAAAAAACCTTCTTTCACGCAGGCGAAACCGCTGACAGAAGCTAGTTTTAAAATAAATAAACTCATTTTTGATAAAATCGGTAAAATATTCCTTTGAAAAAATTACAAGCAAGATGACACAATGTCATCAGGCATCTCTTTCTTTTCTAAGCAGTCTGAACGAGACAGCGCTTCAGGTCTTGTCCAGGCCTTAATTCAAGTGTTTTGTAATTCTAAATTCTTGTGTAGGTTAGTTCGATTGGTAATTAAGCAAATTGGTATGCTGTAGTAATATGTTGTTTTCTATTACTGTTATCACGATTGTAATTTAAATCATCTTCATGCTAAATGTTTCCTATGAGTTACAACGTCGGTTACAAAGTTAGGACATCTTGAATTTTAGAATGGAGTTAGCGGGAAGATTTTATTTTAACTATCGCAACCCAGTGCTTATGGCGGTAAGTCCCCTCTTTGAGAAGTGGGTGGACGTAGGTCCTCACAGGACATGGTAAGTTCGGGAGGTTCCTGCACCGGATTCGTGCGGAAGAAACGACCGGGTGTCACCAGTGGTGCTGTGTGGACCGCCGCGAGGACACGGTAGAGCACACGGTGGAAGTGTGCCCCGCTTGGGCAGAGCAATGACGTGTCCTCGTGGGGGCGATCGGCGGCGGCGATCTCTCGCGCCGGGCCTTGGTACAGTCCATGGTCCGGAGCGAGGAGGAGTGGCAGGCGGTCGCCTCCTTCTGCGAAGCAGTAATGCTAGCAAAGGAGGCGGCCGATCGCGTGACGCGCAACGGTCCTCACGCCCCAACCGCCGCCGGGATTCCAATCCCGATTTCCGGCCACCGTAGGCGCGGGTTTGCGGACGGCGAGCAATGGATAGCTCGCCGTTCGACCGTCCGGTAACCGTCCGGACCGAGCCCAAGTCGTCAACGGCGCATACTGTTCCACGCGCGCCTCAAGAAGATGTCAGCAAACCGTAGGGCCCCAGCAGGGTCGAAGCCTACTGGGGCCAAGTGTCTGCTTCTGAAAGGAAGACTCGGTCCTGATACGAAAGGCAACGAAGGAACAGGAGCGGGTTTTTAGTCAGTAAAAGTCTGACACTGTCTCGCGCTCCGCCCAAGAGCGAGGATGTCATTGGCCCTGGGGCCTTACCATGACATGTTAAAATATCAGTTGTGCGAGCGAGAAAAATAAAAGGAGCTATACACCCTATACAGCTCCATCCCTTTAACAGTTCGGTTTAAGTCGTAAAATGGATCGCGTTAAGCGTTTGTGGTAGTCTCAGAACTTTTTAAAATTCCCAATAACATTAAACACTTAAGTAAAACATTAAATATATTGAACGATTAATACAATTACTTATTTGAAACAGTAAATTTTGATTGATTGCAATTAAAACTGTTATAGAATAGAATATCAAATGTGCAATAAAATCTTAGATAATGATCTCGTACCAAAATGTCATGATTATAATTATATTATTGAAGGATCGTTTAGTTTCAGTTTGTCCTTATTTGTTTCATTTATATACAATATTATTATCTGTCATACCTCCTTAAGGTATATAATTGGACCTCGTGAATCGGCGGCAACGATCTCTCGCGCCGGGGCTTGGTACGGCGAGCAATGGGTAGCTCGCCGTCCGACCGTCCGGGCCGAGCCCAAGTCGTCGACGGCGCGTAGTAAAAAAACCTTTTTTTTGACTGGCCTGTTGGTCTAGTGGTTAGTGGCCCTGACTGCTATGCCGGAGGTCGTGGGTTCCATTCCCACTTAGGACAAATGTTTGTGTGATGAGCACAGTCATTTGTTCTGTGTCTGGATGTAATAAATCTATAATATGTTTGTATTTAGAAATATATAAGTATGTTTATCAGTTGTCTAGTACTCATAACACAAGCTCTGCTTAGCTTGGGACTAGATAGCGTTGTGTGATAGTTGTGGAATATTATATTATTAATATAGGTATAGAATACTTAGGGCGTCCAGGCAATGAATGTTTTCCATCTCCGGTTTGAGAGCAACGTTCATGAAATAAATTACAGAAAGTTGTATACCTGGCTAGGTTTGAATTTGAACCCACGACCTACAACTCGTAAGTCGGGGCCGCCAGCACTAGGTCACTGCTGCTCACTGGTTGACAAATACTTGATGCTTTTTATCAATCAAACGCCTAAGGTAATCGTTCTCAACAAGACAATTGACAAAAGCCAGAGTGCAATTGTTATGTTTAGCCATTGTATTTAAGAATTCTTGTAATTGTTAACTTTGAAGTTTTGTAATTGTTAACACTCACTTTACGTGACGCTGCAACGTTGCCCAGTGTCCCGAAACTTTTTTGGTCAAATGGAGCCATTCGATATGGACCCGCGGGATCACTCTTCCTAATCACATTTTGAATGTATCGACTGGACCCACTGTACAATTTCATTAGAAATACAGTCACGGAGTGTGTGGAGTGAGTGATCCTGTGGGTCATTTCGAGTGGGTTAAGTTGACCAAAGACTCCTTGCACCCTAACACTTTACGACGAATTCATGTGACGCGGGACATATTGTTGAAACAATTTGTCCCATAATGTAATTGAGGCTTAAATTAGACTAACTTATTACAAGTTTCCACTTCATAGACTTTATTTCGAAGACAATAAAATCCGCCTTAGTCTGAAAATAGCACGGCATACTTCATTCATTTAATCACATAGATATCTGCATGCAATCTGATGAGCTAATTAGGTGTATCCTGCGGCGTTGCCCGGTCAATAACTTCATAACAAAAACCTAATCAAGATACTAATAGCTTTCATCACACAGTTAGGCAATTAATACTATTACACTGGTTTTTATACTCAGATTGAAAAATACCGCTTGTTCTGCTTAAACTTTTGTGATATATGGTTGAGTCGTTGGTAGGTAGATGGTACGAGAAAAATTTTCACTTTTTGTGACTGGAACATGTACAAACAAAATAAAGACACAAAATGAAGAGTATTTATTCATTTTATATACATTTAAATCTAATAATAACGTAATTAAAACTAGCTTACAAAATAAAAATAAAAGCCCTAAAGTACTAAAAAAAGCAATCTAAAGTACGGCGTCGAAAAACTCCCCCACATCGCTGTCGACTGGTAATGTACCCAAAAGACTGGCGGCATTGCCACGCTAAATGGCAATGCTTATCCTTTGTCCGAAGTAAAAGCCAG
This sequence comes from Mythimna impura, assembly GCA_905147345.3. Taxonomy (NCBI): domain Eukaryota; kingdom Metazoa; phylum Arthropoda; class Insecta; order Lepidoptera; family Noctuidae; genus Mythimna; species Mythimna impura. The sequence goes on from LR990363.1 coordinate 4,613,286, forward strand.
CCCTTGGGTCACGCGAAGTGTCAACAAGGCGTTTCGAAAGTTCTTTAAATAATTTGAGAGCACTCGGACCCCACGATCCGAGAGTTTCAATCCCAAACGGCTCGAAAATATAACTACCAACAAGGTTATTATATTTCCGCCGCTTGAGGTTCTCTGCAGCCGCTGTGGCAGCACCGGCACAGCACGACGAGCTAGGAAGATGAGATGGCGCAAGATTGTCGACACAGGTAGCGTCCCACACTAAAGGCCTACCCATCTTCCATGGAAATAAAGACATACCGTCCGGTCTTTTGCCATCGTCGCGTGCCAGGCCATGAGGTTCCAATACGACCGGAACGCCGACGGTGACAAGACAAACAAAACTTTAACAAAAACGTTTAAAAAAACCGGGCAAGTGCGAGTCGGACTCGCGTACTGGGGGTTCCGTACAAACTTACCTACCTATGAAAACAGTTCAATTCCCGAATTGAGTTACGAAGATTTTTCCGAATCGCAACAAATGCTTTTTTTTGCGACGTAACAACAAATTTACAGTTTTCAGATTTTTTCCTATACTTGTGCTATGAGACCTTGCTTCACACCAAATTTCAGGATTCTAGGTTAACGAAAAGTACCCTATGAATTTTGATTCCACTTGAGTGTCGAAATACACGTTTTTTGCGACATAATTTGCGGCCGTATCTTTTTTTTTCGTTAACTCAGAAGTTTGATTTTTTCACAGCTTCCTGGGACCGCAGACCTAAATATATGGTTTTAATTTCAACTCGATATATTCACGCGTTTCTGAGATAGGGTCTTGACAGACAGACAGACGGACAACAAAGTGATCCTATAAGGTTTCCGATTTTTCCTTTTGAGGTACGGAACCCTAAAAAATAAGGGAAAATAAAACCTCTATCTTAATTTTTTTAAAGGCGATGTACACTATACTAATTGAGTTCCTGTGTCCCCTAGATGGGGGCTGAGGGCGTCCACAGTGCGCCTCCATCCTGTTCGGCCTTGAGCTTCGCGCTTCATTTCGCTCCAGGTCTTCCCTATGTCCTTCGCCTCTGTCATGACAATTCATCGCTAGGTCTGCTTAGGGCGACCACTTTTACGCTTTCATTGAGGATTCCAGTCTAGGGCTTGCCTTGGTATATGTTCATGGTCCCTTCGGGGCGTGTGCCGAAATACGCTTTACGCAATATTTTTGCTTTCAATATGTCGCAACAGTTTCCAAAAACCGGGGTTATCCTTGGGTGCACTTGGGTGCATAGCGCGTACAAGGATATTCATCGGTTGGTACCGTGTACCATTAAAAATGTTTAAGAGGCCTCTGCAAGCCGAATTCGGCGCCTCGTACGTCTTTCAAAAGTCCTAAGATATATGAAAAAAGAATATAGCATTTTTTATATCACGATATCATAAACCTACTATATCTATTAATATCTTAACTATACGGTTTAACACGCCTATAACAAGCATTTCCTACAACACAAACGCACATAAAAAACACGATATTTTGTTACCACCAAGGCCAAGGCTACCCCTAATATCGTCATTAACATGCCAAGTTTTACGCGACTAATTTGCACGTAATTGAGCCCCGCCTAATTTCAGCCACCGCCCAGTTTAGCCACGAACACCGCACCTTGGGACTATCATATTTTTCATTAAGCTAACTGCTTTAATGGAAAATAGGTAATGGTTCGCCGTATTATTTTTAGACTGCACGATAAATTTTTTTTCTTGTTGTTGTTTTCGCATACAGTCAAACGGGGTGAATAGGAACGCAGGGGTGAATAGGAACAAAAGTTTGAAGGGGATCTTCGCGTTAATTAACAATTTTTCCCAGAATTTAAGTACTCCTATTTATTCATTCATTGTAATAAAAACGGATGATTTATATAAATGATTTCTATTTGATAGAAATCATTTATATAAATGTATACCAATGTGGAAAACCTAACCAAAGTTTTGTTCCTATTCGCCCCTCCGTTCCTATACACCCCGTTTGACGGTACCTCGCCCGTTCCTCGGAAAGCGTGTTAAGCCAGAGGTGTAGCATGGACTAATTTAGATGTGGGCGAAGACACATAAGCCAGACCTTTTTCTTTCATAAATTCGAAAACGAGACAGCGACTGTCGCAAAGTCGCAACCCAGTGTTCGACCATATCGTCGCTTACATCAGGTGAAATAGTGGTCAAACGCGAGCCTATCAATTATAAAAAAACCCTCGTTCTTAAAGAGCCTTCGCTTGTGCGACACCCCTTTGGGTGACGAAGGCAAAGAAGGAACAGGAGTGGGTTTTTAGTCAGTAAAAGTCTGACACTCTCTCGCGCTCCGCCCAAGAGCAGGATTTGTCATTAGATAACCACCTAAAAAAAACACCCCTTCGGGTGCGAGGCCGTGGGCGAGGGCCCACTTTGCTCACGCCTAACTACGCTACTGTGTTAAGCCATTGGTCCCGTCTATAATTTGTATATCTTTGAGAGTCGTTACGAACAGTCAGAAGCCAGAAAATCTGTCACCAGTCTCGCCAAGGAGTTTCTTTTTTGAGTTAGCAAATCATCTAATCACTTTTTTCACTCTACGGTGGTGCTAGAGGACGTGTCTGACTTTTACTGAATAAAACCCACCTTTTTCCTTGAGCATGGTATCTCTTTCAGAAATTCTCCGTGGCCAAGGAATATACAGACTTTTTTATTTATTTATTTAATATCGGAGGACACACAAATCTAATGAAAACAGGATTGCTTTACTTGCATAGTACTCTCTTGCATAGTTTCTGATCAAGTTCACCTCTTCGAAGAATCTTAGCGTGTTGTATAAGTCAGAGCTTATATCCTTTTTAGGGTTCCATACCGAAAGGGTAAAAACGGGGCCCCGTTGCTAAGACTTCACTATCCATCTGTCACCAGGTTATATCTCATGAACGGTGATAGCTAGACAGTTGAAATTTTCACAGATGATGTATTTCTGTTGCCGCTATAATAAGAAATACTAAAAACCCTCCTAATTCCGCCTAGCCCGTTCCATCATCGGACCATCAGGCGTACGGCAATGCGCCACCGGTACATGGTGGACATCCCACCTATACGCACGAAACGTTTTGGGAACACATTCATAGTGCGTACAGCTAAGGAGTGGAATTCCTTGCCGGAATCTGTTTTTCCTAATGGCTACAACCCGGGAATCTTTAAGTCAAGAGTGAATAGGTTACTTCTAGGTAAGCGCGCTCCATCGTCGACCGCATCGTTGCTTTCCATCAGGTGAGATAGCGGTCAAGCGCGAACCTATCAAGAATTAAAAAAAAAATACAGAATAAAATAAATATTTAAGTGGGACTCCCATACAACCAATTTTTATTACCAGGTAAACGCTTGAAATATTCACAGAATATTTAGTTGTATATTCACTTTGAAAATAAACAATTAAATTAAAATATCGTAAATATTTAAGGGGGGCTCCCATACAACAAACCTGTTTTTTTGCTTGATATTAATATTATAGTACAGAACCCTTCCTGTGCTAGTCCGACTCGCACTTGGCCAGTTTTTCTCCAGAGATATACCTACCTAACCAGCCTGTCTACCTTTACCAGTGTATTCTTCCTTAAAGATAAGATATGGAGTAAAAACCTGGATGGCCAGTTTTTGTCCCGATGGGCCTAGCGTATTCAATGTAACTATATAAAAGAGCTGAATAATGTATAGTTAAGTCTTAGAGACGGTTCATACTATGACGCTAAGCATTATTTATTGGTAAATAGTCTTCTGACAATCTGAGATTTTATCGGCGATTGTTGAATTGTCAAAATGTTTGAGTACTAAAATTGCGCATGCGTATGTGCCTGTCAAAGCGATAACCATTAAATTTATTTTAAAAATGAAATACATTTTGTTTAAATGCAAGAAAAAAGAAATTTGCATTTTTTTTTAAAGCATTGTCATGCGAAGATGGTTTTAGACCATTTAAGTCTAAAACCATCTTCGCATTTATTACTTTTCTTATGAAATCGGTTTCAAAGCCTATAACGGACATTATGTAGAATCAATTTTTCAATAGTAGTATATTATATTCTGATTTTTTCAGTTTATGAATATTTCAGAATAATAACAGACGAGCGTTCTGATCCTGGATCGGAATCTTTAGGATTATGATTTCAAAATGGGCGTATTCCCATGCATTTTAATAGAGCGACACAAACATACTAGATTCAGATTATGAATTATTTCAGTTTAAATACTGCCAAAAGCAATGCGATTAGTATTACTAATTCCTCTTCTATAAAGAAGTTTGCTTGTGCCGGGAATCACGAGACTACTGATCAATCATCATCTTCCTGCCCTTGTCCCATCTTATTTGGGGTCGGCGCAACACGTTTTTTTCTTCCATTCTATCCTGTCAACCGTCATGCTATCACTAACTTCCTTTTCTTTCATATCACTGTTCACACAATCCATCCATCTTTTCTTTGGCCTCCCTCTCCCTCTCCACCCATCCACATGTATACTTATAACTCTTTTAGTAACATGCGATTCATCCCTCCTCTTTACATGACCATACCAAGACAAACGATTCCCCTTCAACTTTTCATCAATATGAATTTTTAAAATACGTGTGAGGCAAGCAGGCCTAGCTAAGTTTCGACCGTGTCGTTTCGAATCTCTTTCTACAATCGGTAACACCTCATATTTGTTTGTTCTGACCACGTGACTTAACGTTAAGTTGTTGTCATTCCCACATATTTGAATGTTTTCTGCTAGCGTTAACGATTGTAGATTATCAACTTGGCTAAGCCTGAAGGAACCGGAATTTAGGTTATATAAGATAAATGATATTTATTTTGCAAATAGGTTTAAAAAAAAAACACTCAAACTTGTAATTTTTTTTTTTGTTTTTATTTTTTTAAATTTATAAATTTTAGATTATGAATCCAGAAAGCCATTCCGGATGTATTCGTATGAGGACAGCCTTACTGTAGTGCTTATAATATAATCAAAGAGTGCTTAAGTATAGCACTACACTTACTCTTTGATCTTTTTTTATGAGTCTTATCTAGACATTGATACTTTTTCATACCTAAATAGGTACCTACTTAGTTAATACATCTCTAATTGATTTCAAATCACGCTTTTTCTATCTCTCAACTTTTTGTGGGCCTACTAAGTGATTGCCTGTCAATACCTATAAATAGTTCCTTGCTTTCAGATCTTTGAACTCATCAGTGTAATTAATTGTAACAAATCAATTACCGAGTATGACGTGAGCGATTTTTTTTTGTATAAACTGTAGTTTTAATAATGAGTACATGATCTGGAGTTGTAGTTATTAATTTGAATAAGTTCGGGCGCAAAAACGACTTTTGGATTAAAGAGAAAAAAGAAGAGAAAGAAAGAGTTACCGTGGCTTTGGAACGCAAAGGGTAACTGTAGGAACATGCATGGGTTTTAGTCTGACACTCCTTCTCGATCGTCATCTTAGGAGGCTGTCGTTATGCGGCTGGTTTGATTCAGAAAACGGTACTTCTGGGCATGTCGTGTTCGTATTGTTATGAGGTTCCTTTCTCTGGTGCCGCAAGCACGGGTGGTTTGGACACTGTTTCCAATACCGGTGAAATTCATTTTTTTTTTATGTGATACATTTATTGGCAGCCCTTGGCAGTAAAACTGACACAAATGCCGTGACGGCAAACGGCATGATGACTCCTCTACGGCACCGCTCTCGATCTCGGCTGCTTTGTTTTGTTTCACATCTGTCGGGTGCCTCCTGACAGTTTTGACGTGATGGACGGATTTTTATAAATTTTATTAAAGTATTCAAAAATAGAATTCATGTGAATATTGAGCAAGAGTGAACATTCATATTTATATCGGCAAAAGTGTAATTATAATTTATTAATCTATTTTTATTATTATTATATTTTCATTTTAAAAAAACATACAATAGTTAGTCAATAACTATAATTACAGTAAATTAAAAAAAAACTTGAGAGATGTCAAGGGACACCCGGATGGAACGAAGTTCTTTTCAATTAATTAGTGAAGGAATTGTAATTTCATTATATTCCATTCCATTCCATTCGCGTTCCATCGCGCGATAAGGAACTTCGTTCCAAAATTAAGACTATCATCATCATCATCATTATAAATAAAAATATATAATAGAAATATATAAAAGAAATACAAATTAAGACCAAAAGTTATAACGACACTTTTTGCGTGTCGCAACAACTTTTGGTCTTAATTTTTTCCGTCTAGCCCCCTTTCGCAACGCGCGATAAGAAACTTCGTTCCAATAATAATAAAAACCCTAAAAGAATTACACTTATGTATTTATTTTCCACCTTTTTAACATTATAAATACTTCATATAAGTGTATACCGCCCTTTATAGGGCAAAGCTCTTCACTACCCAGTTCTTAAGGTTCAGTGAACACGCACAAAAAACGTCGCAAAAACGCTTTTAAAGTTCAATATAGATAGAATCTTTTTAATATGTATTAGTGTTGAATATCAGGCAGGTGTGCGGGTAGTTACTGAATTATTTATCGCAAGAATAAATATTTTATTTAGACTTTAAGTAAAGAAAGTTGTAGCTGATTTTTGTATAGTTATGTTGTGTGTAATACATTCCTTGGTACCTTTATTAATTTATTTTATCTTCATGTACAGTGGTGGTAGATAGGCGGACTTAATGCCACAAGGCATTCTCTACCAGTCAACCATTGGGTTAAAAAAGACAACACTGTGGTAGGTGTGCACAATAAATAAATAACAGATATTTGAAATAATATGTAGTATCGTTAAATTAAGTGGCATAAAATAATAAGACGAATACATATACGTGTATATGCTAATATAATAAACTAATAAATACTATGATATATATGAAATCATTGTAATTAGGAGAACTTAAAATATAACAATTATGACGAAGACCGAACTAAGGTTGAGAGGACTTCAAGTAGTAGTCCCGAATTTTACGCTTATAGGAAAATTTACTTTAAAAAGTTATTTATTTGTTTGTTTCTTAACGAATTTTCGTTTCATGTTCAAATATTTTCGATCTAAAGTTAGACTAATGTTCATTCTATAGTTAGACTTGTCTTTTTTAACCCAAAGGTTGACTAGTATAGAGAATGCCTTGTTGCATTCAGTCAGCCTATGTACTACAACTGTACATAAATTTTAAATAAATTACCCTTTTCTTTGCACTAGACTATTCGTTTTTTTTCTTTTTTGCATATTTAAATTGAAAATGTATGTTTGTATATACGTGATCTTGGTAGATACGAGTATCTTGTACTTAGAATTTAAATATTTGTAAACGTTAAAGGAGTAATTCCTAGTTTGGGAAATAGTACATTTTGATACAAGTGCAGAAAGTTTGTCATTGCGACCGAGGCGGAATTCGCACGAGCCGTAGCCGTAGGCGAGTGTGTTATGGAGCCGAGGGCTGCAGTGACAAATTTGCACGTGTATCAAACGACTTTTTTCAATACACTTACGAAGCAATGAATAAACGGGGGTTGACCGGCGACTGGTGGGGGTCGACGGGCGCCCAGCCTGATACGATAAATGTAATAATATTGTGGCGGGGAGAGCACGCGCACTTTTCTGCACTAGTGCGGAAAACAGTCTATTGCGTGCCTAAAAGCGGTGGGATAAGAGCGGGTTTTTGAGTAAGTGTATTGAAAAAGATTTTTTTTTTTATTTATAAACTTTCTTTTTATCACAAGGATTAGCCATTCAGTTTAGTTAGTTTTACCTGGAGAACTTAAAACCAAGAAAATATTTTTTTTTCGAACTTCGAGTTAGTAAAAACCACAATTTTTTGCTTCAATATTTCACCGAGAAAAATACATAGTATTTCTAGGCACTGCATCTATGTGACATTCATCTTAAACCAGCCTCCATAAACCCACTTCACACAGACATCTTTCACGATTACACCAAAAGATTACTTAGGTACCTCTACATACCAGGACAGCATAAAACTGCAGACATTTAAACTAAAAGCTACCATTCATCACCCCTACCCACCTAACTTATCAAAAATAGCGTTAACATAACCATTTATGCCCAACTGAGGTACTAGGCGTACATAAAATTCAAGATGTACTAAGAATCCGATGGTATCGCTGCACGCCAGCAAAAATGTTCTAATCTTAGCTACAAATCGCATTATGCAAGCCGATACGGAGATCTGTCTCTAGATATTTGTCATGTTAAAAGAAAATTCAGAAAATCTGTACTAAAGCGGTCGTGTTGTTTTTTTTTTGTTTTTAGGGTTCCGTACCTCAAAAGGAAAAACGGAACCCTTATAGGATCACTTTGTTGTCCGTCCGTCTGTCTGTCTGTCTGTCTGTCAAGATCCTTTATCTCGATAACGCGTGGAGGTATAGATTTGAAATTAAAACCATATACTCAAGTCTGCGGTCTCTCGAAGCTGTGAAAAAATTAAATTTCTAAATTAATGAAAAAAAAAAGATATGGTCGTTTATGTCTCAAAAAACGTATATTTCGACACTCTCAAGGAAATCAAAATTCACAGGGTACTGCCCGTTGACCCAGAATCCTGAAAACTTGCATAAAGCAAGATCTTATAGCACAGCTATAGGAATAAATATGAAAATTGTAAATTTGTTGTTGCGTAACAACAAAAAAAATGTTTGCGATTCAGAAAAATATTCGACCCCATTCAGGAATTGAACTAACACTAACAAGATGGGACAAGGGCAGGAAGATGATGATGATGATGATGATTCGGGAATTGAACTGTTTATATAGGTAAGTTTGTACGGAATCCTCAGGGTGCAAGTCCGACTCGCACATACCAAGTTTTTTTTTAAATAGTTTATACAACATTACATGACGGTGTCTGTAGCATCTCAGCAGGTCCTAGCAGTATCAGCGCAGCGTTGTTACTAAATATCGCAGCTGAGTTGCATATTATGAGCATGCTGAGTTCAGCACTTTTTTGCCCTCGCTCAGATTTTTATTTAATTTTTTTAATGGCATGAGTATTTATAGTATAGCGACAGATATGACGCCACATAAAAACATAAAATTCTAAATCCTGCATTGGAGTATTAGAATTTTCCGCGGAATTAGAACATATACCAACAGAATTTGCCTGCTGCTGTCTTCCCGTCTGATTGTAATTTAGGTGTCTCACCATCAACGATTACATCACTGCTTACCATCGGGTCGTAGTCAAGCACTAGTTTATATAAATATAAAAAAAAATACAAGAGCTCCAATATCAACTATCAGGCTGTTACCCAGAACAGATACAACATCAGTTTGATCGGAGGATCCTCCTTTTTCAACTGAGATATGTGGGACCTTTACACCCTGTTCCGCATACTTCTAAAGTAGCTTTAGGCGCGGTCTTGCGGACGGCGAACAATGGGTAGCTCGCCGTCCGCAAGCCCCCGCCTACGGTGACCGGAAATCGGGATCGGAATCCCGGCGGCGGTTGAAGCGTGAGGACCGTTGCCTCACGCGATCGACCGCCTCCTTTGCTAGCATTACTGCTTCGCAGAAGGAGGCGACCGCCTGCCACTCCTCCTCGCTCCGGACTATGGCCTGTACCAAGGCCCGGCGCGAGAGATTGCTGCCGCTGATCACCCCCACGAGGACAGCGTTGCTTCCCAAGCGGGACAAAGTTGTCCTTCTGGTCTCTTAATTTCTTGTGCCATAAAAGCGATTCGCTTTAGATTTTTGGTCGGATTTTTTCATCTCCGCACTGATAAGTGCATAATGGGTGAAATGGTTGCTCATTCTAATATGTACCGTAGCTTTTTTGACAGAAAACCGTAAATCAGGACGTGATTTAGTTATGTAGAGCATTAGAATGATGTCATGGGCGTGTGAGTAAAATATATTGCTATGATATATCGTTTTTAGCTGTCTCAGGACGGTTTACTCAGCCATTCTTCATATAGTAAAGCAAAGAGCATTGCATTTGTCCTGTTAATTTCGAGACAAGACCCATGCTTGGACTTCGATCACAAAATTTTGTTAACCGTAGTTCTTTAATAAAGTTTCTACAAGACACAGCGTTACATTGTCTCCCACAAGGTGGATCGATAACCTGGTGAGGGTTGCGGGAATCCGATGGATACGAGACAAGCTTTGGGGAAGACATCTCCAACAGTGGAGGTATTCACTCTAGAATCTTTCGACTCCATAGAAAATCTGTTCTGCGAGAAATGTGCTCTGTCTACTTCCACTTAAGTTCGGTGATTCTTTGGGTTATATAAGTACCTTGGTTCTCCTGTGGTTATTTTCATACCTGATTCGATCACGTAAAGAAACTCCGGGCAAAGCCCTCTCTCTTGTTCTTTGGGTATCTTTAAGCTTTCTGATGAGGTCCATTGTTAGCGACCACGTTTCAGAGCCCTAGTCGTTGTAGCGACGCTTGGGGGAGGCCTATGTCCAGCAGAGGACATCTTTCGGTTGAAATATTGGTCAAATATTTTCTTGGCTTGAAGAAATAGAAAATATTAGAGCGAGTAATGATTACGACGAATTCTTTAAGCCAAGAAAATATTAGAACCCTACCTCGGCAAGTTAGCTGCTCCAGCTAACTACCAACCTTACTAAATGAGTAATCAATAACCAGAACATGAACCATTGTTCACGTATGTATGTATAACTTGTGCCAATACGGAAAACGAATATTGAGAACGTGGATTTGCACCTACAAACAGATGGTTGTCCATAAACTTTAGTATTCACGACCCATGTTAGGTATAAGATCTTTAGAGCTTTAAAATGGCCTAGACAAAGGTACATTCAGGAATCCAAAATGTATGGAATCGACATGCGCTACTAAAATATCTCGTAGATTACACTTGATTACATTTTAAAATTTTGACAATCTAAACCTTGACAATTTGCTTAGGATCCAAGACTATAAGATTGTTAAGGGGATGCAACTCGACATAATTTTTCACTGTTTTTTATACAGCCGCTCTTACGTGATTATGACGTTATTACACATTTTTTATTAGATATTTTGGAAACACAGTATCTTGTGGATATTATCTAGGCTTCTATTGAAATCAATTTATAAATTTGTGTAAAAATAATCCAGTAAAGAGCTCTGTAAATCTGCCATTTTGCATGAACTTTGACACTAAATAATTTACACAAAAATTAAAAAAGTCAAAAAAGTATAACAATAGAAGCCTTGCAAATTAAACCAAGATTCTAAACGACGACTTTTTTTTAACTTTTAAGGGTTTAAAAAAAAAAAGACGTATTTCCTAGAACAAATATTGTAACATATTCGAGTAAATCACAGAATTACCGAATGCAAACAGAGTTTTCAGGCGTTATCTCTCTTTTTTCCCGTTGCCTTTTCGTCAAACATCGCGTTGGTTTGCTTTAGATGAAGTAACAAGCTTTTAAACCATGCTCGATGTTGACGATAGGCGAGTGGAAAAGGACCCCCCTAAGAGAAAAACGTGACTGCTAACATGGTGACTATTGATTGCATGTAGAAAAATATGATGTGCTCATCCCAAAAAAAATTGGTATAGTCTCTTGCCACTATCCTTGTTCTAAATGATAAATGCTTTGGACCGTTCGTTCTTATTGTACTGAGAGTCTGCGATCTATCTTCACCAAGGCTGCCGGCTGCTTGTTCGAAAGAGTCACCTTGGCCATAGAACGTAAAGGGCAACCGAAGAAAAACGAGTAGGTTTTTAGTCAGTAAAAATCTGACTCTCCCTTTCGCTTCAATCCCACTCTTAAGGGCCTATTACACTACTCGATATTCAGACAGTCTTAGTTTATGTTTATCTATTTATCTCATCGTTCTGTTTCATTCCTTTACACGACATTGGCGTAAGTTGCTCGTTTTCTTGTGTAACGCTACATAGACTAAGACTGTCTGAATATCGAGTGGTGTAGGTTTAGAGGCATGTGGAACAGAGAGTAAAGTCCCACAAACCTCCGTTGAAAAGGGAGGATCCTCCGGCCAGACGGGATGTTATGTCTGGTGGGCAGCTGCCCGATAGATGATTTCGGGCTGTTCTATATGTTCTAATCGCGCGGAGAACTTTGATTGCGCGATGCAGTATTAGTTCTTTTGTAACGCCATAGATGTCGCTACATAGGTAATAAGCGCTGAAGTCTAGATTGTATGTCAGAAACTGCTATACCTATGTTGTGCTACTCTGATGTTGCGTTTTATTAAAACCACTGTTTTCTCTCATTTCAGGTCCACGTTGTCTAGACGACAGGCGTGTGCGACCAAAATATTGCGACAAACGACAGCACGACTACGACATAACCGTTACATTTGAATTCACGTCACACTTCGGCTAACTTCGTAAACCTTCGGGAAGCGGCAGCATGGAACTACAAAGCGGGAAATAAAATGATCGATAGTTTATTACTTCTGTATAATTTTGGAAAGATAAAAAACAATACATTTTGATACAATTGGAGAAAGTTTGTCATTGCGCCCATGGTGGCATTCGCCCGAGCTGTAGGGTCTTATGAAGCTGAAAGCTGCAGTGATAAATTTCCACGTGTATCAAACGTCGTTTTTCAATACACTTACGAAGATTTAAACAAAAGGGGGTTGACGCGCGACCCGTGGGGGTCGCTTAGCGCCCAGCTTGATACAATAAATGTAATAAAATTGTGGTGGGAGCGAGCACACGCATTTTTCCGCACTAGTTTGAAAAACAGTATCTAAAAGCAGTACGGATAAGAGTGGTTTTTGAGTAAGTGTATTGAAAAGGAATTAAATGTACTAAATTTCAATTTTAAATTATGAGCAGCGTTGCCTGAAAAAATCAAGAAGAAAACTATTCAGATCAGAGGTCAAGTTAGGGAGTATTATAAAATCTACTCTCATTTCCTCTGAACTTTTAAATTCATGAAATACAATCAATTCAAAAAATTTTGAGCAACGGAAAGTATGGCTTCCATTTTTGTTTGACCAAAATTTTTTGTGAGTCTAAAATCTGGTCAAGTCTAACTTTAGATCAATTTTTGTCTAAGGAGAATCAGAGTAGCTGTAACTACTGACTAAAATTATTATAAAAAGGAGATGCCACAACGAAGTTAGCGAATAAACACTGGGAAATAAAAAAACTTTCGAACGTTAAACTAATATTGTCAGGTTTTAAAAACTAATTTGTGTCTTGCTTATTTTGTAAAATTGTAAAACGAAGTGTAAAGTATAGGCATTAAAAATTGTAATTTTGTAAAAAATGTAACATTTCTTTCATAGTAAGAGCAATTTTACCAGATTAATTTTTAAATAATTTCCATTGTTCAAATTTAATTTTGGAATTCCATAACCATCTTAAGAATTATGTAAATTACTTTTTTTTTAACAAAAAAGCCATATGAAATGAAATGTTACGATTTGTACAAAAATGTAAGAGAAATTAATAATTTTTATAACGAAAAAAGAACTTAATTTTGATCTCTTAATGAATAATTATTTATGAATGTAATGCCATATTAAAGTTTAATACTTCATTGGTGTTCGTTATTAGATATAAGTTGGGTCTTTCATAGTAAAATACTTATTATAGAAAGAAAACAGCTATAATTATTCCTTATCAAAGGAACTTCTAAGTAATCGCCATGACAATCAACGCCATCTAGATGTTTAGTTTGGAACTAAGTTACAAAGATGGCGGATTATTGAAATCATTCTGAATTTGAAATATGATTTCTCCTGAGAATGTATTAGAAATATGAAATATTGTCAGGAATTAAATAATGTAAAATGAAAGACCCTTATTATAGCTCATGATTATGATAACATAGTTATTTTCAAATAAATAAATAAATAATTTAAAAATCTTATCTTCAGAATTTGATTCGTACATTTGAAATTTTAATAACCAGTTAAGTCAAAAACTGACTGCAATAAATTCTCGCGATGATTACATTCCATTTTTCAATTTCAATGCGTGCCGGATGAATCAAATTTAAAACCGGACTAACAAATTATACTATCAATCAAAATCGTGAGCCAATTATTATAATTAGATTAAGATTTCTCTACATATAACGTTTTTAAAATTCCTTCAGTTGAATTGTTGATGCAAACCAAAAATGCGAGGTGCCTTATAAAATGCTTTTTTCGAAAAAATCTTTGTAGCATTAATATTTTAGTGTTAAGGGAAATAGTCACAAATATCTTCGATTTTTTAGGTTTTTTTTAGTCTGTAAGTACCTACCGGTTATGCAGTTCTTGGTATGCATTTATTCATTTTTTTTTTTAATTTTTACAGTCATAGTTGTCTTAGTGCACTACGATTTTGCGTTTTTAAATAATGCTATTCCAGCCTTTTTTATACTATGTTAGGATCTACATATTTATAGTCTAACCCAGACACAGAGACAGTTCAATAGATTGTATCAGTATATTGATCAAATAAATAAAAACTGACAGATTTTATTATGAATAAAAGGAATTCTTTGTCCTCATTTTTATTCTTATTTAGAATAGAATACAGTCCTTAAAAGTTTGCTAAAAAAATGAACATAAAGAACAGTTAATTTTTTTCTCGATTCTAATGGATTGCGGGATTTTACGAAAAATATACCGCAGCCCTAGAACGCAATAGGCAGCTGAAGGAACACAGGTTTTAGTCAGTAAAAGTCTGACACTCTCTCTCACTGCACCCAGAGCGGGCTTATTTGATGAATTCCTAAACCCTAAAAACAGATCGGTCAAATGAAAATAAAAAATAAATAAAATATAGTGAAATTTGTTCCTAATGATGAGTATTGCCATTGTTTTCATTTATGGTTGTCTCCACATTTTACTTATACATATATATCTCAAGGCCTGCCACAAGGTGGACCGATGACCTGGTGAGGGCCGCGGGAATCCGATGGATGCGAGACGCACAGGACCGTTCGTTGTGGCGACACTCTTGGGGCATATGTCCAGTAGGCTAAACATCTTTCAGCTGAAATGATGATGATGATGATATAATTATCTCAATTTTTATACAGTAATTAAAGTGTTATTTTTTAATCAGACTATAAGTTATTACAGTCATCGGAAACTAAAAAAAATAACATTATTTAAAACGCAAATGAAGTTCTTTTAATTAACAATTTGTAGCTTTGTTTTTATTTTCGTAGTTGGTAACTTGGCTATTGTATTTTGAAAAGTTTAGGGTTACCATAAACATTTAGAGTGATCTTAGAATATTGTCTTTTAAAGTGAATTATGGTAGTTTTGCGCTTGTAGCAACTAAGTCATAAAGTTAGGCATCCAATAAGAAATTTTGACAAACCATCGAGTTAAGTATTTTCTTCATCCAAATTTTATTTTAATCGCCCTACCGGGAGAAAACGACGTCCAATATTATTCTACAAGTTGACTTGGTATTAATTAATTGGCAATAATCAAAGTGTTGCAAGCGGTCGCTGCTCTGTAATATAGAGGTAATCCAATAGTGCATGTTGTTTATATTTTACGAGTACTTTCTCCATTTAAATATTGCCAATGATACAAAAATCATTCTGTAAAATATCCGGTAAATCAGTCAAGAAATACTATACTGAAAATAAAAACAAACATACAAATCTTAGATAAGTCTACATAATCACGGGCCCTAATATGACGTTTTAAAACCATCTTGATCCGGTGTGTGAGAGAGATAGAGCGACCCAAGACGTAAAGCACAATCCTTTTCTGACACCGGAATTATGACAGTTTTAAAACGTCAAAATAGGGCTGTATGGATAAATCTCTTGGAATTTCGAAAACTGGATTTCGTTATTTCGAAACGATTTATCGATAATAAATTTTGTATTCCAAATAATTGTTCTTATAGTAAGCTAGGCCACGTTTCATGATTCCTAGGATATTTTTTATTATCTTTAGACTAAGTTTTCATGCAATGTTATGAGATATCAATCGATATTGTAATACTTTACGGTAAATAAATGAAATGATATTAAAAATATTGTTGTTTTTCTTTTTCCTATTACATAGGTATACACAATTATAGAACTCATATATACATAGACTATTTATCTGGAATTACACAAACTCATACAACCCAATTAGAAAATAAAGTCACAATCATAATGCAAGCACTGAAATTTTACTTAAATGCAAAATATAATAGTAAAATAAAATCAAGAATTAATTTTAGGATATAAAATTATCTATTTCAAGAACTCAGACGAATAAAAAAGTATAGACAGAGTCGTCATAAACAAAAGCGACGAAATAAGTGAAGACTAGTTTTGGCGTTGTGTGCGTAACTTGGTGTATGACATCGTAGATTTGCACATGTGTGCTAGAGAAAAAATGTTGCAAGCGTTGCGCTGCGACTCCCAAGTGCGAGAGATATACTTTGGTTAAGGTTTATTATTGTGTAGGTAGTATAGTGCTTATCTTGGTTGTATGAAATGAAAGATAATTTCATTTAATGAAAATCATTTATTTTCATATTAAGTGAAATTATTAATTTAAAAAACACACAAAACTTACATATAATAATAATAATATATATCCAACGACAATCGGATTAGGTGCGGGTCATCCAGCGTAACCGTATGTTGGATGACGCCGTACTTGTAAATAAAAAAACACTTTGTTGTAGTGTCCGTAAAAAATTACGACTTCCCTTGTTTTTGGGAATAAATAATGTTCTTAACTTGCAACACCGACACAATGGCGTGTTCCGAGAAATTATATCGGATATTTTTACGATTTTATTTAATTTATACAGCAAAAACGTTATTTACTTGTGAAAAGTAATCCCAGAAGCCTTTTTTTGGAAAAAGGAATTGTTCTTGCAGCAGTTTATGACACAGGACGGCATAATTTCGTAATTATTATCTCAACAAAACAACGTCACGCGCACTCGCTTGCTAGCGGCAGACTACCGAGCGGCTGGCTTCATATTGCCGATTGGCTTCATATTACGTGCCACACTTTTAGGAGCGCAATGTTCTGTCTATACTTTTTTATTGGTCTGAGTTCAAGAATAGCTGGATCTATTTAGTAGTCGGTTCTATGTAACAGAAATGGGTGGAGTTTTTAGATACCGGTGCTGCTCTTGGAGAAAAGAACTTGATTCAAGGATATCATAAAGTTCATAAAGTTAAAAAAAAGTAAAAATAATATGAAAGGTGTCATTTTTTTTGCCTGTCAGTTGGCCACCCTGTATATAGGATCCGGTTTTGATGAAAGCTGATTTTAGCAAATGTACTTTGGTCATGAACAAACACTTTATTGAGACAGATCACAAAAATTAGTTAAAAACTGAACGAATAATGTCTGTATAATTGTGGGGAACGCTGGTTGCGCTAACATTCCCACTTCAACCTTATAAAATGCGCACAGCAGGTTTCACTAGCAACGAGTTTCAATGAGTCTAAATACTAATTTAACAAAATCAACAGGAGTGAAACGGGGCTTAATAGATAGGTAACCGTTGTGTTTTTCAAAACCATAGTAAACTTCTACTTTCGTGACATATGTTATTGACGTAATAACAATACAGTGATTTATTTTCATAATTGACCGCTAGATGGCGCTGACACAAATTCTAACTACTTTGGATTATCTTTGCGTTTCATCCACTGCTCGAGAAAGCACGCACGCTTAGTTCTAGTAAACGACACTAGATGGCGCTATTTGAAACTATTATTTGAAGCTTTGGTAAGCTGTGAATAAGCGGTTGACTCTAATTTATGAGTCAGGACTCGAGTTCAATTCCCGCACGAAATACGAATGTTTTTGTTTTATAATATTTTTGTTTGGACGAACTGTCGTCTACGGTCGAGCGACGTGTTGCCAACTGCGGAAGATATTTCATAGTAAAACATAGAAACCATATTGTTTTAGTTAATATGGGACACCTGAAAAAGACAGCGTTTCTATTTGAGAAGCCTTTTATTAAGGAAACAAACGCTTACTTACACACATTTATTCAGCAGACAACATTTTCTAAGGGAAGAAAAAAAAGTATCGACAATGAGTAGTAGGTAACCATAGACGAGTGTCAGTGAAGGATTTGTCACATTGTACCCCAACAAACCAGTAGTGTCGCAGCGACGTCTGCTGTAAAGGTACAATTCCGAGATGGACTGCAGACCGCAAGCTGCAACCGCAAACTGCAAGTGACACCACTAGTTTCTATTTAATCTGTTGAAATTGATTCCGAGCGCAGCAAAACTGCAGCCTGAAGCCGCGACGCGCAGCCTGCGGCCGCGGAATGAAGCGACAGCAGGCTACAGCACTAATGGTGTCGAAACCGCAGAGGGTTCACACGTAATACAATGTCGACTTTTCAGAAGATGATGAAGAGAAATTAATTAACTTTGTTGCTGGTCATCCACACAAGTCGTCATCACCTTTCTCTTCTAACAAAAGACAAATTAGTGAAGTTTCGGTAGCATTGTCCGACATTCTGTCTCGCACGAAGGTACTAGAGTGACTGAGGCATGGTTCTATGCATTGTGCAGCCGCGACATGACGCCGCACTTGGAATAGAAGCAACTTCGAGCGCAGGCAGCACTGCGGGCAACCGCAGCCGCTAGCCGCAGTGTCGCCTGCGGTTGCAGTCTGCAACTGCAACCAGTATCTTGAAAGTTGAAAGAGCACAAAGAAAGAGCCATTCTTAAAGTTATGACTAGGAAACCATATAGATTCCCAACTACTGAATTATACTCTAACTGCAAAGTCCTCACGGTACATCAGCTCTTCGTGCTCCGATCGATTCTAAGAACTCATGCTAAGCTGCCACCGCCAAATCTAAATAAGCGACAACAACTCATCACAGGTTCTCAGCATAAAACCACTTTCGCTAAGCATTAATTTTTCACTCTTGGCAAATATATCTACAATAAAAATAACAAAGACCTTAAAATCCTAAAACTGAACGCCAACGCTGTAAAAACTAAAGTAACAGAGTGGCTATTAGAAAGGGACTATGCCTACACGGAGTCCCTACTTACATACATCACCTAATCTCTCACGCACCCCGATTTCGCCCACATTCACACACTCAAACATGCGCACACGCACCCCCCGAACACCCCAACTTATCATACATGCATGCACACTGTCTCACATAATACTCACCTTTCACTACACGCACACACCATCACACACATAATTTGCACACTTCACAATTAAAAATAAAAACAGAAAACATAAATTATTCAGCGGTAGGACGACATCGTCCATCAATTGTTGTAAAAATAATAGTGTATATGAGTTTTGAGGCTGTTCAGTGTCTCAAAATACAGGTACAACCTAGTTTGAGAGGCAGGGTTCTAAATAATTTTAGTAGGTACAGATTTACAACATACGTACCTAAAGAACTATATAACTTCTCAACCTACTGTTTGTTTCATTATGTATCTGTACTTTTTAGTAAATAAACTTATTATTATTATTATACATAATCCACGTTTGCGGCCAAGGTCCCGATCAGTATTCGTGACATATAAAAGTGGCAACATTGATGCAATTCGCATTCAAATTGGAGATTACTAACGTTACATTACGACCTTCAGACGAAGAGTTTCGATATAATGATAATAATTAATAAAAGAAATGTTGAAATGACTTACGTTTTTAGGGTTCCGTACCCACGGGATAAAAACGGAACTCTATTAGTAAGACTCCACAATCCGTTAACAGGCTGTATAATATCATAAACCGTGACAGTTAGGCAGTTGAAATTTTCACAGATGATGTAAGTATTTCTGTTGCCGCTATAACAACAAATTTTAATACTAAAAGCTTAAGTAAACAAACACCGGGATAGGTGAAACTAAAATAAATAGTTATAATATAGTGTCTAAAGTTGTATAGATAATGAGACGGAACCTTTCGTGTACGAGTCCGACCCGCACATGACTGGTTTTTTTTTTTTAAAGAATGACTAAGTAATCAATTTTGTTTGGCAATAAAATGCTAACGGGATTTTCACAGCTATTGAGTAATGATGGAATATTTGGAAGATTCACAGAATATTATGCCATCAAATTAGTGTTTAGTCACAAACTATAAT
The DNA here is from genome assembly GCA_905147345.3 of Mythimna impura. Lineage (NCBI taxonomy): Eukaryota > Metazoa > Arthropoda > Insecta > Lepidoptera > Noctuidae > Mythimna > Mythimna impura. The sequence continues at coordinate 4,633,309 of LR990363.1, forward strand.
AGTCTTCAAGGATAACAGCTGTCATCAAAAGAGAAATACCAAATTATCACCTGTCAAGTAAACAATAAAGGTGCATTGTTACACATCAGTCACCGTCACGTCGTTCGTCAGTCACGTCGCCTGTTTGACTGAATCATTGAACACATACATCAGTCAAATTACGGGTTGGTCAGTGATTAGGTGTGCCCACCGCTTTTAGGCACGCAATAGACTGTTTCCCGCACTAGTGCAGAAATAGCGCGTGCTCTCCCCCGCCACAATGATATTACGTTTATCGCATCAGGCTGGGCGCGCGTCGACCCCCACGAGTCGCCGGTCAACCCCCGTTTATTCATTTCTTCGTAAGTGTATTGAAAAAAGTCGTTTGACACACGTGCAAATTTGTCAATGCAGCCCTCGGCTCCATAACACACTCGCCTACGGCTCGTGCGAAATCCACCTCGGTCGCAATGACAAACTTTCTGCACTTGTATCAAAATGTACTATTGGCGTGCCTAACCGGTGACGTCACTGATAGATCACGTGCCGGTGACTGACATGTGGGAACAAAGTCATACTAGGAGTATAGAAACATTTTTTTTTTTAAACCTGGCTGGTGACGTGACTTGACAGTGACTGATGTGTGAGAATGCACCTTAAAAGTAGCACGAACATGACTGACAGTCCTGTCAAGAGATTCACGATCAACCAAAGAGTATAAGTATTGCTAAAAACTCAATTTATATCCGACTAGCTCCTGCAATCGGCTTGGCCAGCATTAAAGTAAGTAGCTTTCCCATATAAACTTTGGATCCCGTCTCATCCCCTCAGGTGGTGAATTTTGGAAAATCCTCTCTTAGTGCTTGCCAACGTCATAAAAGGAAAACTTGTGCTAAATTTTACGCTCCTGGGCCCCATAGTTTCTCTGTGCGTTGATATGTCAGTCAGTCAGTTTCTCCTTTTATACATGTATATAGATTACCGACGGCGTTTAAGCTCATCCTTAGACCATGGATATGGTCTAAAATTGAGCAGAACGGATAGTCAATCAATGTCTACTAAGCCATATCTTGCCATTCAGTCTTCCGGTTTCATCTTCAGATCAGCTCCATGTCATAATAATTTTGTATTGTCATCTGATTTACACATGCATGCTAAATTTCAGCTCAATAGCTAACCGGAAAGTGGATCAAATTTAATTTGTAAGATTTGATTACAGACATACAAAAATCAGCTTGTAAAAAACGAAATACAAGCTTGTAAAAAGTATTAAAACATGACGAACGTTATGGTCGATTATATTGGAGATTCAGAGATACAGCCATAAGACAAATTTATACCAGAAATCCTAGATTTTGCTAACGTAACACCTTTAGAGTTCTCTGATCTAAATATTTACTGAAAATAAAAAGGAAAATTAAAACAACCATTTACTTCTATAAATATAATTCTCTACAAATTATTAACCTACATTAAATAATAAGCTCTATTTACAACTACCAATTGACTATCTAAGGTAGATAAGCATTTAGCCCTCCTAGATGACCCTCGTCTCTCTTTCTTTGCTGCTCCAACCTCTCTTGATCTTTACCATCAATTCCTAATCCCAGTCTTTCAATAAGCTTATCCCCCTTATCCCCATGTAACTCAATGAACTGTCTTCTTCTCTTCAAGGCCACATCAGGGTCAAAAATATATGATTTCTTTTCATGGATTACGGGATGACCAATCAAGTTTGTCCGAATGAATCCAGCAATAGGCCCCGTGGGATTTTGTGCCTTTGCCGGTCGGTAAAGCAGTAGGAAACTAAGTGACAGCTGAAAAAAAAAACACTGTCAAATGAGTAATGGCGCGAACATTTGGCGGGTTTTTTTGTGTTCGGTGTGTAAGTTCTGTTGTGAATAAATTATAACATGTAATGATTTACATTTTGGTGTAACATTTGCATTTCTTGCTTAATATGTTTTGTATATACATACATTTCACTGCATCTAATTTACCAGCAAAACAATGCTGAATTTAAATTAGCTATTGCAACGGTGTCTCTTGCAAAAGATCATCAAACGAGCGTTTAAATGTCACATAATTAACCATTAGTTAATTATTCTTGCGTAGTAATTACAATTCTTTATTCAGTAGATATATTTAGAGCATATAGCAAAGCAAAAGAACTATGTGCCTATTCCTTTTCATAGCTATGCATGTCACGACTAAATTATTTAATCACTTGTAGAACCTAAACTATAATGAAAAAATAAGTCTTAAAATAAAAGCATTTTGAATTGAATTGAGGTAAAATTATTTGTTTATGGGACAGATTGACGAAAATGCTCATTCATAGAATACACACTATCACAGAATGCCATAAATTATTACTTTTTGTTCCGAAATAATTCACGATTTACATGAAATAAACCACGTGTTAATGCTAGTAATTAAAAACAAGGATTCATTTATCTAATTATTTCAAGATTTCAAGGTAACAAAACAGAATAACTTCCCACCGTAACATTATCCAACAAAAACGAAACACGAAACCACATTATTTATTCACAACAAAACTAAAAAAAAAAAAACACAAATGCTACTTTTGATTCCCGCCAAAAAACCTGTCAAAAATCACTCCGACGCGTTCGGATATTCTCACAAAAAAACAGATACTCACTAAAATTAGTTTATTCATTTTGTTTTTTTTTATTATTTTATTTACTTTTTTTAATGACCAACCCGCGAGGCGCGCGAATGTATACTGGTGGTCGGCGGAACCAGTTTAATGCAACTTTTACATATAAAGCAGTGCAGATTACCCAACTGTGGATAATGGCGGTGCTGGTATCATTACGTCATAGGGTTGGGTAACAAACCTTTTTTTTTCGAGTAGGGTGTGACGAACTGTTGATAGAACACTTATCTTCTTTATCTGTACAACAAAGTCACTTTCTGCGTCTGACTGTTTATCCGCAAATTCCTTCGAAACCACTGAACGGATTTTGATGCAGATTTCACTAATGATGATAATTTTGATGCAGGTTTTTTTTTAAGGTGGGAAATCATCCAATGATTTCTCTTGCTGGAGTGAGAGACTCTTCATGGCTGGAGCAGGACGTGTTAGAATTTTACTGACTAAAACCACACCTAGGGCAATAGAAAGGGCTATGCTCGGAGTTTCCTTGTGTGATCGAATCAGAAATGAAGATATCCGCAGGAGAACCAAGGTTGCCGACATAGCACGAAGAATCGCCAAACTTAAGTGGCAATGGGCAGGGCACATTGCTCGCAGAACAGATGGCCGTTGGGGCCGAAAGGTTCTGGAGTGGCGTCCGCGTACCGGAAGATGCAGTGTTGGAAGGCCCCCTAGAAGGTGGACCGATGACCTGGTGAAGGTTGTGGGAATCCGATGGATGCGAGACGCACAGGACCGTTCGTTGTGGCGACATTTAGGGGAGGCCTATGTCCAGCAGTGGACGTCTATCGGCTGAAATGATGATGATGATGAAAACCACACTTAAAGTAGAACTTTACGCGCCGTCAACGATTCGGGCTCGTTTCGGTTGGTTACCGGACGGCCGAACGGCGAGCTACCCATTGTTCATCGTCCCCAAGCCCACGAAACGAGGAAGGTTTATGTATATAACTGGCACTTGTACAAAACCGGGATGAGTCACTAGTTTATTTTAATACTTAAACATAATACGCCAAATAATATTTGTCAAAGACATGTTCTAAAATATAAAGAACAAACAAGATCATGTTGGTAATGTTTTTGTGTATTTTGCATTGTCTACTAAATACCCACGTTGCTTATTATAGTTAAACGGGGTGTATAGGAACGCAGGGGTAAACAGGAACAAAACTTTAAGGGGGTGTTTTCAAGTTATTAAGAGATTGTTTGCAACACTTAAGTACTGCAATTATTTCTTGCATTGTAATACAAAAATAATGGAAGCTTTGCTAGAAACCAATATTAAGAGAAATTAGTGAAAGTCCTAATCAAAATTTTGTTCCTATTCACCCCTGCGTTCCTATTCACCCCGTTTAACGGTAGGTACCTACTAGATTTGCTTAAAGATTTTAACTTGACGGGGCCAGCTAGGGCCGATCCCTTTTCACCACGACCCTGAAACGCAAAGGGAACTGAAGTAACACGGGAGGGTCAATAAAAGTCTGATACTCTCTCTCGGTCTACCCAGAGAGGGATTATTTCGCTTCCTACGCATAAGGTCGTAAGGCGAAAATTGCATTATTTCAGGAGATTGATTTTTGTAATCGTTAATGGTATAAATAATTTGCGAAACACATTTAACCGCTTTTTTTTGCATTATGTAATCAATAATCAGTTTAAGACCTTACTGTTCACGGACGCTCATTCGTAACTATACGCATGGTGTGCGTAGTTTTTTCTCGGGTGGGAAAATCATTTAATGACATCCCCCGCTCTTGGGCGGAGCGTGAGATAGTGTCAGACTTTTACTACTTACTGGCTTAAAATTACACTCCTGTTCCTTCTTTGACATTGTTCCAGGGCACCGGGGATCTCTTTCGCATCACCCATAGCCCCCAGTAGGCTTCGACCCTGGTGGACCCCTACGGTTGCTGAGATCTCCATGAGGCGCGCATGGAACACTACGCGCCGTCGACAACTTAGTACTACTACTAGCCTACTGGGGCCATTGGTGATGCGAAAGAGAACCCCGGGGGCCGGGGCCCAGGGGCCTATATTTTTACCTTTAATTTTTTACCAGACTTTATGGAAGGGTTTTGAGTTCAACAGACTATCTCTGTATGTAAACTCTCTGTGTGTGTGTATGTGTGTGTGTATGCTTATTAAATGCTCATAAATCTTCTATAGTCGTTATCTTAGTAATTAGACGCCTGGCGTTGCATTTAATAGTAATTTAGTGTTAATTACTTTTGTTGCATCGCACTAATGAGATGCAAATGGCATTTAAACCCTGAACTATTACAGTATTTAATGAATAATCGAAGAATCCTTATGCCTATTACCATAACACACTAATATTATCCCTTGGTAAAACTGGGCAGGAGATTTCTCTCCGGAACTTTCCTTTTTTTTTCCACACAATTTTTTTATTAGCCTTTATTGTGGTCCACTGCTGGGCAAATACCTCCCCTTTCTCCTTACAAACCACTGTCTAGAGCGATCTAGAAAAAAAGAAAGGAAATATGTTTATTTGGCACATCATGATTCATGAATCAACATAGTGCAGAAAATTTTCTTTGTTGTCCGGTATTTAGTGACCTTGGTTGGCGAATACAAAAAACCTGGGAGGTTGGTCTATCGTACGGAATTATTAGAGATATCGAATTGGGCTTATCTGAAAAAGAACTCGTGGATTATATGAATTGTGAGAAGGAAATTGTATCAGCTAAACGACTCAATAAAAAAGATGGAGATGAATGGGTTCAAAGTGAAACTTTCAGAATAACTTTCAAAGGTTCTTCCTTACCTTCACATGTATGTCTATTTGAGTTGAAAATAAGAGTAGAACCGTATACGTTTCCTGTAACGCAATGTTCCAAATGCTGGAGATTTGGGCATATTGCTAAAATGTGTCCAACAAGTAAAATAGTATGCCCAAAGTGTTCTAACTACCATAATACTTGTGATACAACTACATTCAAATGCCCTAATTGCTCAGGCAATCACGTGGCAATGTCGAAACAGTGTCCTCTGTATAAAAAAGAAAAGCGTATCAGAGAATTGATGTCAGAGCACAATTACACTTATCAAAAAGCCTTATCAAAGTATTGGGAGTCTCTCTCATTCCATACACCAAGAGTTGTACGTGATCCAAGTCCAATCCTGGAATGTAGAAGTATTCAGGCATCCGAAAGAAGCAAGCAAGACTCAGTATCTTCTTTACAAGAAGTTTACATGGAAACAATCGATACTAATATTCCTTCAGGTTCAGACAAGATAAAAAACAAAAAGAAAAGTACCAAGAAGAAGAAAGTACCTTATAAAATAGCAAATAATGTAATTGCGGAACTGGAGACTTCAGATTCAGAAAAAGCAGCTGAAGGCTCTACTGGTCAGTCGTTACGGTTAGAAAATAAGGATCAGACACATTGGAAAACATGGTCATTTAGTGAAGTTATACAAAGAATTAAGGACTTCATTAAAGAAAAGAAGGATAGTGTAGTCGTTAAGCTCAAAGCCATTATTAAGATTTGTATAGACTGGTTTACCTCACTTTTTACTAACCTTTTGCCAGACTTACCAGTGATTGTTAAAATGTTTTTGAGTGATAATGGTTAATCACTCAAAAACTAATGTTGATTTAAACATGATACAATGGAATGCTCGCAGTCTTAATCCTAAATCAAAATTATTTAATCTTAATATATTGCAATGGAATTCGCAAAGTATTAGACCCAAAATCACCGAGTTTGAGTCACTGTTGTTTAAAGAACAAATACACATAGCTGTCATCTGTGAGTCATGGTTAGAACAAAATAGTCCTTTAAATTTATCCCAATACAACATCTATAGAAAAGACCGAGCTGACGGATATGGCGGAGTAGCAATCATTTTACATAAATCTATTACTTCTGAATTAAAATTATCTAGTATTAATAATACTGGCATTGAAATATTGCATGTAAATATCAAAAATTGTAAACACCCGGAAAATATTGTCTCAGTCTACTGCCCATCCTCGATCCAAACTAAGCAATGTGATTGGGATGAACTATTTTCGTTGTGTTCTCACAAAACTCTCATAGCCGGTGACTTTAACGGACATCACTCAAATTGGTCCTATAAAACCGATGTAAGGGGCAATCAAATTATAGACGCAGCACTAGAATACGGATATATATCTATTAACGATGGCAGTGCTACTAGGGTAAAATTTGTTAATAATAATTTACAACAGTCATCTCCTGATATCACCTTTTCTTCATCCGATATAGCAATTTACTTTTCTTGGCGAGTCTTAACTTGGGGAGTGATCATCTAATGACAAAAATTAAAATGAATTATAAATATACTGTTCATGCAATTAGTAAACGTAATTTTAAAAAGGCGAAGTGGTCAGGTTATAAAAAAGACGTAGAACGGTTATTCTGCGATATTAGTGCTAATATAGTATCAGGCGATATTCAGACAATGTATAAGACCTTTATCTCTATAATTGATAAATCTGCTGATAATAATATTCCACATACTAAAATTTGTAAAGACCCACAAAACAGTTTTAAGCCTAAACCGTATTGGAACCCTAATCTTTCTAAAATCGTGGCACAAAGAAGACTTGCATTAAAGGAATTCAGACACAACCCGACGCCGTCGAATTTGGCTGTGCTGGAGAATATAACTTTAAAAGCTAAGAAGGAAATTCGAAAAGCTAAGACAAATTGTTGGCAAGAGTTCTGCACTTCGATTGATGGCACCGTAACTTCATCGGAGAAGTGGCGCAAGATGAAGTGGATTAAGGGATACAGACAAGCTGGGACCTACGTTTCTATTGAGAAAAAATGTGAGCTTTTGCATAGTTAGGCCCCAGATTCAACTCTTACTCCTAAACCCTTGTTTACTTCAAATAATGTGACATTAGAATCAGAGTTTACATTACAAGAATTGGAGGCATGTTTAAAAAAAAAAGATACAGCCCCTGGAGATGATAATGTCACTTATTCCATGATATATAACCTATCTAACGTTGCAAAAAAATTTTTACTCGATATATATAACAACATTTTTGTATCTGGAGGTTTCCATGATGAATGGCGTAATATTAAAATAATTCCGATACCTAAAATTGGGAGTAACTCAAAATTAAGACCAATTTCATTAATATCTTGCCCTTGTAAAATATTTCATTTAATGCTGACTAAAAGGATACAGTGGTTTATCGAACATTATAGTATATTATCTCCTAGTACAACCGGGTTTAGGAGGGGTCGATCATGTTTGGACTCTCTTGCGCAGTTGATAACTAATATACAGTTGGGTTTTACTAAAAACACACCCACCTTAGCGTGTTTCTTGGACATAGAGAACGCGTACAACAACGTATTAATTGACAGTGTAGTTAAAATGTTAGATAAGTTAAAAATAGGCAGTCGAATATGTAATTATTTATGGGAATTCCTTAAAGAAAGACATCTAATTGTTAAAGATGACACGGATGAGAAGGGTGGTATCATTAGGTGGACTAATAGAGGGTTGGCACAGGGAGATCCAATCTCTCCGTTATTATTTAATACTAGCTGTGGCCCGCGACTTCGTCTGCGTTAAGTTTGTAAAAACGTACAATCATTCTGAGCTTGCAATTCATTCTGAAAGCAACGCAATTATTTATTGTACTTTAACATAAAACGGTTAAAAGTAAAAACGCAAATTACCTTCAGGAAACATGTTATGTACTCGTCCAGATCCAAATGTATGAATGTCAATGAATAGAAAGAGTATGTAAGGGTCGTAGCAGTTAATGAAATGAGTGTCTACAGAGGCGTCACGGCATCCTCTCTTTGTGCAGGACTCACCGGATGTGGGTGTTTTGGGAGGTATCTGTATCGAATTCAACGGGAAGAAACACTCGGGTATCACCATTGTGCGGATCGACTGGAGAATACGATGGAGCATACGGTGGAAGTCGGTCCCGCTTGGTCGGAGCGCCAGCACCGCTGTGTCCTCATGGAGGCGATTGGTGGAGAAAATGTCAACCAGTAGCCTCCTTCAGTGAAGCACTACGATCGAAGAAGGTGGCTGAAACTATGAGGGACATTCTGACTCCTTAACTGTCGCTGCAAGTGATGCTCCGGGTGTTGAAAGCCGCAGGGCGATTACCAGCCATCGCAAACAGGTATTGCGGTGGTGCCGTCCGGCCGTCTCGTCAAAACAATCCTGAATCGACGGCGCGTTGTATTCTACACCGGACTCAAAGAGATGTCAGCAAATGGATAGGGCCCTCTAGGGCCGATGTCTGCGAGATTGTTCGAAAGAGTTACCTCCCGTAAAATTTTCACCTCAATAATTTTTCACTGAAGAGTTTAAGCCGTTAGACAGCTTTGGTAGAGGTAAATGAAGGAGCATAATCGGGACACCGACCTTCAGCTGAATAACGTGCACTGATAGTGCAAAGCCAAAAAGCCAGTGAATCCAAAAACTACCATCATCATCATCAACTATCTTCCTCCACAACAGTACTTATGAAGAATTTGCGAGAGCATGCTTGCAATGATTGTTGCAGCTTGCTCATTTTTGGCGTAAAAATTACTTGTTCATTTACCTAGGATTTTTTGGTGTGTTGAACTGACGTCCCCGTTGAATGAATTTCGGCGAAATCTTGAGCGCGTGTATGCCCAATCAAACTCGCATATTGTTGGCCAAACCGAGAAGTCACTGTCACCGATTGCCTCTATGAGGACACGGCGGTTTACCCAAATGTGATAGACCTCCACCGCATGTTACACCGGGTCCTCCGGGCGATTCGCAAAATGGTAATATCAGGATACTTCCAACCGAATCCGGAACAGAAACCGCTCGAAACACCCTCAACAGTCCTGAGCTTGTGTATCCATAAAACAATGAAATTACGGTAAACAAATGTAGCAGCCGATTAGTGTTATCCCTGAGGCTGGCCTCCCTCAGAGGGTTGTTCCAGTGTTGGTCACCACTCACTGCAAGGAGGTAACGTCCAGATGTCGACGCAAGGCTGCCAGGAATCTGAGATACATCAGTGATCAGGAACGTAAACCACTTTCGACCCCGTTTTATATGGAGCAGAAACTGCAAACAATAAATCACGCCATTATTAGACCGCATGGTGCCATCCCGGAGGACATAGTGGAGCATGCAGAGGTGTGTCCCGCAAGGGCGGATCACCGCCGTGTCCTCGTGGGGGCAATCGGCGTCAGTCACCTCTCGCGTCGGGGCCTGGTTTGGGCTATAGTCCAGAGCGAGGAAGAATGGTAGGCGGTCGCCTCCTTCTGCAAAGCCGCAATGCTAGCGAAGGAGGAGGCCGCACGCGTGAGGGAACGAACGTCCTCACGCCGAGCCGAGATTCCGACCCCGACGACAAGCCACGGTAGACGCAGGCTTGCAGACATCGAACAATGTGTAGCTAGCCCTCCGACCGTCCGATAATTAACCGAACCGAGCCCAGTCGTCAACAGCACGTAGTGATCCACGCGCTCCTCAAAGAGATGTTTCAAAGTGCAACTGAAGGACACAAGTGTGGTTTTAGTCAGTAAAAGTTTGACACGCCCTCTCGCTCCAACCAAAGAAAACATTGGATGATTTCCACTCTTAAAAAAAGAAAAAAAAGTACCATCATTATCATTATCATTATCATGGACATAGGCCTCCCCAAGTGTCACCATAATGACTGGCCCTGTGTGTCTCGCATCCATCGGATTCCTGCGACCCTCACCAGGTCATCGGTCTACCTGGGGGCCTTCCAACACAAGGTGCCATGCAACCCCTTCCGAAAATTTGGCCGTGTTATTTTAAAATCAATAATTAAATACATATACTTGTTTACTTTTATCGCCTTTTTTGGTTCGTATCCCTTGAATAATCATGGTCAATTATCTTGTTACAATCATGGAAAAAAAAAACAGTAGGATTGTTAAAAATGCCTCCATCTAACACCAGTTTAACCATAACTATTTTCCTCCAATTTTGAACAATAGAACTGTCTGCAAACGTGGGCGATGGTCATTCTTCCGCCATTCAGAAAATTACGTAAAATACACAATGCCATCTATCAAATATAAAGTTCAACTGTCATTGTCATTATTATTTCTACTTTGAGTCTTTAGATGGCGTTGCGAGTATCTGAATTGCGTGTGGTGCCATAATTGACTAATTCGATTTTATTATGTGTTTTGATTAGTTTTTACAATATATTTAGAAGATATCGAATAGAAATGTCAATTTTATTTTGAAAAAATGGTAAAAGTTATTTTATTACAAAAAAGAAGATAAAATAATGACAAAAATTTTAACTGTAGCTGGGAATCGAACTCGCGGCAAATGTCGTTCAACACGGACGTTTTGGATTATTGCTCACCCCCCATAGCAAATAGCGTGATAATTTATAGCCTAACAGATGCACTGACCTATAAGGATTATGTATGCAAAATTTGAACAGGATCGGTTCAGTAGTTTTTGCGCCAATTAATACCATCGCAAAATAATTTTACTGTTTTATTATATGTATAGATTGTAACACTAGAAATTTGTTACTCAATTAATAATACCAATATCGTTAAAGTGTGTCAATACGCTGATGACTTCGTCCTCTTTATTAGTTCGGAAAAAGTAAATGATAGTATTAATGGAATACAATTGTCATTAAATCACATTGTGGCGATGTTATCTGCTATAGGTTTAGAATTATCAACGTCTAAATCACAAGTTTGCTTATTCAGTAGAGGATATAGAAGGCAACAGGCTCAATTATATGTAAAAGAAGTCCCTTTAGTAGCAGCTGATTGTATAAAATATTTAGGTGTTTGGCTAGACACTTCACTTCGATGGGGCAAACATATCAATGAACTTAATGAACGATGTCAGAAAATGTTGAATATTATGAAAGTATTAGCCTAACTGGGGAATGCATCCACAACAACTAAGACTTTTGTACATATCCTTAATTAGAAGTCGATTGGATTATGGCAGCATATTTTGTGATAGTAGTGTTAAATCTCGATTATATAAATTAGACAAAATTCAAAATAAGGTTATGAGAATTATTGGTGGATTCATTAAAACTACCCCTATTCATGTGATGGAAAGTGAGTTGTGCTTACCCCCATTACATATAAGACGTAAATATTTAGCATTTAAGTTCTGTCTTAAGGTTAAATCGTGGACCAATTGTGTGACGAGTAAATGTTTGTCTGATCTTGGAAGTTTTACTACCCACAGATACTGGACAAACAAAAAAATACCTTCGCTAATGAATACTTATAATATTATTAAGGAAGAAAAAATGGACTCGACCAATCTATTAGATATGTTTAAATTAAATATTTGGTGTAGCAATATCTCAATTAAAAATGTAATTAAAATTCATCTATATAGTGTCAATAGGCCCAAAAGTTCATACGAAAGTAATTGCTTGAGAAATGATATCTTACAAGAATTAAACTGCACATATAGTGGGTGGTACAAATTGTTCACCGATGGTTCTAAGAGTTCTAAGATTGGGGCGGCTTTCTATGATCCCGTCACTAAAACAAGTGGATGTTTCAACATTGTATCTAAAGTTTCTATTATGACAGCAGAGTTGTTAGCTATTTCCGAAGCGTTATCCTACGTTGCCACATTACAACACACTAATATAGTAATATTCACGGATAGCAAGAGCGCGCTACAACATTTGGCTTGGTGTGCCTCTGGACACAGAGGTGTACCGATAGCCTTTTCTGTTTTGCGCAAAATACAAGCATCTCTTTTAAACAATGTTAATTTAATCTTGCAGTGGATCCCGTCACATATTGGTCTACAGGGTAACGAGGAGGCTGATAGATTGGCTAAGATAGCAGTAACGTCAGGTATAGAGATTTATGTTTTACCAATTCATTCGGAAACTTTATCAAAATTCAGAAGCTATTGTTATGAAGAGTGGAAAGAATATTTTGGTGATAAATCGAGATATAAAGGGATATGGTATAAAACAATCCAAAATGAGCCTCCTCGAGCCCCATGGTTTAGTAGTTTTAAAGTTAGTCGAAAAACATTAGTAACTTCTTTCAGGATTCGTTCCGGACCGCCTTTATGAGCCTTTGCATTTTTAATGAAAATGGTGGACTCTCCGAATTGTTTAGTTTGTCATAATAAAATAGAAGATGTCCATCATTGGAGTGTGTCAGGAATGAGTCTGAAAGAAATTCGTTAATTAATGAATTAAATATAAATAAGCTAGATTTAGGTATATTTAACGTTATTCTAACAAAACCAATGTCGCCAGAAGCTATTTTAGTTTACTCACTAGTTACTCTGTAATTGTGATCTATTTGGGTAAGGCTACGATGGAACTGATATAACAATTTGTTAAAAGTTCCTTAAATAAATAAATTTAAAAAAAGTAATTGATTTATATACAAACTAAAATTAAACATAAAATAATATGGAGAAATAAAATTAACAATAGATAACAATATGTCTCACGGCTACGCCAAATAGGTCCAGTTCTGCAAAATGCCAGACAACTACGTAGCAATTGCCTGACGCTGGTTTTCAACTGAACCTTAGACTGTAGGTACGGATGATAATCAGTTTTTTTATATGGGTCTCTGGCGAAGTTAGCCCCGTGAACATGATCAGGGGGGCTATTGGCTAACTTTTTCAATAACAGTTGACAACTAGCATTCGTTGCACACTAAACTTAGTTTTCTACTGACAATTTCATAAAATTGGTATTACGTATCACACAAGTGACTAACAAACTACGGTGGAAATGTGGTGAATTATAAAAATTTACGGTGCCTATTGTGACCACTCTAAAATTTTATCGACTATTATACAGCTTCAAAAGCTTACAAAATCGCAATTTTAAAAGTATCGATACAATAACATCTGTCAAAACGTGTTACGGTGGCTATCAAAGGCACCAGTGGCTAATGACGTCACTGCAGTTGGTCACTGAAGATAGGCAATACGAAACTAGCTGTTTGACAGTTCAATGATGCACATTGTTAACAAGTGATCATCACTTGAACTGTCAACAGAGTTACGCAATAGCCCCGCAGGTCGCCACACCTCCGTCGCTGACGGTCGACGTCAACCTCCTTAAAGCGTCCAGTGAGTGACAATCTTCACCCACCTGTCCGGGCGCATTCGGGCAATGTAGCTAGCCCACTCCCACTGCTGCCTGGCTAATTTTTCTACTTTTTAAATTATCATGAATTTCCTGCCCTGTGCAAGTGTATACTAAGCCAAATCGAATGGCAAATATTCGAATATCAATTGATCGAACATTATACATCGAACATCTAAATATTCGAACGGTCGTCGGTGGACTTGCGTGGTAGATTCCTTGGCCCATGCCTTCTCCTAGAAAGGGGGCCTGAGTCCCAGTAGTGGGAACATTAAAAGTCTATGTAATGTAAAATAATATTTCACCAATTTCACACAACGCCATCTCGTCCCGAAATAAGCAGAGCTTGTGCTATGTGTAAGTCTAGACAACTGATAAACATAATTATATATTTCTAAATACATAATATGTTACCGGCCATCTGTATAATCCAAGTATTCTATACAATATCTAGGTAATGTATAGAATACCTGGGGAGTCCAGGCAATGGTACACTATAAAAAAAATAATAATAATAATCCAGTAAGGTGCTGGTAGGGATCTTGATCGTACTTCCGGTATACCTCTCCACTCCTTAAGCACCTCAGGATTATAAATGTTGCCCTCTTGTTGCTACGTCACTTCGTGCTAGCGACCGTTTATGGGGGCCCATTTATTGAGTGTGCAAGTCACCCCCTGCCTTTTGTCGATGGATATTAAAAACATTGTTTAGGCAGGGGCCATAGTCTTAACATATTTCCTGGTAACCAGTCCACTTAAGACTCCAAAAACCATAGCCTTATATCTTAGTTTTCCATATGTCGCAATAGTTTCCCACCAACTGGGGTTGTCCTTGGATACACTAGCATAGTGCGTACAGGGATAATCACCGGTTCGTAAAAGGGCCTCTGCGAGTTGGTTTCGGCTCCTCGTACGCCTTTCAAAGGTCCAGGACCTTAGGGTGCTGAGATAAATAAATGTATAATAATAATATTGACTGGTCTACACTGTTCTTACATAATATCTATTAATACTGTAATATGGAAATATTGTAACATCAACCACATTTTTTAAAAGAGTAACCATGAAGTTTCTTGCCGGTTTTTCTCCTTAGGAAACGACCAATTTGGAACTTTGCACTAGCTTCTGACTTTTTATAAGTGCCCGTGTAATAGGTGAAATTAAAATATTTTGAATGTATGAAATATTATGGATACTTAAAAAATTCCTAGGGATTGTATCAAAGTCAAAGTCAAAGCATTTATTGCGTATTGACTACCTGCTGGTCCACCAGCAATGTGTAAAATTAAAAGATTTTGGTTTATTTTTTATCAACATTAACCGGCCTACCTAAATAAGGACAGGCAAATGAAACATTCTAATATTTAAAATCTATGTGTGTAAAAGACGAGAGCAGGGAAGGAAGTGACGTAATTTTAGGGCACCCCGACACGGACAGAAATCGGCCCCAAATATTTATAAATGATAATAAAATTAACGTAAAATTAAAAATTCTTCTGGCTTTAAGTGACATCATGTAATGCGTAATTTGCTTGCAATCTTGCATCAGACAGACCGGGTGATCTTAAATATTTCCTTACTACAAGTATGTTCGATGACATCCAATCCATTCTATAAATTATCAGGGGGACAGCGCGTACGCAGTCCCCACTACCAAAAATTACGCATCCGAGTTATCCGCATTAGGGATAATCGCAGGGGTCAACCTAACCGCAGTGCAATGGAAAGGCCTCGCCCTGGGGGAACCGCCTTCTTGATCACGGTATCCCCTATGCCAGGTAAGTATGATTTCACTACAAAATCGCGCGAGGGTCATTCGACGGCGGAGAATCTTAACACCGCGATTCAGAAACGTGACGTAAATGATCAACGCCATCTATCGAGGCTGATGGAACCAAACTGTCATGGCCGCCGCGGGCACTAACTAGCCACCAAGGATCGTATTTAGGGTTACGGATAAACTGGATTGGATACGAAGCAATATTACAAACTCTAAAGTGTACTTTATTTTCATGACCATTAAGTTCATATTTTTTATTGACAAGCAAAAGGGGGAAAATGTACCGAGCAAGACAACGAGAAAGAGGTAGTTTGTCCTTTTCTTACCTCTATCTTTAACTAGGGTAACCATAAATTTACTATTTAAGCAAATTAATTGTTATTATTTTTGTCACTGCAGCATTTTATATTAATTGATGCTGCAGATTTCTATATATCAATGGTACCAGTAACCCCTAACCGTCTGTAAAATCTGAAAAAATATATTAATTTATTGAGAATAATAATAACTTCTGATTTAGTTCAACCAATCAAATAGTTTATTGACACAAACAATTATTTTACACTGTAAAATTTGAAGCCCTGACTTCTGAGCTAGGTAGAAACCTGTGTTACAAAAGTCAGTGTCTTCTCCCATTAATGTCACTTAATTAGTTATTATATTATTATACAATACTATTATAAATAATTATATATATAAACTAAATATAATATATATGTAATATTTACATGTATAATGTATAAGTAAATACTATTAAACAATAAGGAGTATAATAACTAAACCAGAAGATATTATTATCCTATGTTTAGGAGGTAACCATGAAATAGACACGTTGGTTTATTTATTAAAACTTTATGCACTAGTAATAAACACTGTACAAAGGCGGACTTAACGCCTTAGGCATTTACTAACAGTCAACCTTAGGGTGGTGTAGAAACATAACATGGTAGGTGCATCTTAATGGTAAAGAAATAGAAAAGAAATACCTACAATAATAAATATATACTTAGATACATACATACAAATTAACAATGTAATTATGAGAAACGAATCCAACAAATCAATTCTGTGATGATTACACCAACGGACGGACAACAACAATGGACGGTTTTGTAGTTTAGTTATACCTCCTGTATTTGCAGATTTTAATTTAATGTAGTTGCAAGAAAAAAAATTACTTCGGAGATTATACTAAAACATGCGGAAAACACTTAAATTCATAGGGGTAAATTATGATTTTCTCGAAAAATTATATTTAGTAGGTATTGGTACTTCACGGTCGATAAATACCTGTATAATATACATACTAATTAATAGTTGTTGAATGTTCAAGTCTATAATATAATATAGTGTATTAATAACATCTTGAACTTCTTAACAGAATGTGTCGTAGTACGAACTAGTCTATGGACACACTAGTAGAAAGAGACAACATACCCTTTTGTATCGTACTCTTCGGTACGTTTTTGAGGTTGACGTAATCAATCCAGATAGTATAAAAGATTCTTGCTTGCCACATTCGTACGTTCGTTCGGATGAAATGACAGTTGCTTGTTGCGTTGCAGTTGCTATAAGTAACATATTGTAATTTTCTTACAAGTACTCAGGTTCTATTTCGGTCTGCGGGGTTTAAAGGGTTCTGTTTCTGAGTGGTTATAAAAAAAAAATAACCTTAGCCTTCTAACCTAACCTAGCCGGGTCGGGGTGCCCAAAAATTACGTTACCACCTTTCTTGTTCTCGTCTTTTACACACATTACCAGCTGCGCTTTCGATATTGTATAGAATACCTAGGCAAAGTATAAAATAAATAATATTTCATACATCACTTCTGGGAAAAGGCAGGAGGCTTTCCATTTCAGTCTTTTTTCCCGCTGTCTCGGACCTTTTGGGTATAAACAAAGTTAAAACTTAATGAACTCTATTAACTAAAGTCTACTTAAACACTAATTAAAACAAGTTAAATCATAACTAATAAAAACGACTTGCATCTGATTCTATTATAACATAAAATTAAAAATATTCTCGTTCGCCAGTCATCACCATCACTTCAGCCGAAAGACGTCCACTGTTGGACATAGAATAATGTCGCCATAATGACCGGTCCTGTGCGTCTCGCATCCATCGGATTCCCGCGACCCTCACCAGGTCATCGGTCCACCTTGTGGGAGGCCTACCAGCGCTGCGTCTTCCGGTACGACGTTCGCCAGTACACTAATAATAATGAAAATGTAATATAGTTTTAGACGACTACTAAAATTAGTATGTACCAAATAATTATGTCTGAAAAGATTTCTTTTTATTTCAATATAATTTTAAGTTTTCTTAATTCACTCTGGTCTTGTCGCTCTAATGGCTTGAATGCAACGTTACAATTTACACAAATACTTGCTACTTTAATTAATTACCGCGAAAAAATGTTTTTATAAAAAAATACGATTAATTAATGAGTAAAAGTAGCGACATCAGTCTACGGCACCACATAAGAACTAAAAAATATGTAATCCTGCATCGCGCAGAGTTCTCCGCGCGATTTGAACATATTTGTATATGTTCAAATCATCTATCGGGCAGGTGCCCGGATCAGACGCAACACCCGTCTGGTCAGAGGATCCTCCCTTTTTAACGGAGGTATATGGGACTTCACACTCTGTTCCGCATACCTCTAAAAATAGGTAATATGTTCTAAAAATAGGTAGATATTTTTCAAGATTCAAAGCAACTTTCTTTGGGATCGTTCGAAAGAATCAGAGTTGGGAAACTATCCAATGACTCGCTTTAGGGTGGAGCGAAACAGCGTGTCAGACTTTTACTGACTAAAACCCACCAGTATCCTTCAGATTCCCTTTGCATACCAGAACCATGGTATCCCTTAAATGAAATCCCAGTAAAGGAACACGGGTGAGCTATAGTCCTTTAAAATAAAAGTTCCATATTAGCAAATAAATGATTATGAATTAAGAAAAAAAAGTCTGACACTCCCTCTCTCTCCACCCAGAGTAGGAGGATTTATTAGGATCTTTCAGACCAAAGAGTTTATCATAAAAAATATTCCCGCCCCACTTTCCCCGTATTCCCTGTTTTACCGACACGAGTTTGACGTTTTAGCTCGCCGCCCGCCGGGAAAAATCAATAATTTCAACAACACAGTGACGTTTTTCTTCGCCTAGTTTGAAGTGAAATATTAATTTATTAATAAGAAAATGATGCAAGAATATGACGACGATTTCTTCTTTGAAGAGGACAAAATGTATGTATTGTGGTTTTTTTGTGTTATTGCATGTTTTTGGTCGTATTTTTTAGGAGACGTAAAATATTCCTTCTTGCAAAGAATGAGAAGTGATTTTATGATTTGTTGATGGATGTTTTAAATTGAATTAAAGGCTTAAATGTAGGTAATAGGTACTTTTCCAATTATTTGCTTTTATGAAAATTATCACCTATCATATAAAATTTTCTTCTAAATTTTCACCAAGCCTGCTTTTTTCTGTACTTAGCTTGAAAAAACTTGCATGTTTTTCGAAGGGTTTTCACCTATAAAATTAAGAGCACAAAAGATTTTCTTGTAGTAGGTACAAACAATATTTATCCTATATCTATTTAACACACTTTCTTCATAAATCATACTTAAATTCTCCAAAACAATATTATATAAAGATAGTACCTAATCACAAATTTTATGTGAGTTTCTGAAGAACTAAGAGGTGGAAATTACTACCCATTTTCCATGCAAGCTTTTGCATGATAAGCTAGAATGAAATGAAAGAAGTCAAAGGGCTGTATTAGTGTTAATTTCACCATTTTTAACCGACTTTATTATATGATATTTACTTATTTAATAGTATATTATAAAACTTATCGAACATTTTATTGCGCTTCGGAAAAAAGGCATGACTTTAGCTCATTACGATTAATTTGTATTATTATAATATGTCGTTGGATTATTGCAAATACCGTAATTTATACACATACATCTCACGAGATTATAATGCCTTTCGTATCAATAAGATTATAATACACTATCTTTGGATGGGATTTATTGTATTTGAAATGATCTGTCAAAGAGTATGTAAAGTATGATCTGTTCACAACATGTTTGAGTTTATAATATGGCAAGATTACAAACTTACAAAAGTTCAGTGACATAAACGCACTTAAATTTTTCGAGCCTTTTTTCGTTTATTTTTATACCTCTATTATAAATTGATTATGTATAAAAATAGTTAGTCTTCTAGTATCTCTCCCCGCCTTTTTCCCAATTCGCAATACACAACTTGTAGGATGACAGCAGAACAAATATATGCATATTTAAGATGAGAGAAAAGGAAAGCTACATTGTAGGTATGAATCCACAGCTGTCACCCGCACCATCATATAGCAAGTAGTTTTACAAAACAATCTATACTTTAACCCGTATCGTAATATCCTCGCTTAGGGTCGCCACACACGGACCACACGCGACATCCACAAACGCCGCCATGAGAAGGTAGAAACGGCCACAAAGGAAGCTGAAGCGTGCGACAGCCACTAGCACAGTATAGATATATGAAACAGTACGGAAACTACCTACAAATATTCGAAACGGCACACTCACACAAACAGACGCATCGACGAGACTCCTAAGCGTTTCTCACGGTCCTGTCAGTAGCGAATGCCGCTTAGGAGTCTCGTCGATGCGTATGTTTGTGTGAGTGAGCCGTTTCGAACATTTGTAGGTAGTTTCCGTACTGTTCCATATATCTATACTGTGCCACAGACTAGTAGCCGGTGGCTGCTACTTTCTTTATTATAACCCACACGCGCAGTATCATAATGGACTCTGACGAAGAAGGTTTAAATGCGCGAGTGGCGTGTGACGGCGTTTTGTATCGGCGTTTAGTAGCCAGTGCGGGCCACAAGAAGCGAGCAGCGGCGATTTGTAGCATGTGGCGGCCACCGGTGTCAACCGTGTGCGGCGCATCCATATAAAATGTATGAGAATTATGGGAAATATGCCGGTGGCGGCGTTTTGTGGTTGTGGCCGGTGGCCCGTGTGGGGCGACCCTAACCCGTATCGCAATATCCTCGCTTATCTATGACTTCCTCTTTTGCAGCGCACTATCAGTTGTTTGAACGACAACAACGTTTGTGTTTTAAGGGTTTTATTGATTTTTGTGGCAATGTGGCAACAGAACAGCCAGTTCTATATTTTTAATGATACCAGGATATATCCTCAGCTTCAAGCGAGCATTCTGACGAGCTTGTTTGAAGATAAAATGTTTGTATTGTTTTTCTTTTTATTTGGTGTTTGTTGACTCATATTGAATTTGCTGACTTACGCATTAGTTTGTTTATGATAATTAGGTACATAACAAAATGTGTTTAAAAGGGGAAATGCTTGTAAAAGTGTGTTCCATATGGTTGAATGTGTATTAAGATGTAGTGTAGTTTAGTTCGCAAAATGCATTTGTTGACGAGTTTTGATATATTTTATTGAACATTATCTAGGTATGTCAGGATCAGCGAATCTTTATTAGAGATCGTGCCACTATGAAAAAAAAACAATGTGGTCATGACGTGCCACCAAAGAATCTTGACTTTATGATTTAAGGGATAAACAATTAAAATTTTAATTTGTAACTCGGAATTCTTATATGATAATGTTTATTTTTTTTATATTTATTTAACCCTTTTAACGCCGGTTTGTTATCCCTTAATAAAATTAAAAAAACCGCTCACCGAACGTCACGACCCATAAATGCTGGGTTCCGAAAAACCAACACTTACATCGGTACCTGCGTATGTTGACATAAAAATTAAAATTTGTTTTGCGCGGGCACGAAATTGATTTGTCACATAATATACTAGACTGTAGCGTTAAAAGGGTTAATTGAATAAAAAAGAAAGTATAAATTCGTGGTAGTTCTGATTACCTAGATGTTAGGTAAACATCTTATTAGCGTCCCGAATTGTTTTTCCGCGTGCCTTAGGTTGGTTTGTGATCTATAATCATCTAAGCGTGTTCAATTTTTTTCTAAGAAGGAAAGCAATGAACTTATATTGAACTACCGTTAGAATAGTTTTAGTTCTATTGAAGAGCTGTATGTAGGTTCTTTTTTTGTCGATTTTATTTACAGTAGTTTTCAGATTCGGCGTTTGTAATGACTTGATTAACCCTCGGTTTCTGATTTAAGCATTCGAAGTTGAGAATTACTCAAACTCTACTTTGCCCTGAAAACCTGTGAAAATTTGGCAGTTACGTATGGTTTGAGACGTTCTTAACTCAAAATACTCAATTCAGAAATCCGCCCTTATTCAATCAACAAGTTGTACAGTATTCGTTAGTTATTTTTGACCCTTATTTTTGTTATGTATTTTTCTCGGTAGTTTTCAGAATGGATGTAGTTTTTAAGAATATACGCAAATAAATACTAAATAGTTATCTAAATATTTTATTGTAATCAACGACTTTCGCCGCGATTTAAAAGTTGGTTGAAAAACATTTTTTTTATTGTTTTATTTTTACCATTATTTGTTTAGCAAACCGAACGGAAATGTTTCCAATTTGTTACTGCCGATCGAGGAAAAGTGAGTTTAGTTTTTTTTTTGTTTTTTTTTTTTACTTATTTTTGTTTTTAATTTTAATATATTTTTTTTACTCAGTGCTTCAGTGACTGTTCAAGAAATAATGAAAGATGTTTCTGAAATCAAGATTTTTGAAGAGTAAGTATGTTTTTATCTTGTTCATACATCAACCGTCTAACAGTCTAACAGGATGCGGCTGAATACCCGTGTTTTACGTGGAGCGACTACCTACCATTTTAAAGCTAAAGCTACAATGTTTTTCATTAGTACAGGTACCAACGAAACTCCTTTTCTGTATTTACCAATTATTATTTGGCAAAACTGTTTTTATCAATTGAATTTTCTATTCTTAATTCTAATTCTTAATTCTGTATTGTACACAAAACATACATAATACACGGTGATACATATACAGTTTATGTACAAAGGCGAGCTTAACTCAACAATGAGTTTTCTTCCAGCAAACCTTTGAGTCAAAACGGTGAAGGAAAACATCGTGAGGAAACCGGCATGTCCGAGAACCAAAAATTCGAAGACATGTGACATCCACCAACCCGCACTGGGCCCGCGTGGTGGATTACAGCCCATTCCCTCTCCTAGAGAGGAGGCCTGAGTCCCAACAGTGGGAACATTATAAGGCCGACTATGCTATGCTATGCTAAACCTTTGAGTTACAGAGAGAGAACACATTCTATGTGTATTTTTCTGAAATAAACTATTATTATTATTAGACCTATACATCCCAGTTACTGGACAACATGATACTCCTTGGTTAGACAGATGATCCATATCTTACTCCTTGGATTTTGGTCTGACTATCAGTCTGATGATGTCTGACTTTCAGTTTTTCCATACACTTATTGAATTTTTTATTTCTATTTACTAACAAAAACTTGTTTTATTATTATATCCAGACAGCCCAAAGAAGCAATAATACTAGATACTGAAACAGAATGCATTGTCAACGATTTGCGGTACGAAAGATACACGATACAACATCAAGATCTCTTGTAAGTTATAATCTTCTTTTTCTAATATATAGGGTGACTGGTAATTAGTGACCGATACTTAAACACATGATTGTACTCATGATTACAAACAACTTTCCCAAAGAAACTTTTTTTATATAGGTACTCACTAGTTTGTAGGTACATTCGCTGATTAGGTACGTACACCTATGGGTTTGCAAGCTGCGCGGGTGTTCTATCCCTATTGTAGGTACGACGGCGTCACGCGGCTAACAGCTGAGCGGCCGCCAGTCGCAGGCGCGCGCGCGTATTTAAACAGCTATTTTATTATTGTGATAAAACTAATGAGAATATAAAAAAAGTTTCTTTGAGAAAGTTGTTTGTAATCATGAGTACAATCATGTGTTTAAGTATCGGTCACTAATTACCAGTCACCCTATACAAAAATCTCGTGTCACAGTGTTGTTATCGAATTCCTTCTAAACGGCTAGACCAATTTTCGTTGTGTATATTTGGTAGGTCTGAGAACAGGTCGTAGGCTATATTTTGGCACCTATTTTTTTTTAAATAATTTATATGAACAATGTTTGCCGGGTCAGCTAATAATTATATATAATCTTTTCGAATTTGGCCTTTTTCATTCATTAAGACCCTGGCCTAAGGCCGCTAATCCCACTGGCGTTTTACGAGCGTTGGCGCTTCTCCAACGTCTGCGCAGCGCCAACAGTGCGCAAACGTGACGTTAATGTCGCAAGTTTTTAGCGGTAAGCGCCAACGTTGAGCAGACGCGACGCCAACGTTGAGCAAGTTTTTTGCGTACACCGCGACGTTAACGTCGCGTCTGCGCAAAACGTCAGTGGGATAGCGGCCTAAAACAAAGGCCAACTGAACAAACACGGGTCTAATACTCCTTCTCGCTCCAACAGAGCGTGAGAATTCATTAGATGATTTCTCACCCAAAAAACAAAAATAATAAACAAACTTGCTTGATCTGTAGACTAAGCCATAATAATTGTCTCACCTGTTTCAACAAACCACAAATGCACTGCAAAAAGTCGTTATATGATACTGCACCTTATAATTCTCACTCAATGTATTGTTTAGTCATTCTCACGCTTCGCTATAATTAATATGACACACATACATTCTGAGACATTATCCTTCTTTCTGTCAGTCGGCCATGTGTATTTTTTTTTAAGTGAGAAAATCATCTAATGCCAAATCTCGCCCTTGGGCGGAGTGGGAGATAATGTCAGACTTTTACTAACTAAAAATCCACTCCTGTTCCTTCTTTGCCTTCGTCCCAGGGCTCCGGGTTTCACTTTCATACTACCCGTGGCCCCAGTAGGCTTCGACTCTGCTGGGCCCCTACGATTTGCTGACATCTCCCTAAGGTGCGCGTGGAACCATACGCTCCGTCGACGACTTGAGCTCGGTCCGGACGGTTACTGGACGGTCGGACAGTGAGCTACCCTTTGCTCGCTGTCAGTAAGCCCGCGCCTACGGTGGGCTATGTGTGTATACAAGAAGGCTGGGGGGGAGTGGCTCATGCCTACCCTAGTATGGTCTAGCGTCCACCCCAGGGTGTTGGGCTATCAATTCGAAATTCGATGATGGACGCCAAAATACTTGAAGGAGCCAGTCATGAGAGGTCGACTTGAGCGACTTCTTATGTTTGCTATCTCACAGGAGTCACAGGTGTTGATTATTTAAATTAAAGTAGATGCACTAATCAAGTTTTGTGGTTTTGGTTGCTTACATACAACTTTACAAAAAATCTGTCATTTCAGGGGCCAGCCCCTTCCCTGAAAAGTAACCCTATATACCGGGATGCATCCGACCAATCAATATTATTATTCAAATATTGCGTAAGTAGAATTTTTGCCTTTTTTAACGCGTCAATCTCCCTGAATGGCGTCTAGCGACTCCCGACATCTGGGGCGTCTCCTGAGGTGGTGACTATAAGCCGTGGGGATGTCCTCTCCCTCATGTTACAGCCGCCTCCTTTACTGCTTCGCAGAAGGAGGTCACTGATTCCCATGTCCTCTCGCTCCGTACCGTTGTCTGAACCAAGGCCGGACACGAGGGATCGCCATCGCCATCAGCTACCCTTACCATGACAACCGATTTCCACACAACTAATCAATCACCAGTGCTGTGTAAAATACCCCCATATACGACGCGACGTTGCTTTGTGTTCCACGAGCGCCTCAAAGAAATGTCAGCAAAAGTAACGGTGCCTGCTAGGGTCGATGCCTGCCAGGGTACTTACCATCACGTGTGTCGTGCAAGCGAGCAAGAAGGATGGAGCTATACACCCTGTCTAGCTCCATCCCTTTCAATTCCATTTGGATCGTTTGCAAGAGCTATTGCAGCTCTGGAACACAAAGAGGAACTGAAGAAACACGGGTGGTTTTTAGTCACTAAAATTTTGGCTCTCCCTCTCGCACCACCCAGAGCGGGAGAAGTTATTTGAGTATTTTCCGCACCCCAAAAAAATACAGGAGCCATTTTTGCTAAAACTGTAATATGCACAATTTTTTTTCAGGCGTTTGAAAACTCAGTAGATTGCTAGAAGACTGTGTGTTTATGCTCTTGAAGATGCTTGTTTTTGGACGATTTGCTAGAAGACTCTCTGTTGCTCTTGATGATTCTTATTTTGGAGGGTGTATAGGCATAAAGTAGTTTCAATCAGAAGCTATGTTGCTATTTTTTTATCGTAGTTTTATTTTACGCTAACAATAAAATCTTTAAACGCACCTGTTATTTTATTTCTTCAAAACCCTTTTATAAATCAAAACACGCAATTCAGTTTCAGGTAAGTATGCTATGTCCACTTTACTGATTTTTTTGTCAACATCCAAAATAATTTCAGGTATTAAGTACCTAGGTACTGAGCTTAGACACGATTTTTAGAATAAACCAAAGCATTCTGCACAGTCTTTTCTCATCTATGTTGGGGACAGCTTCAAGTCTAACCAGATGTAGCTTGCACCGCCGTGTCTTCGTGGAGGCGATCGGCGGCAGTGATCTCTCGCACCGGGCCTTGGTACAGGCCATGGTCTGGAGCGAGGAGGAGTGGCAGGCGGTCGGCTCCTTCTGCGAAGCAGTAATGCTAGCAAAGGAGGAGGCCGCACATGCACGCGCGAGGCAATGGCCCCCGCGCCCCAGCCGCCGGGATTCCGATCTCGATTTCTGGCCACCGTAGACGCGGGCTTGCGGACCGTCCGGTAACCGTCCGGACTGAGCCCAAGTCGTCGACGGCGCACAGTGTTCCACGCGCACCTTAAGGAGATGTCAGCAACCGTAGGGTCCAGCAGGGTTGAAGCCTACTGGGGCCAAGGGTCTGATTCTGAAAGGAAGACTCGGCCCTGGTATGAAAGGCAACGAAGGAACAGGAGTGAGATTTTAGTCAGTAAAAGTCTGATACCATCTCGCGCTCCGCCCAATAGCGGGGATGTCATTGGATGATTTCTCCACAACCCAGTAACTAAGAAACACGATACCGCGATACCCCTTGGCAAGACTGGTGTCACATTTTCTGGCTTCTGACTATCTGAAATGACTGTCAAACATCTACAAGACAGTCGGGACCAACGGCTTAATGTGCTTTTTGGGGCACGGAGGGATCTCGGTATGTTAAGTGCCGCTGCACATGGGTTACATGCCACAGCCCACGTGGAGCTAGAGAACAATGGAAGCTGAAGCGCGCGCCAGCCACTTATGACCGATGGCTGCTACTTTTTTTAAACCATACGTGCAGTATCATAATGAACCCTGTCGAAGAAGGTTTAAATGTGCGCATAGCTTGCAGCGTTTTGTATCGGTGCTTAGTGGTCAGTACGAGCCACAAGAAGCGAGCAGTGGCGATTTGTAACGTGTGGCGGCCACCGGCGCCAACCGTGTGCTGCGAGTCCATATAAATTGCATGAACACTACAGGAAATATGCCGGTGGCAGCTTTGGTGGTTGTGGCCGATAGCCCATGTGCGGTGACTCTTAGATGGTCATTCATCTACAGGTCGACCTCTGTAACCGTTGCTTAACCTTATAGATCGATCTGTTTGACTGTTGTTATTCTACCCACGTGATCCTCACTCCATCGCACCTTATGCCACGTTTATGCAACAATCAACTCATCATCTCCGTAGCCTTTTCCCAACTGGCTTGAGGTCGGCCTCCAGTAGACTGGAGGCCGACCGGGTCCGGGTCCGTGTCCGGTTAGAACCGGACGTGATTTTACATGTAGCGACTGCCTATCAGACCTCCACAACCCATGGTGGACATCCCACCTATACGCACAAAACGTTTTGGGAACACATTCATTGTGCGTACAGCTAAGGAGTGGAATGCCTTGCCAGAATCTGTGTTTCCTGATGGCTACAACCCGGGAATCTTTAACTCAAGAGTGAATAGGTTACTTCTAGGTAAGCGCGCTCCATCGTCGACCGCATCGTCGCTTTCCATCAGGTGAGATAATGGTCAAGCGCGAACCTATCAAGAATTAAAAAAAAAAAAAAGTTACAGAGCAACAGGATACAACTTGGACTGATAGTCAAATTTTCTGGCGTCGTGACTACCTGTTAACAACTGTCAAAGATTATTGATGAAGAATGACAACTGGAACCAACGTTGATGAAGAATGACAACTGGAACCAACAGCTTTACGTACTTTCGGAGGCACGGGGTGTCAGTCATGTCCTCGATGGATTTATAAAAGTACAAATATGAATTCAAAAATTCACATTTGTACTTGCCCGATTTCGAACTCGCAACACTGGAACACTCCAGTTGTTTTTGTTGATCCGTACACTTTTGTTTGCATAATTTCTTTGATTAGTACATAATGCCTGTAATAAAAATTGGATGATGATAAAAAATGAGGCTAGATATACCTAAATCTACTTAGTTGAGTACTAAACTGACTTAACTAACAAACTTTTCAGGGGTATGACGGTAACATCAGGCAGTGTGGTGTTAAGTAAAGACGAGAAGAATCTCATTGGGATCAGCATAGGCGGTGGAGCACCGCTATGTCCTTGCTTGTATATTGTACAGGTAATATTGACTAAAACGAGTAGATTTCCTTACCACACCTTACCCAGTTGTAGTTGTAGCTTTTTTTTTTATTTTGTATCGTGTTTACCATATATTGTGTTTGTGCCTTGTGCTGTACCAAATAAATTCTTTTTCTTTCTTTCTTTCTTTCTTTCTTTCAGTCCATTTAAAATGTTTCTTGTGTCCATCTGAAATTCAGGGAAGTGGAGAAATGAACTGACATATTTGTTTTATTTAGAGCTGTACTTTACAATTCGTCTTTTTTAGGGTTCCGTAGCCAAATGGCAAAAAACGGAACCCTTATGGATTCGTCACGACTGTCTGTCTGTCCGTCCGTATGTCACAGCCACTTTTTTCCGAAACTATAAGAACTATGCTGTTGAAACTTGGTAACTGTATAGGTGAGGTATACTGTGAACCGCATTAAGATTTTCACACAAAAAAAAAAAAACAAGAAATTTTGGGGGTTCCCCATACTTAGAACTGAAACTCAAAAAAAATATTTTATCAAACGTTGCATTCGTATATTGAGGTGTGCCTCGCTAGGACGCCATGGTGACTTACCCAGGTAATGACGTCAAAAAATGTATGGTTGACTGTGTGACCAACAATGGAGAGGTGGTACACACTACAAAGCAACATGTATTTTTTTGGCTGTGCGAACTGGCAGCATTGCCATGGCGTCCCAGTAAGGTTGATTGACACGCGCAGACGCCATTATATAGGGTGACTGGCAATTAGTGTACGATACTTAAACACGTGATTGTGCTCATGATAACAAACAATTTTTATTATGGAAGCAAAGCCGAAATCGCGAAAAAAATATCAGCTGTTCAGTACATTAGGCAAACATAAATGTACTGAACAGCTGATATTTTTTCGCGATTTCAGGTTTGTTCCCATAGTAAAAGTTGTTGGTTATCATGAGCACAATCACGTGTTTAAGTATCGTACACTAATTACCAGTCACCCTATATACTATACTAACGAGTAACATCAATATTAACCTAAGTATTAAAACTATCTACACAATATAGTATATAATAATGTTAGTTAAAAGGGACAGCTATACTAAATAAGAAGGGTGCCTTATTCATGGCTACCGCATTGTTCCAAAGAGTCACCACGGCCCTAGAAGGCAGGAACACGGGTGGGTTGCAGCCATGACATTCCCTCTCGATCCACAAAGAGCGTGAGAAGCTATTTGATGATTTCCTATCCTCAAAAAAAGGGTGCCTTATTCATAAACACGGATAGTACCTAAATCTCCCATTTGTCACAATTCTGACTTCGTAGTTAAAAAAAATACTTTTCTAGATCTTTGACAACACACCGGCTTCCAAGGATGGTACATTACAAAGTGGAGATGAGCTGGTCGGAGTTAACGGACAATCAGTCAAGGGCAAGACTAAAGTGGAAGTTGCTAAGATGATACAATCTGCTAAGGTAAGTAATAGAAATACCACAAAACTGACAATGATGGGCTGAAAGGTTCTGGAGTAGCAACCGGAAATGTTTAAGAGGGGTAGTGATAAAAATCTTCCTGCAAGGTGTACTAATGGCCTGATGACCACGGGAATTTGCTAGATACGAGAAGAACAGGACCAGCCGATATAGCGACGGTTAGGGTAGAGGAAGCGCCTGTCCATCAGTGGACAGCTTTGGCTGAAATACGAGTACCTAATGATTATTAAATATGAAATTAAAAAACGAAAACATTATCCCATTTGTTTGGCCGAGATTCAATTTTAATAAAATTCGAATACAAACAATTTATATGTACATGATAAAAGGAGAAACTGACTGACTGACATATCCAACGCACAGCCGAAACTACTGGGACTAGGAACATGAAATTCTGCAGAAGGCTTCCTTTTATGACGTAGGCGAACACTAAGAGAGGATTTTCCAAAATTCACCCCCTGAGGGGATGAAACGGGGTTCCAAAGTTTATATGGAAAAACCTATTTTCACGCGGGCGAAGCCGCTGGCTGACGTATGTACATGAAAGCAAAATAATATGAACATACTTAATGAAATTCAAGGAGAAAGATCCTTGATCATGTTTTTAAAAGACTGCACTGCTTGAACTGCGAATGATGTAAAAATTTATGGAATACCTTGGCTTCTCTGGCCTAAAATTTTCCGATGAACTTAGAGATCTAATACAAGTTTGCTGAGGTACTAATTAACCAGGTTACCACAAACCTGATGAGGAATCTGAATGTGTAACTCCTTCTCCTCAGGACGAAGTAACAATAAACTACAACAAACTACACGCCGATCCAAAACAAGGCAAGTCCTTAGACATCATAATGAAGAAGATGAAGCATAGACTGGTGGAGAACATGTCTTCTGGGGCAGCTGATGCACTAGGACTCTCCAGGGCTATCCTCTGCAATGATACTCTTGTTGCTAAGCTAAATGAGTTGAGAGAAACGGAGACTACGTACAAGAGATTGGTGGAGAATGCTAAAAGGTATATCTGTATGTTAGTAAGCTTTCTGTGTGTGTTTTTACAGAAATTATTTTTTTTCTACTATGCTAACTGACTATAATTGCGGGACAAAAGAGATACCATGGTATCTCTTTCGAACTGTGCTGCAATTGGTCATGGCCCAGGAAGACAAAGGAACAAGGGTGGGTTTGAGTCGGTAAAAGTCTTTCCTTTGGCTCTACGCAATGCGGGACAAATTGTTTAATGATTCTCTTTGCAATCCAGGGCCATGGTAACTCTTTGCCGCAGTTCCTAGCAGGCATCAGTGGTAGCGGGCCTTTTATTTAATCGATTTCCCTACGCCATATTTTTATTTCTGAGAGTCACGCGTCTTACCACTGTCTCATCTGCCCCCCCTAGCCAAGTCACAAACGATAAACGTAAACTCTCAGTAGTCTTTAATAGATTTTCAACTTTATGTTATTGGATATAAAGTTGAAAATCTATTGAAGATTACATAGTGTTTTCGTTCGTTCCGGTCGCTAACGCTCAGTAGTCTTTAATAGATTTTCAACTTTATGCTCTTAGGTATAAAATTGAAAATCTATTGGAGATTACTAAGCGTTCACGTTTATCGTTTGCAACTTGGCTAGGGGGGCTGATGGTAAAACGATAATTTGGTCGACGGCGAAGCACGCTTATCTAGAAGTAACTTTAGGGGTTGCGCTTTGGTAATTGAAAAGCGAATAACGATCTTTGTCATTTGAAAAACGCTGCTTAACTCTAAATAAAAGGGTACATTGATAAATTTAAAAGGAACACTCAGAAACACTATGTCTGACGTGCCTGGCTCCCTTCGACGAGCAAGCGCGATGCGCGGCCGGCCGGCCACATTCCTTTCACCTCGAGACACCTCGTAGTTCAGTGTGCGCAGACGCACTCCTCTGTGTTATATGTACGTACGTAAGTATAAGCCGCTATATAACCTATTGCCTTAGAGCCAATGCAAATGTACGCACAATGGAAGTATTCCGAAAACTTATCTCCATTCATTCAATCTTTCCAGAATGCTCAAAGCCTACTTCGATCTACTGCAAACTTACAAGTCAGTGGGTGACATCTTCGCCGCTATAGGAGTGAGGGAGCCTCAAGCCAGGGCTTCGGAGGCCTTCACCAAGTTCGGACAGTACCACAGGCTGTTGGAGAGAGATGGCATCAAGATGTTGAAGGCTTTGAAACCTGTGAGTTTAATGTTTTTGAACATAATCTATGATTCTCACTGGCTCTTCTGAGATGATTTGGTGTTATGAGATTCTTGTAGAATATAAATCAGAGCTTTTAGAAGTTCCGCCTGAATTGGGAACAGGAACCTCCCGAACTTACTATGTCTGGTGAGGACTAACGACATGCGGAAGGTGAGGACACCGTGGCGCCTCTCCAGCCACTCTTCAATGAGGAGGCTTACCGCCATGATTGTGGTGTGCCCAATTTAGCTGTTACATTAAGTACGTATAGGTTTCGATTGAGTTTTTTTGTTTTACATTACCACCACCCTACCTCCTGCGGCTCCATGCGTAATAGTATATATATGTATACTTGCATTTCTTGATGCCCTTACTTAAATTTTGATATTTTCTAACAATAGGTTTTCTTTATCCTGGTGTGGCTAAAATGGATAAAGTGAGAAATTAGTATATTAGAGGAAGTTTGAAAATGGCGCTAGTGACAGAAAAATTTAAAGGGAATCGTTAGTGTTGGTACGGTCATGTGAAGAGGAGGAATGAAACGCATGTTACTAAAAGAAATGGACGGAAAGGGAGAGGAAGGTCAAAAAAAAATGGATGTATTGTGTGAGAGGTGATATAAAAGAAAAGGGATTTAGTGATAGCGTGACAGGTGACAGAACAGAATAGAAGAACAAAACGTGTTGCGCCGACCCCAAGTAATATGGGACAAGGGAAGCTGATGATGAGGTTTTCTATACCCTGAATATGTCCTGGTTTGCTGCTGAAGTTCTTAAGATTTTACCATTTTGGTATGTGTGATTCCGATCACCACATCCCGACATGGTAATAGAGTGTAGACTTGACTGTACTGTCCAAGCTCAGCACAATTTTGATTAGCTAAAATTTTTTAATTGCCCCACTATAGTTAGGCAGATAACAAAATAAATAAATTAAAAAAAAATTCAGAAAAATACACAGAAAATTCAATTGATAAAAACAGTTTTTGCCAAATAATAATTGGTACCTAAATACAGAAAAGGAGTTTCGCTTGGTAATGATGGTGACCTTTCATTCTAGATCCTATCAGACATGGGTACATACCTCAACAAAGCCATTCCTGACACGAAGCTGACCATCCGCAAGTACGCAGACACGAAGTTCGAATACCTGTCGTATTGCCTGAAGGTGAAGGAGATGGACGATGAAGAGTACGGGTACAACGCGCTGCAGGAGCCACTCTATAGAGTCGAGACTGGCAACTATGAGTACAGGTGAGCATTTGTTATTTACAGCACTAAGACAGAAGTTCGAGTAACTGTCGTACTGAAGATGAAGGAGATGGACGATGAGGAGTACGGGAACAACACGCTGCAGGAGCCGCTCTATAGTGTCAAGACCGGCAACTATGAGTATAGGTGAGGATTTGTTACTCACAGTAATCACAGTGCCACTTAGACAGAAGTTCGAGTAGCTATCATACCGATGGAGAAGGAGATAGACGATGTGGAGTACAGGTACAACGAGCTGCAGGAGCCACTCTATAGAGTCGAGACCGGCAACTATGAGTACAGGTGAGGATTTGTTACTCACAGCACTAAGGCAGAAGTTCGAGTAACTGTCGTACTGAAGGTGAAGGAGATGGACGATGAAGAGTACGGGTACAACACGCTGCAGGAGCCGCTCTATAGAGTCGAGACTGGCAACTATGAGTACAGGTGAGCATTTGTTACTTACAGCACTAAGACAGAAGTTCGAGTTGCTGTCGTACTGAAGATGAAGGAGATGGACGATGAGGAGTACGGGTACAACGCGCTGCTGGAGCCGCTCTATAGTGTCAAGACCGGCAACTATGAGTACAGGTGAGGATTTGTTACTTACAGCACTAAGACAGAAGCTCGAGTAGCTGTCGTACTGAAGGTGAAGGAGATGGACGATGAGGAGTACGGGAACAACACGCTGCAGGAGCCGCTCTATAGAGTCGAGACTGGCAACTATGAGTACAGGTGAGGATTTGTTACTTACAGCACTAAGGCAGAAGTTCGAGTAGCTGTCGTACTGAAGATGAAGGAGATGGACGATGAAGAGTACGGGTACAACACGCTGCAGGAGCCGCTCTATAGAGTCGAGACTGGCAACTATGAGTACAGGTGAGCATTTGTTACTTACAGCACTAAGACAGAAGTTCGAGTTGCTGTCGTACTGAAGATGAAGGAGATGGACGATGAGGAGTACGGGTACAACGCGCTGCTGGAGCCGCTCTATAGTGTCAAGACCGGCAACTATGAGTACAGGTAAGCATTTGTTACTTACAGCACTAAGACAGAAGTTCGAGTTGCTGTCGTACTGAAGATGAAGGAGATGGACGATGAGGAGTACGGGTACAACGCGCTGCAGGAGCCGCTCTATAGAGTCGAGACCGGCAACTATGAGTACGGGTGAGGATTTGTTACTCACAGCACTAAGACAGAAGCTCGAGTAGCTGTCGTACTGAAGGTGAAGGAGATGGACGACGAAGAGTACGGGTACAACGCGCTGCAGGAGCCGCTCTATAGAGTCGAGACCGGCAACTATGAGTACAGGTGAGGATTTGTTACTCATACCCAGTACTAAAACAGAAGTTTGAGTAGCAATGTGGTGATAAGGGGTATGGGTACAGAAACCGCTCTATAGTGTTGAGACCGACAACCATGTGTATGGGTGAGAATTTGTTACTGGAGGCAGGTAAAGGAGATGGATGATGTCCTTTGGTATTTTCGCCGCTCTACACCCCTAGTTTTAAATTAATACAAAAAAAATGGGGCTCTATTCGTACCCGTTACTGATCATATTTTTGTAATCAAAAGTAAAAAAACGAAATCCCAAAATTGTCCACAAAAAATTATCATAATTGGTAAATTCATAATAGAATCAATAATTCATAATAATTGCTACCAGAAAATACTACACGCAGTGTTTATCCATTTTGATCGTCATTTATTCTTTCATAATCAATAGCCTGTCCAATATTTCCATAAATTGAGTGACATTTTGGGATATAAACAAACGCTAATAACTTTGCTGTTTATGAATATTATTTATTGAGACTTTACTTAAATAATAACAAGATCTTTTCTAATAAGCCCTTAAAGTATTTGTAATAATTAAAAATTAGTAGTGTATAGAGTTGAAACTGGCAACTTTGATGATTTGGACAGATTTCTGAGGCCCTGATTCTGTTTTTTAGCAGCAAAAATAGGTAGGTACTGATCAATTGTTAAAAAAGCATAATCAGCCTTGTAATGTTCCTACTGCTGGGACATGCCTCCTCGCTAGGTGAGAGAATGGGCCGTAATCCACCACGCGAACTGAAAGCGGGTTGGTGGATGTCACATGTGTTCGATTTTCGGTTCTAGAACATGCCAGTTTCCCCACGAGCAGTCGTGATGAAATAACAAAGTAAAGCACCTAACTGGGACTGAACCCACGACGTTAAACTCATAAGTTGAGGCCGTCACCACTAGGCCCCTACAGCCCCCTAGCCAAGTTACAACCGTTTCGTTTCGATTCTCTTTTCGTTGATCGCCTCGAGTAGGCCACGCCTCCGATTACTTTATTCTGACGTCATTTCAACGCTCAGTCATGTGGTCAGAACAAAGGAATAGAAGGCGTAGCTGACTCGAGGCGATCAACAAAAAGAGAATCGAAACGAAACAGTTGTAACTTGGCTAGGTGGGCTGCTCTCACTGGGCCACCAGATTGCTGAGCTTATAAGTACCACAAATTAACTTAAACAATACATTATTCCAGGCTAATTCTCCGTTGTCGTCAAGATGCTCGAACTCGGTTCGCTCGTCTTCGCTCCGATGTGCTCGTGAAGTTAGAACTACTGGAGAACAAGAAGACACAGGATGTGGCCTACCAGCTCAGGAGGTTCATACAGGGACTGGCTGTTTATCACAAGTAAGTCTTTAGTGGACTGATATCCAATCTTGAAAATAGGATTGATCTTCATAGGGTCAGTAGCGTAGTTAGGCGTGGGCGAAGTGGGCCCTCGCGGCCTCGCACCCAAAGGGCCCTGGCACAAGCGAGGGCTCTTTAAGAACTCGAGGGATCTTTTTATAATTGATAGGCTCCCGTTTGACCACTATTTCAACTGATGGTAAGCGACGATGTGGTCGAGCACTGGGTTGGGACAGTCGCTGTCTCGTTTTCGAATTTATGAAAAAGAAAGGCCTCGCTGATGTGCTTTCGTCCATGTCTAAATTATTCCACGCTACGCCTCTATGAAGGGTTGAGCTTACATCTGGCCGCACAGAATCGCACTTACCTATATTCTTAATATATAAGGTAATAATCCAAGTCAATAATTATCCAAGAATTACTTGCATGTAAAAGAAAGTTAAACCTAAAATGAAATCTCATCATCATAATTTCAGCCGAAAGACGTCCACTGTTCCCCCAAGTGTCGCCATAATGAACGCAGGACCGTGCGTCTCGCATCCATCGGATTCCCGCAACCCTTACTAGGTCATCGGTCCACCTTGTAGGAGGCCTTTCAACGCTACGTCTTATGGTACGCGGTCGCCATTCCAGAACCTTTCGGCCCCAACGGCCATCTGTTCTGCGAGCAATGCGTCCTGCCCATTCCACTTAAGTTTAGCGATTCTTCGTGCTATGTCGGTAACCTTCTCCTGCGAATATCTTCATTCCTGATTCTATCCCGCAAGGAAACTCCGAGCATAGCCCTTTCCATTGCCCTTTGGGTGGTTACGATATCTGGAACAGCTTTAATCGATACTCGATGTTTTAGAAAATACCTTATAAAAGGAACACATTTATTTGTATTTCTATAAGTATATGAATTGAAGTGTTCCTTCATAATGACCAGTTTCTGCTTATTTCAGTGAATCAGTGGAACATCTGAATGATAACTCAACGTTATTCCCGGTCGAAGTGGACCTCTCACAGAACGCGTTCCAATACAAGTCTACTGCACAAATAATTCAAGACAGCCAGGATGACGAGGAAGAACTAGAATTTGGCAAAGAAATTCACGAATACCATGACATTTCTGACAATGACGAAAAAGAAGCCAAACTGGTCAACAGACGACAGGCCAAAGACAACGACGACACAGAATCGTCAGAACAACTGCTTCCTGACTTTGACAACGTTGCCCTAACTTTTGACAAAGTGGACAAATCTGACGACTTGGACAAAACTGATAATATGGACAATCTGACTTTGCTAACGGAACTTGGCTTGGCTGATACGAATGTCCAAGATGACTTTGGTGATTTTCAGAATGGATTGCTGGATGAGTTTCTGCCTAAAGCTAGTGGGGAAGATAAGAACGATATTTTTGATAAATTGTTGAGTGATTTTAGTCTTTTAAATAAATAGATGTTTATATGTTTGTGGTGTTTGATTTATAATAAGACTTTTTCTGGTACAATAATATAAATAACTAGCTTTTGCCTGTGGCTTCGCCCTCGTGAAATTCGGTTTCTCTATACAAACTTTGGACCCCCGTTTTACCCCCTTAGGGGTGGAGTTTCGTAAAATCTGTTCTTAGCGGATGTCTACACCCTATAAGGAACCTACCTGCCAAATTTTAAGTTTGTAGGTATTGTAGTTTCTGAGATTTCGTGATTAATCAGTGAGTGGTATTTCGCTTTTATCTAAATAGATGTACAATCATTATAAATCACAATAATATGGAATATGCATGAAAAAAAAACATTTGTTAACTAACCAGTTTATCAGTAAATAGGTATACAAAAATAAAATACTAATTGTGAAAAAAATATCAAAATTTTTAGAAAACCAAACGAGATAGTACAACAATTTTAAACAAATATCTATTCGGTCTCTCCAGGTCTCTCTCTGTTGTGTTCTGTATTCTGTGTCGCCAAGGCGCCGCGCCGCGCCGTCTTCTATGGCGGCCATGAATATTTCTTTAAGCGTAGGAGCTTACGTAGCTGCGTATACGTTAGTGTATAAATAAAACAGAATAACAAAAATTAAAAATTTATTAGTAAATAAATATTTCGCAAGACAAACGGTATTAATTTCATAAATTAGTACTTAATACTTAAAACGAAATATTATGATGGCTGAAATTACATACGCAGTTCTTTTTTTAGGAACGCAATAGACTGTTTTCCGCACTAGTGCAGAAAAGCGCGCGTGCTCTCCCCGCCACAATTTTATTATATTTATCGTATCAGGCTGACCCCCACGAGTCACCGGTCAAACCCCGTTTATTCATTTTGTAAGTGTATTGAAAAAAATCGTTTGATAAGTGCAAAGTCACTGCAGCCCTCGGCTCCATAACACACTCGCCTACGGGTCGTGCGAATTCCGCCTCGGTCGCAATGACAAACTTTCTGCAGTTGTATCAAAATGTACTATTTCCGTTTTGTCACCAAGACGCACGCTTGTTCAGTTTCGATACAAATTGACGTTTACGGTAACATGTCTGAGTACTTTAAAAAAATCGCACTAAGATCACTGGTCCAAACGCAAACGGAAGGTCTGGAAATTAGATGAATTTAACCGGAAAGTTAGTAAGTTACTGTCTTAATTTCTGGCAAATTCTGATAAATCGAAGATAGAACTGTCGGTACAGCGACCGTCAATAGTGACACTGAGTTTCACACGTCTAAACCCCGATATACATTTTTGTTTTCTTAGGCTCACGTTTGATCACTATCTCACCTGACTTTAAACGATTACGTTGTCGCTGAAGGAACACGCTTGCCTAGAATAAAGTTAAACGCAAACTGAGCCCACGTACGCAACGTATGCTACACATTATGATATCTAGACTCTTGAATTTACTTGAAAACAGATGACTTAGAAACATAATTGGCATACGAAACGCTGGCATACGTGTCCCATGCAACATCAAATCTGTCGATCCAGATTGCAGTGGTGCACAGCCCCGGATCTAAGGGGGGGCAAACCGGGGCAACTTGCCCCGGGCGGCAGTTTTATGGGGGCACTAAATCCTTGAGACAAGAATTCGAAATATCGAACAAATGAAGCCTCTTTTCCTACAATCTCATAGGTTTTTATTAAGTAATCGAATCTTAATATAATATGTTTGAAAATCAAACGTTTCTATTTCCATACGCCCAGTTAGTTTTTGAACACATACTAGGTAAGTGATTTATAAAATGAACGTGGGGGGGCGCCACTATCAAGGTTTTGCCCTGGTTCGAAAAATCGTAGATCTGGGGTTGGTGGTACACACCAACTCTCCAAGACATTGCATCGCGTACGTGGAGTACGTGGACTCAGTTTGTCTTTATCTTTAATCTAACACGAACAAATCACTACAAAGCTATAACATTTCTATGCATCAACGTTATTATTACATACAGCCATTTAATAATAATAATGATGAATAACTCTCACTTTCACAGGCCACGGAGCAATCAATTTCTGTTCTTTATGCTTCTTCAAACCCTTGATATTCTGCAAGTAGTCCTTGACTTTCTGGCTGTACTCCGGAATATTTTCATAAGTCTCAACGATAAACTTTCCTTTATTCTGTATCTTTGGTATGAGGTTTAGGATATCCAGTTTCTGTACTTTTTCGAAGTCTATGGTGTCCGCGAACTGTTGTAATGATGAGGACGCCGTGTCTGTGATAGTTTGTAGCGTGGAAGCAGCTGTGTCTTTGAGCTTTCCAAGGTCTAGATTTGCCAGGTCCAGGCCTGCCAGCTTGTCTAGTGTGGCACATGTTGAGTGAATGATGAGAAGGGCGAGCTAGAAAAATATAATAGGTTAGGTCATATGTAAAGAAAAAGATATTGTGCCTCTTGTTTTTTGATTGGGATATTACTTTACAGTTGCGGGTCTCTTGAGTACCTACCGAAATAAGTACTATGTTTCTGTAAATCTGCGCATTATCTTATTCTCCTTAATTTGACAGATTTTGATCAACGAGGAACCTAGAATAACTAACCGAAGTATACTTTTTCTTGTGATTCAAACAATTGAGGGGATAGGTGAGTGTCGCAGATGGTAGGAATTGGTAAGATATCTAGTGAGGATCGGGGAACTCTCTCTAAACAGCCCATTCAGAGACTGTGCCACAAAACTTTTTGATTGGCCTGTTGGTCTAGTGGTAGTGGCCCTAATGCCCTAATGCTGGAGGTCGTGGGTTCGATTCCCACCCAGGACAAATGTTTGTGTGATGAGCACGATCATTTGTTCTGTGTCTGGGTGTAATTTATCTATTTATGTATGTATGTAGAAATACATAAGTATGTTTATCAGTTGTCTAGTACCCATAACACAAGCTCTGCTTAGCTTGTGACTAGACGGCGTTCTGTGATTCTGTGATAGTTGTGGGAAAAAAAAATCTTTTTACTTTATCCTTTTTGTACAAGGTAGAAGGAGGAGGTACGTGTTGACACTGATTATTTAATACTCACCGCGGCCCTCGACCGCAGAGAGTTACTGAAGGAATACAGGTTGGTTTCAGTCAGTCTGAAACCCCCTCCCAAGAAGTTAGTTGATGGTTTCCACCACAAAAAATCTAAGTAGGTACCTAGGTTTAACTCAATAGCACAGAAAATCTTTGCTCATCATAACAAAGACATACCATAACATCGGTTGTCCCCTAAGGGTAGGTACAGAAACTATGATAGTCCTTTTCAACCATATTGAGCATTTATAAGCAGAAGCATAATCAATGTTTTCCTTCACCGTTTTTGAGTGGCACTGATGAAATAAATTATATAAAGTACCTAAAACTGGCCTGGGTTCGAGTCTAAAACTAACAATTCATAAGTCAAAGTCGTTACCATATTGGGCTACCACTGCTCTATAATATTTGCACAGTCTGAAACTAACTGAACACTTTCGCACTAACAAATAACACAAACTAGTCACTCACCAGGATATGAGTCTTCATGTTGATTACCAGGTTAGCACTGCAACACTGGTCGTCGCGGATAACCGCGTCCTGATATAAACTAATGGTTGCACACCATTAATATTCGCAACGGACTTATTCTGGTAGTGTCGCTCGTGGGTCACTTAACCTGTCATAGGTTTGCAACGAGATTGTGGTTGCGAAGCGATCTGTTGCGGTCCACTTGAATTTAACGCCACGCGTCTCTCTCCTACGTGCGCGCGGAGTCGCCAATTTAGCTGTAGCGACATCTATGGCGTCACATATGAACTAAACTACGAAATCTGGCATTGCATATGTAATTAGAGTTCTCCATGCGATTTGAGCATATACAACAGCCCGAAATCATCTCTCGGGCCGTTGTCCAAACCAGACATAACACCCGTCTGGTCGGAGGATCCTCCCTTTTCAACGCAGGTATGTGGGACTATACACTCTACTTTTCATATCTTTAAACATATCCACCATTTATATAAAACAAGTCACCGCACCGCAAGAAGACGCGCGAAAGTATTAAACCAATTGAACTTGATCGCTTCGCTTCGATCATCGCCGCACCGTTCCCACATGTGGTTGCATGGTCACGTAGGCGTAGGCTACCGCAATTGAGTATTAATTTTTTGTTCCATTTGCGCCGCTTCGCTTCGCGATCGCTATCATTGACAATATCGACAATCTAGAATCAGAATACTCCTTTCAAGGGAAAGTGTACGCTTGTCCCATGCATGTATTATCAAAATTCAACTCACAATAACAACGTGCGCTTTCTGAATAAACAAGTAACTGGACAAAGATTTATAGCAGTTTGATGACTGTGATGTAATGTTATAGCATTTTGATTACGTTTTGAGTACTAAGTAGTGATAAGTAGGGTGGAATTTCAAGGTTTGATTTATTTATACTACTATGGTGGACATGTTACGTCACATTATGGCCCCAATCCGTTTTGGGCCCTATATTTTTGAGGTGAGAAATCATCAAATACCTTCACCCACTTTGGGTATAGCGAGGAGTGTCAGACTGTTACTGACTAATACCCACCTGTGTTCCTTCAGCTGCCCTTTGCGTTCGAGAGCCATGGTAACTCTGTAGCGACATCTGTGGTACCACTTATGAACTAAAAACTATGAAATCCTGCATCGCGTCTCCAAACGATTTGAACTTATACAATAGCCCGAAATTATCTATCGGGCAGTTGCCCAGATCAGACATAACACCAGTCTGGTCGGAGGATCTTCCCTTTTCAATGGAGGTTTACGGGGCTTTACACTCTATTCCATCCTTCTAAAACTCTTCCTCACAACCCGCACTGGGCCCACTTCATGGATTACAGCCTAAACCCTTTCCTAGAGTGAAAGCCTGAGTCCCAGCTGTGGGAACATCACATTATAAGGCTGATTATCCGTTCATTACATGACGTAAATAGGTTTTTTATTAATTGTTAGGCTCACATCTGGCTCGGAAGTCTGCCCAGCTTGAATGGGACTGTCTGCCGCATGCCGATCGAGCGTTGGGCCCGGAAAACTCAAAATTAGTATCTTGAAATAGCAAGACGGGCTTACGGCAGATCACAAAGGAGATGAAGATGAAGAGACGCGACAAGTAATCCTTAGCAATTGGCAGAAAGTGACCCAGAACCGAGGAAAATAGAAGGAGTACAGGTAGCTAGGTCTTTGCCGGCAGAGGGACAGTATAAGCTGGATATAATAGTATAACAAATTCGCGTTTGACCACAATCTAATTTTGTATGGTAAGCTATGATGTGGTCTGAGAATGGAGCCCGTTTGCTTAGAAGTAACCAACTCACTCTTAACTTAAAGACCCCAGAGGTAATACCTATCAGGAAGTACTCTAACAGCGAATTCCACTCCTTAGCTGTTCGCGCAATGAAAGCATTAAACGCTGTAAATGCAGGTAGGTATGTTTCAGGTCCCATGCTATAGCTTGGTGATAGTGGCATGGCTTATCACCATATATCAGGGCTTCACAAAGAGCGTCCAACCCGACATACATTTTCACTGTTTTTCATACAACCGCTCTTACGCGATTGTGACGTTATTACACAATTTTCATTAGATTTTTTGTAAACACAGATATCTTGTGAATATTATCTAGGCTTCTATTGAAATCAATTTCTAAAGGACCATGGGACAAATTGGGCTCATTGTCCAACAGAGTCACGGCATATATCACTGTAAAAGATTCTG
The DNA here is from genome assembly GCA_905147345.3 of Mythimna impura. Lineage (NCBI taxonomy): Eukaryota > Metazoa > Arthropoda > Insecta > Lepidoptera > Noctuidae > Mythimna > Mythimna impura. The sequence goes on from LR990363.1 coordinate 4,676,229, forward strand.
TAAGTACTTAAATTGTTACTATTGAAACGATCTTCTATTCCATGAGTGAAAAAAGATATCGGAACATGTATCTGTAGGCCATACAAATATTTATTCCGTGCGGGAATCGAACTTCTTTTCGAAGTCGGATATCAAGCAACTTCTGCAAGACACGCTCCACAACATCATTATGCCGGGATTGTATGACTTCTAGAAGGAATTTGAACACCTAAAATGTATAATAAATGATGAAGAAATAAATGATGAAGCATAAAATGTGAAACGACAACTAAACAAAAACTACAACATTATAACACCATTACTTTACAAGATCATAAAAACATTTTTAGCAAAATAACCCCATGGATTCTTCACAAAAATGAATTTAATTTTGACAGGCCTGTTGGTCTAGTGGTTAATGGCCCTGACTGCTATGCTGGAGGTCGTGGGTTCGATTCCCACCCAGGACAAATGGTTGTGTGATGAGCACGAGCATTTGTTCTGTGTCTGGGTGTAATTTATCTATATATGTATGTATTTAGAAATATATAAGTATGTTTATCAGTTGTCTAGTACCCATAACACAAGCTCTGCTTAGCTTGGGACTAGGCAGCGCTGTGTAATAGTTGTGGAAAATTAAAAAAAAAAAAAATATATTAAATATTTATTGAAATACAAGTCTATTCAACGTTGTTGGAAGAGCCTACGCTTCATATATTTTTGCCCACGGTTCTTTGTGTGACCTTTGAAAATCTGCTATTTTGCATGAACTTTGACCCTTCATCATATACTCAAAAATTTAAAAATTCAGAAAAATATAATAATAGAAACCTTGCAAATTAAGTCAAGATTCTGAATGACGAAAATTTTTACCAAAAACTTTTAGTTAAAAAAAAAACGATAGACGCGTTGGGAAGGTTTGAGTACATCGGCACGAAAAGAAGAAGAGTGACTAATACCCACTTGTGCCCTTCAGTTACCCAAACAAAACTAATACCTTTACATAACCAGAACCCCGCATCGATGACTGACATGATAAATATGTATGAATGATTGAAGTACATGCCTACTTTCCCGGAAGAGAGCCTCACCTACTGGACACCTAAAACAGCTGTTTGTGAAATTATTTGACCGAGGAAGGACGGCTAGGCACCTTTTGCATTACAATAGACCCGGTTGTAAAAATAAATGCTAATAATCCGACTTTGAAAGCAGTCGAAGCAGGAGTACCACAGAGTACATTAAATATAGGGGTCCTAGGTACGTTGTTGAAGACTCCACGGGAAAAACACTGAAAGAAACATTTTTTAGGGTTCCGTACCTCTAAAGGAAAAACGGAACCCTTATAGGATCACTTTGTTGTCCGTCTGTCTGTCTGTCAAGACTCTTTATCTCGGGAACGCGTGGAGGTATCGAGTTGAAATTAAAACCATATACCTACTCAGGTCAGCGGTCCCTTGAAGCTATGAAAAAATTAAACTTCCAAGTTAACGAAAAAAAAGATACGGCCGTTTATGTCACAAAAAACGTATATTTCGACACTCTCAAGGGAATCAAAATTCATAGGGTACTCCCCATTGACCCAGAATCCTGAAAGTTGGCATAAAGCAAGGTCTTATATCACTTATAGGAATATATCTGAAAACAGTGTTGCTACGTCACAAAAAAAAAAAACTTTATTTGCGATTCGGAAAAGTCTTCATGACTCCATTTGGAAATTTAACTATTTACATAGGTAAGTTTGTACGGAACCCTCAGTGCGCGAGTCCGACTAGCACTTGCCCAGTTTTTTATTAAATTTGTTTGTTCGCGCCATTTACCTACTGATTGATTGATTTATGTAGTGTATTCATTTACATATTACATACATATTCAGCCTTTTAATGTTCCCACTGCTGGGACTCAGGCCTCTCTCTCTAGGAGAGGTAATGGGCCGTAATCCACCACGCAGGCCCAGTGCGGGTTGGTGGATGTCACATGTCTTCGAATTTTTGGTTCTAGGACATGCCGGTTTCCTCACGATGTTTTCCTTCACCGTTTTGAGAGCAGTGGTGATGAAATAAATTACACAAAGTAATGCGCCTGGCTGGGTTTGAACCCGCGACCAACAATTCGTAAGTCGGGGCCGTTACCACTCGGCCACCACTGCTCCCTGTATTTTGTAGTGTGTGTATTCATTCAGTAAGCAGGAATTCATTGCATGTAGCGGATATGAGAATATTGAGATGAATCTGTAGAGTGATGAGAATGAGTAAAGTGAGAAATGAGTAGGTAGGGATTTTTTTTTCGGGTGGGAAAATCATCTACTTAATGACATCCCCCGCTCTTGGGCGGAGCGAGATAGTGTCAGACTTTTACTGACTAGAAACCCACTCCTGTTCCTTCTTTGCCATTTTTTCCAGTCACTTTCGTATCACCCATGGCCCCAGTAGGCCTCGACCCTGCTGGGCCCCTACGGTTGCTGACATCTCCTTGAGGCGCGCGTGGAACACTACGCGCCGTCGACGACTTGGGCTCGGTCCGAACAGTTACCGGACAATCGGACGGCGAGCCACCCATTGGTCGCCGCCCGCAAGCCCGCGCCTACGGTGGCCGGAAATCGGGATCGGAATCCCGGCGGCGGTTGGGGCGTGAGGACCGTTGCCTCACGCGATCGGCCGCCTCCTTTGCTAGCATTACTGCTTCGCAGATGGAGGCAACCGCCTGCCACTCCTCCTCGCTCCGGACCATGGCCTGTACCAAGGCCCGGCGCGAGAGAGTAGGTAGGGATAGGATCTGTATTAGTGGAAGTTTGAAAGTGGCACAAGTGACTGAAAAATTGAAGGGGATTCGTTTGTCTTGGTATGGTCATGTAAAGAGGATGGATGAATGATGCAACATACTTCGACTCGCACTTGACAGATTTTCGGGAGGCTGTCAGCTGTGGGTAAAACAAGGGCGCAGGAATCGCCACAGAAGATGCGAGCTTGCGAACGGCGAGCAATGGGTAGTATGGCCGACTGTAACTCTCCTATAATATGCATGTACAGTCAGGGATCAAAAGTGCAGTTGCACTCTACCAATGTTAGTGTCTAAAATTTCTTTGTTGTAGAAGTTCAATAGTCCACAACTAGTTTATTCAATACTTTAGATCCTATGCTAAAAATTAAATCAGTCATGAACCATTGACCCTCTTCTACAAAGAAATTTTAGACATTTTAGCATTGGTAAGGTGGAACTGCACTTTTGACCCCTGACTGTACCTATTACTTTTCTGATCTATCATATTATGTACGTCATCATTATTACAGCCGAATGACATCCATTGTTGGACATAGGTGTCCCCCAAGTGTCGCCTCAACGAACAATCCTGTGCGTCTCGCATCCATCGCATTCCAACTCTCGCCAGGTCATCGGTCTACCTTGTGGGAGGCCGTGCCAACGTTGCGTCTTCCAGTGCGCGGTCGCCACTCTAAAACCTTTCGGCAATGTGTCCTGCCACTTAAGTTTGGAGATTCTTCGGCGACCTTGGTTCCCCTGCGGATATCTTCATTCCTGATAAGATCACGCAAGAAACACCGCATAGCCCTTTCCATTGCCCTGTGGGTAACTTTAACCTTCTGATGAGGCCTATTGCATTATGCATGTATTATACACCTAAAGGCCGACGCTGCGTCTGCGCGGGCGCCCTAGCGGTCCCATACTGCAGTTCTACGTGGCGGGCAGCCGCACCCCGCGCCCGTGCCGCTACGTAACTAATAATACATTAATTTTCTCCATCGACACGACTACATGCACACCGTTAAAATTGAACTAGCGACACTGCGCAGGTAATAATCCGGTTTCAACTACGGGGACCGAAGCACACGATATACGGGCGACGTCACGCGACGGGCGCCTGCTTAACGCAACGATGGCCTTTAACCTTTTTCTAAAATCACCCTGTCTATTGAAGAAAACAGCATGAAAATTCGTTTAGTAGTTTTTGAGTTTATCGCGAACAGACAGACGACGCGGTAGGGGAATTATATGTAAGGATGTGAGGATAGGAAAGGAGTTCAGCTCCTGCCATGAACCCTGTATGTATAGGCACATTTGTATGAGTAAAATAAAACAGCAATATTCTTAAAATAAAATATATTATCGAACCAATGTTACAGCTTAAAAAAATGTACGCTTCAGATAGTTAGCTCTAATCCTAGTTTTATTATTATTATTAACAATAAAATTACTGCATAACAAAAGTATTTAACCTTTGCTACATACAGTATTTATACGACAAAACAGATTGGCACAGAAGGTCGACTCCATACAACGAGCGAAAACGCACGCACACACAGACACGCTATACGTACACCCCATCCAAGGGCAATGAATGCCATGGGTTGACTTCCAAAAGAGAACCCCGAGGTCCTGGAAAGCAAGGCAAAGAAAGAACATAGGTTTTTTTTTTTTTCGGTGGGTCTAATGACATCCCCCGCTCTTGGGCGGAGAGGGAGATAGTGTCAGACTTTTACTGACTAAAAACCCACTCCTGTTCCTTCCTTGCCTTTGTCCCAGGGCCCCGGGTTTCACTTTCACACTACCCGTGGCCCCAGTAAAGAAGGAACATAGGTGTCACGCCCCGAAGTCATTGGATGATATCCCAACTTAAAAAAGGATAATCAAGGGTAATCTCCTTAGCCAGCCGTCCCAGCTATAATGGAGTTGGCTTTCAGTGACGTCTATAGTGTGGGTTAGCTCCACAACCCAGTAACTGGGTACCAATATATCGCTAGGCAAGACTGGTGCCAGATTTCCTGGTTATCCGTAACGACTGTCCAAGATCTTTAAATGACAGCGGGGCCAATGGCTTACGTGCCTTCCGAGGTAGACGTGTGTAATTCTACTGAACCGACTCACTGTTCCAAAACATTTTAATGTTCCAAAAGATTGGAACATCAGTAATGTTTTAAATGCATCATTTGGAACACTGGAACACTCTTTACCTAGTGACCTGAACTAAAAATATCTACTTAAAATTATTCTTAAATCAAAATTCAATGAAACAAAGCTGTTAGTGTATATGACGCGACTTAACAGATCCCGATTCTGTGTTCGTATCTTTTGAGGCGACGTTCCAAATGATACATATCAGTGTTCCGGAACTTATTAGTGATTTAGTAAGGGATGGTCACCGATCCACGGACTACTTTAGCAAGCGTTGCTTATCTTTCAGACGATCTAATTGCCTGGTATATTTTAGCTACACGCCTCTCAAAGGTAAACTATATATTTATGTACAATGTGCAAAAACACACGCGTACGTACGTCGATCCCAAACGATTGACAGTCGCGAGTGTGTTTGAGGTACGTGAAGAATGTCTATGTGTGCGTGCGTTTTTGCTCGCTGTATAGAGTCAACCTTCTGTACCTATCCATTATATGCTAATAGTGCAACCTTGCCTTTAGAATTATATTATGAACTTTTATTGCGATTCCTATCATCATTCGAAAAACTCTAAGAATTTAAGGAGACATTTATTGTGGGTGAAAAAAAAACTGTATCAATTTTTAGTACATATCAACAGAAATATACACATAAATAATAATACATAAATATTAACAGAAATATAAATTATAACACTAGATTGTTGATTTGGATGGAACCGTTTAGAAGTAAAATTTATGCCGCTTACTCCCAGTTTCTCAAACGAATATCGCAAAATTGATGTGGCAAATTATGTTTTCGATAATCAGAAACTGGGTCTATGAGTGAGACCAAGGAAGCGTTATGTCGGTCGCGTGAATAATACCCGAATGAAATTCAATGATCATCAGGCCGATAGTTTTAATTCGTGGTAGAAATCTTTTGTATAAAAAAAATTCGTAATTTCGCGTAGATATCGCTAAACAAGACACAAAAAGAAATTCAGGCGACTTGAGAACCTCGTCCTTTTTGGAAGTCGGTTAAAAATCGAATGCAGCCTAAATTACACTCTCAAAATTATGTTCGTTTAGCGTGTGAGGCCTAACGATCGCGGTAAGTGTTCATTTTTAGTCGCCTAATTTAACCTGTATTTCTTTTCATGCAAAGTCCTGCGATGTGGTGGGGAAAAATAAATTAAATATTTTAGTTGAATCTAAAAACGGCATTCACAAAATAACAACCGTTTGGTCTCATACTTTCCCTCTTCTAATTTAAGACTTCTAGCTCCATACCTGAGATTATTTTTAACATCTCCTCGCGCGCCGATTGTACATACGTCTGTACAACTTGAATGACCTTGAAAAACGCTTAAGCGTCGTACTGTACACACGGGTGTACGGAATTGATCGGCCGAAAATTTTGGTCTTCGTTTTTCCTAAGGTCTACCCAAAACGATTTTTTTTTCTTTTTTTGGGATTTTTGATTTAAAAAAAACGCGCAATTTCGTAATAACAATAATACGTGTAACCGCGCGAAGGGATATCAAAGGATATTATTCTCTCAGTAGGATATTTTAGCGACGTTGCCAGCTCTCCTTTCGCAACAAGCACCAAAACAAAAAAGTTGATCAGTTTCGCAATAAGATTATACATTTTAACAAACCTTTTTTGCACTGTCCGTTTAACTGGTTTTGATTTTTATTGCGTTAGTGGCATGATGAATGGCGGCCGCAGTAAACAGTTGGTATTGTAAACACTTTTTGCTTTTAATGCCATCCTTATACCTTTTTTTTATGTGGGAAATCATCTAATGATATCTCGCTCCCTTGGGCGGAGCGAGAGGGCGTGTCAGACTTCTACTGACTAAAACCCACTCGTTTGTTCCTTCTTTGCCAGGCATTCCAGGGCCCTGGGTGTTCATTTTCATTTAACCCATTGCGCCCCAGTAGGTTTCGACCCTGCTGGGCCCCTACTGTTTTGCTGACATCTCCTCGACTTGGGCTCGGTCCGGACGGTTACCGGACGGTCGGACGGCGAGCTAGCGGCGGAAATCGGAATCGGGATCCGGCTGGGGCGTGAGGGCTGTTCCCTCGCGCGTTCGGCCCGCCTCCTTTGCTAGCATTACTGCTTCGCAGAAGGAGGCGACCGCCTGCCACTCCTCCTCACTCCGGACCATGGCCTGTACGCGCGGCCGACGCGAAAGATCACTGCCGGCTCACGCCCCCACAAGGACACGGCGGTGCTCCGCCCAAGCGGGGCACACCTCTACCGTATGCTCCACCGTGCCCTCCGGGCGATCCACGCAATAGTGACACCCGGGCGTTTCTTCCGCACGAAATAGGAAGTCCAAAATCAGATAAACGTACAGCAAAAATGGTTTGTATAAAATGTCTAATCTTGTTGCCAGTGGAGTACAAAGAAAATAAAATCGATAATTCGGTAACGAAATCGTACGTGGAAGATTACATTGTGCACATTTATTATTATTTAAATACAGAAAAAAATTGAAAATGGATAGAAGACTCCATTGTATGGTCACGTCCGTCAGCGGGACACTTGATCTACAAAAACCAATCTTATTGCAACGGCATAAAGGCGGTGTCATTAAAATGTTCTTTTGGTTGATTCGACACAGTTTTACATGCATGAAGTCACTGCACTTAGTCTAAAAACTAACTTTATTTCAATAGTGACAAGGTCTATATTTTTTTTAACCAAGTAACACAACACGTGGCTTGGATACTAAGTCCTTTAAGCCATATCTTCGTATGGAGTGGTCACTTTGAGTTCATTTAGAATGGCTGGCATGACACGTGCAGATTAAAAACTATCGAAATTTTGATGCGTTTTTGTAGATCAAATGTACTGATCACAATGTAAGTTTATAATCTCGGTAAATTAAGGAATTAGTTATGAAAAACACTTACAAATTAACGACAGAGTTACATCAAATAAAAAAAAAATAAAAAAAAAATAACAAAAATAAACAAAACTGCCACTTTCCGATTAAACCATCAATATTTCGACTATATATGAATAATTGTATATAAGGCAGCGTGAACATTATTTTTATTTATTTTCTATTGAAATACGAAAAGCGAGTTCTAGTTGACATGCTAACATAATAATATTTTTACAATATTTTGTGTGAGATTTTTGTGGGGATAATGTATTTTTTTACCAATTAAATTAAAGATGCCATCACATTAATAATTACAAAGGCGAAAGCTTGGATGTATGTGTTTATATTTGTTACTTCTCTCTCAAATGGCTGAACGGATTTGGATGAAACGTGGCACACGGGGAGATAATGTCCTAGAATAATACATAGCACACGGGGAGACAATGTCCTAGAATAACACATAGGACACTTTTTTTTCCGGAAATATGTTCTCTTATTGTTTTGTATAAAGAGTTAGACGCTCTCAAAATTCCGTAGAGTTTTGCCGCCCGAATTTGTCCCTAGCCTTATTAGTTTTATGTACATTATCCCCACAAAAACACCGAACAAAGCGGGTAGCTATACAATACCTATAAAATATCACAAACGTACAACTCTTGTGAAAGGTTTCAATCTTATGTGGCCCAGGACTTGAGCTGTGCCAGGTCGTCGTCGTCCTCTGAAAATGTAAAATATCCAATATTAGTACAAAACTAAACGCAAATTGTGTTTTTTATTAGTGTTCGACGTAAGTAGTGCCATTTGGGGTCAATGAACTTGAATTTTAGTGTTAATAGAATAGAATTTATTCGACACAGGCAATACAATGCAACGGCAACAACACAAAATAATAATAAAAAACTGGCCAATTGCGAGTGGGACTGGCGCACCAAGGGTTCCGCACCGTCCGTAGCAAAAAAAAACACGTTTGTTGTTTGGGAGCCCACTTAAATATTTATTTTATTTTGTTTTTTAGTATTTGTTATAGCGGCAACAGAAATACATCATCTGTGATGATATATAAAAAATACAGCCTGGTGACAGACGGACTGACAGCGGAGTCTTAGTAATACTATAGTACCCTTTGGGTACGGCGTACCCGAACCGAAAGGGTTGCCAACTCAGCAATTGCTGGGCGTCAAACACCCAGCGTTAATATGGATATGCCTGAGATTCTCGGGATCGCCGGGAATATTTTCCTTAATTTCAATGTTTTTATTATATGAAGTTACTTATTTCCAATATAATCTGATCTCGATTTAATAATTTAAAAAAATCACAAATAATCAAACAATGTTTAATCTTTTGTCACTTAAAACCAGTTTCATCATAATCAGCCTTTTAATGTGCTCACTGCTGGGACTCAGGCCTCCTCTCTCTAGGAGAGGGAATGGGCCGTAATCCACATCCAGGCCCAGTGCGGATTGGTGAATGTCACATGTCTTCTAATTTTTAGTTCTAGGACATGCCGGTTTCCTCACGATGTTTTCCTTCACCGTTTTGAGAGCAGTGGTAATGAAATAAATTAAAAAAAGTAATGCGCCTGGCTGGCCATCACTGTTCTCAAAAAAAAAACCAGTTTAATAAAATATTATTATTATTGTATCTAGCCTATAACCGTACCAATGCTGGGCAAATGCCTCCCTCCATTCCCTTCATTGTTCCTGGCTCTGAACCACTAATAAAATAAATAAATAAAATACTTCCCAGGATTCAGAAGGCATATCCAAGTAAAAATAACAGTCTCTAAAGCCCGGGAACATCACTTCCTACACCGACCACTAGTTATTATAAAACAAGGTTTATTTCAACTTAAACGATAAAACCAGTTTTTGAAATCAGAACCTTATTCCTATTACAATTAAAATTCTTATTATAATAATTGCACAGACTTCTGAAGGAATATTACTTGTCACTGTAATCAAGTTTTCGTTTTTAGCTATATTTTTAGTCACTTTAGATATTTTTTGTGAATTAAGTGGAATTTGAAGCAATAGTGTGACTAAATTCAACAAAGTAGAATGTTCAATTTTAGCAAATCCTATTTCCTTGACTTAATAATGTCCCAAACACTAAAAATGCGAAACTAAAAATGTTGGGTTCAGCGTCATCTACCGAAAAAATAGTCACACAACTTTAGAGCTTTTTTAGGCTCAACATCATAATTTCAGCCGAAAGACGTCCACTGTTGGACATAGGCCGTCTCGCATCCATCGGATTCCCGCGACCCTCACCAGGTCATCAATACACCTTGTGGGAGGCCTTCGAACGCTGCGTCTTCCGGTACGTCGGTTTTTAGGCTATGTCGGTAGTTTAGGTTCTCCCTCGAATATCTTCATTTCTGATGCAACCACAAATAGACATTAACGAGATACAAATAAGGTTGATTTTCGTTACTCACCCGTCTGCTTGGACCTGCTAGGTTTAGGCTTGTCATGCACAAGCTCGGACGTGGGTACGTCCGGTAGCGTGTCGGTGGGCACGTTGATACCGAGCATCTCCTTGTCCAGGTCCTCCTGTCAAACATAAATTATGTGTTAATAATTATTATTATTTTAGAAACGCATGTTACTAAAACCAGCAAAGTGTGGGTCGGACTCGCGTACGAAGGGTTCCCTGCCGTCCATAGCAAAAAAAAAAATCGTAAAAAAAATCACGTTTGTTATGTAGCAGCTTAAACCTTAAAAATTATTTTGTTCTGTTTTTATCATTTTTTATTTTAGCAGCAACAGAAATACATCATCTGTAAAAATTTCAACTGTCTAGCTATCACGGTTTATAAGATACAGCTTGTTGACAGACAGATAGCGGAGTGATAGCAATAGGGTCCTGTTTTTACAGTTTGTTTACGGAACCCTAAAATGAGTGGGGAAAATACACACCTTGTGAAAATTTCAACTGTTTACCAGGTAAGCTCTGTACACACGTACGAACACGAACACAAATATCAAACTTGAACATTTGGTTTATTCGTATGGACGACATATTCGAATACGAACGAGAGCATAGTTCGAATCGAGTATGCGCACAACAGTCGTGAACTCTATCTTAATAGCCATGGTGGCGTCGCCGTAGCAGAAAGTTTTTTGGTGTTCGCAGTGCTTCACGAAGAACACCGTCCAATACAGAACATACTAATAGGATCGCCGCAAACATGTTTGACGAACAGTGTTCGATGTTCGTTAGTGGTGTTCGTACAATAAATCTGTTTGTACGTGCGTAGACGGCTTTACGGTTCATGCGATACAGAATGCTGAAAGACAAAGGGACTAACAGTGGACGCTTTAGTGATAGGTTTCCTTTGGCAAGGGGCCATTTAAGCTTATTTTTGATGACATGGGGATGGGGTGGTCTGAATGGTGATTTCGTCGGCAGTAGGTATATATGTTTTTAGTTTTTTATGAGAACGATGTCGATGTTCCCAAATCACACGAAAGTGAGCAGACACACATCACTGGGCCGAAAGCATTCAATGTCATTGAAGACTTAAGAGTCTGAGGACTGTTAATTTAAATTACCTAATATGCCAAATTTTTAAATGCAGTTTGTTTTGTACCTTTATTTCAAGTCTAATCCATTCTAGACTTATAACTACTGCTCATAAATTAATAACGAAACCAGAACACATTGAAAAATGCATGTACCAATGTTTACGAAAGCATGTGGGGGGTAGAGAGCTTTGCTTACTTTTGCTGAGGAGGGGGAAGTGGGGGATAATATTTGCGAAAAAAAACTGCTTACGAAATACTTTTGGAGGTAGGCGGAACAGAGAGTAAAGTCCCGCAAACCTCTCAATTGAAAAGGGAGGAGGCTCCGGCTAGACGGGTGTTATGTCTGGTGGGCTACTGCTCAGTAGATGATTTCGGGCTGTTCTATATGTTCTAATCGCGCGGAGAACTTTGATTGCGTGATGCAGGACTAGTTCTTATGTGACGCCATAGATGTCGCTACATACTTGAACGGCCCCCAACTCTTCGAGCATGGAACCCTAAAAACTATCGATTTCGGTACCTGTTCCAACTCCTCGAGTTCCTTCTCAAGCTCGTCCTCGTCGATATCGTTGGGGAAGGCGACGTTGTTGCTGATGGCGTCCGTGATCTCTCGTGAGATGTCGTGCTGTTCCGCAATGTCGTCCATAATATCGTGGACTTTGTCGACGTCGCTGTGGGAGAAAGAAATGGGAGATATAGAGTACATTATTGACATTCAATCATCATTTCAGCCGAAAGACCTTAGCTGTTGGACATAGGCCTCCCCCAAGTGACGCCGTAACGACCGGTCCTGTGCGTCTGGCATCCATCGGATTCCCGCAACCCTTACTAGGTCATCGGCCACCTTGTGGGAGGACTTCCAAGTTCCAACACTGCGTCTTCCGGTACGTGGTCGCCATTCTAGAACCTTCTATCCCCATCGGCATCTGTACTGTGAGCAATGTGCCCTGCCCACTAACCACTTAATTTTGGTGATTCTTATTATTTATATCTAAAAGTAACTTTATTGAAAATTGCAAACACAAAGAATTGTTCAAAATTAATGTTAGAAACCATTAGAATCTTGTTGAAGGAGAAACTGTCAAACAACAGAAAAAGGATGACACAAACTTAAATGTGACGTCACCACTATTAAGTTACGTGCGTACAAAATTAGTACATCAACATTTTTCAGATGACTGTACATAATTTAAACAATAGCCCCCTTTTCTAAGATATTTTAATGTGAGAACCTAATTGATGTAGTTAGCTGTACATAGGCGAACTTAACGCTACGATGCATTTTCTGCCAATATACTTTTAGGTTGCAACCCCTTTAGGGTTGCTCTCTAGGTGTTGGGAGTTGGCCTAAACTTTGGTTTAAGCCGGGTACAGACTGCTTGTAACATGCAATGTAACACGCAATGAAGGAATTTGCCGTCCACATTGTCGCAATGTATCATTCAATGTAACATAACTATTGTGTTGACGCCTTGCGCGCGCGAACCATGCACACTACGCGCGCGAACAGAGCATTACAACTATGTGAGTAGGTTTCTGCTCGGTTCGTGTGCGCGCTGCGTCCTTATGAAATGCTGCTTTCTTGTTACCTTGCATGTTACGTTACAACAGTCTGTACCCGGATTTAGGACTCACATTTGGGCACGACCTGGCAACCGAACCCGAGACCCCATGGTCGCCAGTCACACTAGCACCTCCTACACCAAAAACGAATAAACAAAAATATACGAACATATCCTTATGCGCAAGTTTCATAGCGTTGGCAGCGTCGCGCATGGTGTTCAGTACTTGAGCGTTGGTGTTGGCCCCTTCCAGTGCTTCGCGCTGCGCTTCGATCTGTGTGAGCGTACCGTCGATCTGTGTCAGCTGCTTCTCGTAGCGCTTCTTGCGCTTAAGAGCTGCGATGGCCGCTGGAAATGGAAGAAGAAAGAGATGGCTTAGTGTTTTTTTTTTTAATTCTTGATAGGTTCGCGCTTGACCGCTATCTCACCTGATAGAAAGCGACGATGCGGTCGACGATGGAGCGCGCTTACTTAGAAGTAACCTATTCACTCTTGACTTAAAGATTCCCGGGTTGTAGCCATCAGGAAACACAGATTCCGGCAAGGAATTCCACTCCTTAGCTGTACGCACAATGAATGTGTTACCATGTACCGGATATTGTTTGAAAATTGGTAAGGTACCAAATGCGAGACGTCGAGTTTTACAAATTGAAGAGTGTCGTTACAGTTCAATTGAGTCGGCAGTAAAAGGTCGGTAAAATAACATAACATGCCTAAAGCGAGAACTACACTAGCCCGACGTACACGTGGACCACGCGTGATTTGTACGTAGCGGCGCGTGGCGTGGCGTCGCGTAGCGTAGACCTAATGTAGCTCTGCAAGTCTAGTTGTCATATAAAATGTATGGAGACCGACGCACTCAGATCTGCGTACGTGGCCCACGTGTGCGCAATGTAGTTCTACCTTTATAATGTTCTCAATGATGGGACCAGACCCGGAACAACTATTTGGGGCCTTACTATGACCTGGATGGAGCTATACACCCTATATAGCTCTATCCCTTTAACAGTTCAGTTTAGGTCGTGGTATGGATCGCGTTAAGAGCTCCTGGCCATACAAATATTTTTTTCCGTGCTGGGATCGAGCCCGCAACACGCAGAGCAGCCTGCAGTCAATCGCCTCAATCACTGCTCCAACCGTACCGTCCTTTTAATTTATGTAAGCTAACACATAATAAGTGTGTAGTACGCCTTAAGCCTGAGTGAAAGTCTGTTCCTAAGGTGCAATGCCTATGCAATTATATGCAGTAACGCACACGACGCGCAAAAAGTCCGTGTGCGTTACTGCATGTAATTGCATAGGTTCTATTTTCACAGACTAAAAAGTGCGTCACACGGATAGTCTGTCGTCTGCGCTGCACCTAATAGTGTGTAACGTCATATATAAAATTGACGTCTGGGTACTGGAAAATTCAAGAAATGGCATCGCATTTTGAAACTTATGCATTAATTCCAAAAATTGCGCGAGATTATAAGTTGGCTTAGGGTTGTATTTTATATGTTTCTGAATTGAGTGTTTCGTGCTAAGTTTGTTTTTTGAATATTGCTGCAATTTTTTTTTTTATTTGTTTGTCAGGTTCGCGTTTGATCATTATCTCACCTGATGGTAAGCGATAATGTGGTTGACGATGAAAAATATGCTGGGTTAGGCACCTTTTTGGCCAAGTGTACAGATTTTTATTTCACTTTTTAATTGCAGAGCAGTGGTGGCGCAGAGCAGTGGTGGCCTAGTGGTAACGGCCCCGACTTACGAGTTGTAGGTTGTGGGTTCAAACCCAGCCAGGCGCATTACTTTGTGTAATTTATTTCATCACCACTGCTCTCAAAACGGTGAAGGAAAACATCGTGAGGAAACCGGCATGTCCTAGAACCAAAAATTCGAAGACATGTGACATCCACCAACACGCACTGGGCCCGCGTGGTGGATTACGGCCCTTTCCCTCTCCTAGAGAGGAGGCCTGAGTCCCAACAGTAGGAACATTATAAGGCCGACTATGACTATGTTTAATTTCATGTGTATTTACAGTTATAGGTAATTTACAAGTTCTTGTGTGAGGTAACAATTATTATTTTTTTCTCTAATATACTCATTTCTCACTTTATCCATGAAAACTTGACCCATCAAATCATATTAAATCATCTCCTAAACATAAACTACTCAGAGAATCTAGTTTGACACAACTGCATTAAAAAGGCATTACTAATAAAACAATGGCTGGTCTAACGACTTATCATTTAGTTTATTATCTTAGTATGAACGAGTATGACGTCATGGGTTGGATTGACATTATAGAACATTTTTAATATATCAAATCTTATTCTGTAGGCATAGCCATAGAACCTTTGGAGGTATTCGGAATAGGGTGTAAAGTCCCGCAAACCTCCGTTGAAAAGGGAGGATCCTCCGACCAGACGGGTGTTATGTCTGGTCCAGGCAACCGCCCTATAGACATTTTTTTTTCCACAACTACCACACAACGCCGTCTAGTCCCAAGCTAAGCAGAGCTTGTGTTATGGGTACTAGACAACTGATAAACATACTTATATATTTCAAAATACATACATATATAAATAAATTACACCCAGACACAGAACAAATGATCGTGCTCATCACACAAACATTTGTCCTGGGTGGGAATCGAACCCACGACCTCCGCCATAGCAGTCAGGGCCACTAACCACTAGACCAACAGGCTAGTCAAATGATGATTTCGGGCTGTTGTATATGTTCAAATCGCGCGGAGAACTCTAATTGGGCGATGCCGAATTTCTGATGATGCGCCATAGATGTCGTTACAGACCTTTAAATATAGAGTGAACTACGTTACTTCCAAGCATAGACAAATGACTATTTGTTTATGCTCTAGGCAAGCATGCTCAATCACCAACCACATCGTAGCTAACCATCAGGAGAAATAATGGTCAAACACTAGCCACATGCAGTGGATGCGCGACGCAAAGGATCGGTCGTTGTGGAGACACTTGGGGGAGGCCATATATGACCAACAGTGGACGTCTTTCGGCTGAAATGATGATGATGATGATGATCCAAGATTTAATGAATAGATGTAATAAAGAAAAATAAGTGTGGCACTCGGGGACTGCCGCGGTAAAGCTATTGCATAGCATTTTGTATCAACTTATGCAATTATAATTATTTATTTATTTTATTTATGCAGTATTTCTTTTTCTTTGATATTAATTCAAGTTACACTTTTTGAGCGTGGTGACCGATAAGAAAACAAATTTTTTTCTTTCTTGTTTACTTCATAAATTGCTACAAGTATGTTCAGTTGTTATCATAGAACATTACTATAATCTATTATAATACAAAAAGACTATTTTGTTTGACCGAGATTTACCAATGCGCCACACAGGTCGTTAACGACTTTTCTAAAATAGGTGTTCGGTCTCTGTCGGCCTTCAAGCCACACCTCCGTGCCCGTCGGAGTGGGGAGCGTGAGGTTTTTTTCGTTACGGAATTTCTGGATTCGGTCCCCGCGCTCAAGGCCCTCGATAGAAGCTATGCAATAGCTTAAAAAGTTATTAAAAAAAAAGCAAGAGGAAAAATGTAGACAATATCTGCTAAAAAAATATTTTATTAAATTACACTTTTCTTTTAAGTGAATAGGGGTTTGTACTCATGAAATAACTTCTCCCAATCTTGATGGAGTAAAAGAGTTTCGGAGATGACTTTTACTAACTACAACCCAGCCATGTTCATTAAGTCGCGATATGCGTTCCAGGGCTGTGGTGACTCATTCATGATGAAAAGCAGTATTGAAGGTAGTATAGAACAATGTTCCACAAAGGGTTTGCCACGGCACACTGGTGTACTTTTTTTTCGGTGGGAAAATCATCTTATGACATCCCCCGCTCTTGGGCGGAGCGAGAGATAGTGTCAGACTTTTAATGACTAAAAACCCACTCCTGTTCCTTCGTTGCCTTTCGTACCAGGGCTGAGCCTTCCTTTCAGAATCAGACCCTTGGCCCCAGTAGGCTTCGACCCTGCTGGGCCCCTACAGTTGCTGACATCTCCTTGAAGCGCGCGTGGACTTGGGCTCGGTCCGGACGGTTACCCGACGGTCGAGCCACCCATTGCTCGCCGTCCGCAAGCCCGCGCCTACGGCGGCCGGAAATCGGGATCGGAATCTCGGCGGCGGTTGGGGCGTGAGGACCGTTGCCTCACGCGATCGGCCGCGTCCTTTGCTAGCATTACTGCTTCTCAGAAGGAGGCGACCGCCTGCCACTCCTCGGTGTACTGTGGTGATTGGTTGGTGTGCCTCGGAAAAATAACTTAATGGACAGATGGAAGAAAAATGTAGATCAACCTGACCCTGGTCTGACCTGAGACTGGGTGGGTTCTATAGAAAAATCTGACATCTATATATATGTAGATGTCAGACTCTCCAGTACTGTTTTAAGTATGCATTACATTATAATATGTTTTACAACCTCTAAGTATTAGGTGACACTTGAACATTGATACTGTTATGTTTTGAAAACTGACACTTCCAACATGAATACATTAACCTTTTTTTAAAATAACTACACTTTCTAATAATATTTAAATTAAACAGATGGCGTCATCTAGCAGCGGACTGTTAACGAATATATGTATAGTTTTTTTGTAAAAAAGTACTGTGGGAATGCTTGAAAGAGTTATTGTGACCCTGGGATGCAAAGGGCAACAAAAGGACACAAGTAGGTTTAGTCAGTAATAGTCTGAGACACCTTCTCGCTCCACCCTAGAGCAGAAGTCATTTGATAATTTCTCATCAAAAAAAAGAAACAGGTGAGAAACGGTAAACAAACAAGAAAACTTATTTTTGGATTTATAATATTATAGTTAGGACAAGTCAAGTCTACAAGTTTATTTAAAGAAGTCTATACCTATTTAAAGAAGGTCTATTTAAGGAAAGCTGCATTAGTCTTATGGCCAAAGCCTCTGTTTCCTTCAATGACTCACTTCAAAAGAAGTTTTTAAATTAAAGGAAAAGTAGATGCACTTTACCTTTTGCAGTGTTTATGTAGCATTTGCTTTCTTTTTCAACATAATCCCCCATGCAAAAATACAGGAAAATTGTTTTATATATAAATATACATTTTTCCTGTATTGTCTTACAAATTTGTAAGAAAGACCTCTAGAAGTATCAATCTGGTTATGAAAATTACTTCAAATACAGAAAGCTACACTATTGTCAAGTGACATACAATATTTTTTTATTTTAAAACTTGCAGACGAAGTTGGGGGCAGAAGTTAGTATAATCATATCATTGAGAATCATAATATATCACAGTACAGAAACAATTTGGCCATCGGAATAGCTTGAATAATTTGTGCAGTTTAAACTTATAAAGTAATCAAAGGACTCATAAAATAAGGACATAGACAATTTTGTCTATGTATTACTATTTCTATTTGTGTAGAGCAGCAGTGGTCCAATGCTAATGGCCCAACTTATGACTTGTAAGTCAACCTAGACAGGGGCTATAATATGTAGTCTATTGCATTTCCACGGCTCTCAAAACAGTGAAGGAAAACATTGTAAGAAAAATGGCATGTCCTACAGTGTAAAGTTCAAAAACATGTGACATACACCAACCCTAGGCTGGGTCACATGCTAGGTTACAACCCATTCCCTCTCCTACAGAGGCCTGAGTCCCAGCTGTGTGAACATTATAAGGCTGATTATGCTATGTATACTATGATATTATTGTCTATCATGACATTCTTGTAATGAAGTACCCTTTTCCTTCGATTCTCAAAATTTTACTTTCAAGTGATAGTATCTAATGATTCACTTGCAAATATTACTTGCTAAAACTCTCAACCAGATTGACGTTATAAGGATGTACCAACGAAATATCTAACAATTAATTGAAAAACAAGGTCATATACCTATACATGTCAACAAAGAATATAAGTACGAATAATACAAGTGAAGAATGCAAAAATACTTTAGTAGAAAAAACTTACCTCGCTTATTTTTTGTGCCATGTTTCCTAGCCGTCTGTATTTCTAAATCGATTTTCTTTTCAAGAAAGTCTTGTTTTTTGAGTAACAACTCCTCTGTCTCACGTAATTTCTGTATTGCTTCATGCGTCGACGGACCCTTTTCTTCTTTCTTACCACCGAATAACTTTCCCAGGAAACTCATTTTGACTATTCAATAATCCTAATAAATGCTAAATAAACAATGTGATGCAATGATTATTCACTAATTACGCGTAAAAAGATGAAATTAGTATTTCGATTCCGATTCTTTTACTGGAGTATGCGTCACCCAGGTGGCAATCAAAACATAACGTTTAGTGAAATGAACATGGAGTATCAATATCGAAAAAACTGGACAAAAAAAACAATTATGATTGCTAAAGTATGTTTATTTCAAATAATAACACTTTCCTATTAATACATATAATTATAATTGGAATAGAGTACCAGTAAATTAGTTTTAAGTAACAGCCTAAAATCGAATTAGACGGTTTACAACTCACGTTTTAAAACGCACCATGACACAAGCTGTTTTCTGTCAAAATAATATTACTTGCATTTGGACGTTTTTAGTTGTATAATTTTCGCTGTATTTTGGCCTAGTTATCCTAAAAAAGTACTGAAAATCGTACATACTACGAATAAATAAGTTAAGAATAATATTTATTAATAATAATTATTAATAAAATAGGTATTTTTTTTAAATAATAATTAAAAACAAAGGATTGTTAATTAGTTTCAGAACGTTACCAGTCATTTTTGACATTGACAGTTCATTTGTTTTGAACTTTGAATTTGACTTCTTGTCTGTCTCATCATCGTTTATTCATTCGGCTTAAAATTTGCCTCATGTGAATATAACTTACAATTTATTCTAAAGTACTAGATTACTAGCTTATTTTCTGAATTAAAAACTTCAAGTAATCTGAAAACATGGTTCGTGTAATAACTCAAGAAACCTACGATGAGATCGTCAAGGAAAACATCGAAGAGTTTGAAATGACTCCGGAAGAAGCTATAAAAGAAGCTGTTGCCCAATTTGAGGCACAGGTATGTGTCCCAAAATCCTTTATTTTTACTGTTTATACTTTTTTTTTAAATTATATCCTTGAGACAGCCTTATTATTTTTATGTATTGAACTATCTCATCACATATTAATTCTTGTTAGTCATGACTATAATTAATTCAAACTGGAGGTAAGGTACTTATAAGTAGGTGATCTAATCAAAGTCCTTTAAATCACAGTTCCGCATGTATGATGATTTAATACTTGAGAACTATTTATAACCAACTTGGTTGAAGTACTAAGAAAATCTTTAATGGCTATGGTAACCTTCTCTTTATTTATTCTTTAGCATGTCAAAGCTTCTCTCCACTTCTTCAAATTTTTCCTTACATTTTCATAATTTCTTTTACCAGTGTGATATTGATGAACAATATCATATCAGTTCAGGCTAGTTAGACTGTTTACACAAAAAAAAATAAAAAAATATAATTTATTTGTCAAACATGCATTTACATAAACTGACTAATCAGACATGCAAGGTATTAAATTAATATGTTGTGAGCGTCCATGTTTTGCCAACAACGGCATACAAATTTTGTTGGTATAAAAATTACATTTACTTATAGTCATTTTAAATTTCATTACAAAATACACAAGAATTAAATAATAATTGATGTCAAGATATTATAGCATAAGTATATTACAGTCAAAAATAAATTAAATTATGCCCAGTATATTCATTATTATGCAGTCAAATAGTAGGTATCATTCAAAAGTCAATTTATTTAAAATTCACATTATTAAATTGTTATTCTTAACCATATATATTAGAAGTCTGAATAGAAAAG
Organism: Mythimna impura; assembly: GCA_905147345.3. Classification (NCBI taxonomy): domain Eukaryota; kingdom Metazoa; phylum Arthropoda; class Insecta; order Lepidoptera; family Noctuidae; genus Mythimna; species Mythimna impura. Next base: position 4,696,941 of record LR990363.1, read on the forward strand.
TCCTTTTCATTCAAAAAATCTAAAACTTTTAACTAAAAAAATTCTCAGCTTATTTTTGAAAAGTGACAAAGGCAGTTCTCTCTGACTTCTCTATAACTTTTCCAAAAAGGAAATAAAGCAGTGTCCATTTCTACTGTAAAGAAACATTTAATGAGCTTCTGGGACACATTAATTACAGGATATAGACCTCCCATAAGAATCACTAACAACAAGCAGTGCCATAACATGCCTTTTATACACCCCGTACAAGCTTCTATAACTGTGGCCCTAAATAAAAGTATGACACAAACAAAAAGGATTTTGGGATATTTTAGGTGTCTTCAAAGTTAGATAAGATGGAATATACATATGCAACTTAGGTTGCATGAGGATGTCTCCGTGACGAGGGCCGAGCTTACGGCGATCACGGAGGCATTATCTTATGCTAGTAGTGTAGGGGAACAAAAGGTAATTATATTAACAGATTCCAGAAGCGCTCTACAGCACTTGGCTCGGTGTGTCTCGGGTATCCGAGGTATTCCGATAGCCTATGAAGCCTTGGGTCTAGTGCACAGATTGCAGCAAGAAAATACTTGTGTCGAGTTTCAGTGGATACCCTCCCATGTTGGCTTGCTTGAAAATGAGATTGTGGATCAGCTGGCGGGGAATGCAGTGGATGATGGCGTGGATGTACTGAGTGAGCCCTACGGTTGGGAGATTATCCCAGAGGTTAGAAGAGTGTGTAGAGAGAAATGGAGGTACTCGTTTAGAGAGTGCTCACATACTAAGGGTGCTTGGTACTATACCATGCAGGACACACCAGGGTCAGTGCCCTGGTTTGAATGTGCCAGCCTCTCCAGGGAGACATTGGTTGCTGCTCTCAGGTTGCGGGCTGGTCATGTTCCACTGAACAAATTTTATCATTTAATGGGGGTTAAATCATCGCCACTGTGTGATACATGTCAGGTGCCCGAGGATATAATTCATGTGATGGTGGAATGTGACCAGTATCGCGAACTGAGGAGGAGCCTGTTACCAAACATCGATCTCCACAATGGTGGAATCAATATGATTCTGAGCCAGCCAATGTCTGAAGAAGCACAGATTATTTATAAGCTCTTAAAAAAATGTATGAAAGAGAGAAAGGATAGAGAGGGGCAGAGAATATTAGTGTAAAGTGAAGTATATTTGAAGATGTGAGTAGGGGATAGAGTAGGGTAATGGGTGGCTTGCAGTCTGCTATCGCGGCTTGCAAGATGCCCATTATGCTGCAATAGGATTGATCCCATGAGGCTGGCATAGTCACCCAGAGTGCACTGAAGCCTCTAAATAATAGATTTAAAAAAAAAAAAAAAAAAGTTAGATAAGATAAAGGTCAATGGGCATTTTGTTCGGAGATTTGACCCACGGCGTACATAAACGAAATAGGGCTAGGTATATAGATAAATGTATCTGCAACTCAGTGGTATGGGTCGCATTCTTGTGGGCAATGGGAGAATTGAAAAAAAAATAAAAATATTATTAAGGCATTTTTAAATCATTTTTGTAATGAATTAACTCAAAACTACTGGACCGATTTCAAAAATACTTTTACCAGTCGAAAGCTAGTCGTCCCTAAGTGGCATCGGATATTTTCCCATGGAGAAATTCCCACGGGAAAGAAAGTAGAATGTGCTAGTTTTATCAAAAACCACTACTACTATTTAAGGGACATAAAAATAAAATCCAGTTCTACTTAAATAATATTTTTATTCAGCTTGATCAAAATCTATTGTAATTTCATCTAAAAAGGCTGCAGGTGCATCTATTACATCTTGATGCCTGGCCCATGATAAAAAGTAAACTACGCTTACAACATGCGCACAGCTTCCAACAGTGCGGCGGCCGTGTACACACGAGCAGTAATACTGTTCAATGTCATTTCTTCCAATTCGTATGGGATCTACTAAAATATAGGTATAATATTGTTTGCTACGGACGTGTCGCGACTGAATTCGGCCTCTTATTAGTATTTTGTTTTCGATAATTTCTTGCTGCCGGTATATTTCGATGTGGTATACTCCATTCAAACGCATGTGCTCGTGGCAATATGACCTCGCAATTCTCAAGTGGTAAGATCCCAACGGTCGGTGTTTCTCGGTATTGTTTGTTTCTTATTTAACACCGACTTTCGAAATTAAAGTTATTTTGATCCTTTTAGTGTTTTTTTTAGTGAAGTCGGTTGTTTTTTTTTGTAAAAAGTTTTTTATTTCACACTTTTTAGTTGCTTACTTATAAACAGAGTGCCTATTTCTCATGACAATTCCATTTAACCCAAACATTGCTTATAGCCAAAGTGCATCTCATGACAATTCTAATAAATCCAAACACGGCTAGGTTACATTGATTAATTACGGAGTTTCAGTGCCTACCTTCCGGCTCCATCATCATCATTAGATCACTTCGATGATAAATCATTTTCAACGTAACTATTCAATACCATTCATTTATTTGTATTGTCATAGGCACAATATATTCTTGTGATATCTATGTGAGTATGAAATTCCGTAGACCATTTCTGGTCTTCTTCATCAGTTCCACTTCATCAAATGTTACTTTTTGACTGTAAATGCTTAAGTTCTCGATAAAAATACCAAAATCACTATATGGTTGCCTATAATATTTGAGTTCCTTCGATTCCTCACGGATCCCATCATCAGAACTGGATTTAAAAAAAAGGGGACCAATCTGAAAGCATATCCTATAAGAGGAAAAAAAATACAACCGAATTGATAACCTCCTCCTTTTTTTGAAGTCGGTTAACAAAAGTTTATTAAGTTTTTAAATGTTAAATAACTTTTTTCTCCCATTAAATACTAAAAAAAAATATACATATTTTGAATAGTGGGATTGAATTCTTCAATTTAAAACTAATTTGGTCTGTGTACGCGAACTCTCATAAAGTGGGTCAGAAACGCCCAATGACCTTTATTAGTATAAAAACATGTACAAATATAGTGAGGGCCTGACTCCTGTAGCATAGCATAGCATAGTCGGCCTTATAATGTTCCCACTGTTAAATGATGATAAATGATATTTATTTTGTAAATAGGTTTAAAAAACACTTTTACACGTCAATTTTTTTTTCGTCATTTTTAAACTAGATGAGGCCGGTGTTTCCTAGCTGACTACCCTGAGAAGAAACACCGAAACAAACTCAGAGGTCAAAGTCTCTTTTAAAGGCCATACAGTAAATATGTAATGGTCAAATCACATGAGAACCATGCAGATTTGTCTGAAATGGTCTTTTGAAGAAAGAACCATACAGATTTGAATGGACCTGTCCAGTCAGTGCAAGCATTTGTCAGTATTCGTAAAGCTCAACTCAGGACTACTAAGGAGCTCAACGACTTGACGAATAATACCAAGGAAAGGACATTTGAGTAGACCGCAGAAAATACTCAAATTGCCAGACATACATTAAAATTACTGAAAAGGAAAAAAAAAAAACAATCAACATAATCCTCACGTTCACAATAATAAAAGGAAAAATATAGTTTACAAAATGTAATACTTTAGCAAAGTAAACATTTTTGTCAAAAATTAATAGAAAAAAAAAGGCAAATTGCAAAATAAAAATAATCTACAATATCAAATTGTGATAAATAATAAAAAAACACAATTAAAAATAAAAACAAAAGAAAAGAAAAGACAAAAGACTGTTGGGGCTGACTCCTGTGCTAGGTGGAAACACCTGTGTTGCAATAATCAGTGTCTTCTACCAAATATTTAGTGCATTAATACTAAACACCCTCCATGCTTCTCATGCTCTTCTTTCGCAGGTATGTTGGAAGAGATCTCTAGAAATAAGCATCACCTTTTCTTTTTTTTTTCTTTTCTGTTTCCTTCTTCTTTTCTTTTATTATTGCGTGTACATAAATTGTTAAATATATAAATAAATAAAATTCCATTAAAAATTTAATTAAATACATTGATGTAGATACATTTTACAATAAACATATAAATAGAAATCTTATCTTATCTTATAGTGGGGCTGGCCCTAAAACCAGAGCACTTCGACCCCTCTGGATCTTTTGTGCTAATCCCCTCCCTTCTACTCAATCCCCAGCCTTCCGTGCACCTTCTTCATGAGTCCCAGTATGGCCTTGATGGGGCTGAGCCTGTAATCCTCTGGTCTTGGAAATGGTTGGCCCAGATACTCTAGTCTTTTGGAGCCTAGTGCTGCACACTGCACAGTCGCACAGTACGTGTAGCATATTCTCCTCTGCCTCTCCACAGATCCTGCAAGTCGGGTCGCTTGCTAGTCCCATGTTGTGGAGCTGTTTGTTGGTGGCATAGTGCCCCGTGAAGACTTCTGTGATTGTTCGGAGCTGTGATCTGCTGTACCTCCATAATTTTTGGGTCCAGGCCTTATCTATGTCATTAAGAAATAGCTTTGCATGCTTCTGGCCTGTTGTGTTGCGCCAGTGTGGGCCGTGTATTTCCAACGCAGCCCTTTTTAATGTTTGGTTTATGACCCTTGGTGAAAGTCCTACGAAGGGTTCCGGTCCGTGTAGGGGTGTCTCGGATCCTATCCTTGCTAGAGTGTCGGCTCTTTCGTTGCCTTCTACTCCTGTATGACCTGGCACCCAGATCAATCTGACCTTGTTGCGCGTATAAATAGGAATACTTGATTAGATCAGATTTAGAAAACAAAAATTTCATTATTATTTTTGTACATTTATTTATCTCAGCACCCTAAGGTCCTGGACCTTTGGAAGGCGTACGAGGAGCCGAAACCAGCTCGCAGAGGCCCTTTTAGACGCTTTTAATGGAAAGTGGTACGAACCGGTGATTATCCCTGTACGCACTATGCTAGTGCATCCAAGGACAACCCCCGGTTGGTGGGAAACTATAGTGACATATGGAAAACTAAGATATAAGGCTATGGTTTTTGGAGTCTTAAGTGGACTGGTTACCAGGAACTATGTTAAGACTATGGCCCCTGCCTAAACAATGTTATTAATATCCATCGACAAAAGGCAGGAGGTGACTTGCACACTCAATAAATGGGCCCCCATAAACGGTCGCTAGCACGAAGTGACGTAGCAACAAGAGGGCAACATATCCTGAGGTGCTTAAGGAGTGGAGAGGTATACCACGGCTATCAGGACAATCCCGGAAGTACGGTCAAGATCCCTACCAGCACCTTACTGGATTATACATCCTTCTCCCGAGCACGTTTGCTCTTGCGAATCTCCACTCAAGCCAGCCAATAAAGGCAAGAGAGAGGTGGGAGCTCTGTTCCTCGTCAGTGTTCACTACGGCCGGCAAATAAAGGCAAGCCGGAGATGAAGAACAAGAATTCTCCCGGGAGATCGGGTCCGTGGGGTCGCTAATGCCCAACAGTTCGCCACAAAACTGCCCTGCGGATTCATTATTATTATTAAAATAGTTGTATTATTAAAACTAATAGTAAGAATTAAAAGTAATAAAATTATTGAAAGTAAAAAAAAAACTAGGTGAAGAAAACTACCTAGATATTAAATAGTTGCACCTCTCCAGGGAATGCGCCCTGTGCCTGAGCACTGCTAGCACCATCCTAGTTACGGTACTGACAATGAGTCCTGCACCAGCCTGCACTGCCCATATCCAGAAGCAACCCAGGATTCAAATGAATTATTTCAATCAATAAAACATAAATACTATTATTTTACAGGGGGTTGATCTATCAAACATTATAAAAGACTTGTCCCTTGGTTCTGGAGACAGCCACTTGGTTGCTGACACTGTTGCAAAGCTAAAGGGTCTTTGTGGCGAGGAGAAATATGATGAGAATGCTGTGCTACAGGAGTTGGAGGTTTTAAAGGTAACTTATTTTATGAAAAATACTTTAATAGGGAATTGCCGTATAATTTTTTATTTGCTTAATAAATATACTTAGCAGCTCTAGTGAGTATTATGAAAGAATTTTTAATATACACCCTTAGTTTTTAATTAGTACAAAAAAAAATGGGGCTCTATCCATACCTGTTACTGATCATATTTTTATAATCAAAAGTAAAAAAAACGAAATCCCAAAATTGACCACGATGTCATAATTGGTAAATTCATAATAGAATCAATCATTCATAACAATTACTACTAGAAAATACTATGTGCAGTTTTTTTCATTTTTATCGTCATTTATAAATTCATAATCTGCTAAATTCATAGCCTGTACAATATTTTCATAAATTGAGTGACATTTTGGGATATAAATAAACGCTAATAACTTTGCTGTTTATGAATATTATTTATTGTGAGTTTACTTAAATAATAACAAAACTTTTTCTAATAAGCCCTTTACGTATTTGTACTAATTAAAAATTAGTGATGTATTGATGAAGCTATTAGAACATTGTAAAGTTTATAATAAAAATTGAAGTCCTATGTCAGGCTCAATTTCAAAGTCCATTACACCCATTCAGCTACCATAGAATGTACTTTTTGCGACAGATACATTTCTTTAAAATTGTAATATCTAGCTTGTTTTTTAATCAATTTTAATTCTGATTAAGGTTAATCAGAATACTATAAATAATATAGTATTCTATTTTTGTATTACTGATAAACTGGTTAAATATCGAGAATTATTTTTAATATAAATTCCCTATTGGTTAGTTCTTAAAAAGACCCAATATGTAAGTAAAATGTAACTAGAAAATGATAAAATAGCTACTGCCAGTGGCTTCAGCTGCATGAAAGAAATATATTTGTCTCGCTGCATCACCCAAAGGTTGACTGGTAGAAAATGCCTTGAGGCATTAATAATAATAATAATGACGACCCCACGGACCCGATGACCCCACAGACCCGATCTCCCGGGAAAATTCTTGTTCTTCATCTCCGGCTTGCCTTTATTGGCCGGCCGTAGTGAACACTGACGAGGAACAGAGCTCCCACCTCTCTCTTGCCTTTATTGGCTGGCTTGAGTGGAGATTCGCAAGAGCAAACGTGCTCGGGAGAAGGATGTATAATCCAGTAAGGTGCTGGTACGGATCTTGACCGTACTTCCGGGATTGTCCTGATAGCCGTGGTATACCTCTCCACTCCTTAAGCACCTTAGGATATGTTGCCCTCTTGTTGCTACGTCACTTCGTGCTAGCGACCGTTTATGGGGGCCCATTTATTGAGTGTGCAAGTCACCCCCTGCCTTTTGTCGATGGATATTAAAAACATTGTTTAGGCAGGGGCCATAGTCTTAACATAGTTCCTGGTAACCAGTCCACTTAAGACTCCAAAAACCATAGCCTTATATCTTAGTTTTCCATATGTCGCAATAGTTTCCCTCCAACCGGGGGTTGTCCTTGGATGCACTAGCATAGTGCGTACAGGGATAATCACCGGTTCGTACCACTTTCCATTAAAAGCGTCTAAAAGGGCCTCTGCGAGTTGGTTTCGGCTCCTCGTACGCCTTCTAAAGGTCCAGGACCTTAGGGTGCTGAGATAAATAAATGTATATAATATGTATTTCAGACCAAAATGAATCCATAGAATAGTGTTAGCAAAAAACTTAAAATTAATGTTAGTGTCTTTAAAAAATATAATAATTATAATGTATTGCCTGCAATCGAACCTCACACTATCTGTCGGGACGCCCGGGTATAATCTTAGTAATCTATACCTGTCTGCATTATAGACATAAAGAGGTGAGTGAGATGTAACTCAGATTATCCCGGAGGCCCCGTGGTTATAAGGATTAATTAATCTCATACCTGGATTCTTCTTTGGGTATATCTTATCGCTGGTTATGAAGAGTTCTGCTCCGCTATTATCCGTCTTAGTTATCTCCTTCCACCACCTGTGGGTTATATCCACATGAGTATTTTAGGTACCCCGGCAACCGCAGAGAAACAACCGTCTCGGTCCTCTGCACACCCTTTTCCGTTTTAACTGTAAATGACAAACACATATATATATCTCAGTTACATCTTTACATAATCTTGTCCCTACCCTCTCACTAGAGGATCAAGGGGAACAATCGTAGTCTCAATGAATCCATCGAACCTAGCGCTGCTCGCCAGGACCATTATACGATCGAACTCATTTACATACTCCTGTCCCTACCCTCTCACTAGAGGATCAAGGGGAACAATCATAGTCTCAAGGAGTCCATCGAACCCAGCGCTGACCGCCAGGACCATTATACGATCGAACTCATTTACATAAGTCTAACCCAGCCACTCTGGTTAGATCTCTCAATCTACATTGCAACTTACCCAAACCTCAATCTCCTTGAGGATCATTATATGGGATTTATCCTTACAACTTGGTGATCACCCAGAATTCCACACCTAACTATTCAGCCAGGATCATTATGTGGGAATCGTTCCTGTAACTTTATCGGAGATCTGTACGCAACTCAAGTCCTTGCCAAGAGCTCGTCCTAGACAATAAAAACGGATAGTGTCAGAACTTAACAAAGACGCCTTCCCCTCCCGGCCCCACGAATACCCAAAATACTCAACTTAAATGAAGCGTCGACCGTAGATACACTGGACACCTGCTAGATGCCTCACTGGAAATCTCGCCCCGATGTAAGTACACTGATCCCCAAGACGCGACTTGTTCGAACGCGTTTTTCATGCTCGCTTCGCCGTTACGAGACTATAGACTAAACTAGAATGACAATCTCTATTGCATTCCTTCTGAGTGTTGCCACGTAAAAGTGACAGATATTCTCACCTACGTTACTTACTCGTGTTCATCACGACACTCCCCAACGGCGAAGCTTCGGAGTGAAGTAGTGACGTAACCAGGTTACGCGTCCATTCCTTGATCTTTTTCTGTCGCTTTTACAGCTGCGACACGTTTAGTTCTCGGGGTTATTTCTACTTCTTTATCATTTGTCTCAGTTGTGTTAGGTAGCAGTTTTCCTTTTTTCGTCAATGAATATTCTGTATCCTTTTCCATTAGATCAATTTCACACTCTTCAATTTTATTCTCATGATTCTCAATCATTTCTTTAAGTGATGTGTCGTTTGGTGGGATCATATGATTTGACATCTGATCTGGCATAACCGGTGTATTGATTTGGTCGATTTTCTCAGTCTCTTGAGAAATATTGTCATTGACATCTGATGGGTTAGTTTGTTCTACCTGCTTGTAGATAGGTTCTACTGTATCCTCTACTTCTAACGGGTAGAGATGAGCGATAGAGCGTGTATATTCTGTTTTCCCTACTTGAACCCTTGCGGCTCTGTACAGTCCATCTGCGCTTGGAATCAGAGATATAATTTTCCCCACTTTCCAATCATTCCTATTCTTTGAATCGCCTTTAATCTGCACAACTTGACCAAGGCTAGGTGACAATTTTGACGTCACTCGTGGTTCTCGAGGTAAATGAGCATATCTCTCACGAAGGCTAAGCAAATATCGGTTCGAGAACATATCCTTAAATTCTCCCAGTATAGTTAGTGCTCTCTTCCATCCTTTTACAAGATCTGTTTTTGTCACGGATATACTTGAAAATTCACAACCATCTCCGTTCTCTTCTAACGAGATCACTCTCCCTACTGTTAGAAAGTCCGACGGTTTTAAGATATAGTCTATTTCCGAATCTATACTAGTGAGTGGTCGAGAGTTAATCACGGCTTCTATTTCCTTGATGACTGTTGAGAGTTGTTTATCGTTTAACATGTGTTTTTGTAACGTCTTTCTCAGGCAATTTTTTACTATGCCAACTAGTCGTTCGTAAAATCCACCTGCCCATGGTGATAAGGGATTAATAAATTTCCACTGTATTTTCTGTTGTATGCAATATTGACTTGACATTATTTCTGCTATCAGCTTGAAATTTTGGGCATTATCTGATATTATTACTGACGGTACTCCTCTTGTGGAGATCATCCGTCTTGTTGCTAGTAGGCCTTCCTCGGCTGTGAGGTCTTGTACGACTTCAAGATGTATAGCTCTGACTACAAGACAGGTGAAAAGACAAATCCACCTCTTCTGGTTACCGTCTCCATTATTTACTAAAAGTGGTCCCATGTAGTCAACGCCTGTATATGTGAATGGTGCTGTATAGTTTACTCTTTCAGCGGGTAATGCCGGTGCTGGAGGTAGCTTGAATGGGCCTCCGCTCTGCTTAGTGCATTCTGGACATTTCTTCAGTAATCTTTGAACATATCCTTTTCCTTTTGGGATCCAAAATGACTCCCTTACTTTACTCAGAGTGTGGTTTGCTCCTACGTGATAATTTTCTTTATGTGTTCTTAGGATGAGATTGTTGGTAAATTCACACTCTCTAGGTATCAGTATTGGATGCCGTTTGTCGAACGGCCATTCAGCGTTCTTCATACGACCACCGCATCTCAATATTCCATCTATATCTTTAAATAAATCTAGATTAATTGCTAAACTTGTTTTCTGCCCTTCACTTTCTTGTGGGAAATGCTCCTTTTGTAAATCCTTAATTTTCTTCATAGTTTTATGTAGAACTGTATTTTCCTCCCTAAATGTCTTATCCGGTATTCTTTCTTTGGTTTTCGTAAAGCTTACTATGTCCGAAGGACCCTTCTCCAACGACGGACTGGAAAAGTCAAGCGATGAGTGGTCTGGCCAATACCGCTCTCCCTTGTGCAGAAACTCGGGGCCATTGAGCCACATACCCTTTTTCTTATCCCATAGGTCGGGTCGAGTCGCTAGATCTGCAGGATTTATTTCTGTATTCACATAACGTATTCTCAATTTTTTATTTTCTTTTATAGTGTTTACTCTTCTACTAATAAAAGGAGGTAACAACTTATTAGAATGTATCCAGCTTAAAACTATCTGACTATCTGTCCATAGATATTCTTCCACTATCGGGATGCCAATAACGCTCTTAACATATGCCATTAGTTTACTACCTAGGTAACATCCTAGTAGTTCTAATCTGGGCATGCGTAGATGCTCTCTCTCTCCCTTTGGAATAACTTTTGACTTCGCCATAATGAAAGATATTTTCCTGTCATCTTTATCTTCAGTTGCTATGTAAATCACGGCAGCATATGCATGCTTAGATGCGTCGCTAAAAACGTGTAGTCTATGTGTTACTGTATTGGTTGGCTCTGTGAGTCCCATATATCGTGGTATTTCTATTCTCTTTATTGCTTCTAAGTGATGGATTATTTCTTCCCACTGTTTTTGGAGTTCGTCTGGTACAATGGTGTCCCATTTCACCTTCGACTCCCACAATTGTTGAAGTAATAGTTTTATAGGTAGTATTAATGGAGAACCTAGTCCACATGGGTCATACATAGAAGCTATAGTACTTAGTATCTTTCTTTTACTTTGTGGTTCTTTTATGTTATCTTCCTTGAAAAGTTCACTCTTAATATTCAAGCGTAGCGTATCGTTCTTAATGTTCCATGTTAAACCTAGTATTTTAGTTTGATTGGTTTCTTTAGCCCTAAATTCTGTAGGAATAGTCTGTAGAAAAGCTTCATCGTTAGATATCCAATCTCTAATATTCATGGCAATTTCTTTGAAAGTTCTTCGAGTTGTATCATATAGTTTGGTTGCTTCTTCAGTAGAGTCGGTACCCGTCACAAAGTTGTCTACATAACATTTATCTACTAAGTATCCATCCAGACTCGGAGTTTACCAGGTATAGGTCTCTTCCTATATGTATCTTCCCTGTAGAAATCAAGCTAAAATAGTAGTCATTTCCAATAAGGATATCTACTCTTTCTCCAAGGGAACCATCGTCGGCTAGTATTGTATCCTTCTCCCTTTCAATAGTTATGTCAGGTAACGCTATACCTCTTGTAATCATCGGTACTTCGTTAGCGTAGAGTGTTATCAATCTGTTTGTTCTTGTCACCATTTTTAGTTCGACTCGTGGGCTACTATAGTCTTGAGGTGTCTCGCTGGCAAAAGTAAAGATAGATAACTTATTTTCTTCTCTAGCTGGTAGATTAAGTTCTTTGGAAATTTTCCTCGTGACATATGATCTTTGAGATCCTGAGTCTAATAGTACTCTGCATTTGATGGATTTATCATGTTTGTTTTCATTCTCTGCTGTTACTATAGCGGTTTGCAATACTGTAAAGTCACTGTTATCTGTTGTGGTTATAGTTAATTCTCTTTCACCTTAAATTTTTCTGGACATAAAGCTTGATGATGTCTTCCTATCTCTTTGCAATAATAACACTTTCTTTTACTTGGGCATGACTTGATTATGTGTTCTTCTGAGAAGCAGTTAAAACAACGATTTTTCAGACGTGTTCTTCTCTTTTCTATGTTTTCGTATTTTTGACACTGATCTGAATAATGACCTTGGTCACAGAATATACAGGTTCGTCTCCTTTTCTTGTTTAATACATGGTCTTTCATTTCTCTCTTTTTCTCTCGGTTCCCATCTCTTGTTTGGTCATACTGGCGCTTTCTCGATTGACCACTTTTTTCAGTCCTAGAACAATGCGGTTCTTGTAACCAACGATTTTTATTAGATTCCTCTTTCTTGTCTCCGTTTCGTATGTTCCTTCTGTTGGAGTTTATCGTCCTTTTGATGTTGCTATTGAATTTTCCCGCAGTTTTATTTAACTTCCACGGTTTTTTCTCGTCGTGTGTTGTGTGTAGCATTTCTACTGTATGATTATCTGTGATAGTTGACTTGTTTCCCTGAGGGGTTTTATTAGCTTCTTCTCTTGCTGATATTATCCCTTCTAGGTATATCCTCAATTCTTCCACAGTATTATCTTTCATCTTCATCTTTACCTCATAGATGATATCTCCCGGAAACTTTTCCATTATAAGATGTCTCAAATGATTATGATTCGTATCTTCTCCAAGTGACTGTAAAACTCTGAGATGGCGTTCCACCTCATTCAAAGTACTGCGGCATTCCCCAACAGATGTATTTGCAATCTTCACTTTGTTTAGTGCGCTGTAGTGTGCGTCTATAATATGTGACTGCTTACCGTACCTATTCGTTAATATTTGAATGGCTATAGTGTAGTTCTTGTTCGTGGTTTCCAGACCATCTATGATCCTACGCGGTTCACCCTTTAGTGTTGATTTAAGGTAAAGTAGCTTATCTACATCCGGCAACGGTCTATCATGGATATTGGATTTGTAAATATCCCAATATTCGCACCAAGTCAGTATATCTCCACTGAACTCTGGTAATGTAAGTGTCGGTAATTTAGCAGAAAAATTACGGATTTGATCACCATCATTATGGCTGTATGGTTGGACTTCGTTTGATCTACTCACTAGTATGCACCTTAATTCGGTAAGGACTTCTTCACCGTCTAATTGGACATTACTCATATTCGAGATCTCATCCGGCGATGGATTGTTTGACATTCTAAAATATTCATTGAGTTCGCTCGTGAATCTTTTAATCATATTTTCTAACTTTGATGCACATATCTGTGCCTTCTGTATGGATTCTTTATCACTGCTACCTTCTCTACAATAAATTTCGGCCTGTCTTTTATGTTCATTTATCCTGTTTATTATCTGATAAAGTCTTGATTTAATTGTGACTTCCACAGAGCTATCTTCCTCCTCTTGCTCCATTTTACTTTGGATTCTCCTGGAATTATTTTATTGACTTATAAATCTTCAAATATTTTAACAGACTAACATCTACAATATCAGACCTGAGCACCGCTTTGCTCACTTTACTTTGTACTTGTATATATTTCCTTTATATAATATGTATAACTGATATTCTAGTAAGTGAAAGTTTTCATTAATATTATTATATTTTTTAATTCTAACTTCAATTAATTAGAATAGTATAAATAATCGTTAATCATCCGGTTACCAGGTTCCACACACAAATAAGTATAACAACATTACTTATATCAAAACTTTAAAATCTTTGTATTACCATGTATCCAGATTTTAATATTATATTTAAGCTTTGAGTCTATTAGAATTTGGCTTATGCACTACTATGCATCAAGATTCCAGTCTTTCATTTAAGCTTTAAATATATTAGAATTTGGTCTTTGCACTATCCTGCACCAAGATTCCAATCTTATGTACATCTATGCTTGACTTTAGTTCTTTCTTTGACTTCATCCCTTGAATGTTATTATTGAATCCTATAAAGTAGGTTTTTTATCTTATGAGTTGAATACTAATAGATCCCAGGCAAGTAAACAGTTGCAACGCACAACTTTAACTATATAACACTATCTACATGAGAAGAAGATTCGATTATTATATAGTTACAGTGTAATTTAGGTATCTTGAATAAAAAGGTAAGTCCCCTTTACTAAATAGTCATATTTTAATATATAACTCATGTACTTCACTTAGTTGTTAGGATAATAACCAATGTCTAGTGAGTATTTTCTCACATAAGTAAATAACTTTGTTTCATCTTGCTGTCATAACTATTTTAGTGAAACATAGTCTACTTGATTCTATGAAGGATCAGTTAACCTTATATGTGGATGTATAAATTGTATTGGTCTTCAATATTCTATGAATTAATTTGTGAAATAATCCTTGACAAGAATTTATTTTCAAACATTGCTTCAACTGGATTCTAGAATTTACTAGGTCTGGATAAATTACACCCATATGATTTATGGTGTGGAAACGACCCTTCTATTTTTCTATAGATTATTGTAGACGGTTATAACGTTCCTAAAGTTTTGACAAATGAAAACGAGTATTCCATTCTTTCTTAAAAGAACCTTGACAGAACTTTCGTTGTGTTTCTTTTATTTGCGTATTAAGTTAACTTTTAGGACATACTAATACCTACGTCTCCGTTGTCGTCTGGTGAGAAGGTCCGCACGATTATTATGACCACGCCTTAAACTTCGTTAATAACTTTGTTGGAAAATTCTATTTTTTCCTTTAATAACAAAAACGGAGGATGATAATGAACGTGTTAATGGTGTATAGCTAATCTCAGTAAATATTATCGTATGTACTCGTATACATCTAATACCCTAAACTTCACAACATAAAAGTAGCATTCAGTGTATGTATGAGTACCTACTTTTATCTGAATAATTTGTATCAGCTTTTCGCATTTATTCATTCAGACTTCACTGTATTTTATCGTAAAAGTACATGAATAAACAACGAGACGTTTATCCACTTTTACGCCTAGAATTCATATTGCTAATAACACCTTAATTTCATAGTTTAAAAACTTACCACGTTTTTTCTGGAATTCACTGTTCACTAAAGTTATAGCTAAAGAAATACAGCACTCAATATAATTTATCTGTAACTTTCAAGTTTTTCTATCGTTTCTCCGGATTTTAGGTGAATTTTAACAGTTTATAACTACGGACTTCGTGTCTTATCGTAAATGTTCCCGGTTTTTTAAACAAAATAAAATGTGAAGTGTATTTCTTGATTTGCTCATTTTTTCGTTTTGTAGGTTGGCGAATCTGCTGCTAGCGCCAGCTCGTATTTCCGGTACACCTATATTTGACGATCTTATTTTGAGTTCTCTTTAGATTTACATAATATCTTCTATCCTTTTAATACGTACGAATATTTTAGAATTATTTAATATTTAAGTCTATTATTAAACTTACGAAATAGCTTACTTCTAGATTTCGTATAAGACTTTTTCAGAACAAACTTTGTCCAAATCGATACTCCGAGCGCCATCTATTGCCGAGTAGCGGAAGTTAAACCGAACTTTCTGGAAGAAAGTCATCGTGGGAACTTAGGCTTGACCCATTGTTGACGTGTTCTTTTCCTATGATAAGCCAATGTCACAACATTACATCCTTGAATAAAAATAAGAGCTAGGCAACAAGTTAAGACAATCTCCTCATCCATTATGTCGTTTGTTTTTATATCCATTAATTTCACTCAGAATTTAGTTCATCTCTTACGTCATAGATGTCTCTAGTAGTCTAGTTAAGTCTAAGAATTACTTCTATCTTAATAAACAAATTCATGTAATGGAACCCAGCGACACAGAAAATTAATCTTATAATCATACTGAATACGTAATGCTTGCTGACAGTTTCATATCCTTACAGGACCCTCCGGAACAGGCGAAAAGTTGCGTTCAACATAAAATGACTATATTCTGAGTGCGTTCACATCGCATCCTAATATACATATTTCTTGGTCAATAGGTAATCAAAACCTATTGTCGTTTAGGTACATCTTCAATTTTGAACCAGTCTTTATACCCTTGGCGTTTCCATAGCTTCACTGCCATGTTGTCCAGCTTTCGTGGAACATCTTCCACTTTATCTTGGTGTGCTTGCATGCCGCACAGACTCCCATGGCCACTGCACCATGTGGGGTTGCACATGCATCTCGCACTGACTCCCATGGTATCTTTGCCATATCATTCGGCATCTACCTTCATATTGGGATACGCATTTCCTCAGCATCTCCACCATGTCGGGACGCCCGGGTATAATCTTAGTAATCTATACCTGTCTGCATTATAGACATAAAGAGGTGAGTGAGATGTAACTCAGATTATCCCGGAGGCCCCGTGGTTATAAGGATTAATTAATCTCATACCTGGATTCTTCTTTGGGTATATCTTATCGCTGGTTATGAAGAGTTCTGCTCCGCTATTATCCGTCTTAGTTATCTCCTTCCACCACCTGTGGGTTATATCCACATGAGTATTTTAGGTACCCCGGCAACCGCAGAGAAACAACCGTCTCGGTCCTCTGCACACCCTTTTCCGTTTTAACTGTAAATGACAAACACATATATATATCTCAGTTACATCTTTACATAATCTTGTCCCTACCCTCTCACTAGAGGATCAAGGGGAACAATCGTAGTCTCAATGAATCCATCGAACCTAGCGCTGCTCGCCAGGACCATTATACGATCGAACTCATTTACATACTCCTGTCCCTACCCTCTCACTAGAGGATCAAGGGGAACAATCATAGTCTCAAGGAGTCCATCGAACCCAGCGCTGACCGCCAGGACCATTATACGATCGAACTCATTTACATAAGTCTAACCCAGCCACTCTGGTTAGATCTCTCAATCTACATTGCAACTTACCCAAACCTCAATCTCCTTGAGGATCATTATATGGGATTTATCCTTACAACTTGGTGATCACCCAGAATTCCACACCTAACTATTCAGCCAGGATCATTATGTGGGAATCGTTCCTGTAACTTTATCGGAGATCTGTACGCAACTCAAGTCCTTGCCAAGAGCTCGTCCTAGACAATAAAAACGGATAGTGTCAGAACTTAACAAAGACGCCTTCCCCTCCCGGCCCCACGAATACCCAAAATACTCAACTTAAATGAAGCGTCGACCGTAGATACACTGGACACCTGCTAGATGCCTCACTGGAAATCTCGCCCCGATGTAAGTACACTGATCCCCAAGACGCGACTTGTTCGAACGCGTTTTTCATGCTCGCTTCGCCGTTACGAGACTATAGACTAAACTAGAATGACAATCTCTATTGCATTCCTTCTGAGTGTTGCCACGTAAAAGTGACAGATATTCTCACCTACGTTACTTACTCGTGTTCATCACGACACTATCCACGCAGTATATAATACATACTCGTAGATGTATGAAGTCCGATCCAGTGACGCAGCATTAGGCAGTCCCACCTACCGCACAACACGCTCAGGATGCCGTGGGAGCTGGCACGCTCTCGCTTCAGGATCGAGGCGGACCGCTTTCGGATTAAGGCATGAAAGCCATCAATCCTCGCTTTAGCAAACATCGTCGACGAACCGCTACAAAACCGCGGTAGCCCCACCTACATCCTGAACGCGTTGTTCTACTGCACACGCAGGGCGTTGTATGCCCTCTGCGTATACCTAACCCACAGACTGCACGTGTAGAATGACTGACAGTAAGCTCTGAACAGTGTAATTTTAATTTGCTTGCTACACCATGCAAATCTCCGGATCAAACGGATTAAGTCAGCCTCTGTACTTTTGTCTGCATAAAGAATTAATAAATAAAGTATAAAATTATTCCTTGAAGATGTACTCCTGGAATAAAAAGTGGTCCTATGTGCTATTCCAGAACATGGTTTCATGGACCAATTGGTTGAACCATTTGAGTGTGTAGTAACAAACACACATACAAACTTCCGCCTTTATAATACTAGTGTGATACTTACACATTTTTTTTTTAAACAAATACTTAATTTTCCAGTCAGAATGCCAGAAAGACATCGCCCACAGAGTGCGAGCAGGCAAAGAGGGTGCTTACAAAATCCTCTTAGACCTTCTATATTCCAAGTACAGTAAGCTCTGCCAAGAGCTCAGTGAAAGAGACACGAAGTTCATCATAAGTGTGTTGAATACTATAACGGCGTTGATGGAAATGCAGCCTGACCTCTTGGAGAATAAGGGCGTGGATTTGATTAAAAAGTATGTATGTTTTTATTGAGCCACTACCTTTTGCCAGCGGCTTCGCCCGCGAGAAAACAGAAAATATAAGCCTATGTTACATAGTAATAAAATAGCTTTTTGCTGGTGAAAGAATTTTGAAAATCGTTCTAGTAGTTTTTGAGTTAAATCGTAACAAACATGTAAACTTTATAATATTAGTATAAATATCTGCTGCATGTCACAATTTCTTCTTTACAAATCAATATAAACTTTTCTCACATTCATATCACACATCATCGTGCGTTTAATAAGCTACCAGGGAAGCCATATGTACAGAAGTAGTCATTGCCGAACACGCGTGTCTTCAACGTAGTCTTTAATTTTGTAATACGCTTTTTTTGGGTTTTCCTCACTAAGCTCTGTAAGCGATTTTAGCTTGTTATAAAAGCATATGCTGCTTTTTTTCTTTTCAGTATCCTGGATAACGTAGAAAAC
Source organism: Mythimna impura (assembly GCA_905147345.3). Lineage (NCBI taxonomy): Eukaryota > Metazoa > Arthropoda > Insecta > Lepidoptera > Noctuidae > Mythimna > Mythimna impura. The sequence goes on from LR990363.1 coordinate 4,715,705, forward strand.
GAAGACATACTAATAGCAACACTGAGATGGACCACGACATGCTGTATCAAACACGAGATGAACAGACAAAAAATCTTTGCGAAGAATATTGCTGAAAACCTTAAACTTTTGCTCAAAGTTACTGGCAATGTCAAAGTGAGTACAAAATACAATTAAGTATACCTATTTTTCACATTGTAAGATAAGACGGTGGCAACCTCGAAAGGCTCATATGACGCAAGGAGGGAGATAGGTACCTATTTTCGAAAAGTGTCTCAATCCGTTCCTAAGGGGCCAATAAACTATTAAAAAAATACATTTATAAAATAAATAAATTAATTAAAGCTTTATATGGCCATTAAGGCTACCTTTATTTACTTACGACTTAAAACGTGGCTTTTTGGTTTGTGGTACAATATCATTCGTATGCGTGTCCGACTCGCACTTAACCGGTTTTTTTTTAATACAGTTAATAATATCGTTTTTCACATTGTAGCTGCTAAGTGAAACTCTACAAGTGATCCGTAAGTTCACACTGGACGATGACGTCAGGGTTGAGTTCGGTCGGGCACACGACCACGCCAAGGAGTTGGGTGCTCAGATGTTGGAGCCTCTCACTAATTTGTTGAAAGGTTAGTATTCAAAATTAATGTCTATCACACTGCAGAAAAAATTAAGGCATAAAAGCTAAGCGAACAAGCAGGCCCGAGCTGAGCGAGCGAAGCGAACCCATGTGTAAGTCGAGCTACTGAAACAGGTACACTTTTGGTTGCTAGTGCAGCCCGTATGCATGGCTTGTGTGAAGTAAGAAGTATAAGAGGAGAGTCGCTCCGCTCGCTTTTATTGGTTTGGTATCACTCGGTGTATGAATATCACAAGTTAAATACTACTTTATGTCGACCGTTTTTTAAGAAAAACATCGTAAGCGACAATTTGCGTTTTTTTGCAAAAATAAATTTTCTCTTCCATAATAAAAAGTATTTATGATTCTAAAAAATAATATAATTTATTATTCATATATCTACTGATCTAATAGAATACTTGCTTCACTAGCTCTACTTGTAAGTGGTTTCGCTCACTTTAGTTGAGAATGAGCTCAATTCGCTTGCCTTAATTTCGGTTATTCGGTCACGACCATCGCAAAATTGAATAGGTCATATAAAAAATATTTTTTTTAATATTACTTTTTTAAATAAGTATGTTTATCAGTTGTCTAGTACTCATATCACAAGCTCTGCTTAGTTTGGGACTAGATGGCGTTTTGTGAAAGTTGTGGAATATTATTATAATTTCGCAACACGTTTTCAGAAAACTGCTTCGCGGGGTTGAACTTCGCCTACTTATTTTCATTATATGTTCACAGAAAACACACAACCTCCCTTAGTATCGGAGTTGATGCTGACGATGGCGAGTCTACTGGTACGTAACGAACTCTGCAAGATGGTGGCTGACTGTGGCGTGGATTGCCTCTTCACCGTGCTCGCTGATAACTACGATAACGTCGCCGTGGTGCAGCAGGCTGATAAGTTGTGAGTCTTTTGTTCTAGCTGTGAAAACGAGCGAGCGAAGCGAGCCTCTTTAAGCCAAAGCGAACGGGGCGAGTGCCTTTGTCTACACCCCGCCTTATAGGCGTCTTAGTAATCGCGCTTTTTTCACTCATGGTATATTTGACTCGCTTGTCTTTAGAGAGGGCTGACTTCGCTCGCTCTTATGTATGCGCCTACTCATACCTTTGAGAAAAGGAAATGAAAACATTGAATAATTACTACGTATTTTATTTATCTTATTTGTGTACATAAAAGACAAAGTCACTGACTCATAAATCGCCGGCCCAAACTGTTGGACCTAGAATACTGAAATTTTGCTCAGAGCTTCCCCTTATGTTGTATTCAAAGAATAAAAAAGGATTATCCATAATTCTCCCCTAAGGGGATGTAAAGGAGGTCCAAAGTTTGTATGAAGAAACCTGCGAGCAGAAGGTACAAAATCTAGAATCTAAAAACACGCATTTTGAAACTTGTTCTCATGCAACTTATTTTTTTATAAATTGAAATAAACATAATACGCTATCATTCAAAATAGTATAATACTCGTATTAAAATACTACAAAATACGGTGAAGAAATAGAAAAGTGTTGACCAGGATCTCTCCTGAAAAGATGTGTAGTGATAATATCGACAGCGTGCGGTTACTGCGATGCAGTTCGTCTGATAGCAGCCTTACAGTTATTAGAATTAAGAAGCTTCTACTTTAGTAAAAAGTTGCAGCTTCTTTATAATACACATTTGCTTACAATTAGGATAGCTAAATTCTTAAAAAACATTACTTAAGTCATCGACTTATATTCTAGAGATAGACAAGCACGTTCATGGAAAATATTTGTCAAAATACTGAAAAGTTAAAACAAAAGTTTGCTGCGGCGCTACATTGGCATTATGTCGATTAACAGAACTATTAAAACATATACAGCGCTAAGATAGCTTTTAGAGGATACTTTTTTCGCGACCAAAATGTCTTAAGCGCCATGAATTTCGTGGTACTTACGCGTTTCGTTCAACATAGTGTAATATTCAAGGTGTATGGATTACACTACACCTGAGTCGATTGAAGTAAGTGTTCGGCACGCGTAATCTAGTGCGTAGTACATATATGTCGATGACTTAAGTGCATTTAAGTAAAATTTCAGTGCTTGAATTATGATTGTAATTTAATTTTCTAATTGGGGTGCATATGAGCGTGCATTATTCTAGTTACAAGTTGTAAATTTCGTCTAGTATCCACACATCTTCTCCGCCGATTGATAATGCGACCTCAAGAACAAGCATCTCTCATTATCAATGAACAAAGTTTTCTTCTTCACTATTATCTCATTCTCCAACAGCGACCGTTCATGTATCAGCTCAGCCCTCAATTTCTCTGTCTGTAAAGACCGTTTTTGCAACAGACTCATACTGTCATTCAAATCTCTGACTTCTTCAATCAACGCTATCAAAGAACCTTCCCTACAATTCTCCACGTTTGGTCTGCAATTCTTCGTATTCAACCTCGTCTGCGCGACCTGGATTCGTTGTGATACCTTCAACATTTCTTCGTGTAGCATTTCAAGAATGTTTTCCGTCTCCACAATCTTTTCTAAAGTCAGTTTCAACTGATTTTCCAACTCAGTTTTGACCTGTTCAGTTCTTGCGATTCGTTCGCTCAATGATTTGTTAACTTTGATGTCTTGCGAGCGTAAATCTCTGGATGTATTTATAAGGACGGCGTCGACTTTCGCTCGTAAAGCCTTCGATTTGTCGATTGCGATTTTGAATTCGTTGAGTGCGTTGATCGTGTGCTGTTCCCAGGATGGGACGTTTGATTGGCCTGTAAAGAAATTGTCAGGGTTAAAATATTGACTGTAATCATATGTCAGGACGTGAACTGAAAAGGCCCCCAGGTACCAATCAGGTGGTGACGATGGGGACATTTGGGGGAGGCCTATGTCCAAAAGGCCTGTCTTAAAATTCACATACCTTCAGAAAGCCTCGTAGCTCCCGCCGAATCCTTAACATTAACAGCTTTGGTCTCCAAATAGGCATTATCGCTCTCGTACTTAAACGCCACATGCTTATCACTCCAGTCCCTTTCCAGCCAATTTTTCGAAGCCACGTTCATATCCAGCTGGTACTCTATATCCCTCAACAAATCTCTGTGAAGTCTCTTAACGTTTTCTATCAAAGCTGACTCGGTAAACAAATCTTCTTGAGGTTCATCATAGACCAGATCAGACTGCATTCTATCCCGTCTTAAATTTAAGCATTCTTCATTGATATACTCAGGTATTTTCAAAGTATCTTGAGCATTTTTCAGCTGTTGCCTTAATGATTCCAGAATGTTGATTTCTGCATCCATATCTCTTATAGCTCGTTCTAATTCAGCCTTCCAGTAGTTGATATGTCTAACTCTGTGTTTTAGTTGATCTGTGCTGTCACTGTAGTCTTCACATGAAGTTTGGTTGACTTTTATGATACTGTTTTTGGTTATAGCTGTATTGTTGTCTGTGGTTCTTATGATGTCTCCTTTTAAGACTTTTTGGTTGTGTTCGTGCCATGTTTTGATGGTAGACAGGGCGTGGTTTCGTTCACCGAATGATAGGTAGTCTCCTTTTTCTGCTGTTGTCATTATTTGTCCTTTTTGTTCCTGTTTTTAAATGCGGTCTTGCTTTTTTTATTGTATGCAACTTCAGAAAGCTCCCAACAATGTGGACCTGTGATCTAGTGATGGCCGATTCTGAGATACGAGAAGTACCGGACCGGTCGATATGACTACGGTTGTGTTAGGGAAAGCCTATGTCCGGGTGGAGGTCTTTCGGCTGAAATTATGATTTGATTGCATGACGTTTAGTTTCACAGGAATTCCAAGTACCTATTTTTACTTATCCGAGCTTTATAGATTTCATGAACCGTTTCTTAAATATTTTTTTAATATTGTGTGTTTCGTCTACCAAAACCGTCACTTGAATGCCAGTACTATTTTGCAATCGTATTGAGTCAACCGTCTCCTGTTTTCATGGTAACATGTAGTTGCTATAGTGATGGCCTACATTTTTGTTGTCTGATCAAAGAAGGGTGATGTTTCATGCTTTTAAATATTTATTGACACGCGATTTTAATCAGTACATATTGAATAATAATATGAATTATATATTTGGTATTTAACTGTTTGTCATGGAGATGGGCTGAAGAGTTATTATTAAAAATACTCTTGAAAATAATATCAGACCTCATTAACACTCTAAATAGACGTTGGACCGAGTTTGGATCGATTCAAGTGTTCAGGACTAAAGTTAAAGAAGAGTTATGATAAAAATCAAAATTCGTAACATAATAAATTATTATAAAAAAATAGAAGGGATTGAGTATCCCTCTTGAAAATAATATCAGACCTCAATGACACTCTAAGTAGACGTTGAACCAAGTTTGGACAGATTCGAGTGTTCAGGACTAAAGTTACAAATTTAAATATTTACTGACACGTGATTTTAATCGGTGCATATAGAATAATAATATGAATTATAAATTTAGTATTTAACTGTTTGTTATGGAGACAGGCTGTAGACATCGAATTTGCATATATGTATTTTTATTCTGTTGAAAAGAGCCACCGAATCTCAAAAGATTTCTCGTAAAGCAGCTCTTGGCCTCGCTTAAGAGGCAGTAGTTCGCATTTTTTTTTTACTTCTATGTTCAACTTTACTCTATGTTGATAACTGGGTACTAAATTTTTTAAATTGTAAATCTATTCTAATATTATAAGAGGTAAAGTTTGTTTTTTTTTTTGTTTGTAGGACGTAATCTCTAAAAGTACTGGTCCGATTGCTAAAATTTTTTCACCCATAGAAAGCTGCTTTATTCCTGAGCGACATAGGCTATTTTATGTACGCGGGCGAAGCCGCGGGCATAAGCTAGTGTATATAAAAACAAATAATCACCGCCGACGCCAGTCTCTAAGGGAACGGTTTAAGAATATTAACTTCATGACGATTGGTGAAGTGGTTGAGCGATTGGATGCTGCGTTGCGTGTCAGAATAAATAATAGTATGAAATTGCCCTTTTTTTAAACGGGTTGCTTTGAAGTGTTATATCTTTGGATTGGCTTGGAATTATAAATTCAAATAAACTTTATATTAAAGATACGTTATTCTTTTTCCGAAATTAGGTATTTATAAGATTCTTCGTGTTTTTGATTTTCTGTAATATCACAGTTTTAAACCCTTAATATTTGCATGGCATATAGTTGTTACGGGTCTGGGTGTCTTTTGTGTCTAAGATTACACGTTTGTACTCGATGCAGGAGGATATGGTGGAGCATACGGTGGAAGTATGCCCCGCTTGGGCGGAGCACCGCCGCGCGCTGTGTCCTTGTGCATCTTTTTTAATCTTTATGAAACTTTGAATATTTCTTGTTACAGAATCACAGCATTGGCAGGCAATGACGATGTTAAAAGAGACCTGGTCAAAAGCGGTATTGTGCCCATCGTAGTGTCCATTCTGTCGAGGCATTCGGTGAGTACCAATGTTTCAAACAAAAAAAATATTTTGCGATTTATATTGATAAATGATATTTATATTGCAAATAGGTTTTAAATAATAATAATATATTTATTTGCTAAAAACACGGTATACAAGATGGTAAAGGAGAACAATTAGGAGCAAACATGTTTCGCTAAGTATTAGCATGCAAATATTTGTTATGTACATAGTAACATACAGAGATATTTGTCAACACACCGTTATCGTAATTTTTTTTGGTATTAAAGTTCTAAAGGTCTTCGACTTTGAAAACAAAACACTTAATAAACAAATCAAAACCTTTTTTTATCTATATAAACACTTGCGTCAATGTTTTCGTCAAATTAAACTACATGGGGCCGGTACTTCCTACCTGACTAGCCTGAGAAGAAAAGCCGAAACAAACTCAGAAATCACAAAATCCAAACCAGGCATACATTCACAACCACAGGTTCAGTTGAAAACCAGCGTCAGGCACTAGTTGTCTGACATTCATGCTGAACTGGACCTATTTTGGTGCAGCCATGAGGCACACAACTACATTTTTTGTTTCTTGTTTTTATTTTTGTTTCGTGTTTACCTATGTTGTGTTTGTGCCTTGTGCTGTACCAAATAAATTCTTTTTCTTTCTTTCATTCTCCAGTCGGTAATGTGCCCTACTTGCAAAACTAAGACACAAGCATTTAAAAATTGGTGCTTATATCAGCCGATCTGGTTAGTTTATATGTATTACAGCGACCAGGGGCGCAGACTCCGTGTGTGCTCGGGGGTTCGAGCACCCATGAGAAATAAACAGTGGGTGCCGAGCACCCCTGAGAATAGACATCAAGAAATAGATCAGTAATCGCTAGGTTACGTATAAATTATAATATTTCTTGATAATAAATTTTTATTTGTATAAAATGGTTTTATTTTATAATTTTATCAAACATAATTAGTAATTAAGTAGGCAGTTTGTAAGTAGGACATTTATTTATTTGTCGGTCGATCAGTGTGCATTTCTCTTCTCACATTTCGCCACTTTTTCAAGAGTGCGTTACCCAGGCAAAATGTTTTGCTTTAGAGAGATGAGACTTAAACAAATAATTAGTGTATCATGAGGAGCAATTTGTTTACTAATAGCAAAATTTGTTTGAATTGTAGTTTTTAAGTTATTTAAGAAAAACAAATTTTGCTGGAGTAACGTTTGAAACGTTACCCAGGCAAAATCGTCTTTCAAAAATTAGTTTCAGCACGGAACCAAATACATGAATAGATAGCTTTTGTTGAGTAGTAAATGTTTATAAATAGCAAAATTTGTGTGTGGTATAGTTCTTTAGTTATTTAAGATTTTGCTGCGGTAACGTTTTGGGATTTCCCAGATCTCGAAAACGGCTCAACGCAGAAGTTTGAAAAAAATACCAATAAAAGACCTTAATTTGTTTAAATTTGTTTAATCATTAGTTTTTGATTTGGTTGACGTAAACCAATGTAATTAAATGGTTTCAAAAATCAGAAGAAGCGGGTTTACATGTAAACCAATACACTTATAACCAAATAAACAGCTGTAAAAAATACCCGTGGTTCGACGCTTGTTTACAGCAGACATTTTAGATTTCATACTTTACACGTTAAGAAGATAAAAACAAATTTGATTTATTTTAGACTGGTCGTACTTTAGCGATCGAATACGCAGTTCCCATAACATTAAGAAACATGGCATACTTTAAACAAATTAAAATGATTCATGAAAATTCTTTCCTGTTAATTTCAGCCTTGAATTACGGCTCTAATGAAAGTTATCTCAAAAACAAGAATATGTCAGCAATTCTCTAATAAGCCGACCAAATTGAAAAGGTCACGTAAAAGCGACTGCACCGTACGTACGGGTAATCTTCGCAAATTAGCAGCTTGGTAACCGATGTTTTGTACAGTTAAGCAGAAAAACGTTATTCGTGAAGCCGATTTTTTAATATTTTTTAAGTGCAGTACCATATTACACAATTTTTACTAGTTAATAAAAGTGTAATATCATAGTGTATAATTTATAGTGTGATTTAAAACAATACAAACATATATACATGTAGCTATATTTTTAGTACTTAATTTGTTGTTTCTGTTAAACCAAATGTTTTATTTTGATACCACAACGCAAAGCCACGCTAAAAACGTTTTAACGTTCTTGATGCTAGTCAGAGCAGCGCGCATCGCTGTGTGCAATGCAACGCAACAGCTATATGCCTTGTCTTACTTACTCTTTAGCTGTGAGTAGTTGAGTACGCTCTATCTATGGGTACGCTAGCTCCGACCGAACCAATGAAACAATCAGTCGTGAACCAAGTGTTTTGGAGAGAAGTGCTTGTGGTTTATGTGTGTGTGTACGACGACGTCTTTGAACGATGTGAGTATTAAATGTTTTTATTTTACAGTACAGTTGTGTTTCAGTATAAAATAGTCATTCAGCGTATATTAATGTACGCTTTTTGGTGTGAATCAGAATAAAGAAAACTCGTCAAATGTGACCCAAAACACAATTAGCCCCGGCACAAAAAAAAACTTTGCCATTTTCTTCATTACAATTAGGAAAATATAGTATATAGTTTTTTTATCATTTCAATGGCTATCATGGAAATATTGAACCAGAATATCGCGCAAAATATGAAATATTATTGTTTTACGACAGACTCATCTCTTTATTGCTTAAAACTGTGTGTGTGATTATTGGCTAAAATAACAACGTGGCGGTCTCAGTGGTAGGCTTTAACTTTTAATTATTCTATACCTACGCCATGCTAGGCAATCGCGTTGTGATATTGCTCTTAGACTTAACGTAAACAAAACAAAAAGGATACAGTTTTTATACGTTTAAGCTATACTGTCATAAAGTTTCAAGCGCTTTAACGAATCTAGTATTATTCTCAATTATATTGAAGTGTGTTTGACAAGTCCGGTGAGTATTCGGTAATGATAGTTTATGAAACTTGTATAATGAGGGGTATTATACACGAGTGTTACAATACCTAGTTAGATATGTGCTGTTTCATACACGGTACTTTATATACACATTAATTGCAATCAGATCACACGAAATTCAGTATACGTACAACAAAGCGTAGGAATGGCGCCACGCCTAACAAAACCCAGCTCATCACTGCGCAAGCGCTTAAGCGGTTTATCTTTAGCCATCTTGGATTTTTTACGGCATTTATCGCATATTGGTAATTGGCGATCCCAACCTTAAAAACGACACCCTTTTTAATCTGCTAAAATGTCCTTTCGCGCAATATCTTGAGAAGACTGAAGGTACTGTACACCTACAGTCTTTTTACTGAAGTGTGCATTCGCAAATGTCTTTATGCGCAAGTATCCATTCGTGCGAATGTCTTTCTGCGCAAATGGCGAGACAAGTGTACTAGATTTTTAAAATGATAGGTAATGAAAATATTAATGTAAATGTGATGTGTGCCTTGCTTTTTTTTCAGGTAGTTGCACTTCATGGCTTCGGGAGCAGAATGTGCAAGCCTCAACTCACACCGTTGTTCATGTCAGTTCATTTTATATTCGGAAAATCACACATACCAGTGAAGTACTTACTATATGACTACTATAAAATTGCGCCTATTGAATCCCACCATCTCGCACAAAATAAGTGGACCAACGAAATGCAAGATCATATATTTTTTAAAACCGATTTAGAATACACATTCTCGTTTAAAAACAATTACGTGCCTACTGATCTCAAAAATAACGACATCACATGTACAGGAAGTTGTACGCAATGCAAAGCTAGTCTGTTCTTGACAATATCCCCCGAAACAGCTGATAATTCTTATAAAGTAACGCTTATTCTTACAAATTTGAAAAAAGGCTTTCGGCATGACCCTCGAATTAAAAATAAATTAACTTCACACCGGGTTAATCTGCACAAAGAAAAACTTAAAAACATTAAGGCTTTAAGGGTACGAAATTCAACGGCCGATGAAGTTATGAGCATGGATAATCCAAAAGAACCGCCAACTTTGCCTAAATTATTAAATTTGAGGAAATACCGGCATGAAGCTAGAAGCGCTCTTCAGTTTGATAAAAATATTATTTTATCACTGTATGCCATGACCTGTAGCCCACCGTATGACAGTTTCATAAAAAAAATGTCTCTTGTTCCATTTATATTGTATTTTTGGACTACTGAGCAAAGTATATATTACGATGACATCTTGGAAGACAAATATAAAATCCTGTCTATTGATGCCACTGGATCTTTATTTAAACCAATAAAGCCACCCGAAGCAAACGATTTTTTAAAATATAAAAATCCCAAACATGTTTTCTTATATGCCATCGTAGCATATACCTTGGGTGCTTTTTTTTTTTTTTTTTTTTTTTAGGTGGGAAATCATCAAAATGACTTCTCGCGCTCTGGGTGGAGCGGGAGGGCCTGTCAGACTTTTACTGACTAAAACCACACCTGTATCCTTCAATTACCCTTTGCGGAGAATTTCTGAAAGGGAAACCCGTAGTCCTAGACTACGGGTTTCCCTTTCAGAAATTCTCCGCGGTCCTAGCTACCGGGCATTGGCCCTGCTGGGCCCCTACGATACCTTGGGTGCTAGTGTTCCAATTTGTTATATGTGCTCTGACTCACACACAACAGAAACAATAGCCACATGGCTAAGCACATGGTTAAACAGAAGAGTCCTTCCAAATGAAATAATTTGTGATGATTCTTCTGCTTTAATAGCGGCCATAACGAAAACTTTTTTGAAAACGGACTTGAATAACTATTTAAGACAATGTTTTGCAATAGTTGAGGAAAAAAAAGGCAAGATACCTGCTTGTTACATCAGACTTGATAAGTCTCATTTTTAAAAAAAACTGTATACACAAAGTTGTTTTGACAAGACTTCTGAAACATGCAAATATTTTTATATCAATTGCATCAAATTGATACTACAATCACGAAGCTATGACGAAGTAAAACTAATTATTAAAGATGTAATCACACTTTCTCTTCATGAATATATAAGTACCGATCTTGATTATACGGCATCGAAATGTGAACAAGCATTGAAACGATTGAGCGACCAAATAAAAACATATCTAAGACACACAGACGAAATTGAAAAGAATGAAAGAGAGGACAGTTCCGAAGAAATATATTTTGTAACAGAAGATGAAGAGAGTGAGCAACACGGTGGCCCTATGCCTTTGATAAAATATTATGATGACATTATGAATACAGAACTATTATATTTACAGTTAATTGAATCTACACCAATGAAAAATGCTTTTTTTTTGCCGGAAATTAACAACACTCTTAAAAGACTTTTGAAAAAATTACCTTTGTGGGGCAATATTATGACTGATTATTTTCCTGGAGCCAAAGACTATGCCAGCAGCTCAAATGTAGAAAATCATTTTAAGGACATCAAAACTATATATTTTGAGACCAAAGTTGAACGCGTCCGGTTAGACGAATTTCTTATACAACATTATAGTTTTATTAACGGAACCATAAAATTAAGCTCTAGTCAAATTTTACACGAGAATACTAAGAACAAAGAAGAACAGGCCTTAAAACTAAGAAACAAAAAGGAAAAACGCAAAACAAATTATGAGTATTTCTCACGAAAAATAGTAAAAATTAGAGACAAACACGAACAAAAACGAGATTCATTCTCAGCAGAGTTAATTATATCTGATTCTGCACCGAAGTCAGTTGAAAAAGAAGAAGAAGAAGAGAACCTAACTGATACGTCAGATTTTGATATTCAATCAATTTTTCAAAATAAACCTATAGAAGTTGAAAACTGGCGGGGACTTACCATACCCACTCCTAAATCAAAAAAAGCTACCTCCATATACATATTACAGAATGGTAACGTCGCATATTCTTATGTACACCAAAACAGGGTACTTATAACAAACACTTGTGCTTTTGATTCCCTCGCGCAAGCATTCGGTGTAGCTTATCAAGACAGGCCTGCTTTCAGAGAAAAGTTAAATAGTGCTAGCGATGGTTTAACAACATTCATAAAAGAATTATCTAATACGAGAAAAACTTGCAAAAGATTATATGAACTTCGTGACAAACTATTGATTGACCTTTTTGATAAAACAAAGTCACAGCAAAATATTATCAGTTGTGAATGTAATATAACAATGATTTTAGAACAGGTATTCATGAGCAACATATACTTTTCTGCCACCAGACAGAGGTGTTGCTCAAATGACACATGCTCAAATGCATTACAACCAAAGAAAATTGATTGTAAATATATATCTTTAAATATAAATATTATAACACAAAAGGGTATTGACTTCTTGGAAGAATCTGCCACATCGTGTATTAATAATGATAATGTTTCACTGTGTCCTGTATGCGAGACAGGAAATGTATATTTTACATATGAATTAAAACCATTACTTTTCTTCGAACTACATGACATGTCTGTTAACCTGAATGATATACCCATTAATATAGAGTTAAATGGCCAACAGTATATGATTTTGGCAGTAATTGATTTTGACCCACCATCAAGTTCCACATTGATTGGACATTACAGAGCATACTGTTACAGAACGAAAACTCAACAATATGAATGTTACGATGATCTGTACTGTAAACTACAGAAATGCAAAAACTCCATAATGCCACATTTGATTATATATTCATTAGTGTAGGTAATTAAAACGTTAGAGACTGGAAGCATAAAACACATAATTTTATACGGTCCCAATGACCACACAAATTTTATTGAATTAGGTACGAATCTGTGATTATGAGTGATATTAATAGTTATTAATGATAAAAACTGTACTGTTTCCTATATTTTTAAATAGGTACATAAGTGTAAAAGTTGTTTATTTTTTATATAATTGTTGGAAGATTTTTATTATATTGTTGTTTTCTCATTTAAAAGTTTTGTGATTATATACATTTTTTATAGAATATGCTCGAAACCGTCCCTCATAAGGGCAAGAAATATAGGCAAGCCGATAATACATATTTTGTAAAAAAAAAACATTAAATGTGCTTTGCACATTACACACACAACGCCGACTCAATTCCAACTCAAGTCACACTGTGGTATTGAAATATGAGCTTTATGTCGTGTTACTTAGAGTGGATATTTCAACATTAAGTTAAAAGAAGGTTACGACGCTTTGACAATGATTGGTTCACGGGTTATCCACCTGTGGCAGTCACATGTAATGTTAAAATATTCACTCTAAGTAACACGTAACAAAACTCATATTAAAATGCCATACTGTGAGTCGAGGTGAAATGGAGTCCACCTATCAACCTACGTTATTAGTACCTCCTAAGGAAAATTGTACAAACTATTAATGTATCCAAATATTAAAATTAAGTAAGTAGGTTATAACTTATCTGTGATTTTTCTCTAAAAATGTTGATGCTAAGGCAAAGCAATACATATAATTTGTATGAGACTGATTTTTTAAATAAAAATAATGAATCTTAACCATTTTATTATTTTAACTAACCTGACCAGAAAACTTTTGTATTCAACTGTACTAACAAAACATCTATATTATCCTGTTCATTTCAGATGGTTGCGCTTATGTATGGTGCGGTCGCTTTTATGTGACCTTTTCAATTTGGTCGGCTCATTAGAGAATTGCTGACATAATCTTGTTTTTGAGATAACTTTCATTAGAGCCGTAATTCAAAGCTGCAATTAACAGGAAGGAATTTTCAGGAATCATTTTAATTTGTTTAAAGTATGCCATGTTTCTTAATGTTATGGGAACTGCGTATTTGATCGCTAAAGTACGACCAGTCTAAAATAAATCAAATTTGTTTTTATCTTCTTAATGTGTAAAGTATGAAATCTAATATTTCTGATGTAAACAAGCGTCGAACCACGGGTATTTTTTACAGCTGTTTATTTGGTTATAAGTGTATTGGTTTACTTGCAAACCCGTTTCTTCTGATTTTTGAAACCATTTAATTACATTGGTTTACGTCAACCAAATCAAAAACTAATGATTAAACAAATTTAAACAAATTGAGGTCTTTTATTGGTATTTTTTTCAAACTTCTGCGTTGAGCCGTTTTCGAGATCTGGGAAATCCCAAAACGTTACCGCAGCAAAATCTTAAATAACTAAAGAACTATACCACACACAAATTTTGCTATTTATAAACATTTACTACGCAACAAAAGCTATCTATTCATGTATTTGGTTCCGTGCTGAAACTAATTTTTGAAAGACTATTTTGCCTGGGTAACGTTTCAAACGTTACTCCAGCAAAATTTGTTTTTCTCAAATAACTTAAAAACTACAATTCAAACAAATTTTGCTATTAGTAAACAAATTGCTCCTCATGATACACTAATTATTTGTTTAAGTCTCATCTCTCTAAAGCAAAACATTTTGCCTGGGTAACGCACTCCTTTTTCAAGTCTATCAAATGAGCATGAGCACCCATGAGGTTTTCTAAAAGCCGGCGCCCCTGACGGTGACGTAAACTATACAACACAGGTGTAACTGGCGCTGTATAGTTTATGTAATTTTAAATGAATGTCTTAGTTTTGCAAGTGGGGCATGTTACCGACTGAAGTACGTATGCCTGGTTTACCCTACAGCAAACATGTAAATAGTCGAATTATATGAACACCATGCAGATTAGTGTCTAAGATGTCTTTTTGACGAAAGAACCACACATATTTTTGAGTGGAATGCTTACAGTGCTATGGCACCTAGCATAGCATAATCAGCCTTTTGATATTCCCACTGCTAGGACTCAGGCCTCTTCTCTAGGAGAGGGAATGGGTAATCCGTCCGTAATCCATCGCACGGGCCCAGTGCAGGTTTGGTGAATGTCACATGTCTTCGAATTTCCCCGTTTTGAGAGCAGTGGTAATGAAATAAATTACACAAAGTAATGCGCCTGGCTGCGTTACTACTGGCTCACGACTGCTCTCTGCAATGGCACCTATAGACAATTATTCTATCAGGTTGATATGATATAAGAAAATTCTAAATGACCGTAATTTTCCACTTCAGAGTAACCCAGCAGCGACGGCCTTAACCCTCAAAAGCATAGCAGCGCTCTCCCTGCGCGA
Organism: Mythimna impura; assembly: GCA_905147345.3. Classification (NCBI taxonomy): domain Eukaryota; kingdom Metazoa; phylum Arthropoda; class Insecta; order Lepidoptera; family Noctuidae; genus Mythimna; species Mythimna impura. The sequence continues at coordinate 4,730,804 of LR990363.1, forward strand.
ACCCACACACGGACAACAGTTCATAGACAGCGGTGCGCCCGAGGTGATCATAGAGTGCATGAAGGTGCATCCGAATAACGCTATGGTTCAGGTGAGACACTCATTGCAATGTTAACTACTATAAGTTCAAGATGAGTATGAAGGTCTGGCCTCCATAATTCAGTTACTGGGTAACACTTAATTTATATATAACACCAAGGACAAATGTTTGTGTGATGAGCACGATCATTTGTTCTGTGTCTGCGTGTAATTTATCTATATATGTATGGTATTTAGTAATATACAAGTATGTTTATCAGTTGTCTAGTACCCATAACACAAGCTCTGCTTAGCTTGGGACTAGACGGCGTTGTGTGATAGTTGTGGAATATTATATTATATTACTAGCTTTTGCCCGCGGCTTCACTCCCGTCAACTGGACTACTATATCCTACTCTACCCAACTCTATCCTACTGTACCTTACTCTACCCTACTCAAAAAGAAAAAAAAAACAAAGTATCCTATGTCCGTCTCCTGGCTTCTAAGCTACCTCCCCACCAACTTTCAGCCAAATCGGTTCAGCCGTTCTTGAGTTATAAATAGTGTAACTAACACGACTTTCTTTTATATATATAGATATTTCCTTCATGGGAAAATAGATGCTACACGACTCATTCAACTGTTTATTCCAACCAATCAACTATAGCCGTAATAGGAGGTACAGACTGTTCACTGCGTCTGGGAGTAGAACCATCGCTCGAGCCCAGTCTCCTATCCCTTGTGCAATCTCTGCGCTCAACAGTCTTTTTGATGCTAAACATGCTCACGATGTGGAAGGAAGCCTTGGGCATCGACGCCGAGTTGCTGGCCTGTCGGTTTTCTATCGTTACGTACGTATCCTTCGTACGTACGAAGCGTTTTGGGAACACATTCATAATGCGTACAGCTAAGAAGTGGAATTCTCTGCCGGAGTCTGTGTTTCCTGAAAGCTACAACTAAGGGGTCTTTAAGTCAAGAGTGAATAGGTTACTTTTAGGCAAGCGTGCTTCATCGTACCATCAGGTGAGATGGTGGTCAAACGCGAGCCTATCCATAATAAAAAAAGGAAGAAGGTCTTATCTCTATGTCTGGAGTAAGTTGAAAGGAGTGTAACTGCCATGTATTTATTTATATTTTTGTCAAAAAAAATTTAAACTATGCTAACCCAACTATTTCAGAAATCAGAAACGTTTATTTCAAATAGACCATTTAAAGGCACTTTTGAATTGTCAAAATGTCGATCAGTCAAAAAAAAAGTGAAGCAAAATTGCACGTTCCAAAGCATAGATCTCTATGGAGAAGAACGTGCAATGAACTCCATGGACACTCTTTTATATCATATTATGAGTTACATAAATCTTGGTTACATATTTCTTGTCGCTTCTAATATGTGAGCACAATGTAGATAAGTAATAATAATTTAAAATCGAATTCTCATTTCACAGAAAAACGCCTGCTGGGCGATCCGCAACATGGTCGCAAGATGTCGCGACCAAAACGTCAAATTCCACGAGTTAGGTGTTGAAAGTATTCTAAACAGCGCTTACGACAAATTCGCTGAGGACTTTGGATTCGATATAAAGTCTGCGCTCAGAGATCTGGAATGCGATGTGAAGTTGGACGAACAATGGACAGGGAAAGGTGTGCAGCTGGATTATTGATTGTATAAATAAAATATAATTTAATTGGCTAGATTTTTCGTATATTTTTTGTATTGAGCACGAAATTGATATTTTGTAAGCTAGATACGGATGTAAAAACCTAAGTTTCAGAGACACTGAGCTCCAAATACCGATTTAGCACACGTACTTCGCTTATTTTATTGTGCACTGGATTTTCAACTCACGGTGTTGAACTGAGCGTTGAGAATCGAATAGAGCCCTTTTTCGCAAAATATCATTGTTTATTAAACATACTCAACGTCGAGAGTTAAAAATCTTGTTTGCAGAACGTGGGTTTAAACAAGTTATGAATACTAATGGAATAACACTCTAAACCACACAATATCTCAAATACCTTAAAAAACTCGCAAATACCTTAACTTATGCACTATTTTATATGTCGGCTCATAAGCGAAATTATCATCATTTTGACCGCCAGTCATATAATTATCTACGACAAAAAAATGTGTCCACCACGCCACGGTCACGAATACATGACAAAGAATGTTAGTAGCTTGGTGCCGAAAGCACGTGGCTTTTTTGACGTGGCAGTCAGAATTTTGAATGCGAAGAAGAATGATCAATGTTGTTACTGAGAAGACATTCTGGGTGCCTTGTAAGATATATCACAAGTATAAATACATAATTATTATAATATCTAACTAAATTGCTATAGTACTCACGTTAAGAATTAAGTAGTCGAGCCATAAATGTCAGCAGCAATAACAGTGCAACGCCTTGCTTCATATCGGTACTTTAATCATATACCTCCATATGTGAGAACGAGACGGACTAATAACAATTATTTTTGACCCGACGACTCAGTTCTTAACGTGACGACTATTATGTCTTGAAACACGTAAACTGCAGCATTCATATTTATTTAATAATCAAAATCACACGTAGATCTGGATTGTAAACTAATGTGTGTGTAAAATTATAAATGGCGCATCCGACGCAATTTTCGATGTAACTATAATTTATTGATTTGTCTATCTAAATGAGCGACCGGTTTCTGAATTGAGTATTGAGAGGTGAGAATGTGTGAAATACTCAAATGGCTCCAACTCTAAGGGCCGACGCTGCGTCAGCGCGGGCGCCCGCGCGCTCCCATACTGCAGTGCTCCGTCGCGGGCGGCCCGGCCCGCGCACGTGCCGCTACATAATAATACATTAAAGTTCTCTATCGACACGACTACATGAACACTGTTAAAGTTGAACTAGCGACATTGCGCAGGTAATAATCCGGTTTCCGCTACGGGGACCGCCGCACACGATATACGCGCAACGTCACGCGACGGGTGTCCGCGCGGTCGCCCGCTTAACGCAGCGTTGGCCCTTAAATGACAATTACTAATAGGTACCTATTAGATATATATAGGTACCTATTGGATTAGTAATTTAATAACGATTCTAATGATATAACTCGTAGCCAGCTAACTAACGTAGTTTCGAAGATATCATCGTTTTAATCAGACGCGCCAATTGAAGCAAAATTTGCGCGCCAATAGTTCGCGAACTCGCACAAGTGTAGCGCTTGCGGAATTCGGGCCCACAGAAGGAAGGTTAAGGACGATAGGTTTTTGGGTTAGAGTTTACAGACTCTAAATATAAATTCAGTAATCGAGGGGCATTATGTGTAATTGATTTACAAAATATGACGTATGAAAAAGAAAACATCTTATATCTTGCAATTAAATCGAATTTGCGTTTTGATTTCAAGGCAAAGAAAGCCACAAGAGAACTTTAGTTTGATATATATCTTGACAACGTGGCATTTTTGACGAACATTTATTTCGAAACATTTTTGTTTATTGAAGTGTCCGTGACACAGTCATGTATGCCGCAACTATATGTTATAACGCCGTATTACAACAAGGCGCGCCGGATTAAAAAACGTCGCTGTATTGTAATGCGGCAACCTCACGTTCAGCCGGATTGTAGTGGCGTTACGTTCTACAAAGCGGGGTCCAACGTTTAGCATTACTGTCAGTGTAGGGTGACTAAATTACGACAAACCGATTCTAAAAAGCTTGGGTAGAGTCGCCGTGATCTCCTATTTCTGTCTGTGAGGTTTAAAGTAATCTAACACGAAGGGAATAACAGTGGCTTGGAAGTGCGTATACAATGCGGCGTACTTTGTTTTAGCCGAATTGAAATATGGCTGAACGTGAGGTAGCCGCATTACATTACGGCGACGTTTTTCAATCCGGCGCGTCTATTTCTAATACGGCGTGTTATACGAAATGGCTTCGACATATAATTATGACAAATTAAATTGGTTCCGAGCTCATTATGCCAGCTTCAATAGAAAAAAAAAACAGATATTAAGTCGTTCGATTGACATTGCCTACAAGTTTTATAGAAAAAATTATGTAGATACAGCTTGTTGTTGCTTCTTTTTGACGCAGCCGGCAACTGTTTATTTTTTATGCATTCCCAAATTGTATTATTTTTTAATTAGGTTTTCTGTACATTTTGTGTAATAATATGGTTCATTTACATAAAGACCTTTTTCGTCCGTTGAAAAACGTTCTTGTCTAATGTCCACGCGAGATTATTTATTAGGATTCGTGGAAGTTGATATTTTAAAAGTGTTTCTTTGAAGTTGAGAAAGTGCTATTCAGTGCTGTCGCATATAGGTCAACCTTAATTCGAAAATCGGAGAGTCTCTTTGTGGAAATGAACCATCTTTTTATTTTAACTAAAAAATAAGTTGTGATAGATTTAGGCCGCGTTTCTGAATTGAGTATTTTGAGCTAAGAACGTCTCAAACACTACTTTAAAGCCAAGTTTCGACAAGTTTTCAGGCAACTTTGAGAAATACTCAACTTCATATTAGTTCAAATGCTTAAGGGTCGTGACACATCTGCGGAACGCACGCGCTGAACGTTCGGTTGTGGCTTTCAAGTTCCCTATGACACATCAGCGACCGTCAGTTTGGCGACGCGTTAAACGACAGAAAGTTGAGTGCCTGTTGCATTTTCCTTCTTCTAAGCCTTCTATGATGGGCAATATTGTAATAAAATCCATTTGGCTGGGCAATTCAACACGTCACAACCGCACACCAAAAAGACTGTTCGGCGGACGGCGCGTTTGGCGTCATGCCAACCGAATACTTCGACTAATAATAATTCAGTCGCTGAAGTGTCGGCGCCGTACACTCCGCAGATGTGTCACGACCCTTAGGGCCGAAACTGCGTTCCATACTGCAGTGCTCCGTCGCGGCTTTTGGTATGGGCACCCGTCGCGGGGAGCTGCGCCCCACGCGCGTGCCGCTACGTAATAATACAGTAAAGTTCTCCATCGACACGACTACATGCACACCTTTAAAGTTGAACTAGCGATACACACACGCGCGCCGTCACGCGACGGGTGCCCGTCGCGGGCGTTCACTTAACGCAGTTTCGGCCCTTAATCAAAAATCGAGGTTTCTCTCTGTTTCTGAATTTGTAATGTTTATTAATTATTTTATATTTCTTACTGCTTAACAACTAACAAAGGTGCTTCAAATAAAACTGCAAATTAATAAAAAAATATTTATTGTTACAATAACATTCAATGATAATTAATTATTATTAATAATACAAACATGTATTTGGAAACTGAATTAAAATACATAATTCTTATAAAACAACTATTATTTAAAATTCCTGAATTATTGAAATCATAGAGATAAGTATAGTATATAGAGCAGTGGTGGCATTAGCATAATCAGCCTTATAATGTTCCCACTGCTGGGACTCAGGCCTCCTCTCTAGGAGAGTAAATGGGCCGTACTCCAGTATACGGGCTCAGTGCGAGTGCAGGAGATGTCACATCTTCGTCGTCTTCGAATTTTTAGTTCTAGGACATGCCGGTTTCCTCACGATGTTTTCCTTCACCATTTTGAGAGTAGTAGAGGTAAAATAAATTACACAAAGTAATGAAGAGCAGCGAGGTGTAGATGGCGGGTTTAAACCCAGCCAGGCGCATTACTTTGTGTAATTTATTTTACCTCTACTACTCTCAAAATGGTGTGGAAACTGGCATGTACTACATCAAAAATTTCTAAGACATGTAACATCCCCTGTACCCGCACTGGATCCACGTGCCACGGCCCATTCACTCTCCTAGAGAGGAGGCCTAAGTCCCAGCAATCGGAACATTATAAAGTTGATAGTATCACACAGTTACGTATTGAAATCATCAGTTATTTGTGATTAGATGAAAAAACATTTATATTATGAATATACACACACACATAACATGTATTCCCCGATGGATTAGGCCAACGTGTGCCTAAAGTACAACCAAATTTTCCCATAATATAATTACATATAACCAAATATGGGAAATAAAACCATTAAAATCAAAAACATTGATTAGATTTTTTTCGTTTTGTAACTATAGCGAAAATACGGAGTATTGAGGCATTTTTGTGATGACTCTCTTCCATCGGAGGTCGCCTATACATATAAATTATACAATGACTTATGTAAAATATTTTAAGAGGTAAAAAAAAAATCAAGATACCTCGGTGATCCCTTTAACCGCTTGCATCAGATTGGTCCGATGGGTGTTTTCGTGTCCTATTCGCCAGGGTCGTGTGTTTGCGACTGCGTACTCCATCTCGTTTAGCTCTTCAATCCCCATAGGTGACAGAAGAGCTGACGAGATGGAGTATTTGGTCGTGGATGTGCGAACCTGGCGGTTTATTCCGGCAGACTAAAATTCTTTTAAGAGGGGTAGTTATAGAAGGTCGCACAAGGCGATTAAAAGGACTAAAGCAATGTCTGCGATATCGAGTGTTAAATTCAAATATAAAGGGTGACTGGTAATTAGTGACCGATACTCTAACACTTAATTGTGCTCATGATTAAACAACTTTCCCAAATAAACTTTTTTATATTTTCATTATTTTTGTCACAATAACAAAACAGCTGTTTGAATCCCGTACATAAACTGATTACGTACACCGCTGGGTTTGCAAGCCGCGGGTGTTCTATCACTATTGTAGGTGCGGCGGCGTCACGCGGGTACAAACAGCTGAGCGGCCGCCGGTCGCCGGCGCGCGCCTAGTACAAACAGCCTTAGATTTAAACAGCTGTTTTTTTATTGTGATAAAACTAGTGAGTATTTTAAAAAAGTTTATTTGGGAAAGTTATTTGTAATCATGAGTACAATCACGTATTTAAGTATCGGTCACTAATTACCAGTCACCCTATATATATTTTTTTAAGAGTTAAAAACATCCTCCCTTAAAATATTTTACGTCACTGAAGACAAGTTTCAACACAATGAGATTGATTTATGACAAGGATATTATACAAACATATGAAACGTATTCAACATACATACATTACATAACAATCATCTTTAAAACACTAGTTTAAAAAGTAAAAACTATCAGCAGACTAAAAATCTACATACAAATAATCAACACAGATTGATATCACGTTTATTATCATCAGTTTTACTATTATACATTGCATGTATAAAAGGACAATACAAATAATAATTCACTGGATTTTTTTTTTTTTTTTTTTTAAATATTCCACAACTATCACACAACGCTGTCTAGTCCCAAGCTAAGCAGAGCTTAGAGCTGATAAACCTACTTATATATTTCTAAATACATACATATATAGATAAATTACACCCAGACACAGAACAAATGATTGTGCTCATCACACAAACATTTGTCCTGGGTGGGAATCGAACCCACGACCTCCGGCATAGCAGTCAGGGCCACTAACCAACAGGCCAGTCAAATAGTAGAATAAGTAAATATAACATTACAATTAGACATTTATCATTAAAAACATTACAAAGATACAGAAAATACAATTGTATGACGACTACATAGAACCTTTTATTAACCGCTTAAGTCGAATAAATCCGACAAACATTCTCGCGTTTACTTCGCCACCGTCGCACATCCACGACCAAATACTCCATCTCTTCAGCTCTTCTGTCGCCTATGGGGATTGAACAGCTAAACGAGATGGAGTACCCAGTCGCTAACACACGACCCTGGCGAATAGGACACGAAAACACTCATCGAAGCAATCTGACGCGGACGGTTTTAAAGGGATAGATTGTTTTGGGCAATATTACCCATCTATTGCAAATAACTTGGTAAATAAACAATCAGTCATAACCGAGTTTCCAATTCATAGTTTCCCTAAAAAATAGCAACCAAAATTTTAACTACACAAAATTGTTTATGAAAATCGGAACCATCATTAGGTACCTTTCAGTTTCAATTTTAGCACTTGATAAAGTTAACCCTATACTACTATGAAATCCTTATAAATCTCAACGTAAATTTCAACCTTAAATTTAAGGGGAAAACTATTATAATGGAAACACTGATTAATGGGCCTATTACACCATTCGATATTCAGACAGTTTTAGTCTATGATTCGACATATCGCGTAGTGTAATAAGAGTTAGACCGGTCTTACTCGGAACAAAAAATAAGACAGTCTGAATATCGTGTGCTGAATATCGCGTAGTGTAATAGGCCCTTATGACTGTAGGCTTGGCAACTAAACTGACAAATTCATCTCATAACGGCGCTGTCAGAAAAATCTGTCAAATCCGGAATGGAAATGGAAACGGAATCATGATAATAGCACAGCTACGAATCATCAATACAACGCTCAGTTCAGCTAACACTATTGAATGAGTTTTTCATAAAATTCCCATTCAAGGGTTTGACGAACTGAGACAGTGAGTGATTATAATTCAGTAAATAAATACGTGTACTGACAGCGACATGCAAAATGCAAAAACTTTAAGAGGGTCCTTTTCCACTCTCCTATCGTCAACAACAACACACACATCGAGCACGGTTTAAAAGCTTGTTGCTTCATCTAACGTAATCCAACGCGATGTTTGATGAAGTGGCAATACAAAAAAAGAGAGATAACGCTGAAAACTCTGTTGGCATTCGGTAATTCCTTGATTTACTCGAATATTTCACAAAACTTGTTACAGGAAATACATGTTTTTTTTTAAACCCTTAAAAGTTTTTCAGAAATATTCGTCATTCAGAATCTCGATTAAATGTGCAAGGCTTCTATTGATATACTTTTATATATTTTTAATTGAATTATAGAGGGCCAAAGTTCATGATTTCTATAGAAGCCTAGATAATATCCACAAGAAGAAGAAGACGTATGTATCCAAAATATCTAGAGAAAGATGTGTAATAACATCATAATCACGTAAGAGCGGTTGTATGAAAATGTACCTCGAAAAGGACGCTCATAAGAATTTGAAGTTCACGGGTTACCCTGGTGCATTCACCTTCAGTGGGATTGAGCCAAACATGTCTGCCGCATGTCAGATGATTGTGAGCGACAATATTGTGGTCCAATTATATGATAGGCGACAGCGCGGCTGACTAAGATGAAGAGATTTACTCAACTCTTTCTGGATAGACTGGCCTGCAATTACCGAAAACAAACGCGTGTGGAAAAGAGAGAGGAAGGCCTTTGCCCAGCAGTGGGACTTAACGGACTAATTAGATTAGTGACTACGTTGATCATTGACATTTTGAAGATGAAAAAAAAAATATTTACATTGTAAATTAAAGTATACAATATATAAAATGGAGTAGACATTTTGCATTATGCTCATCAATATGATAATGACAAGATAGATATTAACGGACAAACATGGCGATGTCGCTTATTTTGTTTTCCTATAAAAATACAGGTTAAAATTAAGCGAGGTAACGATACCTTACAAGACGTGATGAGTACACACGATAAAACAATAATAACATAAATGTTGTTTTAAAACTACCTGAGGTAAGAAATCATCAAATGATTTCCCGCACTCTAGGGTGGAGCGAGAGGGTGTGTCAGTTACGCGTCCGTAGACAGTAGGCCTAACTAAAACCCACTCGTGTTTCTTTAGTTGCTCTTTGCGTTCCAGGGCTGCGGTGACTTTTCACAACAATGCCACAGCCCTGAACAGTCTACCTCTCTTTTTTTTTCCGCTGAGATCTGTCCTTATATAAGCACTGATGCGTATTAAATGTGGTGGTATATTTAAAGATGGGTCTACACTAGAGGAGCCGAGCACAAAAATGCGTATAGTGTGGAGCGACCCACAAGCCTCGAACGAGCGCGCAGAGAGCGTTTGGTTTGTACGAGACTGTGCTTTCCTGTCGGTTTTTTGACGAACACAAAGGGTTTCGCATCACGTTCGAGGACAGTGATCGTTGGAAGCTCGTTAGACGTCCACACCCATATCTTAGATTAAAAACACAGTTTGTGAGGGAGGCCCCTGCTAAACTGTGTGACAGGATTTCTTAGTGCAGATGCCAGTCTCCGGAACAAAGGAATACTTATTATATCTATATATAATAGGTTGCTTTGAAGTGTTATATCATTGGATTGACTTGGAATCATAAGTTCAAATAAAATTTATATTAATTTTAAAGGTATGTTATTCTTCTTTTGAAATTAGGTATTTATTGGTTTCTTTGTGTTTTATATTTTCTGTAATATAGCAGTACTTATAACCATTTTTGTATGAAATCTAAGAAAACTCGCATTATTTTGTAATATGAGTTCTACCGTGGAAACAATGGGACTCAAGTGATATGCGATATTGATGATGTATACGGACTTAAAACTGCTAATGAATGAGATGTCTATTTTGGTTTCAATCACTTTCATGTGAGAAATTTTATCTCAGGAATAACTTTATTTCTTAGGGCGGCTACAAGACAAAATTTCCAAAACGAAATCTATTAAACCAAGAACACAGAGTTTTTTTGTTAGAAGAAAGTCGTAGGTATGCGACATTGATATTGTTTGCCCTTTGCAATGCATAGTATCTACGTTGAAACACTTAATATGAAAAAACGTTTTTTTATTAGCTTTCATGGTTATAAGTACTGCGATATTACAGAAAATACAAAACACAAAGAAACCAATAAATACCTAATTTCAAAAGAAGAATAACATACCTTTAATATAAAATTTATTTGAACTTAAGATTCCAAGTCAATCCAATGATATAACACTTCAAAGCAACCCGTTTTAAAAATCTCCAATTTCATAGGTAAAGACCTATTATATAGAAGGGGAAACTGACTGACTGACATATCAACGCACAGCCAAAACTACTGGGATTAGGATCGTGAAATTTTGCACAAGGTTTCCTTTTATGACGTAGGTGAGCACTAAGAAAGGATTTTCCAAAATTCACTCCCTAAAGGGATGAAATGGGGGTCCAATGTTTGTATGGAGAAACCTACTTTAACGCGAGCGACGCCACGGGCAGAAGCTAGTCTATATAAATAAAAGAAACTGACAGACTGACATATCACTGCACAGCCGAAGGTTCTGGGACTGGAAGCGTGAATTTTTACACAAGGTTTCCTTTTATGACGTAGGCGAGCACTAAGACAAGATTCACCCCCTAAGGGGATGAAATGGGGGTCCAAAGTTTGTATGGAGAAACCTACTTACGAGCGGGTGAAGACGCTGGCACAAGCTAGTCTAATTATCTAATGTTAGTTTCTATGGCACCTTTGAGGAAGAGAAATAAATAAATATGTTATGTTACACTTGACACCGCAAGTAGAGCGGCTCGGCTTGTGCTCAGCTCGTGCTTGGCTCCTCTAGACCCACCTTACAACCGCCACGATAAAAAAGAAACGTGTTTTCCACGCCAAGCTGAGATTTCACTTTTAAATCTGTCATGTAGTCGTGACCATGGCGTGATAGACACACTTTACTTTGTCATGTCAAAAGGTTAATAGGATGATCACTAACATCTACTTTGTACTGGTTTATAGGTGGTTTGATGATATACCAACAATTACAATTTTAACCTTAAATTACGCTCTGAAATTCAGTGAATAGCCTACTTTTAATTTCTATTCTCGTTTAATTTGTGACAATACGAGAGAACACCAATTAGTCATTCGCAATAACTAACGGTACCTTACTTAAGTACCTACCTATAATTACAACAAATATATCTCATTTAGAGAGGAGATTTTCTCGCTTCGAAACCATAGACCAACCCAGAAAAATGTATAAAAAATCAGCTGTTCAGTACCTACATGTTGTCAAGTTATGCAAACACTTTTTTATTATTATTATTATTGAAAAACTCGCGTTGGACCACTATCTCACCTGATGGTAAGCGATGATGTGGCCGACGAAGGCCTAGAAGTAACCTATTCACTCTTGACTTAAAGACCCCTAGGTTGTAGCTATCAGGAAACACAGACTCCGGCAAGGAATTCAACTCCTTAGCTGTACGCATAATGAATGTGTTCCCAAAACATTTTGTGTGTATGGGTGGGATGTCCACCATGTACTAGTGGCGCGTCGCTGTATTCCTGGTGGTCCGATGATGGAACGGGCGCGGGTAGAATTATGCCCCAACAATAGCAATTGCTCCTGTACCATGGGAGTGTTCAAAACTCATGTGAGTCACAACACCCAGACCCGGAAAATCCAATCAATCAATCCCGGAAATCGAATCACCAACCACTGTGCCAACCGCCATAAGTGCCGTCTATAAATGAACGTGGCAGTTGAATATTATTATTATTTTTATGGCTTGCGTTTGACCACTATATCTCACCTAATGGTTAGCGATGATGTGGTCTACGATGGAGCACGCTTGCCTAGAAGTAACCTAGTCACTCTTGACTTTAAGACCCTTAGGTTATAGCTATCAGGAAACACAGACTCCGAGATTACACGATTTTGGGGATAGTCATTACCGAGTATGGTCAATATACTCATAATTATTCCTTTTAAGAAATCATGTCAGATCTTGTATGAGTACGACAAGCGAGAATTTCTCCCCTTGTAAAATGAGCCTTAGAACAAATAATATACAAAAAAATCAACCGTAACTAGAATGTCAAGACATTCGGTAGTGGTGTGCCTTCTCCAGGAACGTATTGATGTTCCACGCTTTGTTGGCCATTATTTTCTGTCCGTTCATTATCGTGTGAATCGTTACTTTCTCGTTGTATTCCAGGTTTGTTAATAGCTGGAACAAAGTAAAAAATAAATCAAAATTGTTTCATCCGTCACCATAAAATTGTAAATACCGTTATATTATAATCTATCTCGCGAGATTGTAAACTGTCGAAAGAATGTGAACCGTTAATATATTGCATACAATTTAACACATTATTTTTTTGGTAGATTATAATTTATCGAAGTGAAACTTTTAAATCATAATTGTTAATCGTCCGAAGGCTATCCCTGATTGATTGGTAAGCCGTTTTGCGCCAAACAAATTGTGAAGAAGTCAGTCAGTTAGAAAAATTATACTAATTGCACATAGAGTACAGTCGAACGGGGTGAATAGGGACAAAACCTGAAAGGGTTTTTTCACGTTATTAAGAAATTGTTTGCAGCACTTAGTAATTAAATAGACGTTTAATAAGAGCCCATGTAAGCCTATGTGAAATAAAAAATTTTGAATTTTAATTTTTTAAATTTTAATTTTTACTGCATTTTTTCTTGCATTGTAATACGAAAATAATAGAAGCTTTGCTAGAAACCAATATTAGGAGAAATTAGTGTTAAAAGTTTTGTTTCTATTTACCCCTGCGTTCCTATTCACCCCTTTTGACGGTAGATCTCTATAGAGAATAATGAGCGATAGAGTGTCTTACTCCATGGACATTCTTTTAAATCAATATATATATTACAAACATCTCGGTTGCACATTTCTTGTCACTTCTATTATGTGATAGCAATGTAAATAAATAAGTAAAAAAAAAAAACAAAATATAGAAATTAAAATAAGCCACTGGCCGCTAAGAGAGGACCAATCTCAACTGACAGCGCCCGTTCACGGACATGACGCGTATATCAGCACCATTCAGTTCAACAATTTTGAAAGGAACCGAATGATCCAACACACGCGCCACCATCAGTGAGACATTTAAGTGAGCATGACAAACTCTCAACGGTTATGCTCATGTAGTTATTTGAACTTACCTTAGGAGTCAATAAGAAGTACTGTGCGTTGTCACTCTCCGTCGTCACCTTCACTAACAACTCGAACATTTTGCGCTCATTTATGGGGTCCATTCCTTGGTTGATTTCGTCCACGCATCTGTCAAATGTCAGAGAAATTGGATAGTTTTTTTTTTTTTTTGATTGTTTGCATCAAAAAGTAACTACCGAAAATCGCAAATAGAAAGAATTTTTGAAATCCGATCATAATCACACTAATATTATTTTTTTAGGTTGGAAATCATCCAACGACTTCTAGCGCTCTAGGGAGGAATGGGAGCGCGTGACCCACTCCTATGTTCCTTACTTCCTTCTTTGCATTGCGTTCCAGGATGCCACGCCAATAGTACGGGGACGACACGCGGATGGTACGGGGTCGACTCGCGGATAGTATGGGGTCGCCACGCGGTTGGTACGGGGTCGACTCGCGGATAGTATGGGGTCGCCACGCGGTTGGTACGGGGTCGACTCGCGGATAGTATGGGGTCGCCACGCGGTTGGTACGGGGTCGACTCGCGGATAGTATGGGGTCGCCACGCGGTTGGTACGGGGTCGACTCGCGGATAGTATGGGGTCGCCACGCGGTTGGTACGGGGTCGACTCGCGGATAGTATGGGGTCGCCACGCGGTTGGTACGGGGTCGACTCGCGGATAGTATGGGGTCGCCACGCGGTTGGTACGGGGTCGACTCGCGGATAGTATGGGGTCGCCACGCGGTTGGTACGGGGTCGACTCGCGGATAGTATGGGGTCGCCACGCGGTTGGTACGGGGTCGACTCGCGGATAGTATGGGGTCGCCACGCGGTTGGTACGGGGTCGACTCGCGGATAGTATAGGGTCGCCACGCGGTTGGTACGGGGTCGACTCGCGGATAGTATGGGGTCGCCACGCGGTTGGTACGGGGTCGACTCGCGGATAGTATGGGGTCGCCACGCGGTTGGTACGGGGTCGACTCGCGGATAGTATGGGGTCGCCACGCGGTTGGTACGGGGTCGACTCGCGGATAGTATGGGGTCGCCACGCGGTTGGTACGGGGTCGACTCGCGGATAGTATGGGGTCGCCACGCGGTTGGTACGGGGTCGACTCGCGGATAGTATGGGGTCGCCACGCGGTTGGTACGGGGTCGACTCGCGGATAGTATGGGGTCGCCACGCGGTTGGTACGGGGTCGACTCGCGGATAGTATGGGGTCGCCACGCGGTTGGTACGGGGTCGACTCGCGGATAGTATGGGGTCGCCACGCGGTTGGTACGGGGTCGACTCGCGGATAGTATGGGGTCGCCACGCGGTTGGTACGGGGTCGACTCGCGGATAGTATGGGGTCGCCACGCGGTTGGTACGGGGTCGACTCGCGGATAGTATGGGGTCGCCACGCGGTTGGTACGGGGTCGACTCGCGGATAGTATGGGGTCGCCACGCGGTTGGTACGGGGTCGACTCGCGGATAGTATGGGGTCGCCACGCGGTTGGTACGGGGTCGACTCGCGGATAGTATAGGGTCGCCACGCGGTTGGTACGGGGTCGACTCGCGGATAGTATGGGGTCGCCACGCGGTTGGTACGGGGTCGACTCGCGGATAGTATGGGGTCGCCACGCGGTTGGTACGGGGTCGACTCGCGGATAGTATGGGGTCGCCACGCGGTTGGTACGGGGTCGACTCGCGGATAGTATGGGGTCGCCACGCGGTTGGTACGGGGTCGACTCGCGGATAGTATGGGGTCGCCACGCGGTTGGTACGGGGTCGACTCGCGGATGGTACGGGGTCGCCACGCGGTTGGTACGGGGTCGACACGCGGTTGGTGCGGGGTCGGCTCGCGGATGGTACGAGGACTACACGCGGATGGTACGGGGACTACACGCGGATGATACGGGGACTACACGCGGATGATACGGGGTCGACACGCGGATGGTGCTAATTCGTGTAACTAACCTAAAAGGCACAGTGGTGAGCCTCTGGAGAGCCATCAGGTACAAAGCGGTGGACAGGGCTCGCTCGCCTCCCGACTGCGCGTGGCGCGTCAACTGTTGCAGCTGCTCGGACGCGCGGAAACACACGAGGATTGATATACCGTATTTATCGTAGTCGTCCTGGAAAAATAAATATTATTAATACATGCCTATTTCCTACGGAGAACAAAGTTTCATGAACATCAAACTTGTGAAAACTATGTTGATCAAGTAATTTACCAAATCAAAAGATGTGATCATGCAAACGCTCAAACTAAAATGGCCATGGGCAGGCCACATTCAGAGGCTAGAACCCCAAAGATGGGCCCAAATTATAACAAACTGGACGCCTACAAATATTACAAAGATAAAAGGCAGACCATTTAAAAGATGGAAAGATGACATAGTCAAAGTAGCTGGTAAACTCTGGACCAGAATGGAAGCATTTGGAGGAGGCTTTTACCGCCACAGGCGGTACTTACACTGAACACGAGACCAACGAAGATGGAAGATACTAACACACAATAATAACAATTATAGGTATGTCTTTTGTTACATTGCTAACACACGAACCTTAAATTACAAGTATTTGTTGTAAACAATAATAAAAACTTATTATTTTATTTTTTATTTCCTATGGAGATATATAGTTTTTTATTATTATGTATAGTTTCGCGTTTCACCACTATCTCACCTGATGGTAAGCAACCACTTTTATTTTGGAGTGGGAAATCATCCAATAACTTCTCTCGTTTTAGGTGGAGCGAAACTCAAAAAATTTAACACTTATCCTGAGTCTTTTAATGAAAACCAAAAAATCAAAATAACTTTAATTTTGGAAGTTGCTGTATCTGGTTATGTTTCTTCGTTTTTAAGCGACTTCAAAAAAAGGAGGAGGTTATCAATTCGGTTGTATTTTTTTATCATCATATTTTTTTTTTGTTTGTTACCTCAGAACTCCGTCGTTTATGGACCGATTTGCAAAAATTTTTTTTCCCTTTATAGGATATGCTTCCAGATTGGTCCCATTTTTTTTAAAATCCAGTTCTGATGATGGGATCCATGAGGAATCGAGGGAACTCCTCAAATATTATAGGTAACCATATAGTGATTTTGGTATTTTCATCGAGAACTTAAGCATTTACAGTCAAAAAGTAACATATTTTGATGAAGTGGAACTGGTGAAGAAGACCAGAAATGGTCAACGGAACTTCATACACACATAAATATCACAATGAAGATAGTTAAGCGACTATGACAATACAAATAAATGAATGGTTCTGAATAGTTACGTTGAAAATGGTATCATCGAAGTGATCTGATGATGATGATGGAGCCGAAAGGAAGGCACTGGAACTCCGTAATTAATCAATGTAACCTAGCCGTGTTTGGACTTATTAGAATTGTCATGAGATGCACTTTAGCTATAAGGTACTATCGAACTGATCTGATGATGGAGCCGGAAGGTTGAAGGTGGACACAGGAACTTCATAATAAAACAATGTATCCTAGCACTGTTTGGGTTAATTGGAATTGTCATGAGAAATAGGCACTCTGTTTATAAATGTAGGAAACTAAAAAGTAGGAAATAAAAACTTTTTACAAAAAAAAATTAAAAAAAATAACCGACTTCACTAAAAAAACACTAAACGGATCAAAATAACTTTAATTTCGGAAGTCAGTGTTAAATAAGAAACAAACAATACTGAGAAACACCGACTTCAGAAATTAAAGTTATTTTGATCTTTTTAGTGATTTTATTAGTGAAGTCGGTTCTTTTTTTTTTGACACCGATTTATGAAAATACGAGTAATTTTGCATTTTTTAGTTTATTTTTAAGTCTGATGTATTTACTCTTTCAAACGGTCCCGCAACCTAAGCAGGTATCGGCTCTATTTGACCCCTTCAGTTTTGCTGAAGCGCCGTCACCTCGGGATTGGTCCTTGCTAGACGCGGCCGGACGACAAGCTACCCATTGCTCGTCGTCCGTAAACCTACACCTATGGTGGCCGGGAATCGTCCAGCGACTTCGCCTTATGTTATGAAAAGGTGTTAACAATAAATAGACATGCGATTGCAGCGACACCGGAAAATTTGATTTATTTATTGATTTATTCATCAGATCTTCACCAAATTTAAATGGGACCACCTGGCAGACACACTCGTCGAAACAAAAAAAGAAACATCAAAATCTGATCACATTTGGCAAAAACTTCGCTGAACAAGATAAAAAAAAAACATTCAGACGACTTGAATACCTCGTTTTGGGAAGTCAGTAAAAAATATTGTTTATGAAAATACACAACTTACCTCACTTCCACCTTTATCAAGCTTAATTTCGCCGGCACAGCCTAGCTTCGAAAACATGTCCCCGAAACTCTTGTCGATATCGCGAAGCAAGTTCTCTAAAGGTGGCAGCCATTTTGAACTAAAAAAAAAAAACATTTATTTCATAATCACAGGATGAAGTAAAACTGACTGACTGGTGTGGATATCAATCATTTGTAAATTGTATAAAACAAGTATACATTGTCTATTCCTCCTTGGAATATAAGACGGTTTTCACCAGTGTTGGCAAAAAGTTAATCAGATTAACGATTAAAAAGTTAACCGCTTTAATCATTAAAAAGTTAACCAGATTAACGATTAAAAAGTTAACCAGATTAACCATTAAAAAGTTAACCAGATTAACGATTAAAAAGTTAACCAGATTAACAAAAAAAAGTTGATCAAATTCAGGCAAATGCTCCACTTAGAAAAGAGCTAAAATGTGCCATTTCATTAAAAAACTTGGATGATTTACCTTGTCTCTAAGTTAGAGAGTTATGATGACGGTTTTTTGAGTGAGTAATAAATATCGTTACTGCAAATATAATTTTCGGAAAATTTAATTAGCCTCGAATCGAACCCAGGACCCCACGCTCAACAGACGAGCTGACCATGAGACCAAAAAGGCAATTACCTAACTTACACAAGAATTTTTAATCCTTAAACCGCTTGCGTCGAATTGGTCCGACGAGTGTTTTCGTGTCCTATTCGCCAGGGTCGTGTGTTTGCGACTGGGTACTCCATCTCGTTTAGCTCTTCAATCCCCATAGGTGACAGAAGAGCTGACGAGATGGAGTATTTGGTCGTGGATGTGCGACCCTGGCGGCATAAACGCGAGTGTTTGTCGTATATAGGCGGTTAAAATGTTAATCTTACCTTACATCCTTGATTTGTTTTTCTAGGGTCTTATTCATGTTACTAGAGCTATTTACTTCAGATTTCAATTTCGCAATTTGTTTCTCTCGTTCCTCGTATTCTTTGATTACCTGGCACAAAAATTTTAGGAATCAATTTTTTTTTTAACTTTTAGGGAAAACGAGTTCTTAATGGAACTTGGAAGAAGCCTTTTCCCACTAGTGGGCAATAGTGTATAAACCACAAAAAAAAAAAATATTGTAGCTTCGTTCTCATTTTGGAGAGTACTAGATTTTTTGTAATAGAAAATTTACATTGATAACGCCATTATGACGATTGCGGTTAACTGTAGGCGGAAAAAATATCGTATCATTAAGGTCTACTGTCTGGACGCGTAGCTTCATAGACGCATATCCGTCGACGAAGCAGCAACGACACAACGGCACGACACTGCCGGTCCGTCGACACAGTCAGGGTTGGGCAGTATTTGAATTACTTGTAATTAAAATACGTAATTGAAATACAAATACGTATTTGGTATTTGTGTTTCAATTACTTCCTTAAAATGTAATTTGTAATTCGTATTTCAAATACCTGACGGCGAAGTATTTTGTAATTAGTATTTCAAATACTGGCTTCAAAATACATTTTAGCATTAAAATACATTTAACCTTCAAGAAAGATTATTTTCTTTAGCAGGTTTTATTCACTCTCCAACAAAAGGCTGTTTGTCTGTTTGTGAAATAAAAACATTTGACTTTGACTTTGAAGTACATTTAAAAATCTAGTGTTCATGAAAGGAAACTCTGGTTTTACTGATTAAATAATCTTGTTTTCCTCTACTTTTCACCTCATGCTGGTCTAGATTACTTATTTTGTAATTTATGTATTTTGTATTTCAATTAAAAATAGCTAAAATACTGTATTTTGTATTTTAATTACTTGGGATACTGTATTTTGTAATTTGTATTTCAATTAAAGCAAAGCATGTATTTTGCCCAGCCGTGGACACAGTTTCATAGTTTTGTATGTAAGCTTCACGCAGGCGTACACTAAGCGTATAATGACGAATACGCGTCTGTGAAGCTATGCGTCCGTGGACCGTACACCTAACACCGCAAAACATAAACAGCATGTCATTTAGGTCAGTTTGAACGTCGTGTTCGAACTTACCTGGTCATCTCCTCGATCCATAAAATCAACCCTGGTCTGCAATTCATAGTAGTGTTCTTGTAATCTAGTGATATCCGAGGGTAGCACGTCAAAGTCCTCTTTATAAGGAAAGTCGGGGTCCTGAGGTAGTTTGTTGTTGCAACTCTTTTTGGCTTCGATTAGTTTCTCTTTGGCACTTGACTTTGCTCGAGTCAGCTGGTTCTCTATGTTTTCTAGTGTGGCCTATAAAAAAATATATTTTGTCAATTTTTTTTTTATAGTTATTAACTAGTGTTTGACTGCGATCCCACCTGATGGTAAGTTGTGATACAATCGCTGATGGTGAGGTGCACTAGTTTATTAAGAGCCTTTAGCCTTGAGCCTTGAAGTCACCTAAATTATAATCGTACGGGAAGACCGCAGCAGGCAAGTTGTTCCAGTCCCTCGATGTACGCGGTATAAACGACGAGGCGAAACGCTTGGTCCGGACCGTAGAGGTTGCAATTGCATAAAGAATCAAAGATTTTATTTCAAATAAACCATTTAGGTACATGCATTTCTGAATAGTTAAAAAGCAAGTCAGTCGGAAAAAATATGCTAATTGCACATTCCAAAGCATAGATCTCTATGGAGAAGAATGTGCAAGAAACTCCATGGACCCTCTATTCAATCATGTTATGTATTAAAAATATTTCGGTAATATATTTCTTGTTACGTAAGAACAATGTAAATAAATATTTACATTGTTCTTACATAAAAATAAGCAATTCAAAATATAGAAACTAAAATAACAGGAGATCAGTCTCAACTGATAGTGTCCGTTCACGAACATGACGCGTATATCAACACTACTCGGCTCAATAATTTTCGAACTCGCTGACGGGTGAGACCAAAAAATGCGATATCTCATCTGACATCGTGTCCGACAGCGATAGTATCAAGTATAAGCAGTTAGATGCTAGTCTATATGCACAATGTATTATTTGCACTCACACAACGAAAAGTTCTGAACTGAAATGACATTAGAAGGTGCGCAAAAAATTGGGAGTAGTGCTTTGGAAAATCGAGTTTTATGAAAAAACCATTGCGTAAATCTATTACAAATAAATTGTATAAAACTTTTCGGTAATTACGCTTTGTCGGTACCGACTTTGGATATTTTATACGTTTTTTTTTTTACTTTTCCACACTTAAACTTGCGTTAAAATCATCAAAAAAAAAATTGAAACTTTGTTGGCTCATAACTTTTTAAAGGCATTTTTTTTTGTTTTTCTGTTTCCATACAGACATAATTAACTATAGGATAAAACGATATCATGTTTTGTTTTGAATGTAAAATGTCAAACTGTGGAGTAATAACCCCCCGAAATTTGTATGGAAAAAGTATCGACTAGTTACTAAGGGAACCGAAGACTCGGCCCTGGTACGAAAGGCAACGAAGGAACAGGAGTGGGTTTTTAGTCTAACTAGTTTAACTAATGGCATTAACATAGGCGTTTTGTCAGGTGCCTGGACCTGACGACTCAGTGCTGCCACCTGGTGAACGACATTTAAAAAAACTCACATTGGAAGAACACGAGTGGGATATTGTCAGTAAAAGCCTGACATTGAAAAGAAGTTATTGGATGATATTTCCCACCTAAAAAGAAACGGATACAGTTGTCGATATATAGGGTGACTGGCAATCAGTGTACGATACTGAAGCACGTGATTGTGCTCATGATAACAAACAATTTTTAGTATGGGAGCAAAGCCGAAATCGCGAAAAAAATATCAGCTGTTTAGTACATTAGGCAAACATAAACGTACTGAACAGTTGATTTTTTTTCGCGATTTCAGGTTTGTTCCCATAGTAAAAGTTGTTGGTTATCATGAGCACAATCACGTGTTTAAGTATCGTACACTAATTACCAGTCACCCTATATATATGGCCTATAGATAGTCGCTCCGGGTTTGGATGTTTGTGAGTTTACAGGGGCCCAAGTCTGCTATTTTTATAAATTCGTCATTCCAACACGATCCCATTGTCATTTTGCTTTAAGTTAGTAATCTGCTAATTCATAATGATCGATCACTGATCGGTCAATGGTCTCGTAATAGAGTTGTGATAGAATGACAATATTGAGCTGCCTCGTAACAAATTAAAAGCAATGACTGCACAATGAAGTCCAATTGTATCAATCGAAGATTTATACACTAATAGTTACTATGTTTCTAGCATACCAATACCTTGTGTTAAATGATATACATACTTGCTTATCCCATTTACTTTCGACATTGGCA
Organism: Mythimna impura; assembly: GCA_905147345.3. Lineage (NCBI taxonomy): Eukaryota > Metazoa > Arthropoda > Insecta > Lepidoptera > Noctuidae > Mythimna > Mythimna impura. The sequence continues at coordinate 4,753,050 of LR990363.1, forward strand.
GAATAATCGACATCGGCTCTATTTGCCACCAATAAAAAAAAATAGAATAATAATAGACTGCAAAAGACGTTCTAATGATATGTCGTTGATCAAAGGAACTGTCAAAATTTTAGCAGATTACCGCATACCAGACATTAATTTGTCAATATGTACGAGATTACCATTCTATACCACTTCTTTCAATGGTGTGTCAGTGGTGGACCATTGGAAAGTCATAATGACGCCATTATATTAGTAGATTACCAAACTTGTCAAAATCAACAATTATGAAATCAATGATAGACCATTCTGACACTATTGTAATAGCAGATTTGAGGCCCAGGTCTAAGAACGCACCCACGATACAGAAGTAATTCCTAATGTGGAGCAAAGTTAGCATAGCATAGCATAGACGACCATATAATGTTCCCACTGCTGTGATTCAGACCTCCTCTAAGAGAGGGAAAAGGGAAAAAAAAAACTCTTTTTTGCCTCATAATCCCTATCCATCCTTCCCTTTTAAATGAAAAAGAATATATTACCTGCACATTCCTCAATTCATTCTTCAGCTCTCTCAACTCATTTTCTTGATCGACGATACCGTTTCTGAAGGACTCCAGTTTAGTCTGAAAATAAACATGGAATAAATATCACTTTGACACAAACATTTGCGTTTTGGGAATACATTTATATATAATAATAGCATAATCAGCCTTTTAATGTTTCCACTGCTGGGACTCAGGCCTCCTCTCTCTAGGAGAGGGAATGCGCCGTAATCCACCACGCGGGCCCAGTGCGGGTTGGTGGATGTCACATGTCTTCGAATTTTTGGTTCTAGGACATGCCGGTTTCCTCACGATGTTTTCCTTCGCCGTTTTGAGAGTAGTGGTGATGAAATAAATTACACAAAGTAATGCGCCTGGCTGGGTTCGAACCCGCGACCTACAATTCGTAAGTCGGGGCCGTTACCACTCGACCACCACTGCTCGCTCGGCCACCACTGCTCATTACGTACGAATTCCCTGCCGGAGTCTGTGTTTACTGATAGCTACAACCTAGTGGTCTTTAAGTCAAGAGTGAGTAGGTTACTTCTAGCCAAACATGCTCAATAGTTGACCACATCATCGCTTACCATCAGGCGAGATAAAGGTCAAACGCGTGCATTATCCATATTAAAAAATAAATATCCTTACAGTATTATTAAGTATATTTTCTCTTTTGCCTTTCAAGTTAAATGATCAATTTTTCTTTCCTAGTAAAAATATCTGATCATATAAACTTGGCGTCATTCCACTCCACCACAGATCACAGAAAACACACCACAGAACGGACGTTCCGTTAGACGCGACACAGACGGGGAAACCTCTTCCCAAAACGAAATAATACGATATGAGTATAATCGGTTAAAGCCTTGAGCATCGACGCCGAGTTGCTGGCCTGTCGGTTTTCTATCGATAATATTTCGGGGAGTCTGCGTTAGAATTGCACAATTTAATTCCACCAAGTCCGTTCCATCATCGGATCACTAGACGTACGGCGTTGTAGCATCGGTACATGGTGGATATCCCACCCATAAGTACAAAGCGTTTTGGGAACACATTCATTGTGCGTACAGCTAAGGAGTGGAATTCCCTGCCGGAGTCTGTGTTTCCTGATAGCTACAACCTAGGGGACTTTAAGTAAAGAGTGAATAGGTTACTACTAGGCAAGCGAGCTACATCGTCGGCCACATCATCGCTTACCATCAGCCCCCCTAGCCAAGTCACAAACGATAAACGTAAACTCAGTAGTCTTTAATAGATTTTCAACTTTATGTTATTGGATATAAAGTTGAAAATCTATTGAAGATTACATAGTGTTTTCGTTCGTTCCGGTCGCTAACGCTCAGTAGTCTTTAATAGATTTTCAACTTTATGCACTTAGGTATAAAGTTGAAAATCTATTGGAGATTACTAAGCGTTCACGTTTATCGTTTGCAACTTGGCTAGGGGGGCAGGTGAGATAGTGGTCAAACGCGAGCCTATCAATAATAATTAAAAAAAAAAATATCAGTTCTACATCAAAAAATTGATTACATCATAACCATTTTTTAACAAGAAGTTACGTATTACAAGCTGCTGAATACTGTTCAAATTTATTTTATTTAACACTACCAGCTGCAAGCGGCTTCGCTCGCGAGAGAGTAGATAATCGTCCCAAGGGAAGATACATGCGGGACAAAAAGTCCTATGTGCCATTCCAGGACATAGTTACATTTAATACATTTTCTTTTTATTTCTAAATTATATGGTAGTTTTTTTTTCTTCAATGTGTACAATGCGTTCCAAATAAGAATAGGATCGACGCCATGTTGTGACGTCACGTCATACTGTCAAATCGCAAGAAATTCGGCAAAATTGAAGAACTCAGAGATGAGCAAAATTGAAGAACTGGATTCTGATTAAACTATTTTCGTTCGTAAATAAATTAAATTTTAAAATTTTCTTGTTTTGCTCACCATAATAATTCTTCGATTTGACAGTATGACGTGACGTCACTACCTGTCAATCGATCCTATTCTTATTTGGAACGCATTGTATGGATTTGTTATTAGGTTAAACTAAAAAAATACATTTAATAAAACAATAATTTGTTTTATTAAATGTATTTCTTTTAGTTTGGAAGTTTCTATAGTCCAACGCCTTGGACATCCTCTGTAACGTTGTACAAGTGCTTGTAAATAAATAAATAGTACAGATCATGTCCTGGAAAGGCACATAGGATAGACAGCCGTGCGCTGAATTTCATCCAAATAAGTTCAACCGTTCGAACGTGAAGAAAGAACAAACACACATACACTTTCGCCTGTATTATATTAGTGTTACAATGTGATAGGTCTCTACATGGGAACTTATAAAACTAGGGCCTGGTTCGCATTGGTCGTTTCCTACGGAGAAAAACTGGCAAGAAACTCCACAGCCTAATAATATTGTCCTTACTACAACTGTACACTCGTCTGTTTGTTAGTATATCGATTTGTGTTTATCGATATTATTGTAGTAGCCATTTATCGATAATTTTGTCAATATTACTATTTTATCGAAAATCACTTCTTATTTTTAAAAAGATCTATAGAAAACTGACGAAATAACTTTCCATGAATAATTTTGACAAAATCAATGTTTACCGACAGTTTTGTTGGAATAACTAAGTACATATCAACTATTTTGTAATAAACACATTATATTTACCCTATACATAAATATGTATAGGGAAAGATGGATGGATTGTGTGAAGAGTGATATGAAAGAAAAGGAAGTTAGTGATAGCATGACGAATGACAGGGCAGAATGGAAGAAAAAAACGTGGGCAGGAAGATGATGATGATAATGACATAACTATGTATAGGCTGTTATAAAAACGTTCTAAAATGTTCACTTACCTTCAAAACATCAGCATTCATGATATCGGAGCACAGTGTACTAAAGGAATCTTTCAGCTCCCTGTGCAGTCTGCATTGTTTCAACACACAATCCTTCTGCTTCTTCCTAGCCCGTTCTCTTTCCTGCTGGATGTCGAAAGTTGGCTCTGTCTCGATATCTTGAACCTTCTTGTTCTGAATACGGATTTGGGCTGATATTGTGCGAACCTAAAACATACAACAAGATAGTGAGCATTTTTGTATGGACTTGTTCCTCGTGATGTATTAAGTTGTGGCATTATTATTTCACTAGAAAGGTAAATATTGAATGTTTTTATTTGTGTCTTGTTCAGCGATATCTTCGCAATTCTTTTTTTTATATTGATGATCTTTTTTTTGTGTGGAAGAGTATTTTGAAGATAGGACAAGACTGAGTAGTGTTTTCAGTGTTTCAAGACTACAATATTTGAACAAAACCGGTTTTGGATATTAAATTTAGGCGGGGTGGTCTTGTATGTGTGTGTCGATGCATGTGCATATTTCTTCGTATGTGTGTGTAAGCTATTATCTATGACACCGTGAGCTCCGCTACACACATCCAAGACCAACTCTCCTAGGTGTTAACCATACAAATTGTAACCTTCACATAAAGCTCAATTTGAATTACAACGTAAAAAATAATAATTCTGAAATCAACTTAATTACTACTCAGATAAAGTTGATATTTAAGTTGAAATAAAATCTTAATTTTTACTCACTTTCTCAACGCCTTCGCTAATAGCCTTCCTCTTCATATTAAGCTCGTTCAAGTGACCCTCCAAAGTTGACAGCTGTTTGTCAATCTCCTGCATTTTGTTTCTGTGCCCTTGTGCAGTTTGTTCGAACACTGAAAGTCTAAAACGGATATATTTTTAAATACGAATAAACGAATACGAATCTAGGAATAACTCCCATAACATGGGCGCGTTCACAAACATGTATACATAAGACAATTTAGACCCAGCGTTTTTTTCGGGTGGGAAAATCATCTTATGACATCCCCCGCTCTTAGGCGGAGCGAGAGATAGTGTCAGACTTTTACTGACTAAAAACCCACTCCTGCTCCTTCTTTGCCATTTTTCCAGGGCCCGGGAATCTCTTTCGCATCACCCATGGCCCCAGTAGGCTTTGACCCTGCTGGGCCCCTACGGTTGCTGACATCTCCTTGAGGCGCGCGTGGAACAGTACGCGCCGTCGACGACTTGGGCCCGGTCCGGACGGTTACCGGACGGTCGGACGGCGAGCCACCCATTGTTCGCCGTCCGCAAGCCCGCGCCTACGGTGGCCGGAAATCGTAATCGGAATCCCGGCGGCGGTTGGGGCGTGAGGACCGTTGCCTCACGCGATCGGCCGCCTCCTTTGCTAGCATTACTGCTTCGCTATTGTACTATCGCTTGCTTCGCATACACTTCGTAATATTTTGCTATACCTACCTACGTCTGTATGACGCGACGTAATGTGTAATATGATACATTTTTAAAAGTCATAGAACAAAAGTTGTTTATGATGTTAGTAACATAGTTATGAAAATATGATAGTAATCCTATTTTTGCTAAATTATTATTATAGTATACTCAGGTCTGCTACCTCTTGGAGCAGATCTGAGTATTTGACAATAATTTCAGCTCAATACCTTCACGCGTTCCTGTGAAAAAAGGGTCTTTACAAACGGACAGACTGACAAACAAACGGACAACAAAGTGATCCTATAAAGGTTCCGTTTTTGCTCACTGAGGTACTTTTGTGCCTTTAACAAAGAAAAGCAGACTTACTGCTTATTTAAATTGTTGATTTCCTCCACGTCTACAGTGTTGGCGCATAGCTTCGCGGGTCTGATCTCAATGGTCGAACTGGACCGCTCACCGCTGTATGCAGACACTCGAACCACGAATCTATGGTTCTCTGTAAAGCAGAACAAATAAGTTAATAGTTATATAGGGTGACTGGTAATCAGTGACCGATACTTAAATACGGAGCATCACGTCACGGAGTGGTAACGGCCCCGACTTACGAGTTGTAGGTCGCGGGTTCAAACCCAGCTAGGCGCATTACTTTGTGTAATTTATTTCATCACCACTGCTCTCAAAACGGTGAAGGAAAACATCGTGAGGAAACCGGCATGTCCTAGAACCAAAAATTCGAAGACATGTGACATCCACCAACCCGCACAGGGCCTGCGTGGTGGATTACGCCCATTCCCTCTCCTAGAGAGGAGGCCTGAGTCCCAACAGTGGGAACATTATAAGGCCGACTATGCTATGCTATGCTATGCTTAAACACGTGATTGTCCTCATGATTACAAACAACTTTCCCAAAGAAACTTTTTTATATACTCATTAGTTTTATGACAATAACAAAACAGCTGTTTGAAATTCGCGTGCGCGCGCAAACAGCTGTTTTGTTATTGTCATAAAACTAATGAGTGTAAAAAAAAAGTTTCTTTGGGAAAGTTGTTTGTGATCATGAGTACAATCACGTGTTTAAGTATCGGTCACTAATTACCAGTCACCCTATATAGGTAACTGTAGTTTAGCGAATCTTCGGGCTATGTTGGCAATCTTGGGTCTCCAACGGCTATCTTCATTCCTGATTAGATAATGCAAGAAAACTTCAATCCAGCCAGACGGCTCTTTTTTTTTTATTCTTGATAGGTTCGCGCTTGACCGCTAACTCATCTGATGGAAAGCGACGATGCGGTCGACTTTGGGTGACTTTGAGCCTTCTAATGTGATGTGAGTGATGTACTCGACATTAATGCCTAGCCCTCTCCAGTCCAGAACCTTGAAGACATCCTCCGAAACTATTCACGGCTATACGTGAATAGTTTCGGAGATGACGTCTCCCTAATTCACACCCCACTGCAGAAGAATAGGTTTCGAGATGTGGTCGTCAAGTGGGACTAAAAGGCCACCCTACGTTTTCGTACAACGTAATTTGAAAAATTCTTTCTATTTGCAATTTTGGTTAAAGTTAATTTTTGATGCGAATTATAGAAAGCTAGCTGACCCAGCAAACGTGGTTCTGCCAAATAAAAGAAAAAATGGGGGTGGAGGTAGGAGAGTAAAAAACAGCCTACAACCTATTTTCAGACCTACCAAATATACACAAAAAAATTAATAAAAATAGGTCAAGTCGTTTCGAAGTAGTTCGATAACACTGTGACACGAGATTTTTATATTATTAGAAGATTGAGTCAACTACTGAATTCAACTTACCAGTAAAATACATAGTGATGTTCGCAGGAACATTCCCACTGTTCTTGAACGTGTGATCATTGCCGATGGGTATCCTGTGTATGTTGTACTGCTTGCACAGGTAGTTGACTATCGCGGCCGGCGCTGATATAGTGTCTACTAAGTACGTGTAGAATCCCAGATAACTGAAATAATAACAAAATATAACGACTTCAATCCTAGGAGCAGTGTCCGACCATAGGTCGATTTCCCATAATATAATAATAATTCTTTATTAACATTCAACTAAGACCCACAGCACAAAATAGATAGGTACAGAAGTCAATCTACAAACAAAGCGCGCTCGAGCAACGCACACATAGACACCGCTCACGGACATGATATCTCGGCTCAATTCGGCTCAATGCGAGCTCGCGTGGTATCCGTTTGAGACACGCGTCTGAGAACTTTTTGTGGAAAAATGGACCAACAAAAAAACCTTATTCTAACTGTTCAATGGACGGTTGTTTAAATTCAACATTAAACAGTGAATTGACGTTTTTTAAGCTATCAGCTGTTTCAGAGAGATAAGTAGATATTTGCTTGTATTTTGATGGTTTGTTTTAACATAACACAGAACAGGCCCCGCGCCGAAAGAGAAAGAGAAGATGATTTTGTGGCCACGTAATACAATTCCGATGAGGTAGGCATGCACCCCCGCGCCCGCTCGCCGCGCACTGTGGCGCCCGCGCTGCCCCTCGCGCGCGCCGAGCGTAGAGGTATGAAAAGTGAACTACATACATGAGATTGACTTCTGTTAGTATCTATTTTTGACAAAATACACAAATAATAATAATCTTACAAAAGTAATACACTATTATTATTACACACGAAGTAAGTAATAGTTCTCGTTGTTGGCGTCGTGTTTCACTGCGGTATTCTTCCACGAAATCGTCGATACACGATACCATTCGACCAAAACTCTCCTTTGAGGAAGGTCTGCAAGTGATGAGTCGCACCACAAACGTATTTTGACGCGACTACAACCACACGACTCTCACAGTTCAGCTAGACGCATTAGTATGTGTGATCATCTTCATTTCAGACGAAAGGCAGCTACTATTGGACATTGGACACAAGGCATCCACACAAGCGATGCGCTGCCATTACAGTAAGGACTACAACCACACGACTCTCACAGTTCAGCTAGACGCATTAGTATGTGTGATCATCTTCATTTCAGACGAAAGGCAGCTACTATTGGACATTGGACACAAGGCATCCACACAAGCGATGCGCTGCCATTACAGTAAGGACTACAACCACACGACTCTCACAGTTCAGCTAGACGCATTAGTATGTGTGATCATCTTCATTTCAGACGAAAGGCAGCTACTATTGGACATTGGACACAAGGCATCCACACAAGCGATGCGCTGCCATTACAGTAAGGACTACAACCACACGACTCTCACAGTTCAGCTAGACGCATTAGTATGTGTGATCATCTTCATTTCAGACGAAAGGCAGCTACTATTGGACATTGGACACAAGGCATCCACACAAGCGATGCGCTGCCATTACAGTAAGGACTACAACCACACGACTCTCACAGTTCAGCTAGACGCATTAGTATGTGTGATCATCTTCATTTCAGACGAAAGGCAGCTACTATTGGACATTGGACACAAGGCATCCACACAAGCGATGCGCTGCCATTACAGTAAGGACTACAACCACACGACTCTCACAGTTCAGCTAGACGCATTAGTATGTGTGATCATCTTCATTTCAGACGAAAGGCAGCTACTATTGGACATTGGACACAAGGCATCCACACAAGCGATGCGCTGCCATTACAGTAAGGACTACAACCACACGACTCTCACAGTTCAGCTAGACGCATTAGTATGTGTGATCATCTTCATTTCAGACGAAAGGCAGCTACTATTGGACATTGGACACAAGGCATCCACACAAGCGATGCGCTGCCATTACAGTAAGGACTACAACCACACGACTCTCACAGTTCAGCTAGACGCATTAGTATGTGTGATCATCTTCATTTCAGACGAAAGGCAGCTACTATTGGACATTGGACACAAGGCATCCACACAAGCGATGCGCTGCCATTACAGTAAGGACTACAACCACACGACTCTCACAGTTCAGCTAGACGCATTAGTATGTGTGATCATCTTCATTTCAGACGAAAGGCAGGTACTATTGGACATTGGACACAAGGCATCCACACAAGCGATGCGCTGCCATTACAGTAAGGACTACAACCACACGACTCTCACAGTTCAGCTAGACGCATTAGTATGTGTGATCATCTTCATTTCAGACGAAAGGCAGCTACTATTGGACATTGGACACAAGGCATCCACACAAGCGATGCGCTGCCATTACAGTAAGGACTACAACCACACGACTCTCACAGTTCAGCTAGACGCATTAGTATGTGTGATCATCTTCATTTCAGACGAAAGGCAGCTACTATTGGACATTGGACACAAGGCATCCACACAAGCGATGCGCTGCCATTACAGTAAGGACTACAACCACACGACTCTCACAGTTCAGCTAGACGCATTAGTATGTGTGATCATCTTCATTTCAGACGAAAGGCAGCTACTATTGGACATTGGACACAAGGCATCCACACAAGCGATGCGCTGCCATTACAGTAAGGACTACAACCACACGACTCTCACAGTTCAGCTAGACGCATTAGTATGTATGATCATCTTCATTTCAGACGAAAGGCAGCTACTATTGGACATTGGACACAAGGCATCCACACAAGCGATGCGCTGCCATTACAGTAAGGACTACAACCACACGACTCTCACAGTTCAGCTAGACGCATTAGTATGTGTGATCATCTTCATTTCAGACGAAAGGCAGCTACTATTGGACATTGGACACAAGGCATCCACACAAGCGATGCGCTGCCATTACAGTAAGGACTACAACCACACGACTCTCACAGTTCAGCTAGACGCATTAGTATGTGTGATCATCTTCATTTCAGACGAAAGGCAGCTCTACTATTGGACATTGGACACAAGGCATCCACACAAGCGATGCGCTGCCATTACAGTAAGGACTACAACCACACGACTCTCACAGTTCAGCTAGACGCATTAGTATGTGTGATCATCTTCATTTCAGACGAAAGGCAGCTACTATTGGACATTGGACACAAGGCATCCACACAAGCGATGCGCTGCCATTACAGTAAGGACTACAACCACACGACTCTCACAGTTCAGCTAGACGCATTAGTATGTGTGATCATCTTCATTTCAGACGAAAGGCAGCTACTATTGGACATTGGACACAAGGCATCCACACAAGCGATGCGCTGCCATTACAGTAAGGACTACAACCACACGACTCTCACAGTTCAGCTAGACGCATTAGTATGTATGATCATCTTCATTTCAGACGAAAGGCAGCTACTATTGGACATTGGACACAAGGCATCCACACAAGCGATGCGCTGCCATTACAGTAAGGACTACAACCACACGACTCTCACAGTTCAGCTAGACGCATTAGTATGTGTGATCATCTTCATTTCAGACGAAAGGCAGCTACTATTGGACATTGGACACAAGGCATCCACACAAGCGATGCGCTGCCATTACAGTAAGGACTACAACCACACGACTCTCACAGTTCAGCTAGACGCATTAGTATGTGTGATCATCTTCATTTCAGACGAAAGGCAGCTCTACTATTGGACATTGGACACAAGGCATCCACACAAGCGATGCGCTGCCATTACAGTAAGGACTACAACCACACGACTCTCACAGTTCAGCTAGACGCATTAGTATGTATGATCATCTTCATTTCAGACGAAAGGCAGCTACTATTGGACATTGGACACAAGGCATCCACACAAGCGATGCGCTGCCATTACAGTAAGGACTACAACCACACGACTCTCACAGTTCAGCTAGACGCATTAGTATGTGTGATCATCTTCATTTCAGACGAAAGGCAGCTCTACTATTGGACATTGGACACAAGGCATCCACACAAGCGATGCGCTGCCATTACAGTAAGGACTACAACCACACGACTCTCACAGTTCAGCTAGACGCATTAGTATGTATGATCATCTTCATTTCAGACGAAAGGCAGCTACTATTGGACATTGGACACAAGGCATCCACACAAGCGATGCGCTGCCATTACAGTAAGGACTACAACCACACGACTCTCACAGTTCAGCTAGACGCATTAGTATGTGTGATCATCTTCATTTCAGACGAAAGGCAGCGCTACTATTGGACATTGGACACAAGGCATCCACACAAGCGATGCGCTGCCATTACAGTAAGGACTACAACCACACGACTCTCACAGTTCAGCTAGACGCATTAGTATGTGTGATCATCTTCATTTCAGACGAAAGGCAGCTCTACTATTGGACATTGGACACAAGGCATCCACACAAGCGATGCGCTGCCATTACAGTAAGGACTACAACCACACGACTCTCACAGTTCAGCTAGACGCATTAGTATGTGTGATCATCTTCATTTCAGACGAAAGGCAGCTCTACTATTGGACATTGGACACAAGGCATCCACACAAGCGATGCGCTGCCATTACAGTAAGGACTACAACCACACGACTCTCACAGTTCAGCTAGACGCATTAGTATGTGTGATCATCTTCATTTCAGACGAAAGGCAGCTCTACTATTGGACATTGGACACAAGGCATCCACACAAGCGATGCGCTGCCATTACAGTAAGGACTACAACCACACGACTCTCACAGTTCAGCTAGACGCATTAGTATGTGTGATCATCTTCATTTCAGACGAAAGGCAGCTACTATTGGACATTGGACACAAGGCATCCACACAAGCGATGCGCTGCCATTACAGTAAGGACTACAACCACACGACTCTCACAGTTCAGCTAGACGCATTAGTATGTGTGATCATCTTCATTTCAGACGAAAGGCAGCTACTATTGGACATTGGACACAAGGCATCCACACAAGCGATGCGCTGCCATTACAGTAAGGACTACAACCACACGACTCTCACAGTTCAGCTAGACGCATTAGTATGTGTGATCATCTTCATTTCAGACGAAAGGCAGCTACTATTGGACATTGGACACAAGGCATCCACACAAGCGATGCGCTGCCATTACAGTAAGGACTACAACCACACGACTCTCACAGTTCAGCTAGACGCATTAGTATGTGTGATCATCTTCATTTCAGACGAAAGGCAGCTACTATTGGACATTGGACACAAGGCATCCACACAAGCGATGCGCTGCCATTACAGTAAGGACTACAACCACACGACTCTCACAGTTCAGCTAGACGCATTAGTATGTGTGATCATCTTCATTTCAGACGAAAGGCAGCTACTATTGGACATTGGACACAAGGCATCCACACAAGCGATGCGCTGCCATTACAGTAAGGACTACAACCACACGACTCTCACAGTTCAGCTAGACGCATTAGTATGTGTGATCATCTTCATTTCAGACGAAAGGCAGCTACTATTGGACATTGGACACAAGGCATCCACACAAGCGATGCGCTGCCATTACAGTAAGGACTACAACCACACGACTCTCACAGTTCAGCTAGACGCATTAGTATGTGTGATCATCTTCATTTCAGACGAAAGGCAGCTACTATTGGACATTGGACACAAGGCATCCACACAAGCGATGCGCTGCCATTACAGTAAGGACTACAACCACACGACTCTCACAGTTCAGCTAGACGCATTAGTATGTGTGATCATCTTCATTTCAGACGAAAGGCAGCTCTACTATTGGACATTGGACACAAGGCATCCACACAAGCGATGCGCTGCCATTACAGTAAGGACTACAACCACACGACTCTCACAGTTCAGCTAGACGCATTAGTATGTGTGATCATCTTCATTTCAGACGAAAGGCAGCTACTATTGGACATTGGACACAAGGCATCCACACAAGCGATGCGCTGCCATTACAGTAAGGACTACAACCACACGACTCTCACAGTTCAGCTAGACGCATTAGTATGTGTGATCATCTTCATTTCAGACGAAAGGCAGCTACTATTGGACATTGGACACAAGGCATCCACACAAGCGATGCGCTGCCATTACAGTAAGGACTACAACCACACGACTCTCACAGTTCAGCTAGACGCATTAGTATGTGTGATCATCTTCATTTCAGACGAAAGGCAGCTACTATTGGACATTGGACACAAGGCATCCACACAAGCGATGCGCTGCCATTACAGTAAGGACTACAACCACACGACTCTCACAGTTCAGCTAGACGCATTAGTATGTGTGATCATCTTCATTTCAGACGAAAGGCAGCTCTACTATTGGACATTGGACACAAGGCATCCACACAAGCGATGCGCTGCCATTACAGTAAGGACTACAACCACACGACTCTCACAGTTCAGCTAGACGCATTAGTATGTGTGATCATCTTCATTTCAGACGAAAGGCAGCTACTATTGGACATTGGACACAAGGCATCCACACAAGCGATGCGCTGCCATTACAGTAAGGACTACAACCACACGACTCTCACAGTTCAGCTAGACGCATTAGTATGTGTGATCATCTTCATTTCAGACGAAAGGCAGCTACTATTGGACATTGGACACAAGGCATCCACACAAGCGATGCGCTGCCATTACAGTAAGGACTACAACCACACGACTCTCACAGTTCAGCTAGACGCATTAGTATGTGTGATCATCTTCATTTCAGACGAAAGGCAGCTACTATTGGACATTGGACACAAGGCATCCACACAAGCGATGCGCTGCCATTACAGTAAGGACTACAACCACACGACTCTCACAGTTCAGCTAGACGCATTAGTATGTGTGATCATCTTCATTTCAGACGAAAGGCAGCTACTATTGGACATTGGACACAAGGCATCCACACAAGCGATGCGCTGCCATTACAGTAAGGACTACAACCACACGACTCTCACAGTTCAGCTAGACGCATTAGTATGTGTGATCATCTTCATTTCAGACGAAAGGCAGCTACTATTGGACATTGGACACAAGGCATCCACACAAGCGATGCGCTGCCATTACAGTAAGGACTACAACCACACGACTCTCACAGTTCAGCTAGACGCATTAGTATGTGTGATCATCTTCATTTCAGACGAAAGGCAGCTCTACTATTGGACATTGGACACAAGGCATCCACACAAGCGATGCGCTGCCATTACAGTAAGGACTACAACCACACGACTCTCACAGTTCAGCTAGACGCATTAGTATGTGTGATCATCTTCATTTCAGACGAAAGGCAGCTACTATTGGACATTGGACACAAGGCATCCACACAAGCGATGCGCTGCCATTACAGTAAGGACTACAACCACACGACTCTCACAGTTCAGCTAGACGCATTAGTATGTGTGATCATCTTCATTTCAGACGAAAGGCAGCTACTATTGGACATTGGACACAAGGCATCCACACAAGCGATGCGCTGCCATTACAGTAAGGACTACAACCACACGACTCTCACAGTTCAGCTAGACGCATTAGTATGTATGATCATCTTCATTTCAGACGAAAGGCAGCTACTATTGGACATAAGGCATCCAAGCGATGCGCTGCCATTATAGTAAGTCAATGCCTGTATTATTTGTTAACAATTAGGACAACAAATTTCTTAAAAAAAAAAAAACTACCTAAGATATTTATTTATACAGGCATACCAACGACTTATTTACTAAACATTGACTATAACACATTTACGAGGGCATCCTGTGTAAAAAAGTCACTTATAGGTATGCACAGCATTTACAGTAGGTCTTATTAATTAATGATTATAATTATAATTAGGTTTAAAAATGGAAATTGTCATTACAATATAAAAACTAAAATTTAAAACTAAATTAAAAATAACATTATTATTACCTTCAATTATAGATTCAATTATTTTACTTTTATTATTTAAGAGGAGAGGCCTTAAAAACACCTAAAAAGACACTTACTGTTTTCAAAATTTCTAAAAATACATTGCAGTGAATTACACAAAAAAAAATAAAAATAATGAAGAACCTAAATAGATGTGCCAACAATTTCACCGAGAGATATTTGCAAACCTATCCTCAATTTCGAGAAGAACAATAAAAAAATTGTTTAAAATTTACTATTTTTTTATTGTTCTTCTCGAAATTAAGGATAGGTTTGCAAATATCTCGCGGTGAAACTGTTGGCACATCTATTTAGGTATTTTGAAAACTGTAAGAGGTGTTTCTTAAGCACTCTCCTTGTACGGTGAAACCATACACTAATAATGCACTAATGCTTATTCTTGCATTTTTACCTCTTTTCACTAATTTATATTAGTCGAGCACTCAGTACACGATTAGCGGTCATCGCGTGTGCTCCCTCGCTCCTTTGTATTTCCAAACCGTTGGTCCGATAAATATATCTATTTAGTTTAACTATTTAAGCAGCAGTATCATTTCATCAACCACCTAACTTCTACACTCCTCTTAAGTAAAATGCTTAAATTATAATAATAACTTAATTTTCTAATTAGGGTGTATAAGGGTAAGAAAATATGTTTACCTCAGCTGCTGAATATTCTCCGATCGCGGAGGACCGCGGGCTCCCTGGCTGCAGATAGCATTGACCCTCCTCAGACCCAATTCATTGCGAACTTTGGACAGGAACAGGTTCATATCCCTAGTGTCTTCAAAGGTAAAGGCCACTAAGTCACGGCCAGCAACTGTCGACTCCAGATAGCGCGCGAATTTTGGATCTGTGAATCTTATCTGTGCAAGAAACAATATGTTTTGTATGAATTTTATTTTAATTATTGCCATATCACTTTTTTTTTCATTCAACCAATAAACTACTTTATCAGCCCCAAAGTGTGAGAAGTGGTCTTGCCAAGGTTTATTGTGTTATCCACGTGTAAGCCACACGTCACGTCACAGGGTCGTAGAGGTAAGATAAGTAGACACTCCATTCGGTACGGGCCCGTTCAGCGCAACTGTATTGTATTTATGTACTCTTTTTTAGGGTTCTGTACCTCAAAAGGAAAAAACGGAACCCTTATAGGATCACTTTTGTAGCGATCGTACGACGTCATCAACTGCAATCTAAGCACTATTCATAAGGAATATACAGGCGACGCTGGCAAGAGCCAGTCGTTCCGTGGGGACTCAGATCAGTGTTATCGTTTCGCCAGTAGATTGTATGATATAACCAAATGTGATTGTGGACTATTGTGTGATTAAATAAAACATCAAGTGTAATCTCAATCTCTATGTTATTTACCCATCCTGCACACACCAAATACACTGTAACCACAACTTTGTTGTCCGTTTGTCTGTTTGTCTGTCTGTCTGTCTGTCAATCTATCTCTGGAACGCGTGGAGGTATCGAGATGAAATTAAAACCATATACTCAAGTCTGCGGTCCCTTGAAGCTGTGAAAAAATCAAACTTTAGAGTTAACGAAAACCAAGGAATGGCCGTTTATGTCGCAAAAAACGTGTATCATCGTAACAAAATTCATAGGTTACTTTTCGTTGACCTAGAATCCAGAAATTTGGCATGAAGCAAGGTCCAATAGCACAAGTATAGGAAAAATTTGAAGACTGTGTAAATTTGTAGTTTCATCACAAAAAAAAAAAACATTTTTTGCGATTCGGAAAAATCTTCATAACTCAATTCGGGAATTGAACTGTTTTCATAGGCAAGTTTGTTCGGAACCCTCAGTGCGCGAGTCCGACTCGCGCTTGCCCAGTTTTTTTTTTTGTTTTGTTCACCAGCATACAGGGAAGGTTTAAAAGCAAAAAAAAAAACATAATTAGTGTAGGGTAGGTAGGTAAGTAGCGAAGGGTAGTTGGGTAGAGTAGGTTAGAATTGTGTAGAGTTGAGTAGGATAGAGTAGAGTATGGCAGAGTAGAGTAGAGTAGAGTAGGGTGGCCGCGGGCAAAAGCTACTATAATATACAATATATTTTACTTACAAATAGAAAAGATTTGCATTTTGGTTTGTAATTAATAAACTCAAAAACTACTGGACAGATTTTAAAAATTCTTTCATCATTAGCATGATAGTTTATCACTGAATGACATAGGCTATATAACGAAGCTGTCACGCTAGCGAAGCAGGCGGCCGCGCGAGGGACCCGACTTGTCCCCGCCCCGGCGGTCGGAATCCTTCTTTATGACGTGCGCGTAGTGTTCCACGCGCGCCTCAGAGATCAGCAAAACCGTAGGAGCCCAGCAGGGTCGAAGCCTACTGGGGCTATGTGTTGACTTCCGAAAGGGAGTATAGGTGTGGTTTTAATCAGTAAAAGTCCGACACGCCCTCTCGCTCCGCCCTAGAGCACGAAAAGTCATTAAAATTATTTCTCAACTTAAAAAAAAACCGAGCATAGTAATACGCACCTCAAGCATCATAGGCTCATGCACGGGATGCTGGAACATCTCTCTGTTTTCTCGCAGCCACATCACAGCTTTGTAACAGTCTTCACTGTAAGCTCTCAGCACTTCCAGGCGTTTGTTGTCGACGTCTTCTAGTTTACGTATTCTACAAAAAAAAAAAAAAAATAACATTAAAAAGGCGAAGGTTTCTGTACGTTTTTTATGCATGTAACTCCTTCACACACAAACGGCTGAACGGATTTGGATAAAGTTTTACCACACGTGTAGACCATATTCTGGATGGGATACTTTTTATCCAGGAAAGTTTGTATGTATGTACTAGTGATGTAACGAATGTTAGGTTTCTCACATTCGCAAATGCGAATATTCAAATTCAATATTCGCGAATGCGAATGTTGACTTTCAAACAAAGTGCGCGAAATGTCATAAATGTTTGACATTCGTGTCAGCCAAGTTTAACAGTTAAGTTTAGCAGAGCCGTTACAGACTGATTGAACGAAGCTAATCACATTAAGTTAATTCGAAAAGATTTGTTACGATTTGAGGTCAAAATTTGTGACACTGAAAATGTGTAATACAGGTTGTGTGATAGAAAAATATTAAAGTAAATATAAAATTGTAAAATCATATCAGTTGTATTGTCATTCTATATCATTCAATCAATATATTATTTCCTTTTAGTTTGTCAAAAACATTCGCCAAACATTCGCACGTTTCTTGCAAATGCGAATGTCAAGTCATGCGAGTGTCACTAGTATGTACCAATGTGTGTATTTGCATTTCTCTTAGGTACTCTTTTACACACAAACGGCCAAACGGATTTGGAAAAGCTTAAGTTATTCCTTGTAACATCAGCTTAGCCATATTTGCCGACGTGGAAATGATTCCATCGAACGCCTTGTCATAAAAGGAAAGGTGGACGGGACAAGGCCGCGTGGTAGATCACCGATGCGATGGACAGACCAGATCAAAGCGGCTTTTGGCGGCACATTGGACGAGTGCTGTCAGTTGAGACTGGTCATCTCTTAGCTGCCAGTTGCTATTTTAATATCTATATTTAGTTTGAATTTTTACTTTATTTACATTGTTCTCACATGATAGCGACAAGAAACATGTAACAGAGATATTTGTAATTACAAAACATGATTGAAAAGAGTGTCCATGGAGTTTCTTGCACATTCTTCTCCATAGAGATCTACGCTTTGGAATGTGCAATTAGCATCATTTTTTTTTTCTGACTGAGACTTCATGACATTTCAAAAGTGCCTATAAATGGTTTATTTGAAATAAAATGCTTTGAATCTTGAATCTTGAAAAAAAAAAGTGCGGCGGGTGACGGGCGGCGGGCGGCGGCAAGGCGTGCGGCGCTCCCGGACGGCTTCCGGAGAGCTATTCGTGATAACCACGAACACTCTGGCAAGAGTGAAACGACCAAGAAGAAGAACACGTATGCGAAGCTGGGGCGGCTCGCTGGTGTTAAAAACTCACCTGTTCTGATACAGTCTGATCTGCGGTATGACGTTGTTCTCCAGATCGTACTGAACCTCCAACTTCTTTTTCTTTAAGTTGTCTATGGCTGCGTTCGTTTTTGTTAGAGGCTTGTGTATTTCTGCTAAGTCCATTTTCACTTTCGTTTCTGTAAGTCATTTATTTTAAATACATGATGAGTAATTTATTTTGTTTTAAACAACGCAAGGAGAAGCCTGTGTACTGGTACCAACATCTTCCTGCCTCTATTCCATCTTACTCGGTGTTGGCGCGATACTTATTTTTGAAGTTATACTTCTTTTGGCGCGATAGAGAAAAATGATGAGAGTGAATTTTTACGATGCGCGCGCACACCGACACCTAAATTCTACACCGTGAAGTTAGTTCTAGGTGGCATGCATGAAAATTGATAACTATCTTCAAGTTGTATATTCTAGTATTTTTATATTTAGAACACGTGTTTCGTAAGAGTACAATTAAACAGTGTGAATAAATAAATATTATTTTGGTGTTTTTGTTTAATCAATTTCATATACGACGGTGATACTAATAATTTATTATTTATTAGTATATCTATATATAAGGTGTAAAAAAATTAACTTTAAGAATTTCGAGGGGACATTGTACTCCTCATTATGAACAACTTTTACTATGGGACCAAACCTGAAATCGCGAAAAAAAAATCAGCTGTTCCCTACGTTTATGTTCGCATAACTCGTCAAAACGTATGGAGCAGCTGATTTTTTTTTCGCTATTTCAGGTTTGGTCCCATAGTAAAAGTTGTTCATAATGAGGAGTACAATGTCCCCTCGAAATTCTTAAAGTTAATTTTTTTACACCTTATATATATATTGAATATTAGTGATAAAACTGATTTGAATAAACTGTTTTGAGTGCATTTATAGATTTGAGGTTAATTGTCGGTATGTATAATTTATTTTTCCATACGCCAAAGAAGTATAACTTCTAACGCGTGTACATAAGTACACACACTCTTTTTTTTTCACCTTTTGTCTGTCTGTACCGGCTATTCTCAGAAACGGCTGAACTGATTTTGACGTAACTTTTCACTCATAAATAGCTGATGTTATAAAGAGTAACTTAGGTTACTTTTATTTTAAAAAAAACCCGGCCAAGTGCGAGTACGGAACCCTTCGTGCGCGAGTCCCGAAGGGTTCCGTACCATCCGTAGCAAAAAAAATCACGTTTGTTGTATTTTTTTTTAGTATTTATTGTTATAGCGGCAAGAGAAATACATCATCTGTGAAAATTGCAACTAAGTATCACGGTTCATGAGATAGAGCCTGGTGACAGACGGACGGACGGAGTTTTAGTAATAAGGTCCCATTTTACCCTTTGGTTACGGAACCCTAAAAATCGAGGTTCCGCTTAAAAAAGCCTTGAGATGGTGACCAAATTCATTGTGCTCTTTTACGACTCTGACACCAACGACGAAGTCACAGGCTAGCTAGCCAATAATAAAAAAACTGCATGGAAAACATTAGTACAGATACCAGCATGAATCTTGAACGCTCGGTGAAAGAGTGGAGATCGCTTTGCGCATCGTACACATCGGCGAGCCAATCACTGTACAAGGATTGCACTCCTCGCCCCCGCGTCTCACTTCATATAATCACAGTACAAGGATTGCACTCCCCGCCCCCGCCTCTCACTTCATACAATCTCAGTACAAGGATTGCACTCCCCACCCCTCGTCTCACTTCATACCACTAAAGAGACTCGATATTTCACTTCTGCGCAAGTGGAAGTCAGGGCTCAAGATCCATGCCGGTATCTGTATGTAGAGACGAATTCAAAATAATAATTAGGTATTAAACTCACCATCTCCAACCTTTTCCACTAATCTCTGCTTATCCGTGGTCAACTTCTCTAACTTAGCCTTAGCCTCCTGCAACTCCCTCTCTCTGTTCCTATGTCTCTCTAACTTCTCTTGGAAGGAACCTTCTATTTCTTTCAGTTTAAACTCTTGAGTACGAACCGCGTTTATGGTTTCCTTAACTTGGTCCTTGAGAGCGTAGATTTTTCTGTTCTGTAACAAAAATTTTCATCATTATCATCATTTCAGCCGAGAGACGTCTAGTGCTGGACACAGGCCTTCCTCAAGTGTCGCCAGAACGCCCGGTCCTGTGCGTCTCGCATCCATCATATTTCCGCGACCCTCACTAGGTCGTTGGTCCACCTTGTAGGACACCTTCCAATGAATGAAAAAACTGGGCAAGTGCGAGTCGGACTCGCGCACTGAGGGTTCCGTATAAACTTACCTGTATATAGTTACATGATAATATATATTTCAATTCCCGAATGGAGTCTCGAGGATTTTTCCGAATCGCAAAAAAAGGTTTTTTTTTTATAAGTAACACGTTTTTTGCGACATTAAATGCCGAAAATTTTTTTTCTTAACTCAGAAGATTCATTTTTTTTCACAGCTTCAAGGGACCGTAGACCTGAGTATATGGTTTTAATTTCAACTCGATACCTCCACGCGTTCCCGAGGTAAAGGGTTCCGACAGACAGACTGACAGTCTGTCCGGGTTCCGTTTTTTCCTTTTGAGGTACGGAACCCTAAAAACGTGTATTTCGACACTTTCAAGGGAATCAAAATTCATAGGGTACTTCCCGTTGACCTAGAATCCTGAAATTTGGTATGAAGCAAGGTCTTATAGCACAAATATAGGAAAAAATCTGAAAACTGTAAATTTGTAGTTACGTCACAAAAAAAAAAAAACTTTTTTGTGATTAGGAAAAATCTTCGTAACTCAATTCGGGAATTGAACTGTTTTCATAGGTAAGTTTGTACGGAACCCTCAGTACGCGAGTCCAACTCGCATTTGCCCGGATTTTTGAAACCTCCATGCATTCCCGAGATAAAGGGTCTTGACAGACAGACACAGGAAGACAGACAGACGGACGGACAACAAAGTGATCCTATAAGGGCTTCGTTTTTTTTCCTTTTGAGGTACGGAACCCTATAAAGGAGTTAATTAAGTACTTACAGCGGCCAACTTCTGTTGCTCAATCTTCCCGATAGTACTTCTAGCGTTTGCTATCACGTTTTCCAACGGCTCCACTTTACTTTTATGAGTCTTTACAATATTCATCGCGCTCTTCTTATCGTTAGTGTACTCCACTACTTTCTCTCTCAAGTCCTGGTACTCAAGCCACAGCTTTTTCTTCTCACAAATCTCTATCTGTTTCTCGATCTCTTTTCTTTGTTTCATAGCGTCTATTACTACTTTTAATCTGTAAAAAAGATTGTATATTATTTTAGTAACATGTAATCGAAGAATATGGAATTTGCATGCAATTGCAAATGGCCTGTTGGTCTAGTTGTTAGTGGCCCTGACTGCTATACCGGAGGTCGTGGATCCGATTCCCACCCAGGACAAATGTTTGTGTGATGAGCACGATCATTTGTTCTGTGTCTGGGTGTAATTTATCCATAATATTGTAACGAGTCGAAATCGTCTCGCCACATGATTCGCTTTTAGGCGATTTCCGAACCGATAATGTGAAGGCGTTCCTAAAAGGTCGTGTAACCAAGTAAGGAAATGTTTTAAAAAGTGAGCTGTCAGATTTGCTTTTTTCACTTTCTGACCCATCGATGTGATAGGAAGCAGCTATTTTTTGTTTCTGTTAATTTTTTAAATAAATCGACAGTAATCGTCGATATTTTGTGCCCTGTAATGGCCTAAAACGAAAAGAAGAAGTCCATCAGAAAAAAACGGTGAGTTTTCACTAAAAAATACTACCCGACCTCGTGTTTAAAACTCGAAACTTCCATGTAAACTAATGATACCAATCGGTTGTTTCAGCCCCTGGCGTTTTTTTTTTTATATTTACTTTCCATTTTCTCATATTCGTCGATGTTGGAACCCTTTGGACTGCTCTGCATTGCCTGGATGAGGATTAATTACTAATTTCTTTAACTTAGCTTCAAAGGTGCAACAATACCATATTAGTTCCAATTATCTTAAACAATGTCACTTATTGAACATTTCATGGGTATCTAAACCTGGTCATGAACTGCGGGCTGGGAGAAATTAAAGGCTAAAGCTTGACTTATATTTTTAATCTTTTATTTTCCCATATAGCCTACCGCCTGAAGATTAAAGGCCAAGGCTCTCCAACTTGTAGTGAATCCGAGTTTTTTTTTTTTTTAGGATGTGCCTGGCGCCCGAATTATCCATTTAATTATTGGCACATCATCAACCCTCTATTAACACACACACATTTAATTACCCAGTACATTACAATATATTTATAGTATTTATAAAGTATGTTTATCAGTTGTCTAGTACTCATAACACAAGCTCTGCTTAGCTTGGGACTAGACGGCGTTGTGTGATAGTTGTGGAATATTAATAATAATATTATTAATAATTTATATAATTTTTAACTCTACTAAACTAATATGAAAGAATTTTTGAAATATCTTTATCAACAACGAAGTTATAAACTGAAGTACTTACATAAATTTCAAACAGCTAAAGAATAAAGTGGATATGCCTCAAATCCCGAGATTAATTCATAGAGCAGAATTTTTTTTATGACACTATCAGAAATATAGCAGAAAAAAATCCTTCCTGCATTAATGACGAGGAGGAGGAAGTGTATAAATTTGTTAACCTTACCTCAGTTGACGTAGAGAGATCTTTTTCAATGAAAAATTGTATGTTAATTATCTTTGTCTTATTTATCTTATCTATCTCACAGGTTTTAATTATTATTTATTTGTAATATTGTTGGCCACACGGGATTTTTCATTAGAAATCCCGGGAAGATCCATATTAATATCAATATTTCGATGCAAGTACATGAATAACTCTACCTAATTCCGACCCCTGCTTATAAAGCTTCAAAGCTGCTAATAAGAAAGAGAAGTCCGATATGGTCTATGACATCAAAGTTCATCACGTCCGTACGGCTGCCATAGAAAACGGCATCTTAGCGAGAGAGACAGATGTACTTGTTTATAACTGTTACATTTCGTTTGCATTTGTACTAATTTTGATATTGTTTTCAGTTAGTATTCTATTTTTGTGTATTTGTTGATAAGCTGGTTAGATAAGAAATATTTTTTTTGCTCAATTGAACACTAAGCAAGTCGTCATATATGATTACAAGTCACTTGTCACCGAAATCGTCATGAAAAACTAGAACTCAACTCAAAATTATTGATTTTACAACCTACATGGGCTTCCTTTTATTAATATTATTATTATTATTATTATTTGGTAAGACACACTAGCAGCTATTAGCTGATGCGTATGTTTCATATATTTGGAGAGACGTTTAGTCTGTTCAACCGATTTTTAAAGCAGTTCAATGTGGGAGCTTTCACAACACTTTCCTGGAGCCTTTTCTAAAGAATAAAATCAATAAAACAATTACGTACAACACGATAAGCGCTCAAAGCAAATTTGAACTAATTTGTAGTTTGTAAAACTTTTTTACGCGTCATAGAGGGCGCCTCGTAATTTCATTAATGGGATCTCGAAAGCCCAGCTTATTTTATTTTAAAAAATTCGATGAATACTTAAACACAGTATCAAAATTTACTCACACAGACTCTTTTATAGGGAAAAATTAAATGGCAGATTAAGCCAAATACAGACGCTTTTCGTTTAGAGCGAGATGGGAGATCGCGTATCATTTTTACGTATAACGTGCAGAGTGGGAACGTTGCATTAAGTTGCATAGTGGCATCGCGTGTCATATCTATGAATGAATCTTCAATTACGCGCTAAGTTTAAGGTTTAGATTTTTATGCGATGTTTGATGAAGAGGCAATGCAAAAAAAGAGAGATAAAGCTTGAAAACTCTGTTGGCGTTCGGTAATTTCGTGATTTACTCGAATATTTCACAAAACTTGTTGTGTTGTTAAAAGTTTTTCAGAAAAATTGTCGTCATTCAGAATCTCGATTAAATGTGCAAGGCTTGATGTACTTTTTTATTACCTGACTACGGAGGGTTATGATTTTGACAGGCTATGTATGTGAGTTTGTTCATCTGTTCCCACATAGCTCCTAATCTACTTATCGGAACTCGACGTATGAGGTATCGTTAGAACCGTCTTAATTGTCCGCTGAACATAGGTTACGTGACGTGTCACAAAACTTGATATGGCGCCCTCTAGCGGACAAAAAGTAATGTGTAAAAAATAAAAATGGAGATAAATACGCCGTGTTTGGTATCATTTGAAAGGGCTTTACTTGTACATTTCGAAAATATTGTTCAAATTTAAAGTGACGCCCTCTAGCGGACAAGAAGTCATGTGTTAAAAAAATGTTAAGATAAATACACCGTGTTTGATATCATTTAAAAGGGCTTCACTGGTACTTATCAAAATATATCATCAAAATTCAATGTGGTGCCCTCTGGTGGACAAAAATTAATTTACCATTATTAATTAGAAATTTTAAATTTAGCTTTTGCAAATGGTATAGAAGCACAGTGATTTAACACCAAAATAATTTCAATAAAAAAAAAGTAAAAAAACTAAAACCCGACTACGACAAAAAAAACGACGAAACTAAAAGTATGAAACAAGATTTCCAGGATGCTGAAATAAACAAGGTAAAACTTTAATAACGTGTGACTACGGCTTTTCTTTTTACCTTGTTTATTTCAGCATCCTGGAAATCTTGTTTCATACTTTTAGTTTCGTCGTTTTTTTTTTGTCGTAGTCGGGTTTTAGTTTTTTTACTTTTTTTTTATTTTTAATATATGAATACATTAGGAGGGCCAAAGTTCACGTAAAATAGCAGATTTTCAGAGGTCTTTACTAGATTAGTTTTACACAAATTTATGTTTTGATTTCTATAGACGCCTACATAATATCCACAAGATAGCTGTGTATCCAAAACATCTAGAGAAAGATGTGTAATAACATCATAATCACCAAAGAGCGGTTGTATAAAAATGTACCTCGAAAAGGACTGGTAGAAAATGCCTAAGGCATTAAGTCCGCCTTTGTACAGTGTTTATTACTAGTGCATAAAGTTTTAATAAATAAATAAATAAAAGGACGACCTTAACGTGGAAGTACAAGCGGCCTAACATATACAATAAATAAATAAATACCTCTCATTCAACCGTATCGCTTCTTCTATAACCTGCGTGTTAGTCTGTAACTTGGTCGACAGTCCTCTTTGCTGCGTCCTGCACTGGATCAGCTCGTCCAGCTGATCGACACTCTCCTGGCCACCCACTGCGGCGAGAGTACTTCGCAACAGTTGCTGGGGATTCATCTTTGAAAAGTCTTGGACTCGATCTTGAGGTAGCAGTTGGCAGAGGTTGTCTACCTAGAAGGATAAAAGATAGAATAGAATAAACTTTATTGTACACAAAAATAGTAACAAAACTTTTACACTAACTTAAATCTTTTGGTACAAAGGCGGTCTTATCGCTGACAGCGATATATACCAGACAACCTCAGGATGTAATTTAAGAACTTGAAATAGAAAAAGGGGGGTAGTCTGCAATGTACTGCAAATTAATAACGCAAATATTAGATTAAAATTATATACTACTACATACTATACATAGATGTAATATAGCTATTATATATAAGACAATATATAAACATACAAATAGTAGGTATATATATATATATGTTGCCGGCTAAACTACTACAGCTAAACTACTAAACTACTACAGTTTTAGTCCAAGAGCGAGCGACGCGAGATCGGAATTTTATTTTCAGGGTGCCCCCTGACACGGACAGGTTAGGTTAGAAGGCTAAGGCGGGTGCGGAGCGAAGCGGAGCTCCCGCCTTAACCTTCGTGGTTATTTTTTTTATAACAAACCAGAAATGCGTGTAGGGAGAACTGGCTTGGCCTAGGCGAAACTAGTTTATCCTAAAATCTAGTTTGGCCGGTAACATATAAATTATATAAAAAGATATAAGATTAGTAATTACTATGAAACTAACACATTGCCCGGGGACTTCATGCATGTTTTCATAAAAACTTAAATACCTCTTAAACCCTATTTTGAGGGTAGTTTTGAAAAACTAATAACGACAGTCTTTACCATTTCGGTTCGACTTTGTGCCAAGTTTCAAGTATAAAAACCCAAGGAATAATATTCTCAGATACAACATTTGACGCCCACTAAACCAATTTACAGGGCTAGATTTTTATTTACTTAAGTTACTATTTATGCAAAATTTCAAGTGTAATGCATATGCATACAAACGAAATTCCATCTTATCACCCCCTCTTGAGGTTGAATTTACAAAAACCCCTTAGTGCTCTACAAGTCTTAAAATAAAAATGTGCAAAATTTTACGTTCGTAGTCTCAGTAGTTTCGGTTGTGCGTTGATATGTCAGTCAGTCAGTTTCTCTGTTTTATGTACATACTGGCTGCTGCCACCGTCTTCGTCTGCGTGATAGTTTTATCACAAAGGAACATACTAAGAACAACATACAACACACATACACAAACAACAACAACATACTTTAAGTATGTTTATCAGTTGTCTAGTACTCATAACACAAGCTCTGCTTAGCTTGGGACTAGACGGCGTTGTGTGATAGTTGTGGAATATTATATATTATATATATACTCCCGGGATATAAAGTATCCAACGTGCTATTCCAAGATATGATCGATCTACCCGTGTACCAAGTTTCATCGTATTTCGATGAAACATTCAGCAGTTTTTGCGTGAAAGAGTAATTAACATTCATACATATAACTTTCGCGTTTATAATAGATACTAGCTTTTGCCCGCGGCTTCGCTCCCGTCAACTGACTACTTTATTCTATCCTACCCTACTCTACCCTACTCGATAAAAAGTATCCTATGTCCGTCTCTTGGTTCTAAGCTACCTCCCCACCAATTGGTTCAGCCGTTCTTGAGTTATAAATAGTGTAACTAACACGACTTTATATAGATTAGTAAAATAATATATTATATATTTACCTACATTGGTATGTAACGTCAGTTTTGCATCCTTATTGATAAGACGCCTAAGTACCTATATAGTAGGTACATTGCACATGTTTGTTTTTGATTAGCCACTGTTCACACTGTGGTGGGTGACTACTGACCACAGACGGTCGTCCAATTTAACCGGCCAGCAGGCTCAGACAAATATAATAACAACTAGCTGACCAGGCGAACTTCGTATCGCCTAATAGTCAATCAGAAATCAGGAACGTTTATTTCAAATAGACCAATTACAGGCACTTTTGAATTGTCAAAATGTCGGTCAGTCAAAAAAAAATACAAATAAAGCTAAATTGCACGTTCCATTCCAAAGCCTAGATCTCTATGGAGAAGAACGTGCAAGAAACTCCATGGACACTCTTTTAAATCATATTATGAGTTACATAAATCTTGGTTACATATTTCTTGTCGCTTCTAATATGTGAGCACAATGTAGATAAGTAATAATAATTAAAATAAAATAAAAACTAATTTAAAAAAATAGAAATTGAATTCAGTCACTGGCAGCTAAGAGATGACCAGTCTCAACTGACGGCACCCGTTCACGAGCATGACGCGTGCATCAGCCCCACAATGAATGTTGTGATAGTTCATAATGACATTTTAATTAGAGATGGCGTTGTATTCTGATTTTTTTTCGTGAATTTTTCCATATTTTCTCACAGTTTAAACCTTCCCTGGACTATCACAAATATTTCAAGACTAAAATTAGCCAAACCAGTCATGACGTTCTCGAGTTCTAGCGAGACTAACGAACAACTATTCATTGTGCCCAAATAGTGTCTCTATCAAAATTCTATTAATTTCAGAATTAATAATACTTTAAGCTTAGATATTGTCTATTTGAGCGGAGGTGCATATAGATATTATAATAGCCGCCTGGCCCTGGTACACGCTATGGTCCGGAACGAGGGGGCATGGGCAGCGGTCGCCTCCGCGTGCGAGGCAGTAATGCTGGCTAAAGAAACAGCTGCACGCGTGAGGGAACGGATTTTCTCACGCCTCAGCCACCAAGGCCCCGACCCCGACTACCAGGCACCGTAGGTCTGAGCTTGTGGACGATGAGCATTGAGTGGTATGTAGCCCCCACTACCATCAAGATCGGAGACTACACTCAAAGTTGTAGACGATTACATTTACCTGGCACAAACGGTCCAGATAGGTAAGTCTAACTTCTAAAGAGAAGATTATCGAATCCGATTCAGCTGGGCAGAAGGAAGCTGCTATCTCCTCGACTTCAATCGACGACACTTTCAAGACGGAAATCTATGACCAGAGCGTTTTGCACTGAAACGAAGTCGCTTACAATAGGCTTCATCACTCAATGATACCTAAAGGGCAATGGTGACGGCTATGCTCGGAGTTTTCTTGCGTGATCGAATTAGGAATGAAGAAAAGAATCAAGATAACCGACAAGGTCAAAGAATCGTCAAACTTAAAAGGCAGTGGGCAATGCACCTTGTACGTAGAACAGAGATGGTCGATGTGGTAGAAAGGTGGCGACCGCATACCAGAAGACGGAGCTTTGGATTGCAGAAGACAGAGCATATTACTCAGGGCTTTTTTTTTTCGGTGGTAAAATCATCTAATGACATCCCCCGCTTTTGGGTGGAGTGGGAGATAATGTCAGACTTTTACTGACTGACAACCCACTCCTGTTCCTTCGTTGCCTTTCTTAACAGGGTCGATTCTTCCTTTCAAAATCAGACCCTTGGCCCCAGTAGGCTTCGACCCTGCTGGGCCCCTACGATTGCTGACATCTCCTTAATGCGCGCGTGGAATACAACGCGCCGTCGACGTCTTGGACTCGGTCCGGACGGTTACCGGACGGTCGGACGGCGAGTTACACAATGCTCGCCGTCCGCAAGCCCGCACCTACGGTGGCGGGAAATCAGGATCGGAATCCTAATATAAATAATATCGAAATCAGGCTGGGGCGCGAGGGCCATTGCCTCGCGCGTGCACGTGCGGTCGCCTCCTTTGCTAGCATTACTGCTTCGCAGAAGGAGGCGACCGCCTGCCACTCCTCGCTCCGGACCATGGCCTGTACCAAGGCCCGGCAATATTACTGCTGGAACGCAAAGAGAAACAGAATGAAATCAGATGGGTTTTAGTCAGTAGAAGTCTGAAACTCCCTCTCGCCCGTCTAGAGCGGGGTTCTTTGATGATTTCCCACTTAAACACATTGCTTGTAATACAGACGGTCAATGAGCCGAAAATAAAACGAAGTGTGAACAGTGCTTTATGTTGTTACAGTGAAGTGACCATGGAATTAGATAAAACTGGCGTGCGTTATTAGACTACAATAATATATGTAACTTATATGTAGGTATAATGTTATCCGCTTAGAAACAATAACAATTTTTTTAGCTTAAAGCATAGCATATTCAGCCTTTTAATGTTCCCACTGCTGGGACTCAGGCCTCCTCTCTAGGAGAGGGAATGGGCCGTAATCCACCACACGGGCCCAGTGCGGGTTGGTGAATGTCACATGTGTTTGAATTTTTGGTTCTAGGACATGCCGGTTTCCTCACGATGTTTTCCTTCACCGTTTTGAGAGCAGTGGTGATGAAATAAATTACACAAAGTAATGCGCCTGGGTTTGAACACGCGACCTACAACTCGTAAGTCGGGGTCGTTACCACTCGGCCACCACTGCTCACAATTATTTTAATCAATTATTTTTTTTAATAAAATATTTTTCTTTCTTTCTTTTAATCTATACTCGATTCCGTAGGCCCGAAGAATCGCCAAACTTTAGTGGCAGCGGGCAAGGCACATTGCTTGCAGAATATGGTCGATGGGGACATTTTAAGCCGGGTCCAGACGAGTGTAACGTGTAATGTAATCTACCCTGTAATCTAACACGAATTCTACGTGTGGACGGCATTACGAGCATTACATGTAACGCTCGCGCGGCGCTCGGGGTTGATCCATAGGCTGTCGGTTTTTCGCGCGAACACAAAGGCGCTCGCAGTGCTCGTTTGGACGGCGTTCGTGACGGTTGTGTCGTGTGTACGTTCATGATGTGGAGTGACGAACAATCACTTGAACTTATATGCTGAGATTTTAGATCAACAAGTAAAGAAGATCTTCTTTTATACAATTTAGTTTTTTACCATCGACGCTTCCGACGTTTCCGGTCTTCAGTTAGTAAATACATGAAAATAAAAGCCGCACCAGCTATCACGACCTTCCTATTCGGCATGTTCGTAGCAACTGAGTGGAAACAGCTTTGAAATAGTTTCGCGTACACAATTCGCTTTGCGTTCGTGTGCCGTCCACACTGTTGACGCTAAATTACACGTAATCTTACATTACACGTTACACTCGTCTGGACCCGGCTTTAGGGCAAAATTTTGCGCTCCCAGTCCCAGAAGTTTCGGCTGTGCGTTGATATGTCAGTCAGTCAGTTTCTACTTTTATATGTATGGATTATATGTATTTATTTATTTTATTTATTTATTAGGCTCACCAACAATTGTTAACACTCTAAATTATTACAAAACTTCACTTAAATCTATAGTCTAGTGTCACAATTTATTACAGGTAAGCACCACATATGCTAAAAAGTACAAAATGAATTATGTGTCCAACTCCAAGGTAAAATTAGACGAATACACATGTAATACCTTCCTCGTAAGTCAATCTATCTATTGGTGAGAATAGCTTGAAAATCCGTTTAGTAGTTTTTGAGTTTATCGCGAACAGACTGATAAGACATGACACGGCGTGGGACTTTGTTTTACAATATGTATGGATAAACTAAGTCCGATTCATGAACAAAAGTAAAAATATTCTTAGAGTCATCAAAAGTAAAAAAAACATTTTACAAAAAAAAAAAATAACCGACTTCACTAAAAAAAACACTAAAAGGATCAAAATAACTTTAATTTCGGAAGTCGGTGGTAAATATAAAACAAACAATACCGAGAAACACCGACTTCCGAAATTAAAGTTATTTTGATCCTTTTAGTGTTTTTTTTAGTGAAGTCGGTTATTTTTTTTTTTGTAAAATGTTTTTTATTTCACACTTTTTAGTTGCGAATAGTTGCGATACACTTATAACCAAAGTGCCTATTTCTCATGACAATTCGAATTAACCCAAACACTGCTAGGTTACATTGTTTTATTATGAAGTTCCTGTATCTACCTTCCACCTTCCAGCTCCATCATCAGATCAGTTCGATAGTACCTTATAGCCAAAGTGAATCTCATGACAATTCTAATAAACCCAAACACGGCTAGGTTACATTGATTAATTACGGAGTTCCAGTGCCTACCTTCCGGCTCCATTATCATCATCAGTTCACTTCGATGATCAGTGACGGATTAACCCTTAATCAAAATAAGCAATTGCCTAGGGCATCACGTCTGGGGGGGCACCAGAAGAAGCACAAAAAAAATCCGTCCTTAGGGCATCACGTCTCACTCTCATGTCACCAAAAACCACACCAAAAAAAGTTTCTAGGACTAATTTGAAAATTCGCGCGTTTTAAGTTGACATAGAGTCCGACGACCTAGAGTCATAACCCCGCTCCCGCTTGCCCACTCGCTGCCCGCTAGTGCATTCGGCAATTCAAATGCACCGGAATTGCGATCAGCCAATCACAAAACACCCCTACCCCGCGACCCCCCCGCCTGGCGCCCCCGCAAATCTGTGTCAATCAAATGTTTTGTTTTTGAGTAATTGTGCCGGCCGGCTTCTATGCATACGTAATAATAGGGATTAAAGTATGAAATTGCCGTCTTATTGTAATAGGTACTTCGAATTGACATGAAACCTTCATGGTTTGAGATTTTTGAGTGAAACTTTTTTCACATAGTAGGTACCTAATGTACCTATGAAGTTCTTCTTTTAAAAAAAACTTTTTACAAAAAAAAAAATAACCGACTTCACTAAAAAAAACACTAAAAGGATCAAAATAACTTTAATTTCGGAAGTCGGTGTTTCTCGGTTTTTTGTTTCTTATTTAACACCGACTTTCGAAATTATTTTTTTTTTTTTTAAGTTTTTAATTTCACACTTTTTAGTTGCGATACACTTATAACCAGAGTGCCTATTCTCATGACAATTCCAATTAACCCAAACACTGCTAGGTTACATTGTTTTATTATGAAGTTCCTGTTTCTACCAGATCAGTTCGATAGTATCTTATGGCCAAAGTGCATCTCATGACCATTCTAATAAGCCCAAACACGGCTAAGATACATTGATTAATTACGGGGTTCCAGTGCCTACCTTCCGGCTCCATCATCATCATCATCAGTTCACTTCGATGATACCAATTTCAACATAACTGTTCAGAACCATTTATTTATTTGTATTGTCATAGTCGCTTAACTATCTTCATTGTGATATCTATGTGAGTATGAAGTTCCGTTGGCCATTTCTGGTCTTCTTCATCAGTTCCACTTCATCAAATGTTACTTTTTGACTGTAATTGCTTAAGTCCTCGATGAAAATACCAAAATAACTATATGGTTGCCTACAATATTTGAGGAGTTCCCTCGATTCCTCATGAATTCATCATGAAAACTGGATTTTGAAAAAATGGGACCAATCTGGAAGCATATCCTCTAAGGGAAAAAAAAAATTGCCAATCGGTCCATAAACGACGGAGTTCTGAGGTAACAAACATAAAAAGAAATAAAATACAACCGAATTGATAACCTCCTCCTTTTTTGGAAGTCGGTTAAAAAATGTGCAACATTCGATTATCGACTTTCAGTTGTTTTTATTCAACAAGAAAGATGGATACTTCGAAAATTCGAATGATTTTTGAATACGAGTTCCGACGCGGAACTAACGTGGCAGAAACAGCTCGCAATATCAATGTTGCATTTGCAGAGGGGGGGACTGCTGATGAACGCACCGTGCGATTTTGGTTTAAACGCTTTCGTGATGGAAACTTTGATTTGAAGAACGAACCACGTGGAAGACCGCCCACACAGGTGAATAACAATGAATTGAAAGAGACGGTGGAAGCCGATCCGAGCCAAACTACCCAGGAATTAGCGGCATGGTTTAACGTTACCTTACCAACAATAAAAAAATATGAAAAATGGGTTCATCATGATTTGACTGATCTGCAGAAAGAAACGCGTGTTGAAACTTGTGTTGCCTTGTTGAATCGGTACAGAAATGATGGAATTTTGGATCAAATTGTGACATGACATGTGATGAAAAGTGGATTCTTTACGATAACTGTAAGCGAAAAATGCAATGGCTGACCCCAGGTCAAACGCAACAGTGTCCTAGAAAAAAAGAAAGAAAGAAAAAGAATTTATTTGCATTTATCCTAAAGCAAAGCTTACCAATAAAAAGGTAATGGTAACTGTTTGGTGGTCTCAGTATGATGTTATTCACTATAGCTTTCTCCGATCTAGTCAAGCAATAACGGTAGATATCTACTGTGCCGAACTTCGAACTATGATAGCAAAACTAGCAGTGAAACAGCCCCGACTCATGAATCAATCTTCACCATTATTGCTCCATGATAACGCGAGACCTCATACAGCACGAGAAACCATTTTAACTCTACAGGAACTGCAATTAGAAACCATTCGTCACCCTCCGTATTCGCCAGACTTTGCTCCAACGGACTACCTTTTTTTTTCATAATTTGGACAATTTTCTACTTGATAAAAAGTTTTCTTCTCAGGAGGCAGTACAAAATGCTTTCACACAGTTGGTCGAATCTAGATCACCAGAGTTCTATCGCAAAGTCATAAATGACCTTCCTATTAGATGGCAGCAATGTATAGATAATAATGGTAATTAGGTATTTTGATTAATTAAATAAAATATATGTTAAATGAAAAAAAAAACTAATTTAAATTTTTCAGTACAAATCGGCAATTTCATACTTTAACCCCTAAAAAATAAATTATGCTTTGGTTTTTCTTTTTACGTCTGTGTCCACTTCTAAGGTAGGTTACATTTCATCACCTTATTTTACAAAAAACTAATGTTTTTAGGCGGTAAAGGTTTAAAGGCCGATTCTAGTTGACATACGGATAGGGGGGCCCACAGGCGTAGATTGCTTAGGGCATCAAGTAGTCTTAATCCGTCACTGTCGATGATACCATTTTCAACATATCTATTCAGAACCATTTATTTATTTGTATTGTCATAGTTGCTTAACTATCTTCATTGTGATATCTATGTGAGTATGAAGTTCCGTTGGCCATTTCTGGTCTTCTTCACCAGTTCCACTTCATCAAATATTAATTTTTGACTGTAAATGCTTAAGTTCACGATGAAAATACCAAAATCACCATATGGCTGCCTATAATATTTGAGGAGTTCCCTCGATTCCTCATGGATCCCATCATCAGAACTGGATTCTGAAAAAAAATAGGACAAATCGGAAAGCAACTCCTCTAAAAGGAAAAAGAAATTTTGCAAATCGGTCCATAAACGACGGAGCTCTGAGGTAATACACATAAAAACCTCCTCCTTTTTTGAAGTCGGTTAAAAAAGTCTTGGAAATATGAGGACGCTACAGCTCGCTATGAGATTTTTGGTAGGGGATTTCCCGTCACGGCATTATTTGGCGGTGAGGTAGTTTCTAATCTATGACCTTCATTTATTTTTAAACATGACAGAAATATCTGATGCGAACCGCATTTATATTTACAGTTTGAATATTTTAACAAGGAATAATAAATTCGCAGTGGTAAGCTATGGTATGGTTTTACTTTTGTTTAGATTTTGACTTAATTTTTAAGGTTCCGTACCCAAAGAATAAAACGGGACCCAATTACTAAGAGCCAACGCTGCGCTAAGCGGGCGCACGCGCGGGATCCCGTCGCGTAACGTCACGCTTGTTTCGTGTGGCTGTATCAGGCTGTATCTCATGAATGGTGATAGTTAGACAGTTGAAATGTTCACAGATGATGTAATTCTGTTGCCGCTATAGCAACAAATACTAAAAAAAAAATATCTAAGGGGGCTCCCAAACGATAAACGTGATTTTTTTGCTGTTTTTTGCTACGGACGGTACGGAAATCTTCGAATGCGAGTCCGACTCGCACTTGGCCGGTTTATTTAATGTGCTCACGTTTCAAACCAGGAAATAATATGTAATTTAATTTTTTTTCTAGGTCAAACTAATTTGTGCAAAATTAAGAGCATTCATCCGTTAAAACTACGCAGAAGCCAAAATCAATGATTTCCGACGGACAATATAACAATAAAAATAATGTGTTTAATTTCTAGATAAGATATTGACGTCATATTATTGGGAATTTCATAATCTATACTTAATATTATAAAGCTGCAGAGTTTGTTTGTTTGTTTGTTTGAACGCGCTAATCTCTGGAACTACTGGTCCGATTTGAATGTTTCTTTCAGTGTTGGATAGTCCATTTATTGAGGAAGGCTATAGGCTATGTTTTTTTTTCAAAATTAGGGATCCGTAATAAAATTGCTATTTTGTAACACAAGGTGTAAAATCGAAAACCTATTTTTGCGTGCGCTGCAAAAACTATTGACAATAGAACAAAATGATGTACTACGGGTTTGTAGATCCCATTAAGACCTACAAAAAAGTCCGCGAGAACATATATCTAGCTATCATGGTTTAATCACAATAACCGATTTTGTGTTCAAAATAATTATTAAATCGTCTGAAGAAAAAAAAACTACGTTAAATATGTATCGTAATATTAATCTTTATCGAAATTAAGCATTATGTTATCAAGAGTATTTATGTATAAGTAAAATACTTTTTGTTTCATCTCAATCGGATATTTCGTTTAAAAGTTATCACGTGTGTAAGATGTTAAGAGTTGGTACCTATTAATGAGTTATGGGCCATAGAGTTTTTTATCAACATAAAATCCTGTAATAATCTTTTTCGAAATATATTAAATTTGTTGATGAGATCAAGAAGATGCAGTCCATTATCCACAGGAATTTCTTAATTCTTTAAACCAGAGTGGCCTCCCCCCCCCCCCCCATTCTCTCAAGTTAAAAATTGGTGCCCCAATTATTTTACTTAGAAATCTTAAGCCACCAAATTTATGTAACGGGACTCGACTTCAGGTTAAATTTCTTCGCAATAACGTGATCGTTGCAACAGTTTTGACTGGTCCAGCGGTTGGTCAAACAGTACTTATACCTCGGATCCCAATGATTCCAAATGATTTGCCTTTTCATTTTAAAAGAGTCCAATTCCCAATTAAATTATCTTTTGCCGTAACGATAAATAAATCACAGGGGCAAACATTTAAATATGTAGGATTAGATTTACGGCAAGACTGTTCTTCGCACGGCCAACTATATGTCGCGTTGTCAAGATCAGGTTGCGGAAACAATCAATATATTCTTCTGCCACAAGAAAATAAAACGAAAAATATAATTTACTCAGAAGTACTTTAAAATAATATTTTAACCCGGTTTAAAGTGGACGGACACTCCCGCCTATAGTCGTAATTCTTATGTGTCTGGCTGAATGTCGAACAGATAGACAGCTATTGCCTGCGACTTATACAATTTAACTTAATTTATATTTTTCTTAATATTATAAAGCTGAAAAGTTTGATTGTTTGTTATGAACGCGGTAATCTCGGGAAATACTGATCTGATATGAAAACTGTTTAAATATTCAATAGTCCATTTATTGAGGGAGGCTATATTTATCTCGGTATTTCCACGGAAACGAGAAAAACGCGGGTGAAACCGCGGGGCACAGCTAGTCTAGTGTAAAATCCAAAAACATTTTCAAATGATCGTATAGTTTTCCCATTAGAACAGTTCTTATCCAAGCCGTTTTTTAAACTAGCGGTCGACGGTCTACGCAGATGCGAGATAGTAGTTAAACCGTGTATGGTAAACTTACAACATTTTACTTAAAAAAAAAATTGATAACATTGACTAGTGCATGGCCCAAAAAAAAAACACGATTGCTGTAAGTTTTCATTCAAGAAAAGTAATCTCAAAACTGTCATTTTGGCCGTTTTTGGAGATATTAAACGTGTTAGTTTAGGATAATATATGAGGCATTTTTGTTTTTTTTTTTAGACTTGACATGGTACATTAATTTTTTTTAATAACTTATTTGTTTACACTACAATTAATTATTTAATATCACTATATAATAGACGCGAAATCGCGTCAGCGCTTTGTACCGGCCGAGGTCTTTCAGATTTTTAGTCTTTCTATTCTACAGTGATACTAAATAATTAATTGTATTGTAGTGCACATTATTGTTATATTTTCCGTCGGAAATCATTGATTTTGGCTTCTGCGTGGTTTTAACGGATGAATGCTCTTAAATGTGCCGATACAAAATATATTGGTATAAGTCATCATCTTCCTGCCCTTGTCCCGTTTTATTTGGGGTCGGCACAACACGTTTTTTTCTTCCATTCTGTCCTGTCACTCGTCACGCTATCACTAACTTCCTTTTCTTTCATATCACTGTTCACACAATCCATCCATCTTTTCTTTGGCCTCCCTTCATATTCATAACTCTCTTAGCAACGTGCGCTTCATCCCTCCAAGGTATAAGTAACAGCAAGAAAACGCGGGCTTGCAGACGACGAGCAATGGATGGCACGCAGTCCGCCACCCGCTCCTCAAAAAGATGTTAACAAAACCGTATGGGTTCAGTAAGGTCGATGCCCGCTAGGGCCACGGGGAATTTCTTAAAAGGAAACTTGTGATCCTAGACAACGGGAAACTAAAGGACACAGGTGTGGTTGTAGTCAATAAAAGCTTGACATGCCTGCCCCCTCGTTCCATTCGAGAACGGGATTGGTCAATGGATGATTTCCCAAAAAAAAAAATTGCAAGAAA
This sequence comes from Mythimna impura, assembly GCA_905147345.3. Taxonomy (NCBI): domain Eukaryota; kingdom Metazoa; phylum Arthropoda; class Insecta; order Lepidoptera; family Noctuidae; genus Mythimna; species Mythimna impura. The sequence goes on from LR990363.1 coordinate 4,791,367, forward strand.
ATAACGATGTTACAAGCGCTAACATAAAATTAAACTGACCTGTATATTCATTGAAGCTATAAGTTCTTGCACTTGCTTCTCCCGCGCCGACTTCCCGTCAATAAACCATGACGATGAATCATTAATATCAAATTCCCTTGTGATGATGACATTCCGGTCCCCAGGATCTCGGTACAGCTCAATCTCGATTTTGGAGTCCTCGCAGCCGCTTCGGACATATTCTGATATCTAGACGGAGGAGATTATATTTATATGAAGTGGTACGAAGGATGGCTTGTGGGTTGTAACCTAGCACTGGGAACATTAATGCATTACTAGCTTCGCCTTTGCTAGCATAGGAGGCGGCCGATCGGTCCTCACGCCCCAACCGCCGCCGGGATTCCGATCCCTATTTCCGGCCACCGTAGGCGCGGGCTTGCGGATGACGAGCAATGGGTGGCTCGTCGTCCGACCGTCCGGTAACCGTCCGGACCGAGCCCAAGTCGTCGACGGCGCGTAGTGTTCCACGCGCGCCTCATGGAGATGTCAGCAACTGTAGGGGCCCAGCACGGTCGAAGCCTATTGGGGCCAAGGGTCTGATTCTGAAAGGAAGACTCGGCCCTGGTACAAAAGGCAACGAAGGAACAGGAATGGGTTTTTAGTCAGTAAAAGTCTGGCACTATCCCAACTTCCATGGCTAATTTTTCAAGTCGAACCAGAGGCCCTAGCTCAATAGTTCCTGAGATTAGCAGCTTTATAATATCAGCATAGATTGTAAAAAAAACTTTAGCAACAATTTTAATCAGGACAGGTGATGTACACAGGTGAGCTCCAACGAAGGAGAAAAGAGAAAGACGAGCGGCATAGCTTCTCTATCGAAAAAAGACTCTTTAAGATTTTTAGTTCTAAGATATTGGTATCTCCTTGAGGCGCGCGTGGAACCCTACGCACCGTCGACGACTTGGGCTCGGTCCGGACGGTTACCGGACGGTCGGACGGCGAGCTACCCATTGTTCGCCGTCCGCAAGCCCGCGCCTACGGTGGTCCATCCCCTTAACAGTTCAATTTAGGTCTTCAAATATATCGAGCTAAGAGCTTGTGGTAGGCTCTCTGGACAATATACTTCTCAAGATCAGAAGAATTTTGCAATGAATTGTACTGTCAGGTCCAAACACTTAATAAAATGATGTCAATCGGTTCACTATTATTTCTAATTCAAGGGAGGGTCATGTAGGGCTGCGGAAATGTTGGAAACAGTTACCGTAACCCTGGAACGCAAAGGCAACTGAAGGAACACATGTGGGTATTATAATATTAGGCAGTAAAAGACTGACACTCCCTCTCGTCCAACCCAGAGCGAGAAAAGTTATTTGATGATTTCCCACCACAAAAAAGGGGGGGATGAACTAACCCATAACGACTTTAACATACTTACTTTTTTAGCACGTCCAATAACACTAGTCTTGCCGCATAGCCCAAGGATGATGGCACAAACAAATGTGGACTTTCCCGTGCCATTTGGTCCAATGATCAAGTTTAAAGACGAACTAGGATATAACTCGACCTTCCTGTAAGTTCTGAAATGCAAAAAATGTATCATTAGTGTTGGCGATCGCTGTGCTGTGTAAGGGTGATGTCACCGGATTGGCATCACAGTCAGCGTCGCCGTTGAAGTGCTGGGTGACGTCACGGGACCGGCATGGTGGCCGCGGTGACGGTGTTGAAGTACTCGTGCTGCGCCACCCCGAACCCAGACGTAAACATCCGATAATCTCAAGTGCCATGGGAATGCTAGCGCGACCAGTGTCCCTCACCAATATAGAGACATTATTCGGGCAGTTTTTAACTAACCTTTGTGTAAGACAGTCATTGTGATTTGTGTTAATATAGTCTTGTTCATGACTCAAGTCGTTTTACTATACAGTTAAAGTAATAGATTAAATCAGAAGTGGCACAAGATACCCACACACAGCTATGGGTAAACAAAATAAATCCGACGATAAAACGCATAAAATATAAATTTTCGCGGTTGAAATCTAGCAGCAGCAGCAGCAGTAATACCAGGAGTCAGCTCGCCGGAAAAGGAAACAGGTATCACGTAAGGTTGATACCTCAAACTGTGAGTAAAAACTTATATTCTTATTTTCCGCTAGTGTGACGATCATATAGTATGTATAGTTGTATCATGATTCCAGATTCCGTATAGTTGATACAATTTGTTGTCCAATAAAAACCATCAAAACAAATACATTTGTACACTAAATTAAATAGCAAAGAAGAAGTATTATACATTTATCTCGTTACGAGTAGGTATATATTTTAAACGATTGTTAAATACAAAATATGGTTTATGTTTGGAATTTTTGGATGAACATATAATATTGTCTCGATTGTTGTTGGTGATACAAAAAATCAACAATGTAATATGTAAGCACTTCGATAGAAACGTATAACTTTGCTATTTAGCTAGCTTGCTTCCTACAAGGGCAAAATATTAGTAATATATATATATATATATATATAGATAAATAAATAAAATAAAAAAGATAAACGCAAATCAAAAAGTGTGCGATTGCCAGATAAAACTAGTTCGAATCGAATGCGTAGGCCAAACTCAAACTCAGAAACCGATCAATTAAGCGGTGGTTACCAGTTTACCACAAAGAAAGTTATATAACTCAAATATTTGTGATTATTGTGGCAAGAGAGATACGAGTAATTTGAATAAATAAAGTACATAATTCCTGACAAGAATATGCTTAGAACAAATGGGTTTCAAACTTTCAACCTTTTAATGCAAATTTATTTCGATAAAATAATTTATATCGAGATAAGAAATGGGTCCTTGATTCTGTGTTTTGTAGTCAAAATAAATATAAGTACTCGAAAAACATTTTCAAACATCATAATATATTATTTAAATTAAAAAAATATATATATTCTGGAAAAGATTAAGCAATATAAGTGATAATCCAATATTTCTCAATAAAAAAAAATTTAAAGATACGATTGATCTTTATATCGATTATATCTGACTCAGGTTGATTTATATCTTGGTAATAATGGACAACCTGGCAGATGGTGAAATATTGATAGGAATAAACGTGTTGAGGCAGTGTGATCGGCTGATAGCTGTGGTCTGACATAGTGACAATCTGAAGAATCTTCTTCTTTTGTGTCAATCTGACTGAAATCTGGTCCGACCAATATTTAACCACGTGGTTAGCTCTGTTGTTGGCCTTATATGAGCCGCGGAAGGTGTAGGTGGTTGGGAGTGCTGTGCAGGAAAAGAGGTGACGCTTATACTGTGAAGGGGCTCCGCACTGGTCCTGTGTTTGCGATGGGTCAAGTATACCCCATTTACCAGATTATCTCTGCAGTGGTCAACCTGAGCCCACAATTGGTTCAGGGACAACCAGATTGGCCACTGCAGTTCGTGTCCCGGTGGCAGATGTTTAGCCGGAGAGATGAAATTTTGAGGAGCGGGATATCCTTTCCTCCACAATTCGCGTCTTGAAATGTCTAGGCGAATAGATACATTTATATAGTTTCGTAACATAATTAATAAAAATATATAGTGTTTATCATCAGATTGAATTCATATTTATATTGCATTATTGATTATTTTTAATAAAATCTGAATTTAAAAAAAAATATATTCAAAGAACTACGAAAAAAAAAAAACAACGATTACGAAATTATGTAACGTATTTTATTAGAGACCTTTGGGTCTTTTGGCTCTTTTTACGCAGATAGAAAGATACGTACCCAAATCGTGAAATAATGAATGACTTTTGAAGAAATTTAGCCTTGTAACGGCTCATAAGAAGGATGGTGAAATAATGCTGTATTGTTTGTTGTCAAGTGCTAAATAAGATAATAGTTAAATTGATTAGTGATGATTGAAGAGGATCTAATAATTAATAGAAAGATTTCGGGATCATAAATACTGTACAATTTGAGAAGCAAATTATAATTAACAAATATTAATACGAACGCAATCTTTTGACGATAAGATGGCCATGAAAGACGATTCCAATGTCTGAAAGCACCATTAGGTTACTAACAAAAACGATTCGCAAAATATTAGATTTTTACGTTCGAGAATTTATACGTTGTAATGACTGAAACGGTTGAGGAAAGTTTAAATAAATGTAATAGAGCTAAAAAACAAGGAATGCAATTGAATGTAACCAAACATTGGTTCGAAAATGACTTTTATTGATACCAATTAGCCCATACAAAAGGCTATTCTAAATTACCCCGTTCGCAAACTAGTACATCAACACTTACAAACTATCTATGGAAATGAATATAAAAAGCTGCTTTAGCACAGTGCTGTTACTGATAACTATTTATGGGAATGGTGGTGTATTTGAAGATGTATTTCAGTTTGTCCTTTATTGACCCGAATAAAAGCAGAAATTTAACGTATTTTTAAATTAGAGGTAATTAATGCTGTCGGTAAACTTATGCAAGGCGCCGACGAAAGTGGATAAATCTGACCGTTTAAGTTCTAACACATATAATTAGTAGACAAACTACGGAAGATGAGATGAGTATCTCGCGCTGAAAATTGATTTATTGGGGATTATTGGTCTGATGCAGAAGCTCCTATTATACTTTATAGAGTAATCGTTTATCAACTAGAGCCTGTACCTAATCGTACTATTATTGTTAAAGTTAAATGTTGCTGAAATGTTTATATTTTGAGTAAAATAGATTCCATGCATTTTTATAAAGTTGATCGAACACCTATCAAGTGGTCTATTTTTAGAATCAGGAGAGGCCGACGAAAATAAAGATAGTTTTAACAAATAATATGTTGTCTTTGGCGGCAATTGGTGAAGGAACATTTTGTAGCCCCGGTGGATGATCGCAAACAAATCGTAATTTCATCAAAATTCAGTAAATAAAGGTTTCCATAACGATCAAACAAAACCTCTTGTTGTGTGCAATAGCGACTATCATAAAGAGATAAATTGTCATATATTTATTAAAAACTAAATGAGTTCAAGATCGTTGTTAAATATATTAACAAAAATAACTGTAAGATAACGTATAGCGAAAGGTCCCAAGTCTTGATCTAAAAGCATTCAATTTTAATACAAGAGTCTGATCATAATGACAGAAATGAGTACTAAGTACGGATCATAGAAAATTCATCCTCTAATGTGGTTAGTAGAGGAAAAGTTGGTTGTTATACTTTTACATGTAGTAAAAGTTAGTGGTTGAAGTATCGTTTCTTTTGGAAACTTATCCCGTTGTGCTACTGGGAAAATTATATGGTAAATCCTATCAGGCACATGAGTTATTGTATATTTTAAAAGTAAAGGCGGTCCAAAGGGATGCCAGTTCTTAATAGCAACATGACACTATGATTGATGATTGAGAGACAAACCAACTTTAATTATACCTGCCCGTGTTGGCGATAGTTTGTTTGGCAATAGTTTGTGGTTTATCTTAGGCTTATGTGCGAGTCAAGATAAAATACTTGAATTAGTTGAATGTCCTGTACCATAAACTAAATATTAAAAAAAAAGGCCGAGTGGTAGGTTCAAATGGAAAACTAATTTAGAACGCTCAACTGTGGTGAATTCCCTTTGAGTGCGGTTTGGTCTAGGGCGAACTTGGTACGCTCAACTGAGGTGAATTCCCTTTGAGTGCAAGTGGCTCTAGATACAATTCCCTTTGAGTCCGGTTTGGTCTAGGGCGAACTTGGTACGCTCAACTGAGGTGAATTCCCTTTGAGTGCAAGTGGTCCTAGATGCAAGTCCCTTTGTGTACGGTTTGGTCTAGGGCGAACTTGGTACGCTCAACTGAGGTGAATTCCCTTTGAGTGCAAGTGGTCCTAGATACAATACCGATTTTAGCGCATGTGTAATGGTTCAGGGACGAACTTGGTACGCTTAAGTGTGGCGAGTACCCTCTAAGTGCAAGTGGTCTCTGGATACAACACCGATTTTTGCTCTTGATTTAATTCATTTGAACCTAGCCTCGGGGATACACTGATAGAATAATAAATGATGAAAGGTGATAGTTGAGATTCTAGAACCCCTGATACACAATCAAGGTGTGTGCAGCAGGTAAACTAACAGGTGCAATATTTGTGTTTCAGCATTTTATCTGGACTCGTGGGGTACCTGATGGGACAGGCACCTTGCAGGACGGCCGTGTTGGCGATCGCTGTGCTGTGTAAGGGTGATGTCACCGGATTGGCATCACAGTCAGCGTCGCCGTTGAAGTGCTGGGTGACGTCACGGGACCGGCATGGTGGCCGCGGTGACGGTGTTGAAGTACTCGTGCTGCGCCACCCCGAACCCAGACGTAAACATCCGATAATCTCAAGTGCCATGGGAATGCTAGCGCGACCAGTGTCCCTCACCAATATAGAGACATTATTCGGGCAGTTTTTAACTAACCTTTGTGTAAGACAGTCATTGTGATTTGTGTTAATATAGTCTTGTTCATGACTCAAGTCGTTTTACTATACAGTTAAAGTAATAGATTAAATTAGTGTTAAATGATAAATGATATTTATTCTGCAAATGGGTTTATAAAATACTTTTACACGTCAATCAGTGTTAGCGATGGCTGTGCTCTCTTCACAAGAGTTAAGAGTGACGTCATCGGATCGACATGGTGGTCGATGGCGACGGAATAAGTACTTGCGAGCTTAAACGTAAATATCAGATAAGGTGTTGGCTCAAGGAGTATCGGAATGTAAACAAAACCATTTCAACCACTAAATATCAGAGTACCTATTGCAAGTTTAATTTAGGTTAATGCGATCGATACGTGTATCACGTTCGGCGATCCGATTGGCCCACTCCAAGCTCTTCAGGTGGGTCTACGTTAGAGGAGCCGAGCACAAGCCGAGCCGCTCAACTCGCGGTGTCAAGTGTGGACGTACAACGAGCCTCCAACGATCACCGTCCTCGAAACCTTTTGTGTTCGTCAAAAAACCGACAACAGGCGGAGCACAGTCGAGCACGAACCATCTCATTTCTACCATCGGACAACCCGACGTACGGCGAGTATCCACCCTTACGTTGTTGAAACCTCTACTGTCCGGACAAAGCGTTTCACCTCGTCATTTATACCGCGTACATCGAAGGACTGGAACAATTTGCCTGCTGAGGTCTTCCCATCCAATAATAATTTGGGTGTCTTCAAGCTAGAGTGAATAGGCACTTAATAAACTAGTGTGCCTCACCATCAACGATTGCATCACTGCTTACCATCAGGTGGGATCACAGTCAAGCACTAGTTTATATCAATTTAAAAAAAAAAAACATTCGAAGTGAGGCTTGTCAATTTGTGCTCAGCTCATGCTCGTGCTTAGCTCCTCAAGCGTAGACCCATCTTTAACCGATCAGAGAGCCAGACATGGTAAACGTTTCAATTGCCATTGCAGTGACGTAAAACTAGCTCGCACTCAACGGTCAGTAAATTATTTGAATATTATTACAATTATTTAATTTAATTCAAACTGATTAAAATTAAGTCACTGTGCCGTGTATATACTGTATTCTTTAAACTGAAAGTAGTTTCAGTTAAAGTGATATAAATAATATGTTGTTTACAGTAAATCATGCTTGCATCTCCTTAGAGGTATGCTGGACAGGGCATAAAGTTCCACATTTCCCATTATAATATAATAATCTTTTTCCACAATATTGTAATAGCATAGCACAGTCGGCCTTTTTATGTTCCCACTGTTGGGACTCACCGACTCAGGCCTCCTCTCTAGGAGAGGGAATGGGCCGTTATCCACCATGTGGGCCCAGTGCGTGTTGGTGGTCACATGTCTTCGAATTTTTGGTTCTAGAGCATGCCGGTTTCCTCACAATGTTTTCCTTCACCGTTTTGAGAGCAGTGGTCATGAAATAAATTACACAAAGTAATGCGCCTGGCTGGGTTTGATCCCGGAACCTACAACTCGTAAGATGAGGCTGTTACCACTCGGCCACCACAGCTCTCCTGTAATAGCTACAAGTAAATCTTAAACAAACATTTATGCTAGTGCCCAACAAATAACTATGTGAATTTAATAACGGTAAGCGCGTTCCATCGTCGACCGCATCGTCACTTTCCATCAGGTGAGTTAGCGGTCAAGCGCGAACCTATCAAGAATAAAAAAAAAAAAAAAAAAAAACTAAATTATCAATATTTAAGGACTTAAGGAAAATTAATTTTAAACCTATAATTAAATATAAGTAGGCACTTGACCGAGCTAGGCTTGTAGCAGTAATTACAGAAATAGCAACTATGCGCCTGGCTGGGTTTGATCCCGGAACCTACAACTCGTAAGTCGAGGCTGTTATCACTCGGCCACCACAGCTCTCCTGTAATAGCTACAAGTAAATCTTAAACAAATAATTATGCTAGTGCCCAACAAATAACTATGTGAATTTAATAACTAAATTATCAATATTTAAGGACTTAAGGAAAATTAATTTTAAACCTATAATTAAATATAAGTAGGCACTTGACTGACTTGACCGAGCTAGGCTTGTGGCAGTAATTACAGAAATAGCAACTTACAAACTAAACTTTACAATCATACTCAAACAATAGTGAAAATAGAAACTCTGTGCCTGTGTAATTGAGATTCAATTGATACTTCGATAACAATGTACTACACTTTATATAATTTATGCTATTATATCTAACAATTTGTTGAGCTTGTTGTACAAAAAATTCCCTAAAAATTCATAGAATCTATGAGCATGTCTTGTCTGTTTTTATTCTTGCACCAAATCTTTTTATTGAAACTGTTGAGAAACTGCCAGATATGGTTGATGTGTATTTGTTGTTTATGTTTAACTAGCTTATATTAGCGGCTTCGCCCGCATGATACTTTGAACCACTGTTTCATCCCCTTAGATGGTGAATTTTGGAAAATCTTCTCTCAGTGCTCGCTTATGTCATAAAAGGAAACCTTGTGCAAAATTTTACGCTTCTAATCCCAATCATTTCAGCTGTGTTGATATGTCAGTTAGTCAGTTTCTCTTTTTATATATATAGATAATCAACTAAAAGAGCTATAGAATTAAATAAAGCTTTGATTATTTAAGCTTTCAAATACCGTAATTAGAGACACAATAGAAAAAGATGTTGGGGTTTAATGAATATAACAAAAAAAATTTTTATTTGTTATATTCATTAACAGTGATAGGGAATCACAATTTAGCGTAAAATTGTTCATCAACAAAAAATCAAGAGGAAAATGGGTGGGCCTTTTTTAAATATCCTTTCATTGTAGTAATAGTGTCCTTAACATTTAGTAAAATTTGCTTAGGGCAGTCTCTTATGGGTGAGTTTCTAGATATCAGAAAAACACCCACATCTAATCACACACCATTTTTATTTAGGGGAGGAATCATCAAATAAGTCCTTTCTCTGTTGGTGGAGTAACAGAGAATGCTAGGCTTCAATTGACTAAGATCCATCAATTTTATTACATTTACCTTTTGCCTTCCCTGTCTTTTAGTTTATAGGTAAACAAACAGACTAAACTCTGGAAACTTTTTATTGAAGGTTAACATAAATAAGGGTGCATTTGCAGTAGTACATTGATTTACTTAGTAAGAACACCCATATTTTGAGTTTATGATAATGATGATATTCATTTCTACTAAACAAGTTCAATTATACTAATACAAATGTAAAGCAGATACCTAAACATTATTTTAAAACTATAAGAGGTTGGTTTTTACTATCGGACTAAACATTGCTACCAAACTCAGAGGTTGCACTCTTCCTTACAGTGCAGACATTAAATTGGTCAAATTTACCATGTAGGTAACATCTGATACTGTCTTTTGATGTAAGAGCCACACAGATTTGAGTGTAGGTACCTGTACCTGTCCATTTACTTTTATACAAACATTTTTAAATGATCTTTTGTAGAATTTTACACGTATTTGCGAATAACTCGGTTAGAAATAATAGCCTTCATACGTATACTATAAATCTAAGTGCATTTTATACACTTTACAAGTGGTTGAGATTGCCTACAACATAGTTTGCAGCGAACTTGTCACGACATGACTCATAAAAACGATATTATTTTTTAAAATTATTTGCCATAAACCACTCAGAAACTAACTCAAATTACAGTAATCTAACAAAGAAGCTAGGTAGTTAGGTACACCCAAAACCAATTAATATTATTTAAAAATTTAAATACCACACATAGATTGCGCGCGAAAAGTCATACTTACACGAAGTTTACAAGTTCTATCCTGTAAATACAGCCAGCTTTTATGCCTTCAGTGTTGAATACTTTTGATTTAGACATTTCACTCTTTTTTAATCATCACTGCTAAAACAATAATCACACAATTTCACGCAGGCACACCATTCTTTGCAAAGAAAACGTTTGGAATACCACAGACCACAGACGTGTTGGGAATACCAGAATACAGAATTCGGCATCGCTTGCTTCAAAAAAGCTTGCTTGACCGACGTCATTAATGTCACAGTGACAGTTTTAGTGATGTGAGAATTAAGCATCAATTTTAGTAACTTTTTACAAAAGCTCAATTGCCATAAAAAAAAAAACTTTTTACAAAGATAACAGAGTAATCATAATCAAAAAGTAATCGACGTATGTTGAATTCACCAGTGAAGAATTCCATGATCAGAATCAGAATGATTATTCACGCATTAATACCATTAGATTGTCAAATAAATTAATAAAGGAATCTGGGTAAGAATTGGCCGTTAATTCCATTCTCAAAAAATAGTGTACATGGATTTTTGTTTTGTCAAAGTAGGTGAATACCGTGTACATATGAACAACCTAAACTATAAAAAAACGCTAACATTAGTTTTCATAATGAAAATTTATAACGAAACATGGAGTAAAATAAACGAAAAATAGAGTTTCAGATAGAAGATCAGTGGCGGATTAGTCATGTAGCAAGAGTAGCAAATGCTACAGGCCGCACACATACGGGGGCCCCGCACTTGAAAGTAAAAAAAAGTCAAATTATCTTACTACATAAAATCTAAACACAGCTGATTTCTTTGGGTGTGATAGTCAATTTGCTTGAGACTTTCCTTCAAATAAAAGTGTATAGAATAGAAATTCTCTTAGAATTCCCGCATTATTGTAGTTTTCATGCAACGAAGTCTGAAGAGCATAAACTGCCTCTCTGCTTAGAATTTGTAGTGAAGCCTTCGATTCGATTGAGATTTAGGCTGTACTGTAGTCCCTCTAATAATGCCAGATTGACTAACGCTACATCGATGTGCTGAAGTGTTTGTTTGAAAACGCCACCATGTCAGTCTGACTTTAGGACCAGACCTCAAAACCTATCCTCCCACAGCGGGTTGTGACGCAAGGAGACGTCATTTCTCCGAAACTGACTTACAACCGCAATAGAAGAGGTCTTCATGGGTCTAGACCCATTAGGGTTAGGCATTAATTTCAATGTCTATTACCTCCGATTTGCCGATGATATAGAAAGTCATGTTAATCACAAACATTGAATAGACATTGTAGGAGTCCATTAAAATGCTCGATGACCTCATTATAGCTTCCGAAAGAGTGGGTCTTAAAAATGAACATAGATAAAACCAAAGTAAGTATGGTAAATACCCATGTATTACCCTCTCCTGTCAAGATCGGAGACTACACACTCGAACATGTAGACGATCACACAAACTGTTCAGTTAGGTAGGTCTATCTTTGAGAAAGACTTAGCTGGGCAGCGTTAGGGAAGCTGCGCGGTATTTTCTCGTCCGACAAATCAGTGTCTCAAAACGAAAGTCTATGGTCTATGACCAGTGCGTGTTACAAGTGATGGCTCTGAAACGTGGTCGTTCACAATAGGTCTCATCAGATGGCAATGGATTTATTTATTCATTTTATTTGGCTCTTCAACATTGAGTACACTATTACATGTAAAGGAAAACAATTCGATCGTAAGTCTAAGTGCTCCATCACTTAAAGAAGAGCACTGAAAAACAGAACAGACTCATAGAGCTATGCTCGGAGTTTCCTTATAATAATAATATTTATTTCATAAAATAGGAACTCATTGCACTGTATACATAGTAGAGTATTAATGTTAACATTATCACATTTTAGCACAATATTATTGGCTCTATCCCTTCAACTAGGTCTAGCCTGTATCTTAAGAGATAGGGTTCAACCATATTTTTTTTTTTTTTTTTTTTTCTCGGTGGGAAAATCATCTTATGACATCCCCCGCCCTTGGGCGGGGCGGGAGATAGTGTCAGACTTTTACTGACTAAAAACCCACTCCTGTTCCTTCGTTGCCTTTCGTACCAGGGCCGAGTCTTCCTTTCAGAATCAGACCCTTGGCCCCAGTAGGCTTCGACCCTGCTAGGCCCCTACAGTTGCTGACATCTCCTTGAGGCGCGCGTGGAACAGCACGCGCCGTCGACGACTTGGGCTCGGTCCGGACGGTTACCGGACGGTCGGACGGCGAGCCACCCATTGCTCGCCGTCCGCAAGCCTGCGCCTACGATGGCCGGAAATCGGGATCGGAATCCCGGCGGCGATTGGGGCGTGAGGACCGTTGCCTCACGCGATCGGCCGCCTCCTTTGCTAGCATTACTGCTTCGCAGAAGGAGGCAACCGCCTGCCACTCCTCCTCGCTTCGGACCATGGCCTGTACCAAGGCCCGGCGCGAGAGATCGCCGCCGCCGATCGCCCCCACGAGGACACGGCGTTGCTCTGCCCAAGCGGGACAAACCTCCACCGTGTGCTCCACCGTGTCCTCCGGGTGGTCCGCACAATGGTGACACCCGGGCGTTTCTTCCGCACGAATCCGGTGCAGGAACCTCCCGAACTTACCATGTCCGGTGAGGACCTGCGTCATGCGGTAGGTAAGGACGCCGTGTTGCCTTTCCAGCCACTCCTCAAAGAGGGGAATTACCGCCATAATTATGGCGTGCCCAGCACTGGGTTGCGATAGTCGCTGTCGCCATTCCACCATGAGACCTCGCCGGAGCTCTGTCCGCCATGCCGCAACTTGTCGTGGCAGCGGAGTTTCGCCCCGACGTTGCATCTCCACGCGCAGATCGTGCATGCGTGCAAGGCCTGTTGCCACCAGGTCCCATGGTGGCTGGCCAGCAAGGAGGCTCGCCGCTTCGCGGGAAACCGTGCGGTATCCCCGCACCATCCGTATGGCCATGACCCTCTGGCACGCGTTCAGCTGGGCCGCCGGTCGCTTTCGCAGTGACGGCGCCCACACCGGCGCCCCATAAAGGGCCATGGACTGGACGATGCCTGCGTAGAGCCTCCGGCAGGAGGCGTCTGGACCCCCGAGGTTGGGCAGGAGCCGCTTGAGGGCAGCCCCATTCCGATTCAGTTTGGGAGCCAGACGTCGGAAGTGCTCCTCGAAATTCCACCGGCTGTCGAGGACGAGTCCCAGGTACTTCATCGTCGACCCGACGCCGATGTGAACTCCTCCTACCGTTAATTGGGAGCGCCGAGGCGGCGCGCTCCGAGGGCCGTGAAAACACATGGCCTCAGACTTTTGCAGCGCCACCTCTAGTCCCAACTGCTGGATCCTATCAACGACCATCGCAACCATATGGGTACAATATTTACATATAGCATTCTGTAGCAAGTAAAACAGTGTCGGTGTCACAGAAGCAAAATTAAAACTGTGGAAGAAGTGTAGTTAGTGTGTTGAGTATATAAGTAAGAGTGTGTGTGTGTGTGTGTGTGTGTGTGTGTGTGAGGGTGTGTGCATGAGTGTAATGTGTATGTGTGTGGCTTTTGGAATTGTTTTTTACGAGATGAATGTTAGGAGATTCTCCGTTGTAAGGTAATCCTGTTGTAGTAGCCATTGAGTGATAATGACTTTCAGCGTGTATCTGTTTACATCAAGAATGTTTAGTATTTTGTGTAGTTGCGTGATCGAATCAGGAATGAAGATAAACTTAAGTGGCAGTGAGCTAAGTACATAGCTCGCTGAACAGACGGTTGATAGAGCCGAAAGGTTCTGGTGTGGCGACCGCGCACGGGAAAACGAAGCGTTGGAAGGCCTCAAACAAGGTGAACCGATAACCTAGTGAGAATCGGGGGAATCCGATGGATGCGAGACGCACAGGATCGGTCGTTGAGGCGACACCTTGTGGAGGCCTTTGTACAGCATTCTGTCTACTTTGTCTTTCGGCTGAAACTCGGATTTTAATATAATACGTCATTTTAAGATAATTTCGGATGATAATAATTTTGGCACGTTGATGAGATCATTTCTCTCGGAAAGATTAGTTAATTAAATAATGTCAGAATCTTACCCATCCAAGAAAAATGCTAAAATTTTGCATCCTATTTTTAGTGAAACTTAACTCTTCAGCTTTTCTGTATAAATTCACAAAGACTTCCTATTTCTGTATTATTTGTAAAAAGAAAACGTAAAATGTCCTAAGTGTAATTTTTGAAAACACTTCGTTTTTTTTGGAATTTTACCTTTTATCTTTGTTCACACGGGGTATGCAAAAGTACTACAGGTACCAGGTCCACCTACTTAATATCGTTTAAAGAAAGTAATTTTGTTAAGTGTTACGGTAAAAGAGAAAAATAACGTCTTTGCTAAATCATTTTACAAAATGTTTTATTTTACTCGTACTTATCTTTAGGCTTACACAGTACACACGGGGCCCCTTAATCAAATTTGCTACAGGCACCGCACTGACTTAATCCGGCACAAAGAAATTCCAGCGGCCTGATGGCCATAAGTCTCGACGACCACCTGTCGAAACTGTCGTTGCACAGTCGGATCAAGGGCCTGATACATAAAAACTTTTTAGAAAAAAAAAAATAACCGACTTCACTAAAACAAAAACACTAAAAGGATCAAAATAACTTTAATTTCGGATGTCGGTGTTTCTCGGTATTGTTTGTTTCTTATTTAACACCGACTTCCGAAATTAAAGTTATTTTGATCCTTTTAGTGTTTTTGTTTTAGTGAAGTCGGTTATTTTTTTTTTCTAAAAAGTTTTTATTTCACACTTTTTAGTTACGATACACTTATAAACAGAGTGCCTATTTCTCATGACAATTCCAATTAACCCAAATACTGCTAGGTTACATTGTTTTATTATAAAATTCCTGTGTCTACCTTCCTCCTTCCGGCTCCATCATCAGATTAGTTCGATAGTACCTTATAGCCAAAGAGCATCTCACGACAATTCTAATAAGCCCAAACACGGCTAGGATACTTTGATTAATTACGGAGTTCCTGTGCCTACCTTCCGGCTCCATCATCAGATCAGTTCGATGGTACCTTATAGCCAAAGTGCATCTCATGACAATTCTAATAAGTCCAAACACGGCTAGGTTACATTGATTAATTACGGAGTTCCAGTGCCTACCTTCCGGCTCCATCATCATCATCATCAGATCACTTCGATGATACCATTTTCAACGTAACTATTCAGAATCATTCATTTATTTGTATTGTCATAGTCGCTTAACTATATCTTCATTGTGATATCTATTTGAGTATGAAGTTCCGTTGACCATTTCTGGTCTTCTTCATCAGTTCCACTTCATCAAATGTTACTTTTTGACTGTA
This sequence comes from Mythimna impura, assembly GCA_905147345.3. Classification (NCBI taxonomy): domain Eukaryota; kingdom Metazoa; phylum Arthropoda; class Insecta; order Lepidoptera; family Noctuidae; genus Mythimna; species Mythimna impura. Next base: position 4,806,915 of record LR990363.1, read on the forward strand.
AGTGCTTAAGTTCTTGATGAAAATACTAAAATTACCATAGGGTTGCCTATAATTTTTGAGGAGTTCCCTCGATTCCTCATGGAATCCATCATCAGAACTGGATTTTGAAAAAAATGGGACCAATCTGGAAGCATATCCTATAAAGAGAAAAAAAAATTTGCAAATCGGTCCATAAACGACGGAGTTCTGAGGTAACAAACATAAAAAAAAAAATGATGATAAAAAAAAAAAAAAAAAAAAAAAATACAACCGAATTGATAACCTCCTCCTTTTTTTTGAAGTCGGTTAAAAAGGTGAAAGCTCTACATGGGTTGCATGTTCACACGATAAATGTAACAGATATCGATAACTTGTAGCCAAATTCTGGTCGGACTTAATTTCGATCACCTACCTTACTTCGACGAAATTCAAGCAACAAAACAAAATAAAGTTTTCGATTTTTTATTCTATAATTTTGATGCTGGCTGGCTGGTTGAAATAATAACATCAGGGGGGCTATTGGCTAACTTTTTCAATAACAGTTGACAACTAGCATTCGTTGCACACTAAACTTAGTTGTCAACTGACAATTTCATAAAATTGGTATTACGTATCACACAAGTGACTAACAAACTACGGTGGAAATGTGGTGAATTATAAAAATTTACGGTGCCTATTGTGACCACTCTAAAATTTTATCGACTATTATACAGCTTCCAAAGCTTACCTACACAATCGCAATTTTAAAAGTATCGATACAATAACATCTGTCAAAACGTGTTACGATGGCTATCAAAGGCACCAGTGGCTAATGACGTCACTGCAGTTGGTCACTGAAGACAGGCAATACGAAACTAGCTGTTTGACAGTTCAAGTGATGATCACTTGTTAAATGATCATCACTTGAACTGTCAACAGAGTTACGCAATAGCCCCGCTGGACGAGTCAATCTTCAAGGTTAACTAACGCTTGCTGAGGTCAGTCTGTGGATAGATTACATCTTAACATACCGAGATTCCTCCGTGCCTCTGAAAGCTCGTCCCGGACGACATCTTTCATGGTCGTTACAAATAGTCAGTAACCAAAAAATTTGACCCTAATCTTACCAAGAGGTATCGTGTTCTCAATTACTGGGTTGTAAAAGTCAGATAGGCTGTCGCTCAAATATCAATGTAATATTAGTATTCAGCTACATTTGATTAGACTAAAAACCGATCCCTTCGTAGTTGGGAAAAGGATAGGCAGATTGATTAATAAAGGAGGATGCCAATCTTGGCCCCACCTTTCAATAGCTATGTGTGATACCAGGGGCGCCGGCTTTTAGAAAACCTCATGGGTGCTCATGCTCATTTGATGACTCGAAAAAGTGGCGAAAGGTGAGAAGAGAAATTCACACTGATCGAACGACAAATAAATAAATGTCCTACTTACATACTGCGTACTTAATTACTAATTATGTTTGATAAAATATAAAATTTTTATCTAGAAATATAATAATTTATACGTAACCTAAGAGGCGATGTGTTTCTTGATATCTATTCTCAGGGGTGCTTGGCACCCACTGTTTATTTCTCATGGGTGCTCGAGCTCCCGAGCACCCACGGAGTCGGCGCCCCTGTGTGTTACATCATTGGATAGGTAGTTTCGAGCTGAATAAAAGTTTCCATAGGTATATTACATATAAATAGCATCGCTTGCTTATTGGCTAAACTAACATGATAACTGTAAAGGAACTAAGACTTGGAACTTGGTGTCACAGTAACTTTTACTCAGCTGAAAGTTAGCTATACAACGATATAACGAACCAACCAACCAGTCGGTTGTCCTTTAAAATGAAAGCACGAGAACACTTTCGCAAGAAGTTGGTAGATTCATCATACTCTTGATTTGTTGTATTCGTTTTTCTCTCAATATCATTCTTTATTGGTATGTGTGTATCTAAGTATATATTTATTATTGTTCTTCCTCTCTGTCAGTCTTCTATTAAGTTGCACCTGCCATGTTATGTCTCTGCACCACCTTAGGGTCGACTAGTAGAAAATGCCTAAGGCTAATGCCTTAGGCATTTTCTACTAGTCCGCCTTTGTACAATGTTTCATTAGTGCTTAAAGTTTTAAATAAATAAATAACGTTCATAGCATTAGACATCCCCGTGGTACATAGCTATTTGAAGATGGGTCCAGATTTCATAGAAACCCGGGCATAATTTTTTATAGAAGGTGTGGTGTTTTCAGGATATCCACGATACTTCTGTACGATTAGTGTTGTGTGTAGACCTTTACGTGATAATGACTTACACATAAATAAATCATAAAACTAAAATATCAAATAAGTCGTTTCTTCGAAATGTCATAGATTCGATAGAATAAAACAAAGTACCTACCAAAGCTAAAACAAGTTTATTAAGTTCAGCAAAAATAATAAATCATATTTTATGACCGTCTGACGAAGTCCGCAGTTCCTTTTTTTATAATAATTTTAGTAACAACACAGACCTGTAATAGTACATGGTAACAATGATTCTTTGGCAGTGGTGGCCCAGTGGTGACGGCTCCGACTTACGAGTTGTAAGTCGTGCGTTCAAACCCGGTTCAGGTTCAGCTCTGGCTTATGTATTTTATTTTGACTTTACAATGTATTAATATTTGTATTGCAGAAAATGAACATGGACAAAACCAAGGTCACTGTAAAAACCCATGTCCCCACCCACCCACTCCTAACAATACCGTAGACTCCATACGTACGTACGACGAGTTTAGTCGTCTACACCTTCGAGTATGGAGTCTACGGTCTACCAATAATTTGCTATTAAATGGGACCTGAGTAGTGAAGTTTTATTAGTAGAGTGTGTTAAAAAACGTCGTTAGCTACTAATACTCGTGGGCAATTGTCATTGCAGTTTCTCGGTTCCAAAACGCCACAACACACATGCATCATAATGTCCTACCTATATACCCACTTATTCTTATCCCGTGGCCCATACCGTGTTAGTTTGTACTTTTTAACCGATTTCAAAAAAGGAGAATGTTTACAAGTCATCTGATTTTTTTTATTATACATATTTTTAGGGTTCTGTACCTCAAAAGGATAAAACGGAACCCTTATAGGATCACTTTGTTGTCTGTCTGTCTGTCTGTCAAGATCCTTTATCTCGGCAACGCGTAGAAGTATCGAGTTGAAATTAAAACCAATACTCAGGCCTGCGGTCCCTTGAATCTATGATAAAATCAAATTTCTGAGTTAACGAAAAAAAAAATACGGCCGTTCATGTCACAAAAAAAGTGTATTATTGGACACTCTCAAGGGAATAAAAATTCATAGGGTACTTTCCGTTGTCCTACGATCCTGAAATTTGGCATGAAGCAAGGTCTCATGGCAAAAGTATAGGAAAAAATCTGAACTCTGTAAAGGTCAATGGGCATTTTGTTCGGAGATATGACCCACGGCGTACACAAGCGAAATAGAGCAAGGTATATAGATAAATGTATCTGCAACTCAGTGGTATGGGTCGCATTCTTGTGGGCAATGGGAGAACTGAAAAAAAAAAATATTATTAAGGCATTTTTAAAGCTTTTTGTAATTAATTAACTCAAAACAACTGGACCGATTTCAAAAATACTTTTACCAGTCGAAAGCTAGTCATCCCTAAGTGGCATCGGATATTTTCCTATGGGGAAATTCCCACGGGAAAGAAAGTAGAATGTGCTAGTTTTATCAAAAGTCACTACTACTATTTAAGGGACATAAAAATAAAATCCAGTTCTACTTAAATAATATTTTTATTCAGCTTGATCAAAATCTATTGTAATTTCATCTAAAAAGGCTGCAGGTGCATCTATTACATCTTGATGCCTGGCCCATGATAAAAAGTAAACTACGCTTACAACATGCGCACAGCTTCCAACAGTGCGGCGGCCGTGTATACACGAGCAGTAATACTGTTCAATGCCATTTCTTCCAATTCGTGTGGGATCTACTAAAATATAGGTATAATATTTTTTGCTACGGACGTGTCGCGACTGAATTCGGCCTCTTATTAGTATTTTGTTTTCGATAATTTCTTGCTGCCGGTATATTTCGATGTGGTATACTCCATTCAAACGCATGTGCTCGTGGCAGTATGACCTCGCAATTCTCAAGTAGTACGATCCCAACGGTCGGTGTTTCTCGGTATTGTTTGTTTCTTATTTAACACCGACTTCCGAAATTAAAGTTATTTTGATCCTTTTAGTGTTTTTTTAGTGAAGTCGATTGTTTTTTTGTAAAAAGTTTTTTATTTCACACTTTTTAGTTGCTTACTTATAAACAGAGTGCCTATTTATCATGACAATTCCATTTAACCCAAACACTGCTAGGTTACATTGTTTAATTATGAAGTTCCTGTATCTACCTTCTACCTTCCGGCTCCATCATCAGATCAATTCGAAAGTATCTTATAGCCAAAGTGCAACTCATGACAATTCTAATAAATCCAAACACGGCTAGGTTACATTGATTAATTACGGAGTTTCAGTGCCTACCTTCCGGCTCCATCATCATCATTAGATCACTTCGATGATACCATTTTCAACGTAACCATTCAGTACCATTCATTTATTTGTATTGTCATAGTCGCACTATCTTCTTGTGATATCTATGTGAGTATGAAGTTCCGTAGACCATTTCTGGTCTTCTTCATCAGTTCCACTTCATCAAATGTTACTTTTTGACTGTAAATGCTTAAGTTCTCGATAAAAATACCAAAATCACTATATGGTTGCCTATAATATTTGAGGAGTTCCTTCGATTCCTCACGGATCCCATCATCAGAACTGGATTTTAAAAAAAAGGGGACCAATCCAATTCAATCAATTCAATTTTTATATTGTATATGAGCCAATGTTACTTGAAATAAATAAATTATTATTATTATTATTAAAAGCATATCCTATAAGAGGAAAAAAAAATTGCAAATTGGTCCATAAACGACGAAGTTCTGAGGTAACAAACATAAAAAAAAAAAATACAACCGAATTGATAACCTCCTCCTTTTTTTGAAGTCGGTTAACAAAAGTTTATTAAGTTTTTAAATGTTAAATAACTTTTTTCTCCCATTAAATACTTAAAAAAAATTACATATTTTGAATAGTGGGATTGAATTCTTCAATTTAAAACTAATTTGGTCTTTGTACGCCAAATCTCATAAAGTGGGTCAGAAACGCCCAATGACCTTTGTAGTTACGCCACAAAAAAAAAAACCATTCGGAAAAATCTTCGTAACTCAATTCGGGAATCGAATTGTTTTCAAAGGTATGTTTGTGGAACCCTCAGTGCGCGAGTCCGACTCGCACTTGCCCTGTTTTTATTTTTTATTTTTGTAGCTTCTTTAGCGATATCTTCGCTTTTTTGTTTCGATAAGTTTATGTTCCCATTTAATTTTTGTGAAAATCTGATGAAGAACTTTGGAGATAAACCATGGAATACTTCAATAAATGATGGCAAATCTCGGCAGTTTCATGGGGGCGCCAAATCCTTGAGACAAGAATTCGAAATATTGAACAAATGAAGCCTCCTTTCCTACAATCTCATAGGTTTTTGTTAAGTTATCGAATCTTAATATATTTTGTTTGAAAAACCAACTTTTCTATTCGCCCAGTTAGTTTTTGAACACGTACTAAGTACGTGATTTATGAACGCGGGGGGGCGTCACTATCAAGGATTTGCCCCGGTTCAAAAAATCGTAGATCCGGGGCTGATCTGAAGAAACCCAGTAGGGCCAATTCCTGCGAGAGAACGTTTGAAAGAATTACCATGATGACGTTGGCAAGAAGAGGAAGGTTCACAAAATAAAATATCTACAATCATTATAACATAGGTACGCTTTTATTTCTAGGTTACTCAGTAAAAAACATCACATAGTTAATCACGCATTGCAGTTATATATCTAAATTTGATTATTCAACAATAACACTTTTAATCCAATCGAGGTATTGATAAACGTTGGTGTAAATTCCAGGAAGTCCCTCCACGCCACATTCAGCTGGTCCAAAGCTGATGACTCCGACGAGTTGGAACCTACCTTCATTTTCGTAAACAAGAGGGCCTCCGGAGTCACCTTTGCAAGAGTCTTGCCCATTCAAACCTCCTGCGCATAGTTGACCATTCCATAAAGAGATGGTGCTATTTCTCCGGTTGTATTCTGATTGGCATTTCTGTGAATAAATTGATAAAGTTTTGTTTAGTTTTTTAAACACCTACCTAAATTACTTACAACTTTATTAACGTGTTCAGTGCGGAACAAGGTCTAAGTAACGCCTCGACTAAGAAAAACATAGTCTTTTCTGACGTGCAGACCCCGTAACTCCAAATTAGTTTAATTTAGGAAAGTGATAAATATATAGGGTCACTGGTAATTAGTGACCGATACTCAAACACGTAATTGTACTCATGATTACAAACAACTTTCCCAAAGAAACCTTTTTTTATATTATCATTGGTTTTATCACAATAACAAAACAGCTGTTTGAATCCGACACATATACTGATTACGTACACCGCTGGGTTTGCAAACCGAAGGTGTTCTATCACTATTGTAGATACGGCGGCGTCACGCGGCTAAAAACAGCTGATCGGTCGCCGGTCGCCGGCGCGCGCGTATTACAAACAGCCTTAGATTCAAACAGCTGTTTTGTTATTGTGATAAAACTAGTGAGTATATAAAAAAAGTTTCTTTGGGAAAGTTGTTTGTAATCATAAGTACAATCACGTGTTTAAGTATCGGTCACTAATTACCAGTCACCCTATATGTATATCTAAGATGCACAATTAAAACAGAATGCAGTGTTGTATCTACTTTAATACGGGGTCACTTTGACCTCGTGCCACGCTTAACAAAAAAGCTTAAGCCTTTTAGTTTCTTAAACGTTACGGGGTTTAATAAGCCCCTTAACGCCACAACGATAGTTTTTAAAACGACCCGTACCGCAGGAAAAGAAATAATTCAAGAGTGAGTGCCGATATCAATGTGTTATGCAGGGCGATAAAAAATCAATAGTTATAGTAGTTAACTACTATAAAATATGGAAAATAAGAAAGAAAAAAAATAAGATAAACTGGCCCGACTGTGGCCATAATCACACTAGATGGCGCTAACCCGACCGTGGCGTAAAACTAGATGGCGCAGAAATCTTCATTTTTATTTTATTTATTTTTTAGTATTTTAATTCTGACTGTTCACGTATCTAACTATAGTACTTAAATATAATATGTACATATATATATAAGATGACTGCTGATGACTACTTACTTCCAGCCTGACGAAGGGTAAACTAATTTGAACCTTGACGTCACTTCTTGTTTTGAATTCAGTCTTACCCCACCCAACGGCATACATCGAGAAGGAAGGAGGAGTGTTTTCTGGTAGTGTCAGGTCTTTGCTTGGTAGACAGATGGGACGAATGAAATCTAAAAAGTTAACAATTAAGTAAGAATCAAAAAGTAAAGAAAAAAAAAATAGATAAACGGTTCCCTTTTAACTTTTCAATCATAGGTGCCTCTTGCAAACATCTTCTGATATACTTAGAATTTAGGTGTTATTTACAAAGAAGTGAGGCTCGCTACAAACCTGTATATGGAGCTGTTCCCATAATCCTGATCAAACCAATATCGTTTCTCTTTAAAGGTTGGTTATATTTCGGATGAGGTATGGTCTTCTCGATATTGTAACCGATTGCTCCGTCAGTGCAGTCCTCACCACCTCCAGCGGCTGCTACGCAGTCCATACCTTCATTTGCAGTATCGAATTCTCCGAGGCGGACTTTCTTCCTAAAAAATATATTGAAAGTTGTAGAAACTCAAAAAGATGTTAATGAAAGAGACGGAATAAAAGTAAAAGAAAAAAGTGAAATAAAGTACCCTGCAGTTGTTTTTAAATGGTTGTTGAACAATTTATCAGTACACTAGCGACCCATTTGAGTCGATTGAGAAAAAAGTAAAAAATATCATCGGTAATGATGCACTCGTCAAGTCAAAACACCAAAGCCTGGAGCATCAACGCCGAGTTGCTAGCCTGTCGATTTTCTCATTCTGTCATTCTCATTTCGGGGAGTATGCGCCAGAATTGCACAATTTTATTCCGGCCACCTCGATTCGTCCTCAGGCTACCAGGCGTACGGCGTTACACCCTCTGTACATGGTGGACGGGATGACCCGTGCATACAAAAAGCTTTGGGAACACGTTCATTTTGCTTACAGCTAAGGAGTGGAATTCTCTGTCACAATCTCTTCTGATAGCTACAACCTCTCAAACTTCCGTCTGTCTTTAAGTCAAGCGTGAATAGGTTTCTTTTAGGTAAATGAGCTCTGTCGTCGACCACATGTCACTTACCATAAAGCGGGATAGTGCTCAAACGCGTGCCTGTTTGTTTTAAGAACACATTTATAATGCGTACAGCCAAGGAGTGGAATTCCTTGCCGGAGTCTGTGTTTCCAGATAGCTACAACTTAGGGGTCTTTAAGTCAAGAGTGAATAGGCTACTTCTAGGCAAGCGTGCTCCATCGTCGACCACATCATCGCTTACCATCAGGTGAGATGGTGGTCAAACGCGAGCCTATCATTAATAAAAAAAAAGCCTATCAATACTAGAAACAAGTTTTTAATGAAAAACATTTTTTCATAGCAAGATTATAGAGCGTAGTATACATATCTATATAATTAATACTCATCACGACCTTCTTACGCTTATTACCGAGTTCCTATGGCCATCTTCCAGTTCCATTGATGATGGAACTGGAAGATGGCCATGGATACCGTCTAGCACCAAAGTGCTCGTCAAGACGAATCATACGAGCCCAAACTCGATGGGGTTTTGACGTTTAACTACCGAGTTCCTATGGCCACCCTCCGGTTCCATCACCAGATCAGCTCCATGTCATAATAATTTTGCATTGTCATCTGATTTACACATGCAGGCAAAATTTCAACTCAATCGGTAACTGGGAAGTGGATTAAATTTAATTTGCAAGATTTGGACCTGTACCATGACGTTTAAAGTAAGATTGTTTCATTCTTATTTCCAGTGTGGGTAAGAGATGGTGCTAGACAACCTGTATAGCACTGTCTCATACCCACACTAAAACAAGAATGAAACAATCTTACTTTGAACGTCATGGTAACCCCGTTGATTACAGACAAACATCGGGACAGCTGAAACTGAAAGAAAGCTTGTAAATTAGGTTCATCTTACGGTCTGGAAGTCGTAAGTATTTGTCCAGCGATGCAATGGGCCGCAGTTAGTACATATTTGTTGCTTATTAGAGATCCACCACAACTCAGACCTGTTGTTGAATCTATTATCCTTGTATACTCTATTAACACAGTCCAGGGATGTTCGTCAATTAAAGTTGCCTCACCACCTGAAAGTTAACGGATATTACGGTACTGCAAGGGTTAATTTAAAAAAAATCTTATAATCACAAATAAACTTTTTGATTTGATTTGATCATATAACATGAAAAAATTAACAAAGACATGCGAAATACGAAACATCCATGTTAGAGAATCTATGTAACATGATGATCATGATGCTTAAAGCACACACAATCATCATGTTTCATCGCGGCATAATAGCGTCATGCCGTTTACCGTCATGCCGTTTACCGTCATGCCGTTTACCGTAATGCCGTTTACCGTCACAGCGGCATTTGAGTCGGTTTTACTACCAAGCGCCAAGGCGCGCCAATAGATGTTTCAAATTCAAAAAGTACGAAGAGTTAAAAAAAAACCGACTGCAAAAAGTACTTATTACGCTTTAATTTTTTTTTTTGCGATCGGTTTGTTTATCTTTTATCACTAACCAACTCCAACAATCTTATTGCCTACAGCGACCATTTCACCACAGCATTCGGAGAGGGGGTCAGGAGGGAACGCAGTCAGCTGGGCTTGACAACCGCCCACCGCGGTCGTATACTTCACTTTGATCGGAGTTTCTGGAGGGGGACCGCAACATACGCTATATGGTTCAGAACTCTGACACCTGAAAATAAATAAAATTATAATAAGACAGTGCGATTAGCTAGTCTTCAGTGTCGTAAATAGAGCGGTGCACGCGGTGCCCAGGTATAAGGCGCAGTTGGTTTAAGGGCGCCAATTCTTTGTATCCAGTCGTTTTTGTATTATTGTAGGGGTGCATAGAAGCTCGCATCGGGCGTATAAATAGCTAGTTACGGCTAAATTAGTTACCCTCGTATCAAAGATCAACAGTAGGTGGTCACACACAGAGCACTCGAGAGTCTCCATACTCTTTGAGTGAGTAGCTGTATTTTTTTTTGTGTAAGTACTGGTTTATAAATTTGTAAATTCAGTCAGAGAATTTTAATCAATGCGTGGTGTCTAATGGTTTTGGAGATTTATTTATAGTCTTCTTCCAGAATACACGTTTAGTTTTTGTTAAAAAATGTTTTTTTTTTACTATTTTTGTTTTATTCTGTATGCTTTTTGGCAAAGATCTTCTCCAACACCTTCCAATCCTCTCTCTTCCGCGCCAGACTAGTACAGATTTTTCCAGATATTTTAATCAAATTATCTCCTGAATGATTTTGAAGATATTAAATATCAAATCAAGGGCTCGTGGTAAGTCGATTGACAGCAACATTTTATCCCCTATTTAGCTATTACCATACTAAGAAATGCAAAACAAAAATAAGGAAAAAAAAAACATCGATTTCGGCTTGATGAAAATATGAAACTCATTATTCTCAACAATCCTACGACCGATATTTTTACACCCTGTATACATACTTAGAGTTTTGCACGAAACTTAAATTTTCGTTCGACACTGGTGGCTTGAGCATGTTCGAGATATGCTGGCAGGAGTAAATACTGACACACTTGCCGACCTCGCCGTTAGGAGTGCGACAGGGTCCATTTAAACCATCACCTGGTTCAGCTTGTGATTGTTTTGGACAACACACCTGCAAAGAAATAGGTTATTCAGATATTGTGAACACCCCGGGGATTTAGACGTGTAAACGATTTGAAATTTAAAAACTCTTCGTTTTGTTTTGTTTTATTTTATTTTTTTATTATAAAAACATTTCAGAACCTCGCTCCATGGTTATTTTATTGGCAATTCATTTTCTGTACACTAATTTGAAAAAAAAAATTGTTACTGCATGTAGCTGAAATAATGCACACTCTTATTTACCCCAATTAGAAAATTAAGTTAATCGTTAGTTAAATGTACGTATTGTTTTTTTTTATTATGTGTAGGTAGTGTTTTTTTTTTAAGAAATCAGTTATTCTAATATTGTAGTCAAAAATATAGGTACTACATTGGTAGTATATCGGTATTTGGTAGGTACATAATATATAGGCACGCATATTTATGAACATGCAATTAAGTTTTATCAAAAATAGCTGAAATCGATTCAGTATCTGATTCTGAACATAATACATCTAGTAGGTCCGTTTATTACGTTGGATGCTATTTAATATAAAACAATGATCAAGAAATCAACCAATTCGTTTTTTTTTAACGTGATAAACATTTTTTTAATTTGATTTCATACTAAACATTTTCGAGACATTAGCAAACAGCTAGTCGATTCTTCACGTGACCAAGGGTAGGGCTTTATTTGGCCAACGAATCAGCATCAATTACCCATGGACAGCCATTACCTTTCAAAGTAGCTATGCTGCCAGCATTCTGGGCTTTTTTCCCATTGATAGCGACATGGATGAACTTTTTAACCGACTTCAAAAAAAAGGAGGAGGTTATCAATTCGGTTGTTTTTTTTTTTTTTTTTTTTTTTTTTATCATTATTTTTTTTTTTTTTTTTTTATGTTTGTTACCTCAGAACTCCGTCGTTTATGGACCGATTTGCAAAATTTTTTTTTCCCTTTATAGGATATGCTTCCAGATTGGTCCCATTTTTTTCAAAATCCAGTTCTGATGATGGAATCCATGAGGAATCGAGGGAACTCCTCAAAAATTATAGGCAACCCTATGGTAATTTTAGTATTTTCATCAAGAACTTAAGCATTTACAGTCAAAAAGTAACATTTGATGAAGTGGAACTGATGAAGAAGACCAGAAATGGTCAACGGAACTTCATACTCAAATAGATATCACATTGAAGATATAGTTAAGCGACTATGACAATACAAATAAATGAATGATTCTGAATAGTTACGTTGAAAATGGTATCATCGAAGTGATCTGATGATGATGATGGAGCCGGAAGGTAGGCACTGGAACTCCGTAATTAATCAATGTAACCTAGCCGTGTTTGGACTCATTAGAATTGTCATGAGATGCACTTTGGCTATAAGGTACTATCGAACTGATCTGATGATGGAGCCGGAAGGTAGGCACAGGAACTCCGTAATTAATCAATGTATCCTAGCCGTGTTTGGGCTTATTAGAATTGTCGTGAGATGCTCTTTGGCTATAAGGTACTATCGAACTGATCTGATGATGGAGCCGGAAGGAGGAAGGTAGGCACAGCAACTTTATAATAAAACAATGTAACCTAGCAGTATTTGGGTAAATTGGAATTGTCATTAGAAATAGGCACTCTGTTTATAAGTGTATCGCAACTAAAAAGTGTGAAATAAAAACTTTTTAGAAAAAAAAAATAACCGACTTCACTAAAAAAAACACTAAAAGGATCAAAATAACTTTAATTTCGGAAGTCGGTGTTAAATAAGAAACAAACAATACCGAGAAACACCGACATCCGAAATTAAAGTTATTTTGATCCTTTTAGTGTTTTTTTTAGTGAAGTCGGTTATTTTTTTTTCTAAAAAGTTTTTATTGATGTAGGTACTAGCTTATTCTGTGGTACTATAATAGGAACAATTAATTATTTTTATATGTTTGTACTTGCTCTTTCTACTATTATTTTCAGTTTGTATAATATTATCTTTTAAGTCATTTATTAGTTTAGTTGTTTGTTAGTTATAATTAGATAATTCTTTTTAAGTATGTTAATAAATTGAATTTAAAATTTAAAATGATAGTAAAAATATGATAATGATGATGAATTGATGACGGTTTACTTACTTTAGGAACCAATGAGCCTTCTATTGACCCACATTTTGACTTCTGGAGTAGGACCACATCTTGGTTAGTTTTTTTCGGATTGTTGATTATGGCCATTAATGGTTTGCAATCCGTGAGCGTTATACACTGGCCACTTTTACCGTCTGGCGTCTGGCATGGTGAATCTGTAATCATAACACTTGGATCATTAAAAAAACAATCAATTCAAAAGATTTTAATTGTTATTTCCCATGGAGAAGAACCGGCCAGAAACTCCACGGTTAATAATAATAACGAAGTATCGGCCAGAAACTCCACAGCCAATAATAATAATAATCTTTCCGACGGAATACCAAATTTCGTCCACGTGGCTAAAGATTAGCAAAGTACGCAGAAGATATTTCAGTTCATAAACGTGTGCGCAAACAAAGGTGCAATCCCTGTTGCTTAACTCACAACTGTGGAGATATATCACGAAGGACCAGCAGCTTTACGTACTTTCTGAGGCACTGCGGTGTCAGATCACCAATTTCCCAACTCTAAGCTGCCACTCACACTGTCATAAAGTAAGTGGCAGTGGGCAGCGCACATTACTCGCAGAATGGATGGCGCGGCCTCCAACGAGGGGGACCGATGATCTGGTGAAGGTCGTGGGAATCCGATGGATGCGAGACGCATAGGACCGGTCGTGACACTTGGGGCAGGCCTATATCCAACAGTGGATTTCTTTCGGTTGAAATGATGATGCTGATGATGATGAGATGCTACTAATGGTAAAACCCAAAAGCACTTATTGTCTGGTACCGGAAGTCACAGCGTTGGAAGGTCTTCCACAAAGTGGACCGATTACCTGGTGAAGGCCATGGGAATCCGATATGTGAGACGCACAAGACCGGTCGTTGTGGCGACGCTTAACAGAAGTCTATGTCTAGCAGAGGACGTCATTCGGCTGAAATGATGATGATGACTTACTGTCTTACCTGAGAATTGAACCTAGGACCCCACGCTCAGCAATGGGGCTTGCGACCTCGATACCAATGAGGTGTTTACTCTTTTAAAGAATGATTGAATTTTGTAATGTTTCCATTTTACAGATGTAGGTATGAGAGGACAGTGCAGAACAGTCAACAACTAAGTAAGTACATAACAAAAATGAAGTCGACAGTGTTTTTTCTTACATTCTCATAATAAAAAACTGGATAAGTGCGAGTCGGACTCGCGAACTCAGGGTTCCGTACAAACCTAAGTACCTATGAAAACAGTTCAATTCACGAATTGAGTTTCGAAGGTTTTTCCGAATAGCAAAAAGAGTTTTTTTGTGACGTAACTACAAACAGTCTTCAGATTTTTTCCTATACTTGAGCTATGAGACCTTGCTTCCCACCAAATTTCAGGATTCTAGGACAACGGTAAGTACCTTATGAATATAACTCAGACGTTTTATTTTTTCACAGCTTCAAGGGACCGCAAACCTGAGTATATATATGGTTTTAATTTCAACTCAATACCTCCACGCATTCCCGAGATAAAGGGTCTTGAGACCAGACGGACAACAAAGTGATCCTATAAGAGTTCCGTATTTTTTCCTTTTGAGGTACGGAACCTTAAAAAGCTGTATTATAAAAAAAGTTAAACAGTGTTAAAAATACCTACCGTTAAAACAACTAAAAAGTTCAAAACAAGTCCTTTTAAGCAGTCTGATGCAGTTGGTGGAATTTATTGTAGTTCATTTATATATTTTGACACCATCAACTGCGTCAGACTGCTTAAATTGACTTGTTTCGTACTTCTTGGTTTGTTTTTTGTGGTTGGGTTTTTTGGCAGTCATTTTTTTTATTTCCTACATTTTAAAGAATAATACTTTTGAAATCTCATAAAAAGTTGAAGGGGAATCGTTTGTCTTGGTATGGTCATTTTTTTATTTGTTTTTTTGGTTTTTTTATTTTTTCTCTTTACAGAGGAGGGATGAAACGCATGTTACTAAAAGTGTAATGAGCATCCATGTGGATGGATGGAGAGGGAGAGGGAGACCAAAGAAAAGATAGATGGATTGTGTGAAGAGTGATATGAAAGAAAAGGAATTTAGTGATAGCATGACGAGCGACAGAGCAGACTGAAAGAAAAAATCGTGTTGTGCCGACACCAAATAACACGGGACAAGGGCAAGAAGATTATGATGATGACTTTTGAAATTTCTCTCTCTTCGAGTCCTTTATTTTGATACTATACATGACCCTTCTTCTGGCGTAGTAGGATAAAAATGAAAGTAAACATAATTAAGTAATAAAAGACATAACCATACCATACTAATAAATCTGACTAGATATATGTCTATAAAAATCATTAATAAACTTTGAGTACAGTAGTCTAAATAATGTAAGATCACTGCAAAAATAACGTCAACGTTGGGTATAGACGTAATACAGTCATGTCTTGCCGGGAGAGATGATTGAATGAGCTGCGGAATTATACGAAATGGTTACGGCGGCCCTGGAACGCAATGAGTAACTTAAGGAACACGACTGGGTTTTAGTCAAAGTCTGGGTAAAAGTCTGACACACCCTCTCACTTCACCCAGAGCGAGAGAATTTATTTGATGATTTCCTATCCCAAAAAAAGGCTGCTAATGAGAAATACCTAACAGAAAAACCGAAGAAAACTCTGATTTAGGAAAAAACTTTTAGAAAAAAAACCCTCATGCTCAACGGTTGCATCAACAACCATTAGACGGACATTATTTTCAACATCTGCCGTCAGGACGTGAATTGCAATGGCCTATATGGAAAGCACTAAATCAGTTACGCATTCAGGTAAGCCGCTGCAAACACAACTTGGTGAAATGGAGGTTTATAGACCCGTCGGATACGATGTGAGTGCGATGTCCCTGTTCAGAAAATGAGTCACACGTTAGAGTGTCCCAAGTGCCTATGCACTTGCACTTTGGAGGACTTAATGAGTGCTACCGATGCTGCAGTGAACTTAGCCATCTACTCAGGGCCCAACATAGACACGAAAATAAGAAGAATTTTCGAATTCACTTGCTTTATCTACTGACAGGTTCTTATTTTAATTTTAGTCAGCATTTGTAGATGACATTAATACTAGCTACTGGCTTCGCCCGTGGGAAAGCAGTTTAGAAAATAATCCGAATGGAACATATTTCCAGGACATAATTAACACGTTTACCCATCAAAACCTTGCTCCTTGCTACCCTTTTACGCACAAACGATTGAACGAGAACGAGTAACATACAGAGACACACACACAAACTATCGCCAATAAAGTATTAGTTTTCGATTGATGATTCGATGATATATGTATCTGAGTATGTAGTAACAGTAAAAACATCGCATCAGGAAATGACATCAGGCATAATCTCATCAAGGATCTGTTGAGGAAATGATACATTTTTTAAAAATCACTTGCATTAGTCTCATTGGGTTTATCCAACTTGCAATAAATTTAAATTATGTATTTTATAAATATTGTCCTGTTTATCTTTATACATTGGAACTTTCAGAGGAAAAATTCAACCGCTGGAAATGAGACCATGAAACTTATTGCAGAAAATTCGTCATTTCAATTTTAAATTATTCTTATGGTTTTCGTAATCATCAGCCGTAACCGTTATTATTTTTCCTCAAAAACGTTAAGAAGTAGATTTTTTTATGACTACTTAATTTATTAAACCTTAGTCATAAGTTTAAAGTTATAGCAGAAGCCAAAACCCTGAGTATTAAGGTAGCCATACACGCTAGGGTATACCTGACAGGTTTGCCTGTACAGTTGAGTTATACAGGTAAACCGGAGCGTGTATGTTGCACAACTGTGTAGGTTTCCACACAAGTTAACCTGACAGGTATATCTGTGCAGGTAAACCTGTCAGGTGTACCCCAGCGTTTATGGCTACTTAAGGTAGCAGTCATAAGTGAATATTATAAAGGCGAAAGTTTCTATGAATGCATATTATTATATATTATGTTTGTTACTCCTTCACGTTCAAACGGCTGAACGGATTTGGATGAGGGCCGTTCAAGTATTACTTAAGCAGATATTTGCAATATTAACCCCCGCCCCTTGTCAGCAAAAAAAAAGCAAAGCTTTCTCCCCATGCTTACGTAATTATTGGTACTACATGCATTTTTCAATGTGTTCTAGTTTCTTTATTATATTTTTGGATATAACTAAACAACATAGACAAGCATTAGACAAGTGAATCGCGCGCGGTAATTCCCCTACTCGGTTCTTTTACTCGGTTTGGGAAACACTGATATGCGTTTCGTTTTACAGACATCAGGGTTGCTATACGTGTTCAAATCAACATCGACTAAATTTAGTAGAAAATCCGAAAAACTGAAAAAATATAATACTGTTGTCGTAATCAAATCAAATATAAGCAAAGACCCCCCATCATGACATTGAGAAATTGACATTGAGCGTCCTATGTAGCACATATGATGCTTTTTATACCCGGAGTATGTTCCCTTGGAATAATTTTCAACTATCACACGGGTGAAATTCTTGGCAGAAGTTAGTGTTAGTATCTAAGAAATATCTTCGAGTGTAGTGAGTGGCTAGTTTGCATTTCGGGGAGTATGTAAGTAAGAAAATAAGTGGGTATTTTGTCAGCTTGATAATGTATTTGTTTGCAAAATAATAATTATAATGGAAAATGTTATTATTTGGTTAACTATATTATAAACCCAGCTGACCCATTTGATCCCGGAACTTGGATATCCTAACTGCCACGTTGGGTTGGAAAGGAATGGCGGGGCTTAATGAGCGACCAAACTAAGTCCCCGTTATTCCCTTTATGTTAGGTTCCCTTTTAACTCAAACCAAGTCCCCGTTATTCCCTTTATGTTAGGTTCCCTTTTAACTCAAACTAAGTCCCCGTTATTCCCTTTATGTTAGGTTCCCTGCATACAGAAATAGTTAGTATCCATCGGCTTATCTTACTAACGACGATCGTCGGCACATTACCTGCTGAACATTAGCAAATCAAAGTAAATTTTACAGTTTGCCAAAATATGAGAAAATCTTAATTATGATTTGCAACTTAATTTTTAATGTTGGAACAGATATTTTAATTTTCTATGATATTAATTTTAAGGCTGCCCAATGTGGAATTACTTCCTGATAGGTATTTGCAGACCAATAGAAACAGCTAATTCACTTTGTTTGCTGATAAAATACATGTTGGAGCTGGTTGATTAAATGATAAGTAATTAAAATACGTATTATTTATAAACAAGCAAGATACAAGATACCTCAACCTTTACCTGTCCGTTTTTGCATAACATGTTTCTGAACGTTTTCCTTATAAGTATATTATTAACGATTAACAAAGATATGGCATTTATTACTATTTTTTTGAGTTGGGAAATCATCAAATGACTTCGATAGCGATAGGGAATGTCAGACTTTTACTGACTAAAACCGCACCTTTGTTCCTTCAGTTGTGCTTTGCGTTCTAGTACCACGGGTAACCTTTTTGAAGTTGAGCCATGGCCCTAGTAGGCTTAGACCCTACTGGGGCCCTACGGTTTTGCTTATATCTCTTAAAGGCGCTCGTGGAACCCGTGTTATTTTAGTTGTCTTTTACTTTCCAGGGTCGCGGGGATTCTTTCAAACAATTCCTCAGACCTAACCACATAACATCAGACCTGTATTTCACGAAGGGCTAGGCTGTGGCACAGCTACCTATACCTAGTGCCCACCAGGGCAAGGGGTTGTCCAAAAATTTGACACTGAGCGAGAGAAGATATTTGATAATATCCCAATTAAAAAAAAATCTATAGCACCCCCTCACTTAACCAGCATTATGTTTAAATCCCATGCCATAGTTGGCGGCCAGGGCGTGGGAACGTTCGACAAGGTACCGTGGCCCTGAAGGAAGGACGTAAAGAGCAACAGAAGAAACACAAGTGGGTTTTATTCAGTGAAAGAGATCCAGAGGAAGTGTCAAACACTTCCTCTGGCTCCACCCTGAGCGGGGGAAAAATTACATAGTTGGAAGCGTTATTACTATAAACTGAGAAATTCATAATTTAAAGTCCATTTCTTTTTTAAACAGAAAGAAAGAATTGAAAAAAACGTTTATTCGTACCTCACACATACAGTTGAATTACAAAAAGTATGAAAGCATGAAAATAATAACTTTAAAATCGGTGCAGGGCCAAAAGGACCGACACACTCAAAACACACACAACAGGACGTTTAAACCGCACTCATCGAAAGACTAGAACAATTTACCTGCTGCGGTCTAATATTTACCATAGAATCGAATCCTTCCCATGCCCAGCAGTAGTGCTTGCAACCACTATAACAACGAAGCAGTAATAAAAACTAGCAAAAAAAAAAAACTTACTTCCATGAACCAGAGCCACACATGTAGAAATAACAGCAACCGTGATTAAAAACATTTTTGTACTTAAACAATTTATATTTATTACACTTCACACAGAACCCGTCAGAGTCGGACCATAGTAGATCAGCTCGATCCAACGTTCCGAGACTGACTGGCGTATTACTGTGGGGCTAATTAGATGAAAAGTTGCATTAAAAGTATTTTGTTATGAGGAAAATATTCTAATTTTGCGAACCGGTATCCATTCTTTGTTGATCGTTTTCAAGATGAATCATCAATCAAAGTCTATTAAAATTAAAAAAAAACGATCTTCCCCTATAGTACCTAAGTTCAAAAGTTGAAAACCATTATTTTCAAGATAGTTTTTTATAGGTACATTTGAAGCAATTCCATACGGTGTTTATGTGCGGAAATACTGTAGTTGTGTAGTTGTAAGCTCAATAAACATGGATACATACATATCTACAATAAACAACAAATATCCAATAGGTACATTTTTTGAATTCATCTAAGAAATAATAGTCTTAGGTTATATTTTATATTACGATTATATTTATCAAGGTAAAAATGATCAGAGTTGTTTAAGTACATCAAAACAAGTTTGTCTAAATGCCATTGACGCTGTTGTAGAAGTAGACACAAAAAAATAACTAGTAAAAAAAAAAATTACCGGTTTACTCATCCTAGTTCTACTTGAACTACAAATTGATCTTCACAAAGCCGAACAGTCGTCATATAAAAGTTCACACACATGTAATTGTATGAAACCTGAAATTGGAGACCAATTTCTTGGAGCAATCATATAAAAAGTATAGCATAATCAGACAAAATGGTTAGAATTGGTAAATTGTTTTAAGATTACCTGTAAAATAGAAATACTTGCAAAACATATTATTATTATGCAATTACTTCGATACTTACCCAAACATAATTGGGACATAAAGGTTCTCTAAAGACTTGTAAATCATGACAAAAACAGTACGCCCAGTATACTTTGCCTTCATTTTGTTGATGAAATTGTCATTCTTTGATGATTTGATTTTCCGTTGGATTTTAATAAAATTTTAAATACTCAAATGCGCTCATTAAATAACTACTGAATTTGATCTACAATAAGTCACTGTCATTTAGTTTTCTGTATTTAGTTTTCTGTATTTAGTAAGTTTTTAAACATCACTAGAAAAACGTTGCCAGCGTTATAAAACTTGCGAGCACAAACTTACTCTTCTTTTTTCAGAGCTGGCAACATAGAAAAAAAAAATAATTGACGAATCCTAGCGTTTTCCAGCAAGAGCCAAACAAACCGATTCCGACCGATGTGCTTGTCTGTCGCTTCGCCAGGTGAATGCGTGTCTCCTAAACCTTAAAATCGGATGTTTGTGTATGAAAACAAGTGATAATAAATGTTTTCATGAATGAATGTGCGCTCAAACGGCCTAGTTATAAATAAAATCGAAGAACTAGTAATATTTTATGTGCATTTAAGTGATAAAACGACCTTATTCCCCTGTGTCTAAATTACGAAGAGGGCATTCATGTTTATAAATATTGATTTGCTACAAATCGTGTTTTCTAACGTTTCTATTGTGTCTCTAAACGTGAAGTGAGATGTAGGGAATATAATAACGTGTAAAATAATCTTTGTATACGAAAATGCAACAGTTAGTCCAAACTTACATGGACGCGATCGATGGTGTAATTTCGTTCTTGATTTGATTGTGTTTTTTTTGTGAGTGTGTGTTTTTATGACAATGGAGGGGACTACAGAGAAGGATTGTTCTCCGTTATGGAATCTGTACCAGCAGATCGTGTCGGACATGAAGGTAGGTCACATTGGCTGATTTTCTTTGTACACGCGAAGTGAGAACCGGTCGCGTGCCCCACATTTCCACTGGGAAGTTGTCCCGGTAATCTGTTGGTGCTGAACCGAGTTTGTTTGACGCTCCGATAATTACGACTGTACAGTAGTCTGAACGATTTGTATGATAAAAAATTTTAGAGGGTAGTTTAAAAAAAAATGCTAGATGGTTGTATCTTTAAATAGGCGACTGGTAAATAAAACGATAATATGAATTTTACTTTTTAAAATAAATTGTTGTCTAAGGCGATGACCTTATATAATAATTAATAGGACGTAAGGAAGATGTTCCTTACCTTCTTAATCCACCAGAGCGAACAGGCATCTATTGGGCTTGATCATTCTATACATTTTATGAGATGTATATATGATTCAAATTGCTCTAAAAAGGGAGTAATCTACCAAATCATATTTTGGTAAACTTTGCTTGACTTTCTACAGAAGGCTTTCAATCACAGGTAGGTACTTTATTTAATATCACAGATACTAAAGCAGGCACTCCATGTCAAAACACTGTTGAGTAGACTGGAAACCAAAGTTAATGTAGTTGAAAAATTGCTAGGCTTATTATCACTGTTGGTGTCAAGAACATGAGATCCGAGTCGTACAATATTTGGAAAATCAAGTATGTATTCTATTCTAACCCAATAAGAGAATAAAACTTGTGTGTAGGTCTACTACACACATCTTTTATTCTCTTATTGGGTACTGGGAATGATCACAAGTCTATTTACATAATATAATATATATAACTCAGGCAAAACAAGTTGTGGGCATAAAAACAAATCACAGATTAAACATATTTATTGGTAAAAATATAAGTCATTTACGAGTCACAATATTTTTCAGTTATTTAAATACTTGCATAAAATATTGCTATGTACATTAAATAAATAAAATAATTAATTAAAACATAGTAAAAAAATTAAAAATCATCATTCCACTGTCTCATTTCATTAAAATTATTAATTAAAAATATTGTATGTTTTTGACACTGCAGTTATGCAGGACGAACTGAACACAGCAATGTGTTCCCCAACCCGCTGGTCATCCTGAATTTCATGCATTAATTATTCTGATGCCCAACTAAAAATTCCAGCATTTCAAACATTACTTTTTTTTAATATATATAATTGTAGCCCAGGGAACATTATCCAGGTTACCAGTGTATGGTGGTCAGGGCACCTGAAAGAGGAATCTCCTCACAATGCACTCTATGTCCAGACTGCTGCTTTCTGGATCAAGCCCTTCATCCTGCAGTTACCAAAATCTGAGGATTCTGCTCCAACATCTGAGGAGGCTCTCGTTGGGCAATTGCCCATATCTGTTGGTTAAAGCTTGTGGTTACTAAGCCAATTATTAATAAATTATTCACTTTTGACTTTAAGACCCCCAGGTTATAGTCATTTCCACGTGCGCCTCAAAGAGGTGTTAGAAACTGTAGGGGCCCAGCAGAGTCGAAGCCTACTGGGGCCAAGACTCTTCGATTCTGAAAGGAAGACTCGGCCCTGGTACGAAAGGCAACGAAGGAACAGGAGTGGGTTTTTAGTCAGTAAAAGTCTGACACTATCTCCCGCCCCGCCCAAGAGCGGGGGATGTCATAAGATGATTTTCACAAAAAAAAGAGGTTATTGTCATATAATTTATAAAGAGTAACTATGGAGTTTTTTGTCGGTTCTTCTCCATAGGACACAACCAATTGAAACTATGCACTAGTTTCTATAAGTGCCCATGTAGGCCTGTGTGAAATGCTTGGTCCTTACGGGACAACCGGATGGTGAGCTACCCATTGCTCCCTTACCGGATAACCGGACGGCGAGCTACCCGTTGCTCGCCGTCTAGATCGCTCTGCGAAGGCCAACTCTCGACGCCCGAGGTGCCTTCTGCGGCGGCGGCTGGGGCGTGAGGATGTGCTCTCCCATGGTTACCGTTACGTTCACTTCCTTGTACTCATCTTCCGGAGCCCAAGACTAAGACTGTCCCTATGATATACTAAGTCAAACTGTAGACTAAAGCATGTGTGTGTTGTGGTTTAGATCAAGGCATTGAGTCCCAAGGTCTTTATTACAATAGTAAACAAATGTCAACGCAAAGTCAGCGTCAACATTTTAAATTACCATTCATTAGTAACTCAAATAAAGCTAATTTGAATGCATGTCAGTCATTCCAGTTGAAGTTGGTATCTATAAAATATATAAAAGCGAAATACCACTCACTGATTGAATCACGAAATCTCAGAAACTATTACACCGACAAACTTAAAATTTAGCAGGTAGGTTCCTTATAGGGTGTAGACATCCGCTAAGAACGGATTTTCTATTTTTACGCGTGTGAAACCGCTGGCAGAAGCTAGTATTTAAATATTGATTTGATCACGCACGCAAGTGCAGGTCTTGGTCCGGAGCGAGAGGGAATGGGATGCGGTCACCTCTTTTTAGCACATAGCATAGCATAATCAGCACTGTTCCCACTGCTGGGACTCAGGCTCTCCTCTCTAGGAGAGGGAATGGGCCGTAATCCACCACGCGGGCCCAGTGCGGGTTGGTGAATGTCACATATCTTCGAATTTTTGGTTCTAGGACATGCCGGTTTCCTCACGATGTTATCCTTCACCGTTTTGAGAGCAGTGATTATGAAATAAATTACACAAAGTAATGCGCCTGGCTGGGTTTGAACCCGCGACCTACAACTCGTAAGTCGGGGCCGTTACCACTCGGCCATCACTGTTCTCTTTGCTAAGTAGTAATGCAAGCGAAGGAGATGGCCGCAACCGTGACGGAACGGACATATTCACGCCCCAGGAGATGCCCTGGGCGTCAGGAGTCATAGGGCGATCCTCGGCTACCATAGGCGCTTGCGGACGTCGAGCAATGGGTAGCTCGCGGTTGTCCGGACCGTGCCCGAGCCATCGACGGCGTGTAGTGTTTTACGCGCACAAAGATGTCATCAAAACCGTAGGGGCCCAGCATAGCGGACGTGGCCGCTGGAGCCACGGGGAATTTCTGAAAAAGAAAGCCGTGGTACTAGAACGCAATAGGCAACTGAGGGACACAAGTGTTGTTTTAGACAGTAAAAGTATGACACGATAGAGCTGGAGAAGTCATTGGTTGACTTCCCACCTCAGAAAAAAAGTTGTTTTGAGCTAGGACTACATTAGGCCGACGCACACGTGTAACACGCCTGCCCCCCTAGCCAAGTTACGATCGTTTCGTTCGCGTGAAACGCCTCGAGTAGGCCACGCCTCCGATTCCTTTGCTCTGACTTCATCTCAACGCTCAGTTACATGGTCAGAACAAAGGAATCGGAGGCGTGGCCTACTCGAGGCGTTCGACGCAACCGAAACGATCGTAACTTAGCTAGGGGGGCTGATTTGTACGTAGAACGACGTCGCGTGGCGTAAATCAAGTGTAGCTCTACAAGTCTAGTCTCTATAATAAAATGTATGGAGACCGACGCGCCCAGATCGGCGTGTGTAGCATGCGTGTGCGCAGTGTATTTCTAGCTTTAGTCACTAAAAGTCTGACACTTCCCGCTCCATCTTAGAGCGGGGGAAGTTATTTGATGACTTCCCACCTCAAAAAAATGTGTGAGTTAAACGTTGCGGACGTTGATTGTTCGAAAGAGTCACCGCGCCACTGGAACACAAAGGGCAACTGAAGGAACACGACGGGTGGGTTTTAGTCAGTAAAAGTAGTCTGCGGCGGGTTCCCATCGATCTCTTTTTATTAGATATCGATGCAGGTTCCTAACTCCAAGTAATAAAAAAAAAACTGGGTAAGTGCGAGTCGGACTCGCGCACTGAGGGTTTCATACAAACTTACATATTATATTGTAAAGTTCAATTCCCGAGTGGAGTCTCGAAGATTGTTCCAAATCGCAAAAAAAGATTTTTTTGTGACGTAACAACAAGTTTACTGTTTTCAAATTTATTCCTATACCTGTGCTATACCCCCATGTATGTGTATATGTGTGACCTGGCTTCATGCCAAATTTCAGAATTCTGGGTCAACGGGAAGTACCCTATGAATTTTGATTCCCTTGAGAGTGTCGAAATACAAGTTTTTTGCGACATAAACGACCGTATCTTTTTTTTCGTTAACTTTGATGTTTGATTTTTTCACAGCTTCAAGGGACCGCAGACTTGAGTATATGGTTTTAATTTCAACTCGATACCTGCACGCGTTCCCGAGATAAAGGGTCTGGACAGACAGACGGACAACAAAGTGATCCTATAAGGGTTCCGTTTTTTTTCCTTTTGAGGTACGGAACCCAAAAAATACTGTAATGCGATTTTCGCTTCGCAGTTCGTCAATCCGCGACCCCGTTGTCACATAAAATTGCTACTGCGCAACGACTCGTCTCGTATTCCTAGCACCCCTAGTTTGAATTCAACTTACATAATTAAGTTTCAATACATACAAGGTCTTTTTGCTCATTAAAGACAAATGTTTTATGGTCTGCATTTTAATCTAGGTATTAAAACTAAATATTCATTTAATTCTAGGCAGGCAAAGCGACTTTAAACATATTAGATCACGATACCTATTGCTAGTGATGATGTTCTGTTTATTATTGGCGATGATAAACTAAGAATTAACCACCAAGAAAATACCGGGTGTCTTTTTTTTTTTTTTTTTTTTTTTTTTTTATTCTTGATAGGTTCGCGCTTGACCGCTAACTCACCTGATGGAAAGCGACGATGCGGTCGACGATGGAACGCGCTTGTCTTGGAAAAAACTGACTTTTGTAGATGCATGCCGTGGCCAGATCATAGAAATTAATCACTTCATGATATGACTAACTAAAACTGGCCAGGGGGGCTATTGGCTAACTTTTTCAATAACAGTTGACAACTATGTTTAGTGTGCACTAAACTTAGTTGTCAACTGACAATTTCATAAAATTGGTATTACGTATCACACAAGTGACTAACAAACTACGGTGGAAATGTGGTGAATTATAAAAAAATACGGTGCCTATTGTGACCACTCTAAAATTTTATCGACTATTATACAGCTTCAAAAGCTTACACAATCGCAATTTTAAAAGTATCGATACAATAACATCTGTCAAAACGTGTTACGGTGGCTATCAAAGGCACCAGTGGCTAATGACGTCACTGCGGTTGGTCACTGAAGATAGGAATTACGAAACTAGCTGTTTGACAGTTCAATGATGCACATTGTTAACAAGTGATCATCACTTGAACTGTCAACAGAGTTACGCAATAGCCCCGCTGATCGTTAAACGTTAACATTTGATGATATGTAGATCCTCGTTTGGCCACATCATTAATTTTGGATTTCTACGATTATTACCTAAAGAAAGTAGGCCGAACGACGATTGACATATCATCAAAGTTCAACGTTTAAAACGATCTGGCCAGTTTAACTTGACCATATCATGTAGTGATCAATTTCTATGATCTGGCCACGACATATATATACAATGCGTTCCAAATAAGAACAGGATCGGTTACCATGTTGTGACGTCAAGTCATACTGTCAAATCGAAGAATTATTATGGTGAGCAAATCAAGAAATTTTTAAAATTTAATTTATTTACGAACTGTGAACGAAAAAATTTTAATCAGAATCCAGTTCTTCAATTTTGCTCATCTCTGAGTTCTTCAAATTTGCCAGATTTCTTGTGATTTGATAGTATGACGTGACGTCACAACATGGCAATCGATCCTATTCTTATTTGGAACGAATTATATCTAAGTATGTACAAAATCAGAAACTGAACTTATAGGAAAATTCCATTTTGAAAATAAGATACATTAAAATGTCGTCCTTCGGGGCTCTGGCACTCTACAAAGCGATCTTTAAAATTCATGAAAACGTGCCTCAGAAGTTGAGTAGGACAGTTGACAACTAATGTTTTCCTTCAATTCAGATATGGTGCGCCATGTCATCTTTTGCCATCGTGGGACGTGGGACCGTATTTTTTGAGACGTCTACAAGCCGATTGTTAACAGTTAATTCAGCCCGTATACTTATACAAAAGTTAATCTTTTTTTAAGGTTGTACCATCAATAAAAACCGGTCAAGTGCGAGTCGGACTTGAGCACAATTGGTTCCGTCCGTAGCAAAAAACGGCAAAAAAAATCACGTTTGTTGTATGGGAGTCCCACTTAAATATTTATTTTATTCTGTTTTTAGTATTTTGTTGTTATAGCGGCAACATAAATACCTACATAATCTATGAAAATTTTAACTGTCTATCTATAACGGTTCATCTTGTCTGGTGACAGACAGACGGACAGCGGAGTAATAGCAATAGGGTCCCGTTTTTACCCTTTGGGAACCCTAAAAAGATATATATATATCGGAGTTCCCTGATAGCTACAACCTAGGGGTCTTTAAGTCAAGAGTGAATAGGTTACTTCTAGGCAAGCGTGCTCCATCGTCGGCCACATCATCGCTTACCGTCAGGTGAGATGGTGGTCAAACGCGAGCCTATCAATAATAAAACAAAATAACCAATTCACAATTCAATTCCACGCATTCTCGAGTGTTTTTTTTTTTAATTTTTTGTTATAGGTATTTTATATTCGATCATAATACTTAATGTTTTTTTAAGAAAATGAAAAAAAAATCTTTATTGCTCAACTATTTTTGGAGTACGTTAATTGATAATTGAATAGGGGGGCATCGCGGATTTTTGCCTTTTTTTAAGCAGTCGAAAGAAAAGAAAAGAAAGAAAAACATTTTATTTGGCGGAACAAGGCGCGAATTTAGAACTAAGTAACAAATTATAAGTATATTATGTGAAAGAAATATGCGCCATATCCGCGCAAAACGGCCGAACGCTCAGCATAATGCCGTGACCACACGCAAAATGCAATGAGTCTACGGCGCTGGTTAGACTGGACAGTGATCACGCTTTTTGGTCATGACACAGCCTTAAGCAATCGATCCATATTGAAATACTCCAAACAATATTAACCAGAAATAAATATGCAATAAGCATTGTGATGATGTCATCACATTCTTATTTAGTCATTTGCAAAAATTATATCATCGTCCAAGGTTAACGAAAGGTCAAGTTGAATTAAATGAACAACCAAGGTTTTGTTAACAAGTAAATAAATATTGGGCAAGAGATCAATAAAGACAGGGTAAATATAAAACCGGGCAAGTGCGAGTCGGACTCGCGCACTGAGGGTTCGGTACAAATTTACCTATGAAAACAGTTCAATTTCTGAATTAAGTTACGAAGATTTTGAATCGCAAATAAAGTTTTTTTGTGACGTAACTACAAATTTACAGTTTTCAGATTTTTTCCTATAATTCTGCTATAGGACCTTGCTTCATGCCAAATTTCAGGATTCTAGGTCAACGGGAAGTAAGTACCCTATGAATTGATTCCATTGAGAATGTCGAAATATACGTTTTTTACGACATAAACTGCCGTTACTTATATCTTTTTTTTTCGTTACCTCAGAAGTTTGATTTTTTCACAACTTCAAGGGACCGCAGACCTGAGTATGTTTAATTTCAACTCGATACCTTCACGCGTTCCTGAGATAAAGGGTCTTGACAGACAGACAGACAGACGGACGGACAACAAAGTGATCCTTTATGGGTTCCGATTTTCCTTTTGAGGTATGGAACCCTAAAAATGAAGACAAAAAATCACACTAATATTATAAAGGTGAAAGTTTGTATGTGTGTTTGTTTGTTACTCCTTCACGCTCAAACGGCTGAACGCATTTTAATGAAATTTGGCAAACGGGATACTAGCAAAAGCAAAAAAATAATGTCATGTTTTTGTGCCGTTTCTTTGCGTCGTATCGATTATCATCATCATCATCATCATTTCAGCCGAAAGACGTCCACTGTTGGACATAGGCCTCCCCCAAATGTCGCCACAATGACCGGTCCTGTGCGTCTCGCATCCATCGGATTCCCGCGACCCTCACCAGGTCATCGGTCCACCTTGTGGGAGGCCTTCCAACGCTGCGTCTTCCGGTACGTGGTCGCCATTCCAGAACTTTTCGTCCCCATCGACCATCGTATCGATTATACGTGTACCGATTTGTAGCTTTTTAGCCACTATTTTTTTTTTTTTGATATAAACCAGTGCTTGACTGCGATCCCACCTGATGGTAAGCAGAGGTTATTAAGCACTTATTAGGTTTTCGGAAAAAATACCGCTTTGTTGAGCGATCTTCTACTATGAAAATGTAACATGGACACGAACATGACACCGAAGTTGGGTGACTGGATCTGACACGCTGATACCGGGTCATTTCAGAAATCCTTCATTTGTGGAACTGGAATTAAATTTAGGGATGAAAGAAGACTCATCTCCTCCTTCTCTATGAGCAAGAGTACTGGCTCTGGTCATCCCGTCCGATTCTAATGTAGCTTGAAGACTCAAGGCTAGAGTGAATAGGCTCTTAATAAACTAGTGCTCCTCGCGCCATCTACGATTTGCATCAGTGCTTAATATCAGGTAGGATCGTAGTCAAACACTAGATTATATCACTGGAAAATGTAAGTAATAGACAAAATTATACTTCATTCGTTCGAAGATATATTATAATTAACCAAGCAGCTCCCGGCTTGCGCTAGGCGACCCAATTCGCAGCTTTTCAGAGCCTAAAAGCAGAAACAAAACGCACCGTATCCGAGCGAGTATCTGTCAGTAACGTCAAATGTCATTCCATACGTTTGCGCGGCAACCAATACGTTTTACGTTGTGTTTTATTTGCTTTTTTACCAATTTAAGTAATTAAATAAGAGCATAGTGCTTGTGTAATTTGTAATGAAGTATGCCAAAACGAAAAGATATGAAATTTTAATACTATCTTCATATGATGAAAAGTTTGAAAAAAGGACGAAACGACGATAACATAGTACGTCACCTGTCCTATCTCTATTTAATTCTTTGATTCCAGGTGAAGTAATAGATTTATCTATTAGATTATTCAGTGAAGTAAGAGTTTCACGTACTTAACCCAAATAATTGTATGCATTGACACGATCAAACTCCTCGGGGTGTTTACGAGATGAACACACGAGCTGGTTTCCTTGTTCCATAACTTTAAAGGCTTTGCCATGGTACATTATACAGTGTAAGACTGTAAATCAAATGGGTTTCGAAATATGAATATACCTACTGACGCGGG
Source organism: Mythimna impura (assembly GCA_905147345.3). Classification (NCBI taxonomy): domain Eukaryota; kingdom Metazoa; phylum Arthropoda; class Insecta; order Lepidoptera; family Noctuidae; genus Mythimna; species Mythimna impura. Next base: position 4,837,283 of record LR990363.1, read on the forward strand.
TTGTGCACGTGATGCATTGACGCGTTTAGCTGACTCGGGATGTTTACGAGATAAACATACGAGATTGTTTTTTGCCCCACACCTTTGGGTAACCTCAAAAGCTTCGTCAGGAAAGTTATCTACAGTGCAAGTAAAATGGATTTTGAATATTGTACCTATGGACGCGAGTGATGTACGAGATACATTGGCGCGATCCGCTGACTCGTGGTGTTTACGAGATGAACACACGATGATCTTTACCCTTTGGTACATGGACACGGGTGATGTACGAGATGCATTGACGTGATCCGCTTACTCGTGGTGTTTACGAGATGAATGCACAATGGTCATTACCTTTTGATAAAATCCGACAGGCTTTGCCTAGGTACACTTTGGTACCATAACAGGGTCAATAGTTTTAGGTTTTTAGACCTTGTATTTAGGATGATCCTCAAGAAGTGGACATTAAACTAGATATCTGTTGTATCATCATCGGCTCCAACAGGCACAACCCCAACTGTTACAGACTTGAGTATAACATTTCCTGAACTAGCATCTGAGCTAGTCGTTGAACCAGTTACTATATTTCCTGAAGTATTACAGTATTTATATCTACAAAACCAAATGATTTAATGGCCTGACTTAATGAATGACTTAACCCACATCTAGAATACCATTTTTGGAAATACTCAAGGAATATGAACAAAAACTAGATAAAAATGTGTGTAATAACTGTTTAAAATAATATAGAGATTATTGCCTCAGTCAGTAATTCACTGATAATACAAGAATATACTGATACAAAAAGATTAAATCAGAACAGAATCAGTTGGGATTGGGAATCAGACCCTATCTAAGCTTCACAGCAATGATGGCATAAATAGGCTGAAACTAATTTTCCCAGTTGATTGATACTGGAAGAGTTTTAATAGATTTGCACTTCACATAAACAAAGATATTGTCAAAGATGTTGATAGAGACGACTACCTGCGTGGGAATACTTCAACAGAGAACATTTAAAGTCCTAAAGACATGCCACAGAAGCGGCAAGCTTATTATGAAGCCAGCCTAATCTTCAACTGTAACCCGTCAGGGAAACTGGAATGGTCCATCTTGGTACAACCAGCAAAGAATAATACCTAGGCCTGGACGAAAGTATCTGCAGTCCTCATATTAAACTATAACCAAGCAATTCTCGCAACACATCCAGTGTATGCTAGATCACAAAAAGTTTCACCACAGGCTCATGGTTGAAATTAGAGGTTAGTCATGCTTACAGATTAGCCCATTCCCTTCCTCGTTGATAGAGGATTTGTGGTAATGCCCCAATTTTGAAACACATCTGTGGATGTTCGGTAAGTGCATTTTTTCTTCCATAACTTATCAACCAAAATTCAACGGTTCAAAACAAAAATGGTTTTACAAGTGATCAATCAGGATCTTCAAGATCAGGGGCCAAGATGAATGCATATTTATGTATAAAACCATTCATAATTTACTGCCATTGAGCACAAATTCCCCATGGAAACCGAGTGGGAATCAACTTATATCCAAGATATTTTTTGGTTTCCCAACAGGGATGGAGAAGGGAGGTTTATTGAAACCTTTATACCCCTGAACAAATTGGTTCACACATCCAAATTTATAAGATGTAAGATAGTTGCGGTAGCTCTAGTGTACCCAGGAGATCTTATGGCAAAATTTGAATCCAGATCACAGGAGATACCTATTATTTCATTATGATCATTTAAAAAGAGTCTATTGCTGTCCCAAATGGGATTTGTTTTACACATTATGCATTTTTAATAGTGGTAGTTACATGTATATCTATGATCAAAAGTTCACAAATCAGTATGTACATCATCATCTTGATGACCTTTTGTGTATTGGTTCAGACTATATAGTCTACTACTATACACACTACACTATTCATACTAGCCTACTATTATATAATAAAAGGTTGAAAAATATTCAAGGAACAATTACTCCTTTTACAAAATACGCCATCCCAATCATGTTAATTATTTAGATTTTATATATGACACACAATGACTGATGTCACATACAAAAAATGTTGTTTCTGTAAATCCCTTAAAAATATTTACAGAAACAAATTTCTTAGCTTATGAGAGATTACTCACTTAATAGGTACATCAACTGTTGCATTATTTTGTTGCAACAACATTTGTTGTTGGTTGGTTCTATACTAAAATTAGAACATAAATACTTAGTTATAAGTAAAGGCAACTAAGATTCAAAATAAAAATTCATCCAATCATCAAACTAGACCTACAATGATGCAACAAGAACTGGGGGGGGGGCGCAATTGTAGTGATAACAGAAGTCCATGGATTCTGGAAAAAGGATAAAAAATTATAATTATCACATAAATTATTTAGAACTGCTTCACATTTTTTACCTTTAAAAATTCTATTTTGTTAAACATGAGCACTTACACATTTTGAGTGAGATTGATAATAGTTTGCTGTATCTTATATAAACCGAATGGGAGGAATACGGTATCAACAATTAAATAATATAGCCAGAAATATGGAGCACATATGGTGTGAAAATAATTAGATTTGTCTATTTGCTTCATATATGGATTCAAAAGACAACAAAGAGAGCAATTAACAATCTCATACATCTAACATAGAGTGGGAACAGAATATCTCTACATTTTAGTAGGTATATTGTGTCTCAGTTTGGTCAAACTGATTGATCTTTTCCCTTCTACAAGTAATACATAAATGTGATGCCTGTGTTTCCTGGATACCAGATTCAAAATACATTTAATTAGATGTTTTTTACTGCCTTTGAACATGATAATTTATTTCTTTTATGTGTTCTTTCCTCCATTTAGCCCAATATTGGGAAGGCAAAAATGAAAAGGTAATGTCATATTGACCTTCACAAGCTTGTCCACCATTGAAAACAATGTTAGTTTTTTCAAGCTGTTAGTTTTTATAGGTACTCAATAAAAAACTATTGCATTCCTTTTTTAAAGAGTGTCATCTTACACACCTCCTTACACTAATTTCCAGAATATTGACATGATGTTCTTCCATCAGCCATAGAGGTTACATTAGGTTACCTTCCAAATAATGCCTCAATTCAATGTTACTTATAGGATCTCACTTATTCACACAGTCTATACCAATTAATAAATTAATAGACTCATAAATTGGTCGTAATGATCACATCCAGAGATTATGTTAAGGTTTCTATAAAAATGAAATTGTCTAAAAAGTTAGTGAATTGGTTTGCACTTAGCAGAGCCCAAGTAGCACAGATTTATCATTTATAAAAATACCCAATATTATAGTTAATGAAACCGGTGTAAACATTTCTATCCTAGACACTATAAAAACATCTGGTTCTGGTTGCAGCGGACCGAACCTCTTATTTACCTTTATTTTAGTTTTTATTTTATTATTTTTATTGTTTTAGTCAACATACAAAAATAGAGCCATTTTCTGTAACGAAAATGCACGGCAAAACCTGAAATCTTCCCTGACACTACTTTATTTTATTACATTAGATACACTCAAGAGTATTAGGGAAGATAATACTCATTTAATACTCTCTTTGAATAACCCACACAAGCCAATTTCTTCGTCTACCATTAGTAGATGGATAATAATAATAATAATATATATATAATATATACTTTCTCTATGTGTGGCATAGATATTAGCGTTTTTTCAGGGCATAGTACAAGACATGCATCCACGTCGACTGCTAAAGCTAGGGGAGTATCATTAGATGTAATTAGGCAAACGGCTGAACAAACAGTTCTTCAACTTTTGCAAAATTTTATAAGTAATATACCTATTTCCAACAATTCATCTGAATTTGCTCATGCTGTGCTTAATGCTGAACAAAATATTTGCTTATAAATGCCTTAATATGTTTAAAATAATTATATATAAAAAAAAAAAAAATAGACATATATACTTATATAATATAAAATGTATAAGTATGTCAAAAAAGACTGATTGTCTCATATTACCATTATATTAAGTGCCTAATAAGTGCCTAAGAGATTTTGGTTCCTGAAATATATTTGTTGATATTAAAAATCTTAATTTTGCTTTAAGTTGACTCTTAACATCTGCTTGGTTAATTATAATATATCTTCGAACGAATGAAGTATAATAGATGATCAAACGAACTTACCTGTGATGTTCGATCATTATTATACGTAGCTTCGTTCGAAGATATAGGGAACCCTCCCTACCCTACCCAGCAAAACTTAAGATTTATCTCTAACTCTGAAAGAATGACATTTGACGTTACTGACAGATACTCGCTCGGATACGGTGCGTTTTGTTTCTGCTTTTAGGCTCTGAAAAGCTGCGAATTGGGTCGCCTAGCGCAAGCCGGGAGCTGCTTGGTTAATTATAATATATCTTCGAACGAAGCTACGTATAATAATGATCGAACATCACAGGTAAGTTCGTTTGATCATCTATTATATTTTATACTCGGAATACTTGCTGTACACTATACTTTCAATATTATATTATCTTTAATACAACGTTAATAGACCGATAAACCCAACGAGCTCCGATATTGGCTGTTCGCGCCGGATATCAGCTTCCTTTTGAATTTTAATACTTGTTGTTAATTAGCCACGGAGACAAGCAGCGACTATTAAAATTGTCATATGAATTAAAACTACTTCGAGTCAAGTTCCTACATGCCCAATCTTCCTGGAACATGTTAGTTGACACGGTTTGTTTTCAAGGGGTGACTAGACGGTTGCAAACTAACGTTCCAAGGTTCCAACCAAGGTGACATTGGATTGTGTTGCGGCTACATGGATGTAAACCACGCGCCAACACGTTCGGTGGTTGGGAAAACGCGCCTCCCAACCAAGAGCGTTTAAATTCACGGATTACAACTGCTGTCTACACGGATTGAAACTAGCAGGGTCACCTTGGTTGGGACGTTAGTTTGCAACTGTTTGGTCACCCCTTTAGTCTCCTCTGCACAGACAAGTTCAAGTTTATTGCTAAATAGCTTCTGCAAGCGGCTTCGCCCTCGTTCAAACAGTAAATTAATCCAAGGAAACATATTTATTTATTATATACTTACTTCATTCTCGTCCAACATATACCACAGTGTCTCAAGACGAAAGTCTATGACCAGTGCGTGTTGCTAGTGATGACATATGGTTCCGAAACGTGGTCGCTCACAATGGGCCTCATTAGAAGGCTCAAAGTCACCCAAAGGGCAATTGAAAGGGTTATGCTCGGAATTTCCTTGCGTGATCGAATCAGAAATGAAGTTATCCGCAGTAAAACCAAGGTTGCCGATATAGCACGAAGAATCGCTAAACTTAAGTGGCAATGGGCAGAGCACATTGCTCGTAGACTTAACGGCCGTTGGGGCCGAAAGGTTCAGGAGTGGCGACCGCGTACCGGAAGACGCAGTGTTGAAAGGCCCCCTACAAGGTGGACCGATGACCTGGTGAAAGTTGCGGGAATCCGATGGATGCGAGACGCACAGGACCGTTCATTGTGGCGACATTTGGGGGAGGCCTATGTCCAGCAGTGGACGTCTATCGGCTGAAATGATGATGATACTTCATTGTACACCCTTTAATGTGAACTGGATAAACAATATGCAAAAACTTAAGTGTACCTTCGGCCGTCTTATCGCACAGGGCAATCTCTTACAGACAACCTTAAGATGGACTGTACGAAAGGAGATAGATTTACATACTTCTGGAATAAAAAAGTATCCCTGTATGTAGGGTTGCCAAGTCTTCAAACCGAAAAGCCGGACAAACCAGCCAATTTAGCCGGACATTTGAGTTTGCCCGACAATTTTTTTAAAAGTCAAACTCGAATTATTTATTATTGACCATAATAGGTATATATATTTTTAATTCTAATGAAACAACAATAAAATACATTCATACAATAGTCCGCTTCGCTTACGCTAGCAATACAAAATAAATAAGGTAGAAGACATGACAAATCAAAAAAAAAAGGCCGGGCTCCGCCTAGTTTGGCCGGACGCGCAACTAAAAAGCCTGACCCTGTATGGCTTTATCCGGACGCCTGGCAACGCTACCTGTATGTGCTATTCTAGGACATGGTCTACCCATGTACCAAGTTTCATCGAAATCCGTTCAGCTGTTCGAGCGTGAAGGAGTAACAAACATAAAACACATTCACAAACTTTCGATTTTTATTAGTGTGATGTTATGTTATAGTATCACATCACATCACACTAAATAAAAAGCGCAAAATAAGAAGCGAATGGATGAGTGAGGTCAAAAGTTGGTTGACTTTCGCGGTAGTAAATTTAGTTATATTAGTATAACTGCTAGTGTAGGCTATCTACATAAAGAACCCATCAATAGAACTATGTGAATAAATAACTGTTTACTATTTCCCATGCAGAGTAATCATTTGTAACGATACTAGATCATAAAACGTAACTTGAAGCTGTCAGAATAAAAGCGCATTCATATAATATTGCAACAGTAGCTATTCTGGATAACCACCTGAGTATTGCGTGGAGTAAGCAAAAATATACTTGTATAGGCTTTTTATAGGACTACTTGTTCGCGTCGTTAAAATATGCTGTCACTGCCATAAGGTGATCGAGCACAGTGCAAGTAAATTGAGCATGTGAACAGAGGCCCTACCATGAGCCCTTAACTCGATCCATTTTACGACCTGAACTGAACTGTTAAAGGGATGGAGCTATATAGGTTAGGCGTGTGTAACTCTTTACTGAACCGACTCACTGTTCCGAAAGATTGGAACAGCAGTAATGTTTTAAATATATCATTTGGAACAATTGGAACACTAAATCACTCTTTATTTTACTGCAGTCTTTTTAAAATTCAAATTTAAACGTAAATCATGTAAATATAATTAATGACAAAATTCAATTAAATAAAACTGTTAGTGTATATGACGCAACGTAACAAACAGATCACGATTCATAAGTCGAGTGTCTGTGTTTGTATCTTTTGAGCCGTTGTTCCAAATGTTCCGTTTGTATCTTGTGAGCCGATGTTTCAAATGTTCCGTTTGTATCTTGTGAGCCGATGTTCCAAATGTTCCGTTAGTATATTTTGAGCCAATGTTCCAAATGATACACTGATATCACTGTTTCGGAACATTTCAGTGATTCAAATGCAAATGTTCCATTCGCAAAGATGACACACTTTGCCCACGCTTGTATAGCTCCATCCTTCTTTTTCGCTCGCACGACTGAAATTAACACGTCATACGATATAGTGAGGACCTAGTGCTTCATGCTTGATTTACATGTAAGGTGGTACTGGTTAGAGCGGCGGGATTGTTCGGAAGACTCACCGCGGTCTTGGAACGCAAAGGGCAAGCGAAGCGACTACCCGTGTGGGTTTCAGTCAGTAAAAGTTTGGCACTCTCTCGCGCTCCGTCCAGAGCGGAAAAAAATATTTGGTGATATTCCATCCTCAAAAGAAATCCCTGAGCAGAATAATAGAAAAAAAAAATGTGACATACCTAATAACAAATTTACAGATTTCAGATTTATTCCTATACTTGTGTTATAAGACCTTGCTTTATGCTAAATTTCAGGATTCTGGGTCAACGGGAAGTACCCTATGTACGTTTTTTGCCACATAAACCGAAGTATCTTTTTTTCTTGGTAACTTACAAGTTTGATTTTTTTACAGCTTCAAGAGTCCGCGTACCTGAGTATATGGTTTAAATTTCAACTCGATACCTCCACGCGTTCTCGAGATAAAGGGTCTTGACAGACAGACAAACAGACAGATAGACGGACAACAAAGTGATCCTATAAGGGTTCCGTTTTTTCCTTTTGAGGTACGGAACCCTAAAAACGCGCGCGGTGCGGCAACAGCGCAGCGCCGGTACCGCGAACGTTCGACAACTTGATGATTTTCAACAAGAGCACTAACAGTAATGTTTCTATGTCAGAGTCCATGGCTTGACTGATTTCGCGTCACTGGTATATAAACGTACGGCAGTTAGATATACTTTCGGCAGCGGGCCGATTGCGGGATATAACCAGCAGCACGGTAAACGTGCGGCAGTGGTCTGACATGAAACGTCTAAATTGAAAGCGCCCTACGACTCCGGCAGGTAATTCCGCTCCTTAGCTGTACGGTCAATGAATGGTTGGAATCTTCCTGATTCTTCTACAGAACTTTGAGTCACATTCACTGGATCCTAAAGAGAGGCTAAATGATCATTTAAATGTATACGTTGGTTCTTAGAAACGATTTCTGTCTTCAAGCAGCTGGCTGTGTCCTAAAAACAAAGCCATTAGTGCTTTCCATTGCAACCAGACTGTGACTAGACGCGTATACGTGAGTTCTTATCTAAATTGTATTAATTTCGATCTGGTATGATAGCAAATGATGTTTGTAGTTTCTGTGTCTTACTATCTGATAACGTGTCGTGTTGTAGGTAGGCTTGGAAATTACAATTCGATGGACCTCTATGTAAAGTCTTGCAAAAAAAAGTCTTTTTATGGCACAGATGAAATTGACACGGATCTATAATTTATTTTTCAATATCTCGAAACCCCGTTCTTATCCTTACCGCTCTTACTCACGCATTTTACTGTTTTCTGCACTAGTGCGAATAAGTGCGCGAACTCGCCCTCGCCACACTTGATTGTATTTATCGTATCTGGCTGGGCGTTAAGCGACCCCCGCGAGTCGCAGGTCAACCTATTTATTTTTTCGTAAGTGTATTGAAAAACGTCGTTTGATACACGTGATAATTTGTCACTGCAGCACTCGGCTCTATAACACTCTCGCCTGCGGCTCGGGCGAATTCCACCTCGGCCGCAATGACAGACTTTCGCCACCTGCATCAAAATGTACTATGTATTCGTTATTTGTCCTGAGCAAGTCACAAATAAACGTATTTCTTTATTTCAGTTTAGGGTGCAATTGCTTTCTCCATTATATTTATATTATATAATATTTATATATATATAAAAGGAGAAACTGACTGACTGACATATCAACGCACAGCCGAAACTACTAGGATTACGAGCGTGAAATTTTGCACAAAGCTTCCTTTTATGACGTAGGCGAGCACTAAGAGAGGATTTCCCAAAATTCACCCACTAAGGGGAGGCAACGGGGGTCCAAAGTTTGTATGGAGAAACTTACCTTCACGCGGGCGAAGCCGCTGTCAGAAGCTAGTATTTAATATATTATTCTTGAAAGTATACAAGAACGGCTATATTTTACTTGTAATGGTCTTAATGAAGTATTAATCCTTAGTAACAAAACAGCTATTGTGTTCACAGTTCGCTCGTTTCGTGCAGAGGGACAATTTAGATATATAACGCAGTTGTGGTAAAATGTGGTTTTATTGTTATTCATTTCGCCTTTACGTTTCGCAATATGATTTTTAAGGAGCAGTTTGGTGAACGAGTCTAGTGTTAATTTAAGGCTGTTATGATGTTCTCGCTGCTGAGACTCAGGCTTCTAGAAGAGTGAATGGGCCATAATCCATCACGCGGGCTCAGTACGGATTAGTCCCATGTCACATGTCTTCTAGAAGTTTTGGTTCTAGGATATGCCGGTTTCCTCACGATGTTTTCCTTCACCGTTTCGACAGCAGTGCTGATGAAATAAATTTCACACAGCAATGCGCCTGGCTGGGTTTTAACCCGCGACCTTACGAAGACTCGAAGGTGCCGTTACCACTTGGCCACCACTGCTCTGTTTTTATCATGCTTAAAAAGCACTAATTTATCTAAGTAACCGTGGAATTAACCATAAAATTTTCGTGTCGAACGTTCTGCGTCATATAGATTTATTTTATATTGTCAGTAATTTTAGCGTTTATCTGTCAGTTTCAGGACTTTATGCGGCCTACCTAAATGTCCTTTCTTTGATATTGTTTGTCGAGTCGAACGGCTGACAGTGTACAAAAACATACCTAAATCATATTAATCTACGCTAATATTATAAAGAGGTAGGTAATTTTTTTTTTGTTTGTAGGAGGTAATCTCTGAAAGTACTGGTCCGATTGCAAAAATTTTTTCACCGATAGAAAGCTGCTTTATTCCTGAGTGACATAGGCTATATTTTATTATGTATGCGGGCGAAGCCGCGGGCAAAGGCTAGTTAGTTATAATAATATAAAATAGGTACTAATAAATAATAGATATTATAATTATATATAATAATCGTTTCTAGCTCCTTTATTCAAAAGCATTCCACAGAATGTACTCTGCTGGTCAGAATCTCCCAAAACATACTCTATCTTCACAGTTAGCCCAGCCGACCTACTTTTTCCAGGTCTTGGCGCCATCCCACGCACCGTTTTGCAACGAAAAAGGCAAATATTAAACGTATCGGTTAAGAATAGTAAACTTTCTATTACATTGATTGTATGAACAGCACATAAACGGCATGTTATTCTATTTTAGGAATACGTGGGATTTTATGTGTTTAAACCGGAGATGTTACGAAGGTTCGATCCCGATTCTGTAACTTCGGAACTTCCGATTCCGATTTCGGTTCCGATTAATTTTAATCGGAACATATCGGAGGTATAGATATACAAGTTTTTGCTTTCCGCGCGGGGAACATCTCTCCCCTCGCGCCTTCTGTCGATTACTCTTTTTTTTATTTTGGTTATGTATTGTACTACTTAATGGAGTATTTTACGGTTCACCAACGTCACGCACGGCACACATGTGTATATTCGCACCACTAACTGCTCCGGTCGACTCGACTGACAGGTGTTAAATACATCATGCCAGTGATGCTTGAAACAAACAAAACAGCCAATACACCATAGTTTCGTATTTGAAATGTTGTGAATTCGCTCTTCACTTATCCGAGTTTTTAATTCGTTATAGTTAAGTGTATTTCATTTGACGCTTTCGCCTCCGCCTCCGATTTTGGTTCCAGTTCCGATTTTGCTTAATTCATTTTTTTTTTTTAATGATACCTAATAATAATTTATTTATTTTTCACAAAAATGAGGTACAGTCTTAACAGTTCACAATAGATAAATGACCAATTTAAAAAGTAGAAGAACCGGATATCTATAAGAAGAACGGTGTCCTGGCGTCCTAGCTAGGTTACATAGTAACCTGTATTAAGGTTCGCCAGCCCAAGATCCCATTATCACAGTTATTAAAAAATACAGAGAGACTGCCTACTATAGTGAAATTAATTACTAAAAAACTTAAGTTTGCCATCAAATGGATAGTGTAAGTATATGTGTTTGTACGTTTGTATTTATGTTTAGTGTAAGAATGTATGATATGAATTTAACAACTCCGTTTTCATATTCCGTTTCGCTACAACATCTTCCGTTACATCCCTAGTTCAAACTAAGCCTTATAGCTGTTAAAGCAATTTGTCTAAAGAACTTTCTAGAGAATTTTCCGTAGGTAATAGTATCCGGTGTTCTTAATAAGGTTTGTACTGTGTTGTTTACGAAATCACTGTCTCTAATTGGACGTCATGTTACAATCGATGTCGAAACCGAGTTCAAGTTTTATGATTGGCTTCAATGTGTATCCGAAATAGTGGTGCCAGAACTTATAACAATATTAACGACTAAGGCCGGAATTCACCAATAAAACAAATCTCGTTTTAGCGTTTTGCTCTTGTCTGTATTTTTCTTTTGTTGAATTTTTACAAGTGACACTAGTGACAGCGGTTAAACGCGATTTTGCGAGCCAAACGTTAAAACACGATTAGTTCTATTGGTGAATTCCGCCCGTAGTGTCAATTTCAAATCTTTTATTTCACATTTTACATGGGCGCCACGGAAATCTTCGAAAGATTTATCGTGGTCCTGGAATACAAAGGGTAACTGAAGAACGCAGGTGGGGTTTATACAGTAAAAGTTTGTCACGCCCTTTTGCTCCACCCTAGGGCGGGAGAAGAAATTTGATGATTTCCACGTCAAAAAAAAAGGCCTACATGAGCACTTATAAAACGTCAGAAGCTAGTGCACGGTTTCAATTAGCCGTTTCCTATGAAGAAGAACCGGCAAGACACTCCACGGTTAAGGTTAGTCCATAAAAAAAAAAAAAAATTGACTTTGCAATTGAAAAGAGCTTTAATTTAAGATAACCTAATTAACTCATCAGCTTAGGTAACAGAAAGAGAATTAAGAGATTTTGGGTGGCGTAGTAGGCCCTTGGAAGTTTCATTTGGCTCAGCTAAGCACCAGATTAAAAAAAAAAACGAAAAAGTACGAGTCGGACTCGCGTACTGAGGGTTTCGTACAAAGTGACCTATGATATGAAAACAGTTCAATTCCCGATAGAGTTCGAAGATTTTTCCGAATGGCAAAAAATATATTTTTTTTTTACTTAACTACAAATTTACAGTTTTCAGATTTTTTCCTATACTTTTGCTATGAGACCTTGCTTCATGCCAAATTTCAGGATTCTAGGTCAACGGGAAAATGCCAAATGTCGAAATATACGTTTTTTGCGACATAAACGGCTGTATCTTTTCGTTAACTCAGAAGTCTAATTTTTTCACAGCTTCAAGGGGCCGCAGACTGAGTATATGGTTTTAATTTCAACTCGATAGTTCCACGCGTTCCCGAGATAAAGAGTCTTGACAGACAGACTGACAACAAAGTGATCCTATAAGGGTTCCGTGTTTCCTTTTGAGAAAAAACGACTTCCTTCGCTTCCATTGTCAAGGTATCGTTATTGTTAGAAATCGATCCATAGAACAACACTCGTTACACCCTGATACCATCAAAAACCCTCCCCTTAACACTTACCTTACCAAAACCCGATACACGATGTGTGTACAAAACGTATTATTAACGGAGAAATAAATTATACATCGCATGCTCTATTTATTATAAAAACAGTTGCTTGTTAGCACGATACATTAGTTATTGGAGTCGTTTACTGTTGAAACAGGCTAATTGGGGTCTGAATTTATGTCTTAGAGACTTGCACTTCCTGGAGCTGTCGAAAGAGTTTAAATTCCACTTGGATTAAAGGAGACTGGACCCTTAGCAATGAGTTTAGTGAGCAGTGATTTAACGAGACGGCGAACGCGAAGCGATGCGGCGCGAATTGAACAAACGATTGATGCTGTACGTGGGTACGGTGCAATCCCGTAGCTTTGGCAGGCATACTGTCTATGAACTTCACATAATTATCGTCATTATCATTTACAGGCCCAATTTCCCTTCTGTTGGGCAATCCTCTCTTTGCTAGCGCCCCACGCTTCTCTACGGGTGTTTTTAATATAGTGCGGTTTTGAGCACACATGCGGGATTGCCCCGCACGCGTAACCCCCACAAATATCCATTTCATACAAGTATTTATTGTAATGCGTGGAATATGCAAGCAGGACGCTTTTTTTCGCAATATGAAATTTCCTGCATGCGTGATGTAATCCGCACGATATTAAAAAACACCCTGTCTCATTAAGGTCCGGCGGCAACAATCTCCTCTGTTACTGAGTAAACAGATCTCGAATGAACCTTTGAATTTTTCTAACGTTCATAATTATAAAAAATCTTTGAGGCAGACTGTTGACTATCACATTAAAACCTTCAAACTTTCAATAGTCTAACAAAGTGTGTCCACCAAACTTCATGATCACATCACTCTCTTTAATAACGTTCCCCTTTTAATAAGTAGCTAACATTTTCAATACCGTACCTCAAAGTTTCTACGTTCAATACTGCTCCCGTGTCACCTTGACCTTTGTGAGGGCAGACCTGAAGGGCGCACGTTGTATTGGCCGTCCAGACGTCGTGCGACAGTACCGACGGGAGAGTATTACATCTTTAGGAGATTACAAATCTATTTTAATGGGCTGAGGAGCTGTCTTTATTGATTTGAATTTTTGTCATGAGTTGATATTGTTTAAAACGTGGATAGGTTTTAACCGAATTCTCAATCACGGAACCGAATTCTCAATCAAGCCAGAAGCTGCGGGATTATTCGAAAGAGTAATTACCGAGGCCCTTGCAAAGGACAACTGAAGGAACACAGGTGGGTTTTAGCCGGTATAAGTCTGACACGCCCTGTCCCTCCACCCTAGAACTGGAGAAGTCATTTGACGACTTATCATCTCAAAAAAAAAAGGTTCTCAAATAGTCCTGCCAGGGTTGCGGGATTGTTCGAGACAGTTACCGTGGTCCTGGATGGCAAAATGTAACTAAAGGAACACGGTTGGTTTTAATCAGTAAAAGTCTTGACGCACCCTCTCACTACACCCAGAGTGAAAAAACTTTATGTTGTCATTTCAGTAATTCTTGTAAATAAATTGAAATAACGTTTTAGACAGAATTTAATTCGAAGACATGTGATATTCACCAACTCGCATTGGGCCCGCTTGGTGGATACGGCCCATTCCCTCACCTAGAGAGGAGGTCTTATTCCCAGCAGTGGGAACATTAAGAGACTGATTATGCTAATGCTTAACGTTTTAGAAGTTAATTTTCTTAAAGGAATATGCATGCATTTTTTTTATTAGCTAAATTATGCTTTTTAGCTCTGTCAAAAGATATAAAAAATAAAGAAAATATCTTCATCAACAACAAAGTTATAAGCTTCAAAGCTGCTAATATGAATGAGAAGTCCAACATGGTCTTTGACACCAAAGGCCATGACACCATTACGGTCGCCATAGAAAACGGTGTGTCGGAGAGAGACATATACGTTTGCTTTTCTACCAATTTTTAAGTTCCCGATTTCCGGCCACCGTAGGCGCGGGCTTGCGGACGGTGAGCTACCCATTGCTCGCCGTCCGCAAGCTACGACCGTCCGATAACCGTCAGGACCGAGCTCAAGTCGTCGACGGCGCGTACTATTTCACGCGCGCCTCAAGGAGATGGCAGTAACTGTAGGGGCCCAGCAGGGTCGAAGCCTACTGGGGCCAAGGGTCTGATTCTGAAAGGAAGACTCGGCCCTGGTACGAAAGGCAACGAAGGAACAGGAGTGAGTTTTTAGTCAGTAAAAGTCTGACACTATCTCGCGCTCCGCCCAAGAGCGGGAGATGTCATAAGATAATTTTCCCACTGAAAAAAACACCAATTTTTAAGTAAGTATTCTGTTTTTGTACATTTATTGATAAACTGGTTAGATTACAAATACTTTTTTTCATGCATATTATTCCTTATTACATTTAAATGAAACCTTCAACCACAAGAAAGGGATTACACGAAGACATTGCTCTCGTAATGCAATTCAATGAAGTAGCCAAGATGTTGATTCAGGCGGATCAAAGTACCATCTTGGCATAATACTTTCATCGCCTTTTACGACGCCAAAGGCTAGGCAAGTGGCTTATTCTTTGCTGGGAAACATGAGCTAATATTTTAGAATCTTTATTAAATGGCCACGCGGAAGATGTGTAGCTTTCGCACGTAAAACTGAATTCACAAGACGGACATCCTCATCCACTGGCTATATACGAAGTTCTAGACTTCGCTGCTGTCTTCTTGTTCTTCTTTTCGAATCGATGGTAAATTCATTAAACGGTTTGTGGCTTCATTAACTGCAGCATCAGTGACACTTGTTAAATCCTCCATGGTGCAGCTGTATGGGCAATTGGGCCACTCTGGCGTGTGGCTCATACTCTGAATTGGGGCACTCACATTGAGTATCCGACGGGTCTACAAAACCCCATTTCGCCAAGTTGTATTTGCAGCGGCCTGACAAAAAGAACTTCGCTGCTGTATGTCTTTTTAGTATGTGACTTTCGCTGGCAGGCTTCTTGCAGGTCTTGCTTGTTAGTTGTGAGCGACTGTTAACTATCTATCTTATTTCTACCCAGTTTCAAGAAAATCCACAAGTTTTTGCGATTCGACGTCCACTGTATCCTTCCTCGCGTAAAGTACAAATAGAGCTTCGCTGTCCATGTGATTTGCTTGCGTTTTGTCATTTATTTTTGTTTTCGTATAAACAATTGTAAAAGGTCGTAAAATTTCATTTAATTGATAATTATTTCCGCATATTGTTAGCCATGTTTTATTTGGTTTTAAATCAGATGTGCAAAGTTTTGGACAGTACCTAGTGTAGAAGTATTCCGGTATTACTTAATTAGATTATAAAATATACATTAGCCCGAAATCAACTATCGGGAATGTATGTCCGTACCCTCCTGTCAGAAGTATCATTCATAATTCCAACTCAAAAAGAACATCGGCTATCCACGGAATCTCGTATGCACGTGTTGAACCGCCTATTATAGTAAACTATCCACGACAAACGACTGATATTTCCGTGGTATATTATTAGGAGGACGCGTCCTGCACCCGGCATTTCCGCTAACGCTTACGCGGGGTATTCATTGGCCGAACTTGCTCGGGCCATGTTTGACGAACATCGTTACTAATGCAGTTAAATACTTTTTAAAACTATGCGGAACAGAGTGTAGAGTCCCACAAACCACGATTGAAAAGGGAGGATCCTCCGACCAGATGGATGTCGTGTCTGGTCCGGGCAACTGACCGATACTCGCGGAGAACTAATACCGCAATGCAGAATATTTCTTACTAAAATATAGCCTATGTCACTCAGGAATAAAGCAGTACTTCCAGAGATTACCTCCTACAAACAAAAAAGCATAAAAATAAACTTTACCTCTTTATAATATTAGTGTAGATTTGGCTACAGATGTGATGCAACTGAATTAATTTCGAAGTCGATTCCGCTATTAGATGTTTTATGGTTTGCTTCGTTCCCCCATGCCCATACGGCACATGCTCTTCAATCTAACGAAGATACTCATAATTACTTTTTAATTATCTTTTTGCACCACGCTTCGCTTACCACATGTAGGTAACTGGTTGCAAAACTCGCGTAATTCGCTTAATTGGACCAGCAAACGAGTTCCATCCATCCGCTTTTTACCAGAAAAAACCAGTTCTAATCGCGAATTTTACGTCAATTCCCAAGACACTGTCGAAGACTATTTGGATTGGACTAAAACGTTTTTGCTATAATTAATTTGTGCTAGCTGTTTTTCGGTCGCTGAACCCAGCTGTGCAGTTATTGCCGTTTTTATGAGGATTTAAAGCCCAGAAGTATTATTTAGTCTAGATTTACAATTAACTGATCGTTGTTGTTCGTGGCCATGTTTTTGTTTGCTTCTGGTCTGGTGGTTTCCATTCCGTGTTCGTTCCTAGTTATGCTAGATTATCTGATGATTTAGTGATCGTTAGATGGAATTGCTTATGAATATATGAAGCTAGGCATCTACTGTTAGTATTGAAGGTCTAAAGGGGTGACCAGGCGGTTGCAAACTAGCGTTCCAACCAAGGTTTGTGTTGCGGCTGCATGGCTGTAAACCACGCGCCAACACGTTC
The DNA here is from genome assembly GCA_905147345.3 of Mythimna impura. NCBI lineage: Eukaryota > Metazoa > Arthropoda > Insecta > Lepidoptera > Noctuidae > Mythimna > Mythimna impura. The sequence continues at coordinate 4,854,580 of LR990363.1, forward strand.
GATGGTTGGGAAAACGCGCCTGCCCCTAAAAAATTAATATTGCTGTCTGCACGGATTGAAACTAGCAAGGTCGCGGTCGCCTTGGTTGGAACGTTGGTTTGCAACCGTCTGGTCACCCCTTTAGTGTTTATCTGTCTAGCATGATGCACCTATTCTTGTTCATACTTAGGCCTCATTTCATGTCTACCATGGCTGCTTTACAAACTTTATTAGTGTAGTCTAATTCTGTGACGGTGGCCAATCTCAACAGTACGCATAAGAAGTTATAGGGGCATTTTCTGTTCCTTTACTCTCATAGTCCGATGGGACGGTAATTCGACACGACTGCGGATAAATAAGGCACAAGACGAGGCACGGAGGTGTTACACCACAAACTTCCAAACTTCGAACTGCTACAGCGTAATTCGTAATGAAAAAAACCCCAAAAGCAGTTTTTGCTTGACCCGGAAATCGAACGTGAAATCCATGTTTAGAGCATTCGCGCCTCCAACAAAACGCACAGTAACCTAAGTTCGACGTGGCTTCAATTTAAGCACTCTTTATTTCAGTATCTTCCTGCCCTTGTCCCATGTTACTCAGGTTCGAAGCAACACGTTTTCTTCTTTAATTCTCCCCTGTCTACCGTCCTACTATCATCTAGGTACTCCTTTCATTAGTCACTTTATCGTCATCATAATTTTCCTGCCCTTGTCCCATGTTACTCAGCTTCGAAGCAACACATTTTCTTCTTCCATTCTCGCCTGTCTACCGTCCTACTATCATTCACTGCCTTTCATTAGTCACTTTATCGTCATCATAATCTTCCTGCCCTTGTCCCATGTTACTCAGGTTCGAAGCAACACGTTTTCTTCTTTAATTCTCCCCTGTTTACCGTCCTACTATCCTCTACTCCCTTTCATTAGTCACTTTATCATCATCATAATCTTCCTACCCATATCCGGGTACTCGGGTTCAACGCAAAACGTTTTCTTCCTCCGTTCTCCTCTGTCAACCGTCACGCCGTCGTTACTATGTGCTTAACTTATTCATTATCTGTTTAAAAACTTAACGAACCGAGATATTAAAGATTAATCACACATTCTTCCATTCCTTCCTGGTTTCGTAACGTTTTAAATGGGTGGTTCTCACAGCTTCGAACCACAACTCCGAATCATGCAATCTTGTCTATTTCAGAGTTCAAATCCCGCCTACATTTCATAAATATGCACCTTTGACAATTATGTCGACGCCCCCTCTAGAGAAACATGGCAAACGGTCCTTAATCTTAGAAAATGATGTCATAGATATTTCGAAATAATTTAATTAGGATAATGAAGCATGTTGACTGGATATCGTTCATTGAGACTACAGCTAAGGAGTGAATTCCCTGCCGGAGTCTGATTCCTGTCTTTAAGTCAAGAGTGAATAGAAATAGGCTACTTCTAAGCAATCGTGCTCAATCGTCAACAACATCATCGCTTTTTATCAGGTCAGATAGTAGTCAAGCGCGAGTCTAATCATACGTATTAAAAAAATTAAAATATATTGTTAGAATATAAAGGAAAGGGTTGCGTAGAATCTTAAAAGACTAACCATGAATTTTTGGGTCGGTTCTTCTTCATAGAAAACGGCCAATACGTTTAATAAATGCCCATGTAGGTAGGGTGCTAACACCCTGTCTACTATGCAGGTTTATGTGAAATAAAAAAAAATATAACTTGACTTGAAAGACTTGGATTGCACTACGATGGCAGTCTCTAGGGTTAATAGTTTAAAAAAAAGTTTAATGTGAGCTGTCAGGAACTTCAGTGTAATTTAAAACTCTAGGTAACAAATAAGATACATAACATTATCAGCCTTATAATGTACTCACTGCTGGGGTTCAGGGACAAAATATATAGGTACAGAAGTCTTATCATGTATGTACTTCACTTTTTAACCGACTTCAAAAAGGAGGAGGTTCTATGTTCGGTTGAATGTATTTTTTTTTTATCATATCTACGCTCGGCGGTCGCGCTAGGGTTGCCGACCTGTAGCGAGATTCGCGCGCGCCCGGGTGCGACGACGGCTGCGCGGGCGGCCTGCTCGCCGAACAGTTCCTATCTTTGTTTACCTTCGGGCGCTTACCTACCTACCTAACTATTCTGTTACATTAAAACGAACCTTCGAAATAAAAGCAAATTCCTACATACTTATCTGAAATAACTGGTAGCCTAAAAAACGATAATTCGCCATTCAATGTTGAATTTAAACAACTGTCAAATAAAAAGTAGTTTTTTTTTTGCTTAAAAAAAGTTCACAGATGCGTGTCTAAAGCGGATGCACTCTCGCTCGCACTGGTCCGAGCGCTCCGAGATATCGTGTCCGTGAGCGGTGTCTATGTGTGCGTTACTCGAGCGCGCTTTGTATGTGGATTGACTTCTGTACATTAGTGTTCTGTGATTCAGGCCTCCTCTCTAGGAGAGAGAATAGGCCGTAACCCACCACGCGGGCCCAGTAAGGGTTGGTGGACGATTTTTTTAATTTTAGGACATGTCGGTTTCCTCACGATGTTTTCTGATGAAATAAATTACATAATGTTCCTGACTCATAAGTCGGAGCCCTTACCACGGAGCCACCACTGCTCTCTTATTCAATGCAATAAACAAACGTTATTAATTAGACAACTTTGTTTCGTCGGCGACGTAAGCTTACTATTCCGTAGACATAACAAACGCACAATAACTCCTCTAACTACCACGCCAGACAATACCTTACAAGCTTATATTCCAAACTGTATTTACGTTACAACTTAGGAACCCAATTACACCATTTCCAACTAGGCAGACGTTCAATCGGTCTTTGTACAAAGGCGTAAGGCGTAGGCTAGAGTGAAGCGGTAGCAATGACGTTTGTGGAAGCGGCTAGTATTAGCACCTCAACGTATGGTAATTATCATGGCTGCGGTTTTATTCGAAAGAGTCACTACGGCCCTGGACTGCAAAGGGAAATTGAAGGAACACACACAGGCAGGTTTTAATCAGTATAGACTTTTACTGACACAGGTCCCGCCCTGAGTGTAGCGAGAGGGAGTCGCTACACTCAGGGCGGGAGCTGTCATTTGAGAAAAGGGAACACTTACCACACACAACAGACCACTGTCAGTCCCACACTCAGCCACAGACAGTTAGTTTTTCGTGTGTGTGTGTGTGTGCGCTAGTGTTGTTGTGTTTGTGTGAAGTGTTGTGAAAAGGTGTCATCTAAGAGGATACAGAAGCAATGCCATCAATCAATCTTTAGTTTAGTTTCTATGACATCAGTCTTCATTTAAGATGATTTATTAAAAGTGTTCGAAAATATCATTCGAAGTTACTCATATTGAGTTATTGTCACGGTCATAGAAAATCGATCAATATGAAGCAGTCAAAGTTTTCGAAGGTCAAAATTAAGATATATTCGTAATTTCAGGCATTATACACATTATTGTGGACTCACTTATACGACAGACAGTAATTACACTCATGAACCAGTGACTGTATTAAGAGCATCCAACCCGAGATACATTTTCATACAACCGCTCTTACGTGATTATGATGTTATTACATATCTTTGTCAAGATGCTTTGGAAACACTGATATCTTTTGGATATTATCTAGGTTTCTATTGAAATCAAAGACCTCTGAAAATCTGCTATTTGGAAATTTAGCCCTTCATAATGTAGGTACTCATAAATTAAAAAAGTCCAAAAAAAAAATATTTAGAAACCTTGCACATTTAATCAAATTTCTGAATGACGGAAACTCCTTTCCAAAAACTTTTAAAGTTTTAAAAAAAGAGCATCCAGGTGAGCTCTCTATTTAGCGTTACCTGTTTTTTGTTATAAGCTGTAAGTCCTCCAAGCTGTAATAAATAAATATACATTGCGTCAGATGAACCAACAAGCTTTTAAACCATGTTCTAGTTGAAGATACACGGGTCGGGACAGGCTTCTTAAATTAAATGCGCTACCGACCCAGCACCCGCGGAAGCCTATCAGCCTGTACCCTCACTAAGTCGGCAACCCATTTCCATTGTCTGCTGCAACGTCCTAGTTTGAGACCGGTGCATGTAGGCTTCGGAACAGGTTACGTCTTTGTAAGCTTTAACTTATTTATCACATCGACTTTATTTTGGTCTGTACGGCTGTGAGTTTGACCCTTTCGAACTAGCTGTTTAACTTAAACATGGTAAACTAGGTTTGATTTAGGAGTATGGAAGTGTTAAAGTCATCAGATCATTGTTGCAGTGTGAAGAAGAGGTGGTGATAAATCTTTAAAGTTCCTTAACCTTCTTCTTTCGTTTTTGTTCTGCCTTTGTCTCTAAGTTCTTATTTGATGTCTAAGTAATCACCAGATTGTAGAAGCTGTTAGACCAGCTCTCCAAACTTAAATTTGCAAACCGAACCTGACAAAACACACCTTGACCGAAAGTCGTTTCGACTTAAAGCCTCTCTCAAAATTGTCTTCCACGAAGTCATCATTTTCTTCTACGAAGTCACCAATATCTCGTTTCTCATACCAATGACACACCAATATGTCTTTCGACTACGTAACCCTCTCGGTTTTTTTTCTGTCTTTGTTTCTAAGTCCTAATCGTATGTCTGAAAGTAATCACGAGATATAGTAGCTGTTGCTTAGAATATAATACAGTTACTACCTTATGCAATTTTAGACCTATTCTCCAAACTTAAACTTGCCCTTCAAACCAGCTTATGAGTTACTATAATTTGAACCTGAGTCTGTCGAAACACTCCTTGAACGAAAGTCGTTTTGACTTCAAGCCAAGTTACCATTGTCTGCCACCATGTCTCGTTTCTCAAACCGGTGCCATTCAACTCCAAGTCTCCAAGACAGGTTGTCTTTATATGTTTGAACTTAGTCATATGACTGACCTGTTGAATGTAAGTACTGAGATAAGTAGTCTTTGATAGTGGACTGATTTCTTCGGGGATTTGTGTCGTTGAAACTGATTTTTCTGTAGCCTTGTTGGTTTCCTTCGCTGGTTTATGTACACACAAAGCTTTAAAAAAGAAAAGAACTGATACAGACAGACGATAGAAAAGTGCTGCTTCTTTCAAAAAAAATTCTCTTAGCAGACCTGCGACCGGAGAGTTGAGAGAGAGAGAGAGAGATGTAGACACGTATGACTATAAAAGTTTTGGATGTATGATTCTACCATCATTTTCTCAATTCATAAAAGGTATCTAGATATATTTAATTTGTCCACTGACGGAACACATTAAAAGCGTTGCAACAACAAAGCACAAACGCGCACCAACATACGTTGAAACAGTACAAACAGGTTTAGGCTTTTACTGACTTGAACGTAACATGTTAGATGTCCTGCAGATTTACAGAGTATTGGTAATAATTAATCATATGACATTACGATAAAAATTTGTTTTCGAAGCACTTACTTGGCATCAAAATATGAAGCTGCGTATCTTTTTTTTTTTTTTTTTATTCTTGATAGGTTCACGCTTGACCGCTAACTCACCTGATGGAAAGCGACGATGCGGTCGACGATGGAACGCGCTTACCTAGAAGTAACCTATTCACTCTTGACTTAAAGATTCCCGGGTTGTAGCCATCAGGAAAAACATCTACTACGTAAACCTGAAAAAACACTTATTTCTCATCTTACTCAACACAGCTAAGCAATGGAGCAAAAAACAGAGGGAAGACGGCCCAAAAACCCATTGAATTTAAATAATATATTCGTTCAGAAAGTGTAACAGAGGTTCGGTGCCGTGATCGCCTATTGAATATAATACTAATGGCGTTGGGGTGTAACGCAGGGGTGTGTATTGATTTTTCCAATGCAAGGTTAGGGTTACATTTGCACTTTCGTTTTCGTTGGCCGAGTGTTTTGGTTGTTGATATAGTTTGTTGGTTAGTAGAAATGTAAATGCAATTGGATAATAATAAACACCGTAAGATTGTGATAAATCTTGCGAGTGTAAGTAAGCTCTCGAAGTATTATGAATAGACATCGAGATATAAGTACTAACGTACTAGAGAAGACACTGTAAATTCCTACTTTGTCTCGATCAACTGCGGCGATCGCGCCGCACTTTGTCGAAGAAAACGCGTAATTGCCGTGATTTACATTGCGCTTAAGACCTTTTTGCCGAGAATAAATACACTTCCGCAGCAAATCTAGCGCTGTGGTAAATTAGTTACGGTTTAGACGAATTGTTATTATTTTAGCGCTGCAGCGAACTAAAGATTCAAATTACGAAAATAGGACAATTCAGTTATTTGACGTAGCTTCTCTAGTACGTTAGTACTTATATCTCGATGTGAATAGATCATTTCAAATATAATAAATGTTATATATGTATAGGTATTCGAGTCTTGTTAGACTTAGAAACGAAAGAGTTTACAATTTTACGTGATTTCCCTAAAATAAACTAACGATGTTTCCAAATATCCGGTGCCATCATATTTTCCTATGAATTAAGACAGTTTCTTGTAGATTTATCTGTATAAACTCTTGGCTCAATGTAACATACTCTCATGGGTCTGTGTTAGTTTACCTGTACTTTCAGCCGGGTGATATTTTACTCAATTTCATCTTTACTTTGCCTTTATTTTTATCAGTAGCCATTGTACCAATCTTCACGTTGACTAATTCAGTGTTACTTTTAGTGTCAATTTGCCACTCTAACGAGCACTTTTACAAAAGTCCATTGGTCGTTTAATGAGTACCTAAGATGGTTTCTAGTAGTATTATCCTGTCTGTAACTGCTCATAGTTAACGAGTGATTCTAAAACAGTGAATTGTCAGTTTCGGTGCAAATATGCATTCTGCACAACCACTATACTCAAATTTTAGCTTTACAGCTGGTGTTCAGTTCATACAGTGCGTTGTTGTGTTTATAGGTTTATACCCTTAGCAGTGTCTGTTTTAAAAAAGTTGGTAACTCAATTTAGTGCTTCACTTGACATAATGTCCTATGTCTCCTAGTTGGAGCAGAGGGCGTCCACAGTAATCCTCCATCGAGAACTGTCTTGAGCACCGCGCTTCACCTCGCTCCACGTCATTTCGTTGCTCGCCGCTTCTGCTCTCTCCAGGTTTGACGGGGACGGCCACGCTTTCTTTTTCCTTGAGGATTCCAGTCCAACGCTTGCTTGGGTATGTGATCGGAATCCCTTCGAAGCGTGTGTCCAATCCATCTCCACTTGCTTGATCTGGCTTGAATTTTGTGCTATAGGTAGCTGTTATTTCTTCATTTTACGTCGATTTTTGTCATTCGTGCCGATCTTCACGTTGCTCAATTTGGCGTATCAATGAATCGTAATTCGCAGAAAATTTTACAATGCACATTTTGTTACTCATCCGTTACTTATCTTTGTAATCGATGAAAGTAACTCGGAAATTGGTTTGGTTACGTGACTATTACAGTTCTTATTGTCGATTTATATTGAATTAATTTCATTTTAAATATTTTATCAGTTGTCGATATATAAAATTGGTGCTTAATAAACGGGAGGTCAGTATGTGTTTATGTTTAATGCTCCTTCTCACTCAAACGGCTTAACGGATTTTGATGTAATTTTGCATATGGTAGACCATGTTCCTATACCAGAGCATGGTAGGTATCTACATACAAAATCACCAAAACAACCCTCTCAGTTCAGCTAACCTTATTGAATGACTTTCATATAATAGCCGCGAATTACGCATTTCGCGGGCTGCCCTGGTTCTTCCACCTTACGGACCCCCAGGTGGTAGCTAGTCTAGTTTATTGTTTTATCTTCTTTTTATTACTGTGCCTAAGTCGTCTCGAATTCTAATTAAATTCGTCCTTCAGCTAAAACATCAAAAATCCATTTAAATGTTTGATCTCCGCGTACACCTTTCACACAAACGTTCTGCACTTTTTGCAAGAACAGTTTTTTCTCCTACAAATTGTTTTTTCTAAACATCTCTTGCCATTGAATGCCTAACATTGAGCTCGGAAATCGTGAAGGTTTGGAATGATTTTAATTAAATTATAATCTATTGTGAATGAAAGGATTTGGAAGAGGGTTTTGTGGGAGTGGAATTCCTTGCCATGCCTCCTTGCATGTGGATCAAGTGTAGCTCTACAATTCTTGTTTCCATCCCAGCGTTCCGAATTGCGATAAAAGTGATTATTTCGCGAATCCAAACAAATTTAACAGTCACAAAATATAAAGGCTATTGAGTAATAATTGTGACGATACACGTTGGTCAGATTCGCGATATCATCGCTTTTATCGCAATTCGGAACGCAGGGCATATAAAATGTATGGAGACCGATGCGCCCAGATCGGTGTGTGTGTCACACGTGTGCGCGGTGTAGTTCTAGCATAAATGTCTAATCTAAACGCGAATGGAGTATAGGTATACATGTATTTCGTCGTTCCTCGTAAACCATGAAGCGTTTGTGGTATTCTGTATGCCTTTTGTACCCTTCGCAAACAAGCAATATTGCTATTGCTAGCAATCCCCCTATAGGTATCTGGATATTGTGGCTAGAGGTTTCAGAATACCCGACATACGGCGATTGTTCAGTCTCACATTGTTAACACCTCTACGGTCCGAACTAAGCGTTTCGCATTATCGTTTATACCGCGTACATCGAAGGACTAGAACAATTTGTCAGTTGCAGTCGTCCCGTCCGATTGTATTTTAGGTGTCTTCAAGGCTAGAGTGGACTCCTAATAAACTAGTACGCTTCACCATCAACGATTGCATCACTGTTTACCGACAAGTGGGAGCGCAGTCATGAATTAGTTAATATTATTAACAAAAAAATCACATAAATGCGAAATAATGCAGCTATATTATTCTAGAAATAGATACGGAAGTATTGCTGTTGTTGAGCCTATATATAATGGCTTAGCTAATCGTAGTTAAAACGTACCCACTAAGTCTAGTTCTTTTGTGAATGAAACGTTGCTAGGCAGAGCTATGTGTCATGACGGTCATTGATTTGTTCACGGGAGTCCGCTTGACGTGAGAACCCCGGAACCGATATTTATATGGCGGTAAATCATTAAATAACTTCTACATCTTTTTTTTTTTTTTGAAGTGAAAACTTCTTTAGCGGCGTTGTACACTTTTTTTGTAATGGGTAAAAAATGTTAAACTCGCGTCAGGACACGTGACCTGATCGAAAATTCGTAAGACGGACGTGACAGCGTGCCACGCGCATCCATGGATGGTGACAGCTGATAGCTCGACCGTCTGTGTAGTGGCCACACTGTTGTTTATTCGTGAAATTCGTGTATATAAAGTGTTTAAAATTAAAAAAAATAATTAATTTAATTTAAAAAAATTGGAAAAAGCTTTGATGAATTGCCAATGATTTTGAGTGGAGATTTCAACATAAACTTTGCAGACGATAAAAATCAACTATTAATTGAATTTTTAAATAATGAATTTGGTTTAACTATGTCAAAATATGATCGCCATCTTAGCACAACGAAATATAAAACTGCTATTGATGCGGTCTTTATTAGACATTTAAATAGGTTCGAATCAAAACTGTTCGTTTCTTACTTCAGCTATCATAAACCGATCGTATCAGTTTTAGAGATTGGCGATGATGGTTCTGGTAATAATGATAGTGAAAAAGTCGTCGAAATTATGGATGGAAGTTGATTTTTCTGAGGGATAAACTTTTTAATGTAATATAAATTGTCATGTTTGTGTACGATAGCGCAATAAATAAATATTGTATTCTACCACATAAAAGATAGTACTTTTATTCTGATAATTAAAGCAATTCGTGCAAAATTATTCCATAACCATTCCAAAATATCCAAAACGCACAACGTTAATACTTAAGTTTTCACTTCTGCCGGCACTCCCAGAGTGCAACCCGTCATTTTTTTTTTATTTATTATTGATAGGCTCGCGTTTGGGTGGACCGAGAGTCCTTCAGTTCCCTTTGCGTTCCAAGGCCATGGTCACTCTTTCAAACGTTCACGCAGTCCTAGCGGGCATCGGCCCTTTCAGTTTCGCTTACATCTCTTTGAGTGGAACGCTTTACGCCGTCGACTCGGGCTTGATCCTTACTAGATAGCCGAACGGCGAGCTACTCATAGCACGTCGTCGACGACGTGCTATGAGTGCCTACGGTCACAGTATAGATAAGATATGGAACAGTACGGAAACTACCTACAAATATTCGAAACGGCACACTCACACAAACATACGCATCGACGAGACTCCTAAGCGTTTCTCGCGGTCCTGTCCTGTCAGTAGCGAATGCCGCTTAGGAGTCTAAGTCTAAGATATGGAATATCTTATCTATACTGTGCTACGGTGGCCAGAAATCCTCTAATACAGATAGTGACTGCCAAACTCACTGCCAATTAGATTTCAATGGGGTTTAGATATTCCATTATTTTAATTTTTATTCATCCATCAAAGCGTACAGGTCATGGCCGAAACATTTACGTATGTACATTAAGATTATTGATCGAAAAAGCTATATATGCTTCCCCTTGACATCAAAAAAGCTGAAAGTAAATTTTCCTTCAAGCGTAAAATTCGGAACTACTACTTGAAGTTTTTTTTCTAACCTAAACTACTACTTAGTTTGGGCTTCGTCATTTAATTGTTATATTTTATGATTCGATATTTATCATAGTATTTACTTATTAGTTTGTAATTTTAGCATAAACTAGCTTTTGCCCGCGGCTTCGCTCCCGTCAACTGACTACTATATCCTACTCTACCCAACTCTATCCTACTCTACCTTACTCTACCCTACTAAAAAAAAAATATATCCTATGTCCGTCTTTTGGTTCTAAGCTACCTCCCCACCAACTTTCAGCCAAATCGGTTCAGCCGTTCTTGTGTTCTACATAGTGTAACTAACACGACTTTCTTTTATATATATAGATATAAATATATTATATTATGTATGTATTTAAAAAAATAAAGATATAATATCTATTTATTTATTTGCGCAAACCTACCACAGTGTTGTCTTTTTTAACCTAAAGGTTGCATGGTAGAGTATGGCTTGTTGCATTAATTCCGCCGATGTGTCACTACTGTACAATAATAAGTTAAAAATATATATTAAATATTAGGGAAAAGTTTACTTTACAAAGCAAATACGCCGCTTTTCATTTACTTAATACTAGGTAATATTAATCATGCCCTTTTGACACAGTTGTGGAAGCTTTTGGAGCGGAAAACTCATGTTTTCATAAAACTCTTTCATAATTATTTAAATTTTGTTTGTTCGGTCCAGTTGAAGTTTAGTTTTCTAATATTGTTACGGTTTTTGTTTAAATTCAAAGTTAAATTAAATTTGTGAGGAATTTTTGTTTGTGTTATTGCTATCAACTTTGACTATGATTTTTGAATGTATTAATTGACAGAGGTATTTGTACTAACAATAATGGATTGTATGATTTAAAAAATAAATAAAGTATTATTTAGTTTCCCAAGACCCTGGGGTCTTGGACCTTTGGAGGTGAACGAGGGGCTGAAGCCAACTCGCAGAAAAATAATGCCCTTAGGCACTTTCCATGGAACGTGGTAACAACCGACAATTATCCCTGTGCGCGCTATGCTAGTGTATCCAAGGACAACCCCGATTGGTGGGATACTATTGCGACATATTATTTTTAAATGTCAAACTCGTTGGTCTAGTCTAGTTGAGATTGTAAAAGATTCAAAGCATTTTATTTCAAATAAACCATTTACAGGCACTTTGAAATGTCAAGAAGTCAGTCAGTCAGAAAAAACTTGGCAAGTGAGTCGGACTCGTGCAAACTTACCTTTGTAAACAGTTCAGCTCTGGACAGCACCCGTTCACGGACATGACGCGAATATTAGCACCACTCAGCTCAACCATTTTCCAACACACGCTTTAACAAGAAATATTTTTGAGCATTAGGTTCTGGGCTTATAGTTTTTGGCTTAGACGGCTGGGTGTGGCCGGTGGCACAGTGCATTCCTCATCACATATTTTCTGTAAATGTAAATCGGTTTAACTGCTACAAAGTTATGGGAGGTGAAAGGGTATGATTCGTTCTTTACATTTTTTTTACACACTTGTGATTTTCACATTGTCGACTGATAAAAAAGGTATGAACTCAGTTTTTTTATAGGCGAATACTCTGAGGCGAAATACTTCATTATTTAAATTAATAAAATAAAAAATGTTCTTTTTTTAATATTTATTATAAATTTAAATATTTCATTTGAAGTGATTCTTGATACATAAAATAGTAGATACGAGTAATATTTTCCTGCAATAAACTGGTCCCTGGGAACCTGCCGTTTACCTTGATTATGATGGTACCGCCGAATTGTATCTAATTATTAAGTTTTTTGGTATTCTTTATAATCATTTGGACGGTCGTGACCTCTCGCGTCCGACCCTGGTTCAGCCCAAGTTACGGAGCGAGAGAGCATGGGAAACAGTTACCTGCTTCTGCAAAGCAGTAATAAGACTGAAGGAGGTAGCTGAAAGCGTGAGGGAAAGACTATCCTCACACCCCAACTGCCGCAGAAGATGCCCTGGGCGTCAGGAGTCTCAGGGCGTTTCCTGGTCAGTTGCCGCGGCCGTGAAATGCTAAGGGCACTTGAAGGAACAAAGGTGGGTTTTAGTCTGACACTCCCTCTCGCTTCACCCAATGCGGAAGAAATTATTTGATGATTTCCCATGCCAAAATAAAAACGCTAAAAAGCAATAAAGATTGTGAATAAGATTTAAAATTTTTACAAATATTCATTGTTTTCTAAATCGCAAATCTTGAAACGTAACTCTTAGAGTAATTTAAATGGTAATTTTGCAATCTTTTGCACTAATCCATCCATGTACTCTTTAGCGCTAGAAAGTGTTCAAGTAAGTTGCAAAGAAAGTGCCATTATATTTACGCAGCATGACTTTAAGATAATAGCGTCATAATAATATCATTATTACTCTTATCTTGAGATAAGAATATAATGGAGAAGCTGTTTGAAGAACGATTGAGAAGAATGAACGACTGTCTCAATGAGTTCTATGAAGACATTCTGTTATCGGGCTATTGGAAAGGTCATTGATGTAAAAAATAAAATTTGTCTCGGAGGCCCTTGTGAAGTTTAGTATGTTGAGAGATATATATGGCATTGTGTGTTATAGCATAATCAGCCTTTTAAGTAATATCCCTGCTGCTGGGACTCAGGCCTCCCCTCTATGAGAGAGAATTGGGCCGTAATCTATCTCGCGGGCCCAGTGCGGCTTGGTGGATATCACTTCTCCATATGTTTTTGTGGTATTTAAGAGGTATGCGAAACATATTGTTAAGTCCCGCAAGCCTCCATTGAAAAGGGAGGTTCGTCCAACTGGACGTGTGCTGTGTCTGGTCCCGGCCAGTGCCTGATAGTTGGTTTCGGACTGTTGTATAATAATAATATTCCTCAAGTATCACAACGCCATCTAGTCCCAAACTAAGCAGAGCTTGTGCTATGAGTACTAGGCAACTGATAAACATACTTATATATTTCTAAATACATACATACTGAAAATAAATTACACCCAGACACGGAACAAATGATTGTGTTAGTCACACAAACATTTGTCCTGGATGGAAATCGAACACACGACCTTCGGCATAGCAGTTAAGGCCAATAACCACTAGACCAACAGGCCAGTCAATATTTTAGTTTATTTTTAGGGTTCCGTACCTCAAAAGGAAAAAACGGAACCCTTATAGGATCACTTTGTTGTCTGTCTGTCAAGATCCTTTATTTCGGAAATGCGTGGAGGTGTTGAGTTGAAATTAAAACCATATACTCAAGTCTGCGGACTCTTGAAGCTGTAAAAAAATCAAACTTGTAAGTTAATAGGAAAAAAAGATACTTCGGTTTATGTGGCAAAAAACGTACATTTCGACAAACTCGAGGAAATCTAAAAAGTAGGTTGACCCAGAATCCTGAAATTTGACATAAAGCAAGGTCTTATACCTAGCACAAGTATAGGAATAAATCTGAAAACTTAAATTTGTTGTTACGCACAGTTTTTTTTTTTGCATTCAGGAAAATCTTCTAGACTCCATTCCGGAATTGAACTATTACATAGGTAAGTTTATACGGAACCCTCAGCGCGCGAGTCCGACTCGCACTTGCTCCGTTTTTCAGTATATATTTTAATTGCGTGGAGAACTTTAATACTGTGATGCAGAATTATAAATGTTAGTTCCTATGTGGCGACATACAATGTCGCTACAGTATAAAGACTGAATAATATTTTGATGCAGCATAAAAATCGTGAAGTTTTTTTTAAATTAGTTTGCGATAATTTTACGTCTCATTGCCTAAACTGAATGCGGTCTTACTCAGATAGACTGTGACTAAATAAATTAGACATAGCTATTTACTTTTACTTCTTCCTATGTCTAAAATAGCGCACGAAAAATCTGTTGTTAAAAATCTATTCATACTTTGTATTTTTGGCGATAGTCAGAAATACTTACTTACACATCAAAATGTTCCTGTGCTAAAACATGCATGTATGGGGTTATACATTATATTTATATTGGTGTTTAACGTGATAGTAAGAAGGCTAGAATTATTTATAACTAGCTGACCCGGCGAACTTCGTACCGCCATACGGTCAATGAATGTTGTGATACTTTATAGCTGAACTGTCAAAAGATAACGCCATCTACTGGCATTACCAGAACCCTGACTACTATATCCAACTCTACCCAACTCTACCTTACTCTACCCTACTCTACCCTACTCTACCCTACACAAAAAAAAAAGTATCCTATGTCCGTCTCCTGGTTCTAAGCTACCTCCCCACCAACTTTCAGCCAAATCGGTTCAGCCGTTCTTGAGTTATAAATAGTGTAACTAAAACGACTTTCTTTTATATATATAAGATAGATTTGAATTATTAGTTCAGCTTGAATCGATAGATGGCGTTGTGTCGTTTTCTACATCGCTCTATTAAGATTTTCCGGCGACACTATGTATAACCCCTATGTACTTGTGAAAAACCTCTTTCTGCGAAAATATGTAACAGTTGGAACAGGGTAGCAATCTTTTATTTCCTGTGGGGCTCCCTGGTTCCATCCGACCGAAGCCCTGTGCGGACCCTGGCTGGTCATCAGCAAGTCGAACATGGTCCTTCGAGCCGGATCATGTTCGACTTGCTCAACTTGCTATCACGTTAAACAGTAGGTATAGTATAGCCAGTAGCGTAGCTAGACGAAGGCTCTTTAAGATGAGAGAGAGGCTCGCGTTTGATCACTATTTCACCTGATGGTAAGCGACGACGTGGTCGAACGCTGGGTTGCGACAGTCGCTATCTCGTTTTCGAAATTATGAAAGAAAAAGAAAAAGGCCTCGCTGTTGTGCCTTCACCCACGTCTAAATTAGTCCACGCTATGCCTCTGAGTATAGCAAGCACTAAGGCACATAGTCTGCGAGAATGTTCGAAAGAGTTCAGCTAGAACTACACTGCGCACACGTGTGCCACACACGCCGATCTAGACGCGTCGGTCTCCATACATCTTATATGGAAACTAGACTTGTTGAGCTACACTTGATCCACGCTACGCGACGTCGTTCTACGTACAAATTAGGCGTGTTACACGTGTGCGTCGGTCTAATGTAGTTCTAGCTTTACAGTTCGATAAAAATCACTGTGACACGAGATTTTTCTATATTGTATTTTTGTTTGTAATAAATAAATTCAAAAACTCATCATCGTCATCATCATCATTTCAGCCGATAGACGTCCACTGCTGGACATAAGCCTCCCCCAAATGTCGCCACAATGAACCGTCCTGTGCGTTTCGCATCCATCGGATTCCCTCAACTTTCACCAGGTCATTGGTCCACCTTGTAGGGGGCCTTCCAACACTGCGTTTTCCGGTACGTGGTCGCTACTCCAGAACCTTTCGGCCCCAACGGCCATCTGTTCTGCGAGCAATGTGCTCTGCCCATTGCCACTTAAGTTTGGCGATTCTTCGTGCTATGTCGGCAACCTTGGTTCTCCTGCGGATATCTTCATTTCTGATTCGATCCAAGCAATTCAAAAACTACTGGACTGAATTTAAACATATCTTCACTAAGAATGCTACTTTATCACTAAGTGACATTGGCATATAATTTCTTCTGTCATGCAGGCGAAGCTGCTGACAGCTGGTTATGCAATTAAGATAAAAAAAAATTCTCTGAAATATAACATTGCTATGTCAAATTTAATGTCGTTAAAAGCATAATCAGTCAATTATAAATTCGCGATGCTTTTTATGATTGAGTGAGATTAAGCAATGTTGATTTTGTTTGGTTATTGTAAACGGAAGGAAAAATTGTGAGTTTATTATTTTCGGACGTATTTAATTTGTAAGCCGTTGAAGACATTTTCAATGACGGTAACAATTCGAAGTTTCTTAACAATGGTAGGTACATGATTAATTTGGTACCTATTATTTAACCAAAAGGATACTTGTCGAGTCAAAACTCCAAAGCCTTGAGCATCGACGCCGAGTAGTATAGCCTGTCGGTTTTCTACCGGTTGCATTTCGGGGAGTGTGCGCCGGAATTGTATAGCCTAATTCCGGCAAACCCGTTCCATCATCGGATCACCAGGCGTACTGCGATGTGCCAGCGGTACATGGTGGACAAACCATCTATACGGACAAAATGTTTAGGGAACACATTCATAGTGTGTACAGCTAAGGAGTGGAATTCCCTGCCAGAGACTCTGGCAGGGAATTCCTGTTGGCTAAAACCTGGGGAACTGTAAGTCAAGAGTGAATAGGTTACTTCTAGGCAAGTTTCTTTGCCATTGTCGTCATTGTCGAATACATCGTCGCTTTCCATCAGGTGAGACAGTGGGCAAGCCTATCAACAATAAAAAAATCAATTCCAATAGGAAGATGGCAAGTCTTCAAAAATTTGGCATGTCTTCAAAAATTCTAAGACACGTGATCAACCCGCACTGGCCTTACTTGGTGTGTTTATGGTATATCGCACTCACAGAGGAGGCCTGTGACGGGCAATCGGCCAGTTGGTCTAGGTTTTTGTGACCCTGACTGCTATGCCGGAGGTCATGGGTTCGATTCCTACCCAGGACAAATGTTTGTGTGTTGAGCACGATCATTTGTTCTGTGCCTGGGTGTAATTTATCTATAATATGTATGTATTTAGAAATATACAAGTATGTTTATCAGTTGTCTAATATTCATACCACAAGCTCTGCTTAGCTTGGGACTAGACGGCGTTGTGTGATAGTTGTGGAATATTATTATTATATTATATTAATCATAGCATTAGGTACTGGCCGCTGCCAGCAGCTTAGCTCGCGTGTTAGTAGAAAATTATCCGAAAGGGACATATTTCTGGGATAAAAATTATCCTATGTACTATTCCAGCACATGGTCTCTCGAGCCGTCCGAGCGTGAGAAGTAACAAACATACGCACTCACTCACAAACTTTATCCCATGTTGTATTGTGTGTGCACTATGCTAGTTCTGTCTACGTTTTAAACTTGGAAAACGTGACAATATATCAGAAATTAGGTCTATATCTAATTTCTCTCTATAGACGTAGTGATTGTGGGCTAACTGTGGGTCACCAGAATTAAGTAGGAACCTATTATCAAGGAATTGTTTAGACACAGGTTAAATATTTTTTTATTCTAACACTAGCGACCCACCCTGTGTAGGAATCTTTCGAATTCTTGGCTTTTATCTAAAGAAAAGAAAGAATGATAACACGTTTATTTGACACACAATAAGATAAGAATTATAATATAGAAACTTAAATACTTAAACTTAATATACATCAACATTGTGTGTCTCACGTCTGCGCCAAATAGGTCCAGTTCAGCATAATGCCAGGCCACTACGTAGCAGTTGCCTGACGCTGGTTTTCAACTGAACCTTGCTATGAGTCTACGGATGTCAATCAGTTTGTTAGGTGTGAGGTCTACTACAATCTACTATAATGTTTATGTTTTGTACACTTAAACTTTTCTGATGAATCACTCATTGGTGAAAACTGCATGAAAATCCGTTTAGCCGTTTTTGAGATAATCGCGTTCATACAGACAGACTCGGTGGGAAAACTTTGTTTTATAATAAGTACCTAAGGAATAATATTATGTTTTGTCGCTAGCAAAACCTTTCATTCTACAGATTTGTAAAATTTGCCAATTATCTTTTAATAAAAGCGTTGCTAATCAAATAAAGGCCATCATTTATATACAACTTACTCCAAAGACCCTTTTAATATCTCGACTACAAAGCCAATACTTCAATTTAAAGAATGATTTATTCAAACGAGTCCTGAATTTGATTTATTCAAAACGTTGTCGAAAGCTTGGATTGACGTCCAAAATGGATTTTGACGAGTTTGTCAGTCACTTACGATTGATGGTACTGAATCCCTTTTTAGGCCAATGATAACTGGACTTCAATTTAATTTAATGTTTTTAGAATTGAGGCTAAATGTTCGTACAGACCTTGGGAATGCTAATTAGGAAACTTTGAAATTAAGTTTTGAAAGCTGGAAATCTGATTCAGAAGATATTCGTTTTGATCTTGAAATATTTGAATGTCTTTATAATTTTTAGGCCCTTAGGTTATGAGTATAAATGTAGGTAGATGTATGGAGTGGGAGAGGGAAGTCAAAGAAAAGATGGAAAGATTGTGTGAGAAGAAGTGATATGAAAGAAAGGGTAGTCAGTGATCGCGTGACGGGTGACAAGACAGAATAGAAGAAAAAAACGTGTTGCGCTAACCCCACATAAAACGGGATAAGGGCAGGAAGATGATGATAA
Organism: Mythimna impura; assembly: GCA_905147345.3. NCBI lineage: Eukaryota > Metazoa > Arthropoda > Insecta > Lepidoptera > Noctuidae > Mythimna > Mythimna impura. Next base: position 4,873,356 of record LR990363.1, read on the forward strand.
TTTTTAGGCCGTTGTATCGTGTTTACATGTGGACCTAGCTTCGGCTAATCGCCATCCCTAGCCATTGTTTAAAAGGGGTAACCCCGTTTAAACAATGGCGATTGGCCGAGGCTGGGCCCACGTGTAAACGCACCATAACAGTTCATAAAAGAAATCGTCACATGATTCCAACTACAGAATTATATTCCACTCGTAAACCATTATAAATCAATTACCTTTGTGGTTCCATGCAATCATCCAATTGTGTGTCTCTTGCTTTTTCAGTTTGGCAAGGAATCGTTCTAGTATTTTGTACGAGTCGCTTGCTATGTTTTTCTGATCGTGTCTAATCGGCTTATTCTTTATTTAAGTTTGATTTTTAGAGTTCTGTACCTCAAAAGGAAAAAACGGAACCCTTATAGGATCACTTTGTTGTCCGTCCGTCTGTCTGTCAAGACCCTTTATCTCGGAAACGCGTGGAGGTATCGAGTTGAAATTAAAACCATACACTCATATCTGCGGACTCTTGAAGCTGTAAAAAAATCAAACTTTTAAGTTAACGAGAATAAAAGACACTTCGGTCTATGTGGCAAAAAACGTACATTTCGACACTCGAGGAAATCAAAATTCATAGGGTACTTCCCGTTGACCCAGAATCCTGAAATTTGGCATAAAGCAAGATCTTATAACACAAGTATAGGAATAAATCTGAAAACTGTAAATTTGTTGTTACTTCACAATTTTTTTTTTGCGATTCGGAAAAATCTTCCGAGACTCCATTCCGGAATTGAACTATTTACATATGTAAGTTTGTACGGAACCCTCAGGGCGCGAATCCTACTCGCACTCGCCCAGTATTTTTTTATTTATAAATGTCTTCCTTTTTGATTTCAGGTATGTACTTACCGGATTCATCTTGAAAATGTATTACGTCTTACAACGTTCTGTAATGGTAAGTGGGGTAGCCAGCCTATCGGTATTCTACAGGTTGCATTTTGGAGAGTGTGCGCGGGAATTGCATGACATGATTCCGCCATCTTCTTTCTACCATCGGACAACCCGACGTACGGTGAGTATCCACCCTTACGTTGTTGAAACTTCAACAAAGCGTTTCGCTTCGTCGTTTATACCGGGTAAATCGAAGGACTGGAACAATTTGCCTGCTGTAGTCTTCCCGTCCAACTATAATTTAGGTGTCTTCAAGCCTAGAGTGAATAGGTTCTTAATAAACTAGTGCGCCTCACCATCAATGATTGCATCACTGCTTACCATCAGGTGGGATCGCAGTCAAGCACTGGTTTATATCAATAGAAAAAAAAAGAAGTAGAAGTGTCCAGAGACACGAGCTTTAAAAAGAGCGATACATTAGACGACCCAAACTGGACTGTTAAAGGTATGGAGCTATTACAACATTATTTTTAGTTTATGCGAAACCTGAATATAGTTTGTTCAGAATCAGCCCCCCTGGCCAAGTCACAAACGATAAACGTAAACTCTCAGTAGTCTTTAATAGATTTTCAACTTTATGTTATGGGATATAAAGTTGAAAATCTATTGAAGATTACATAGTGTTTTCGTTCGTTCCGGACGCTAACGCTCAGTAGTCTTTAATAGATTTTCAACTTTATGCTCTTAGGTATAAAGTTGAAAATCTATTGGAGATTACTAAGCGTTCACGTTTATCGTTTGCAACTTGGCTAGGGGGGCAGTAATTGAATGGATTCCAATAGTTTTTACACCATGTTATATTTTTCCCCAAAAGTATTTAAAAAGGTCACAAGTTGGACACCACCGACACTAAGTACAACACAGGTCACGGCAGGTTATAGTGGGCATTAGGCGCCAGCAAAAAGCTGGCTGCAAGTGCAAAACCACCCCTCAGTCGCCTGGATGCCCCGGTGAATATGTATTTTTGCTGACATAACAAGCTTATAACTTTGTGATTTTCCATGATACAGTTATGAAATTTTGTACATAGATTCTTTACATAAAAATACTAGACACGTGTTTCGGGTTTCGCATAGATATACTAAAACTTATGTTGTATAGGGTGCATAGCTCCATATCTCTTTATCCTTGACGTTTTAACACATCATGGTAAGGCCCCTGAGCACCTGGCCGGCCGAACCGACACAGATAGCGAGACACCAACAGTAAGAACCTAATCCAAGAGGAACTTCTCGACTCTCAGTAATGAGGAATACGACGCGAGGAGGACGAGGAGCCAGTCCAGTCCTTCACCCGTAGCCAAGTTGATAATCTGCAATCGTTAACGCTAGTCGAAAACTAATCAAATGTATGGGAATGACATCATCTTAACGTTGAGTCACGTGGTCAGAACAAACGAATAGAAAATTCGTATGCAAGTTCACATCGTTCAAAATTAATAAATTGTTATCGTTTCTATTCTACAATGTTCAACGCTACATCCTTTGTTATTGTAGAACGAGCGGCCGACTCAGGCGCGTCAACATGGCTACCAACTTATCGTTTTCTACAATTGCTGACACCGAGGCGTTACCGATTGGAGAACGGAATTCGACACGAAACGGTTGTAACTTGGCTAGGGGGGCTGGTATGTGAAACAAAATATTAACTTGGTATAATGATGCGTTCACATTGTACAAACTTTTTTTTGAGTTGGGAATCATCTAATGACTTCTCCCGCATTAGGGTGGAGCGTTAGGGCGAGTCGGACTTTTACTGAATAAAATCACACCTGTGTCTTTCAGTTGCCTTTTGCTATTTAGGACCAGCTAGGCTGTATATGTGTATAAAAGGCAGCTCTGACTCGCTCACTGACTCATCTACTTCTTACTTTTGGACCTAGAACGCTGAAATTTTGCTTCCTTTTATGTTTCCTTTTATGATGTACACAAAGAACAAGAAAGAATTTTCCTAAATTCAACCCCTATGGGGATAAAACGGTGATCCAAAGTTTGTTTAGCGAACTTGCTTTGACGCAGGCGAAGCCGCTGGCAGCAACTAGTTAATAATAAAACAAGTGCGAGTCGGACTCGCGCACTGAGGCTTCCGTACAAACTTACATATGGAAAACAGTTCAATTCCCGAATTTAGTTACGAAGATTTTTCCGAATTGCGAGGCGAAACTACAAATTTACAGTTTTCAGATTTTTTCCTATACTTGTTCTATGAGACCTTGCTCCATGCCAAATTTCAGGATTCTAGGTCAACGGGAAGTACCCTATGAATTTTGATTCCCTTGAGAGTGTCGAAATACACGTTTTTTGCGACATAAACGGCCGTATCTTTTGTTTTCGTTAACTCAGAAGTTTTAATTTTTTCACAGCTTATGCTTTTAATTTCAGCTTGACACCTCTACGCGTTACCGACATAAAGGGTCTTGACAGACAGACAGACAGTAAGACGGACGGACAACAAAGTGATCCTATAAGGGTTCCGATTTTTCCTTTTGAAGTACGGAACCCTAAAAAAAAAAAAACTGTCCCAAGCATAAAATGTGGCAGCTCAATGCTTATAACAAGATATCGTTACTAAACGACTTGTATCCAACACTTCGACAACTTACTATGCACTTTTGTTAATCTTGCAATCCTATTACTGTTAAAGGGGTAATTACACACGATCGGTACAGTAACGTTGAAAAAACATATCTAATAACATATCGTCGTTAAGTTCTAACACCGTGTAAGTCAAAATCGAGAACTTTTAGCGTATATAACTCAATTTTTACAAAAAAAAACGAGTTATGCACTTTGTTATATGAGTTTCGCGGTTTTGCCATAGCTTTTCTTTTCAACGCTGACATACATATCGTTTCCAACGCTGTCATACGTATATAAGATCATTGTATCCTGTGTTCACAAAATAAATAAATGAAAAGAATAAACGAATAACATCCCTTTTTTCCGTCGGGGGTTAATAAATGAAATTCCATTGTTTCAAATCATCACGTTTGATTCGTCAAACTTTTTTTTAATATTTTTAACGCTCTTTTATTGTTTTTTAAAGAAATATTTTAAAATATACATTAAATAAGTTAAAATGACCATCATCATCTTCCTGCCCTTGTCCCGTGTTATTTGGGATCGGCGCAACACGTTTTTTTCTTCCATTCTGCCCTGTCACTCGTCATACTATCACTAATTTCCTTTTCTTTCATATCACTCTTCACACAATCCATCCATCTTTTCTTTGGTCTCCCTCTCCCTCTCCATCCATCCACATTTGACCAATAAAGATTTAATAATAATTTTACTCAAAAATATCTTACGACTTTATGAGTAGAAGGCGTCAGTTTGTAGTGATTCTGTCACCACAAAACGTCAGATGCTTCCATTGTACTGTCTTACAAATCAAGGTTACCTAAAACAAACAAACACGGTAGTCTTAACACGCGTTTAATACGTTTATTGTGAACCTCTACTGCCGTGGGATGTCGACCACACCGTTATCGTATACAATGGTGTAGTTATTTGTTGAGTTTCCGCGGTTATACGATGTGTTAAGGTCAGATCCGGTTGATAGTGAAGATGTAATTAAAAGGAAATGAGGCTGGCTTACGAACGGATGGGTCTAGGGTTGCCAGGTCTTCAAACCGAAAAGCCGGACAGACTAACCAATTTAGCCGGACATTTGAGTAAAATGGCCGACAATTTTTGTTAAAGTCAAACTCAACTTTTTTATTATTGACCATAATATATATATATATATTTTATTCCAATGAAACAACAATAAAATTGGCTGCTATACGCTAGCGATACAAAATAAAGTAGAAGACATGACAAATCTAAAAAAAAATTGTCTAATTCAAAAAGCCTAACAAAAGCCGGACAGGCCGGACTCCGCCTAATTTGGCCGGACACGCAACTAAAAAGCCTGACCCTGTCCGGCTTTATCCGGACGCCTGGCAACGCTAGATGGATCTATCGGTTAGGTGTCGGGATTTACTGATAGTGGACTCGATACAAATTAATTTTGGTCCTTCTTTTTGATTAAGTTTGCTTAGTTTTGCGAGACGTAAACATATCGGATCAATTCTGGATGGATGAACTTGTGACCCACGGATGGCCCCTCAAGTTGAAGGGTAATAATATCTACAAGTCTGTGATAATATATGTCGAAATTGATCACTTCATGAATGGCCAACTAAAACTGGCCAGCATTGCTATTCTGAAAAGTTTATTTGCGAAATCACTTCTGAATCCGCAGTGAAATCAAAGTTTCGTATTCTGAAATGGAGTGAATTTGACACTGGCGCCACCGAGTGATGATCAAAGTGAGAGGAACTAAAACGGTTGAGTATTTTGACGTTTGTCTACAAATTTGTCTATAGGATTTGGTATTTTGAAATACAATTCGCTGAGTGTGACATTCGAGATGATTTGTGAAATGATTTACCATTTACAGAATAGCACGGCTGATCATATAAACGTTAACATTTATTTGATATGTCGATCCTCGTTTGGCCTTATCATTGAGGTAGGATTTCTATGATTAAAAAGTCTAAAGAAAGTAGGCCATTTCATGATATGGCCGATCACATCATGAAGTGATCTGGCCACGACATATATATTTCGACAATCGTGTTGTCTCTAAGAGAATGTCTCTCTGTCTAGAGCCTAAGAACAAAATAATCGTGGTGAGTGGTAATCGTTAGAAAAAGTATCAAAATTAACAAGTATACAAAGAGCAATAGATAGGTTTCCTCTCCGTTGACCGCAACATTACTTACCAGCAGTTTTTATTACATCAATACCAAGATACGATCGGTCATACGCCACGGTCTTTTTTTTGACGTTGTGATGTCATCAAATAACTTCTTGCGCTCTGGGTGGAGCGAGAGGTAGTGTCAGACTTTTACTGACTGTAACCCACCCGTGTTCCTTCAGTTGCCCTTTGCGTTCAAGAACCACGGTGACCCTTACACGAACAATCCTCCAGCTCTTGGAAACAAGTGATATCGCTGAAGGAATGTCACTTAGTTTAGACCCTATAGGTTGGGTGGACCGAATTTAGAGGAGCCGAGCACGAGCGACACTTTCAAGAGGATCATCGGTGATGATGCACTTGTCGAATCAAAACTCCAGAGCCTTGAGCATCGACGCCGAGTTGCTAGCCTGTCGGTTTTCTATCGATTATACTTCGGGGAATGTGCGTTCCATCATCGGACCACTAGACGTACGGCGTTGCGCCATCGGTACATGGTGGACATCCCACCCATACGTACAAAGCGTTATGGGAACACATTTAAAATGCGTACAGCTAAGGAGTGGAATTCCCTGCCGGAGTCTGTGTTTCCTGATAGCTACAACTTAGGGGTCTTTAAGTCAAGAGTGAATAGGTTACTTCTAGGCAAGCGTGCTCCATCGTCGACCACATCATCGCTTACCATCAGGTGAGATAGTGGTCTAACGCGAGCCTAACAATAATAATAAAAAAAAACACTACACGAATTTGAGCTCGGCTCGTGCTCGGTTCCTCTAGCGTAGACCACCTTCAGGGTAAGAGAGTGAAGGTGAGTGGTGTTTTACTCCATAGCAAAACTTTCATTAAAATAAACAAGTAAATAGGTCAATAGGTCTTTACCTATGAAATTGGAGATTTTTAAAACGGGTTGCTTTGAAGTGTTATATCATTGGATTGTCTAAGAATCATAAGTTCAAATAAATTTTATATTAAAGGTATGTTATTCTTCTTTTGAAATTATGTGTATACATGTGGATGGGTGGAGAGGGAGAGGGAGGCCAAAGAAAAGATGGATGGATTGTGTGAACAGTGATATGAAAGAAAAGGAAGTTAGTGATAGCATGACGGTTGACAGGATAGAATGGAAGAAAAAAACATGTTGTGCCGACCCCAAATAAGATGGGACAAGGGCAGGAAGATGATGATTCTTCTTTTGAAATTAGGTATTTATTGGTTTCTTTGTGTTTTGTATTTTCTGTAATATCGCAGTACATATAACTATGAAAGCTAATAAAAAACGTTTTTTTCATATTAAGAGTTTCAACGTAGATACTATGCATTGCAAAGGGCAAACATCAATGTCGCATACCTACGACTTTCTTCTAACAAAAAAACTCTGTGTTCTTGGTTTAATAGATTTCGTTTTGGAAAGGACATTGCTCTGCGTCCATACATTGTTGGCCCTGGAGCCAAGAGCATCGGATAATTATGTATTGTATTCTCTATCATTTGGAGACTCCTAGAAGATCTTGTTTTTATAGCGGACTAGCTGCAGAAAAGATATATTTCAAAAAAAGTATCAGATTTTGAGGTTATAATCTAACCATAACAACGAATATTAAATGTAGGTACCTACCATGATTTTTCATACCTCTGAGTAATTTTTAAGAAACTGAAAAGTAATATCATAATACCTACCTAGATAATTAGGTACCTATGCAGTTATTTTTCTTTTTTTTTTATAATTTTATGGCATGGCTTTTTGGCCTTTGTGCCATTGGTAACAATGACACGTTCACCGGCAAAACTAGGGATGTAATACGACACCATTAATCGATTTTTCGATTATGATTTACTGTGGTCTTAAATTATTACAGTCTGTTACATCTACTTTGTCATATAAACATTACAAGTATGTATGACAATGGTTTATTTTATATATAACAACACTCTTCTATACTGGTAATAATAATATATAATAACATCTGTATCTAGTTTGCAATATTGTTTTTTAAATTAAACATTAGGGAATTGTGATGTGTTTAGTAAAAATAAGTATTTTTTTCGTTTAATGAACCGCAAAAGGAGCGTTATTTTTGTATTAATTGTCGTTAATAATGAATTAGTTTGAATGATTGTATAGAAATAAAGAAGTTTTGATTATTGTATAATATTATTCTTACTACCTATTTAAATTGGAGTATGACTGCATTCATAAAGTATTTTATTAGGTTTTTAAAACTACACTTTAGAAAAAAAAACACAATCGATCGATTAATAATTCAATCGATCGATTATAATTGATCGGACATCCCTATTTCACTTTTGACGCGACATAGGTGAAGATGGCGATGTAATGTTATTAGTCGCATTAAATTCTATTAAAAATACATTTTGGAATACAGCTAGTCCGTGATACAGAACTATTTGCAACTTATATAATAAAATAGGCGATTAATTATCGTATATTCTCAAACTCTTCTTTGCACAGGGCCATTTTGAACATTGTCTTTTGTCTTGTAGCCGCCCTAAGAAATAAAGTTATTCCTGAGATAAAATTTCTCACATGAAAGTGATTGAAACCAAAATAGACATCTCATTCATTAGCAGTTTTAAGTCCGTATACATCATCAATATTGCATATCACTTGAGTCGCATTGTTTCCACGGTAGAACTCATATTACAAAATAATGCGAGTTTTCTTAGATTTAATACAAAAATGGTTATAAGTACTGCTATATTACAGAAAATATAAAACACAAAGAAACCAATAAATATCTAATTTCAAAAGAAGAATAACATACCTTTAATATAAAATTTATTTGAACTTATGATTCCAAGTCAGTCCAATGATGCAACACGTTTTAAAAATCTCCAATTTCATAGGTAAAGACCTATTACAAAGACCAGCAGGTAGGATCGGTCATACGCAGCGGTGCCGTTGTCTTGTAGCGGTAATTAGTTACGCCTGTGTGACGTTCACGATGCTCGCACACATGCACATTTGTATATATACATATTATTATATGTAGATGTTATTAAGTAGTTTACGTAGATGTTAATGTACGATTATAATCGAAAACAGAAGTTTCGGCGCATTACTAGCCTGTCGGTTTTCTACCGTTTGAGTGAAAAACAGAGGAGTAAGTAGTTTGACGAAGTTGTTGTTGTTGAAATGATAAAACTAATTTAGATTCACAGAAATCAGAAATCACGTTTATTTCAAATATACCAATTACAGGCACTTTTGAATTGTCAAGATATCGGTCAGTCAAAAAAAAAAAAAAAAACAAGTGAAGCTAAATTGCACGTTCCAAAGCGTAGATCTCTATGGAGAAGAACGTGCAAGAAACTCCATGGACACTCTTTTAAATCATATTATGAGTTACATAAATCTTGGTTACATATTTCTTGTCGCTTCCAATATGTGAGCACAATGTATATAAGTAATAATAATTTAAAAAAAACGAATTAAAAAAATAGAAATTAAATTACTTAAGCCAATGGCAGCTAAGAGATGACCAGTCTCAACTGGTCATCTACTATCAACCCGTGAGATTTCTTGAAAGTAAATATACTTTATATTTGAGGATATCTCTTGGTAACTAGGTCTGTCTTTGTTGATTTTGTCTGGGTACACGATTTAGAATCGTATTTCAATTTGCCGAATTTTTCTTAGAAATAATTTACAGATTTTGTTTTGGTCCTTCGATCCTGATGACAAACAAAAATCGTCAAAGAAAAGGGTTGTATGAATATTTATTTGCCCTATGTATCACAGGATTTGTTCTAAGTCTGGTTTTCTACCTAGATTATTAAATGTATTCACTAATACATATATACCTTGTTGTCTTTAATTTAATGTAGTGCCAATAAAAGCTACGCATAGACGTCCATCATTCGTCGTTTGCGAATGTCCTTGCTTATTTTTGGAGATTTTCTCAACGTATGGATCTCTTTAGATCTTTTCGAAGTGTTAAGTGACTGTTTCCGGGTTTAGTTGAAAGATCGTTGGTAGGAATTTTTAAAAAATAATATTATACACCAGTGGTTGACTGTGATCCTACCTGATGGTAAGTAGTGATGCAATCATCGATGGTGAAGCGCACTAGTTTTTTAAGAGCCTATTCACTCTAGCCTTGAAGACACCTAAATTATAATCGGACGGGAAGACCGCAGTAGGCAAGTTGTTCCAGTCCTTCGATGTACACGATATAATTTCATGTTTTCAAGTTGTTTTTTATGGAGAACATAAAAGTTTCGAATCTATCTTACCTTCAGGTGAGATAGTGGTCAAACTCGGGCCTAGAAATAATTTAAAAAAATATTTTTCTTTGAATGTTCTTGCACAAAGTAATGCGCCTGGCTGGGTTTGAACCCGCGACCTACAATTCGTAAGTCGGGGCGGTAGCCAGGCGCATTACTTTGTGTAATTTATTTCATCACCACTGCTCTCTAAACGGTGAAGGAAAACATCGTGAGGAAACCGGCATGTCCTAGAACCAAAAATTCGAAGACATGTGACATCCACCAACCCGCACTGGGCCCGCGTGGTGGATTACGGCCCATTCCCTCTCCTAGAGAGAGGAGGCCTGAGTCCCAGCAGTGGGAACATTAAAAGGCTGAATATGTATGTATGTATGTATGTTCTTGCTTGTATTCGTCACCGATAAGTTGTAGACTCCGTATGATTGTAATAATTTTTTATTAGGTTATAATTTCTCGATATATTATGAAAAAATCGTTTTGTGTAGGTACGATAAATCTCATCCAAATTCATTCGTTTCCAATATAACCGTGCCATAAACAGAAAAAATATTTTTCGCTATATTTTCCAATCTTACGGCGTTTGCAATTTTCCGGTGACATAGGTATTCAACGTGTCAATGTGTCAGACAATGCTAAAAACTCCAGTTATTTCACTTTTTATCCAATTATTCCAAAAATGCATAACAGTAATGAATAATAATTATAATAATCATTACACCGCACGTAAAAACCTTAACGCTACGCAGCATGCAGCAGATTTCATTATTAATTATTGTTATTAAAATTGAATCTTTCCGAGCTCACAGTCCCTGAACGGATGAAAATTAAAATAATGATTGTATTATGAATTTTACATGGAAAATATTTTCAATATTGGATATGAATCAAATTGTATCGTCGCTTCGCCACTGAGTGGTACATGATCATTATTTCGGCTGGAATATTCCTCCAAAGATTTCCATAGCGGCCAGTCCTGGGTTTTCTGCCTACAACTACCCAGCGACCTGCTGGAAGGCCTTTGTGTGCTACGCATGATTATTTCATCTGTATATATAAATGGAGAAACTGACTGACTGACATATCAACGCACAGGCGAAACTACTGGGACTGGGACTGTGAAATTTGGCACAAGGTTTCCTTTTATGACGTAGGCGAGCATTAAGAGAAGGATTTCCAAAACTCACCCCCTAAGGGGATGAAATGGGGGTCCAAATTTTATATGAAGAAACCAACTTTCACGCCGGTGAAGCCGCTGGCAGAACCTAGTCGAGATATACAATGCGTTCCAAATAAGAATAGGATCGACGCCATGTTGTGACGTCACGTCATACTGTCAAATCGCAAGAAATTGGGCAAAATTGAAGAACTCAGAGATGAGCAAAATTGAAGAACTGGATTCTGATTAAACTATTTTCGTTCACAGTTCGTAAATAAATTAAATTTTAAAATTTTCTTGTTTTATTCACCATAATAATTCTTCGATTTGACAGTATGACGTGACGTCACTACCTGTCAATCGATCCTATTCTTATTTGGAACGCATTGTATGTATAATGCATGTGTCGGATCTCGCGTTTGCGGGATTGCCCTAGTCACAAAGATGATGGCAATCGTTTTTTACAAAAACTTTTTTCTTTCTCGAAACTCACTTTCATTATGTTCAGCTTTTTGACTTAGTAATAGTGGTAGGACAGTAAACTTAATTCTTAATTATTATATATTGCACACAAAAACTTAACATATGTACCTACACATTGATGTACCTATACTGTACTATCCTGTGCGCTGAGTTCGAGTTGTTATAACGTTAACACGATCGAAAGGTCTATCGCGTTTAGCTTTCTGATTGGTTGAGACTTAGGAGCGGGCCAATCGGAGCGCCGAACGTCGTAAACGTATAAAAACAACTCGCACCAAGGCCTCAAATCAACTGCCCAAACACGCTCTTGTCTGTATATGTGATATCAATCTGATCTCCGCAGACCATCTCAAACGAATATTACTCACATATTATGTCCTCTTTTACGACATCGAAGGAAGTGATAACCGTACCGGCACGGACTAGAAATATTATTATTATAATCAGGGATGTATGGATCTTTCGGGTTTCGATATGAATACGGATATATAAATAATATTATACCGGTTTCGCTTTTGGGTACAAAGTTGACTGATCTACACTGTCATCATACCTATTAATATGGAAATATTTTAGAATCAATATTTTTTATTTATGATTAACCATGGAGTTTGTTGCCGGTTCTTCTCCATAGGAAACGATCAATTGAAACCGTGCGCTAGCTTCTGACCATAAGCATAAGTGCCCATTTAGGCCTATGTGAAATAAAATTATTTATTTATTTTATAATTTATGTACCTACACACAAATATATAGAAGATAGCTTATTATAAAAAATTGTACAAAGGTACTGCTTATTTAAAAAAAAAAAATAAGCAGTAAATAATTTTGAGATTTAGTTTTCGAAAACGGTATGAATATTAAATTTATTTCGGATTATCCGCTATTTTCAGATAGTTTCGGTTACGGATTTTAGAATATAAGAATAAAATACTTACAAGTTACAAGATTCGACTTTTATTTCTAGTTTAGTGAAAGAATTATACACGAGAATGCTAGTCCAAATATTTTATTTCTATATTAACAACTAGCTTTTGCCCGCAGCTTCGCACATAAAATATAGCCAATGTCACTCAGGAATAAAGCAGCTTTCTATCGGTAAAAAAATTTAGCAAACGGACCAGTACTTTTAGAGATTACCTACAAAAAAAAAAAAAAAAAAAAACCTCCTACAAACAAAAAATCAAACTATACCACTTTATAATATTAGTGTAGACTTAAAATGTGACTCGAGTTCACACACAAATAAATAAATGGAATAGTCGATTATTGTAAATGCTAACACTAGATTATCATTTGTTCGGACGCCGGCCGGGCGAAAAAACCAAAAACCTTTCGTAACCTGTCATTTAGGCGATTATCACACTGCCACGCATTACGCTGCATGTTGCGTGTCAACGCACCTACGCGCGTACTTGCGGGAGTGCAGATCTGCATCACCGTGCGGGCTTTTTACGCACTCACGCGCTTAGTGCGTTTTCTGTATTCACGGCGGCTCTGACTCATTTCATTCAAAACCGTTCAAAATCACGCACGGCACTGCGAGACTCGGTGTGCCATATCTTGCGTCTCGCCCCGTACCCACGCGCGTGTGCGCATTTTTCTCCGCTTGTAGGCGCGTGATCTGAATTAACGCGCGTGGATGCATTTTCTGTGTGTTGGACTGTGCGTGTTTTCTATACAAACGGAGATACTTATAAGCAACGTTATAAAACACGCATTCACGCGCTACGCTGCGTGGTGCGTGGCAGTGTGTTAATCGCCTTAGACTCCACCTACGCGACTTTTATACCGGTTACGGTTACGGATATTTTTTTATTTCGGTTACCAGATAGTAACATCCCTGATTATAATCATAAAATATTTATGTAAGATCGTCTTCCTAACTTTTATGTAGCTATGCAGTTTGCTTTACGATACCAATCTCGATCAATCTAGTGGTTTTGGTCTAGTTGGCAAGAATTATACGATAAAGCCGTTATGGTAACAGTATCTCCTGCCAGAGTTGCTGGATTGTACGAAAGAGTTTCCGTTACCCTAGAACGCAAAGAGCAACTTAAGAAACACAGGTGGGTTGTAGTTAATTATCCACTTTTTTGATGTTGGCAGACCTCAAAAAAAAAATGGTCATATTTACATCATCATCATCTTCCTGCCTTTGTCCCGTTTTATTTGGGGTCGGCGCAACACGTTCTTTTCTTCCATTCTGTCCTCCAGTCACTCGTCACGCTATCACTAAATTTCAATATCAATTCTCACACAATCCATCCATATTTACTTTGGCCTCCCTCTCCTTCTGCATCCATCCACATGTAACTCTTTTAGCAACATGCGTTTCATCCCTTCTCTTCACATGACCATACCAAGACAAACGATGGTCATATTTACATCATCCACATATCGAAAAGTATTCTGCTCACTATGAAGAATTGACACAATTCTCAAATCCAATCCTGTTGTACACAAATACATTATATCGATTGCGATGACTGCAGCAGTTTTGGCATCCACCCCATTGATGGTATCACTTCTAGTGTCGGTTTAAGCCAGCGTGGGGCCTGTAGCAAATTCTACCAAAGGCTCCCTAAATCTAATTAACGAATTCAAACTTTTTTAACTTAATTTTCAAACTGTCCCTAGGCAGCTGCCTTTTTTAATGATATAAACTAGTAGTTGACTACGATCCCACCTGATGGTATGTAGTGATGCAATCGTTGATGAAGTGCACTAGTTTATTATGAGCCTATAATCGAGAGTTTATATAAGCCTGGACAATCTGGAATTGGTTAGAGTTCATATGGCACATGTATCTTGACTAGTTTTTGCACGTAAAAGTGGGGCCTACGCCAATGCGCGAGGGTTGGCCTATAGAATTTGCTACTGTCACTTCTTGCTAAATTACTTTCTTCTACATAATTATGTCGCATATATCGACCCTTTAAAGGAACATCGTAAGCGATTTTATTGCATTGCATGACTTGATTCCGCCATCTCATTTCTACCATCGGACAACCCGACGTACGGCGAGTATCCACCCTTACGTTGTTGAAACTTCAACGGTCCGGACTAAGCGTTTCGCTTCGTCGTTTATACCGCGTACATCAAAGGACTGGAACAATTTGCCTGCTGCGGTCTTCCCGTCCAACTATAATTTAGGTGCCTTCAAGGCTAGAGTGAATAGGCTCTTAATAAACTAGTGCGCCTCACCATCAATGATTGCATCACTGCTTACCATCAGGTGGGATCGCAGTCAAGCACTGGTTTATATCAAATTAAAATTAAAAAAAAAAAAAATTAAACACGTGTGCAGGGGCGCCGGCTTTTAGAAAACCTCATGGGTGCTCATGCTCATTCGATGACTCGAAAAAGTGGCGAAGTGTGAAAAGAGAAATGCACAGTGATCGACCGACAAATAAATAAATGTCCTACTTACATACTGCGGAACAACGAAGGTACCACAAACATCCAGACCCAACACAAATATCTGTTTCATCAACAAACATTTGTATTGGTGCGGGAATCGAACCCGCGACCCTTGCGTCTCAACCTGCGCTATAAACCACTGCGCTAAATGGGTCATCGGGTAATGAAAAATCGCCCATCCTTAAAAGGTGATTACTGATCTGTTTCTTGATGTCTATTCTCAGGGGTGCTCAGATCACCCACTGTTTATTTCTCATGGGTGCCCGAGCCCCCGAGCACCCACGGAGTCGGCGCCCCTGCACGTGTGTGTTTATTACTCTTTCGCACTTAAACGTTTGAACGGATTTTGATCTACCTACCCATTTGACAGCGAAGTGCCAGTAACTCCTAACTGTCGAAGTCAAAAATGAGTGACTCAAAAAGTTTGGAGGTAAAACAATAAATTGATACATTGGTTAAGTTAGAAGGTTATTCCATAATTTAATTTAATGCATTTGCAACTAAATATCCGCTTCGGAGATTTCATTAAAACATGCGGAAACACACACATTTAAATTACAAGCGCTAAAAAGTAATTTTCTTGGAAGGTAATTGACACATCACCGTTACAATGCTTGCAAATTCGCTCTTACAGTGTATTTTAGAGCCGCATTATAGAGTATTAATGCCATAATGATTTCATTCTGAAAATGACATGGTGCTATCATATCAGTTACTAGCTTCTGCCCGCGGCTTTACTCGCGTTAATGTAGGTTTCTCCATACTAATTTTGGACCCCCGCTTCATCCCTTTAGAGAGTGAATTTTGGAAAATCCTTTCTTAGTGCACACCTACGTCATAAAAGGAAGCCTTGTGCAAAATTTCATGTTCCTAGTCCCAGTAGTTTCGGCTGTGCGTTGATATGTCAGTCAGTCAGTTTCCCCTTTTATATATATAGATTTATAGCTACGTCTGTCTCCTTGGAGTTATGATGGCATTCATCATTATATCAGCCGAAAGAGGTCCACTGTTCGACATAGACCTCCTCCAAATGTCGCCACATTTAAACTGTATATGTAGATGAGGACATTAAAACTTAATATACATTGCTTACTTGCTGAATAAATATTCTAACCAGAGCACGGGCTCATCTCTTGCAGGCTCTCGAGCATGACGACGTCTAAATAATACGAAATACTTGATGTCAAGTGCGACGGTTATGGCCAAGCTTCTATATAAAGCAGGATTTGCTTGATTGCTCGCACTTCGGGGAGTCTGCACTAGGATTGCACAATCTAATTCCGCCAAGTCTGTTCCAGCATCGGACCACTAGACATACGGCGTTGCGCCATAGGTATATTGTAGACATCCCACCCAAACGCACAAAGCGTTTTGGGAACACATTTATTGTGCGTACAGCCAAGGAGTGGAATAGGAATTCCGGCGTCTGTGTTTCCTGATAGCTACAACTTAGGGGTCTTTAAGTCAAGAGTGAATAGGTTACTTCTAGGTAAGTGTGCTCCATTGTCGACCACATCATCGCTTACCATCAGGTGAGATGGTGGTCAAACGCGAGCCTATCAATAATAATAATTAAAAAAACCGGGCAAGTGCGACTCCGCACACGCGCACTGAGGGTTTCGTACAAACTTACATATGAAAACAGTTCAATTTCCGAATTGAATTACGAAGATTTTCCGACTCGCAAGAATTTTTTTTTGTGACGTAATACAAATTAACAGTTTTCAGATTTTTTCCTATATATGCTATGAAACCTTGCTTCATGCCAAATTTCAGGATTCTAGGTCAACGGGAAGTACCCTATGAGTTTTGTTTCCCTTGAGAGTGTGTGAAATACACGTTTTTTGCGACATAAACGACCGTATCTTTTTTTTTCGTTATCTCAGAAATTTGGTTTTTTCACAACTTCAAGGGACTGCAGACTTGAGTATATGGTTTTAATTTTAACTCGATACCTCCACACGTTCCCGAGATAAAGGGTATTGACAGACAGACAGACGGACGGACAACAAAGTGATCCTATAAGGGTTCCGTTTTTTTTCCTTTTGAGGTACGGAACCCTAAAAATGAAGACACAAATGGCGAAGCAAAACACATTTGCTTCGCTTCGTTCAGAGTACTTACCGTAAAGCGTTAAAATGTCAGTCGTGCGAACGAGAAAGTGGAATGGAGCTATACATCCCTAAGGCCCCTATTCGCATGCATGATCGCCACAGCGGCAGGATCGGCGCACCAGCAGTGTCTGGAGACTACATCGGTAATATTTATGGCAGCCCAATTATACTGAACGTATTTTTCGGCTGTCAAAGCCATAGCCAGAATTGTCCGAGACCGTAAATTTTTATGAGTAAACGGTCTCTGGCTTACGTGTTGGCTTAGGCTTATGTGTAATTTATTTCATCACAACTGCTCTAAAAACGGTGAAGGAAAACATTGTGAGAAAACCATAAACTCGAAGACATGTGCCATGTGTGTTGGAAGGCCTCCCACAAGGTGGACCGACGATCTGGTGAGGGTCGCGGGAGTGCGGTGGATGCGAGAAGCACAGGATCGGTCGTTGTGGCGGCGCTTGGGGGAGGCCTATGTCCAACAGTGGACGTCTTTCGGCTGAAATGATGATGATGATGATGATGTGCCATCCACCAATCCCTGGATGTTGTTCTTGTTTTGACGCGGGCGTATCTAATAGTGGCAACCGAGGTAAATTGTTACTCTTTACATTAATCTTAACAAATTCTTCGAAAGTATAAACTACAACACCACTTCCAAGGCGTTCGCAAGAGTAACGTACATCCTCACGTCCTAGCCGCCGCGATTTCCTGTCACTGTTGGCGCGAGCTTGCGAACGACGAGCAATGGGTACATCACCTTGCGCTCGTCCTATAAAGACCGAGCCCGAATCATCGACGGCGCGTAGTGTTCCACGCGCATCTGAAAGAGATTTCAGCAAACCGTAGGAGCCCAGCAGGACCGATGCCTACTAGGACCATGGGAAAACGTATGAAAGAGATACTCGTGGTTCTAGCACGCAAAAGGCAAATGCAGGGACAAAAGTGTGGTTTTAGTCGGTAAAAGTCTGACACAACCTCTTGCTCCACTCTAGGGCGGGAGAAGTCATTAGATAGATGACTTCCCACCTAAAAAAAAAAAAACATCTCAATATTCCTCAACATTCTCCTCTCGTTCTCTAACCGTATTTGTAGTAGAAAATATCCAGCTACAACCAGAATGTAGGTGTGTCCGTCTGAGCCAATACTTATCCATCGAATTGCGCCAACATAGTTGCGATATTTGAATCCCTAGACATCTTGCGTAGACACGTCGTCGTCGTCTCATCGAGTCGTTCTCTTAGTGGACCAAACTGGTTTAGCCAGTCCTCGTGACTATGTGATACTCATTCACCGTAATCGTTGTGGTGTTAACTGTATCTGGTTATGTTTGTTTTGTAATGCGATATTTAGCGAGTTGGCGCTTTTGGTGCGGTTCGGGAATTGGACAACGGATTATTATTGTACTAGTACCGTTACGAACTTACGATCCAATCAATACAATTTTATGTTTCTGTAATATCTACGATTTTAACTAGCTTCTGCCTGTGTGAAAGTTGAAAATGGTCTCAAGGGAAGATACTTCTGGGATAAAAAGTATCCTGTGCTATTCCAGGACATGGTTTACCCGTGCACCAAGTTTTATCGAAATCCGTTCAGCCGTTCAAGCGTGAAAAAGTATAAACGTACAGATACACACTCTCAGACTTTCGATTTTATAATATTATTGTGATGTAATGTTACCAGCTTGTTCCCCATACCAGACTAGATGCTCTAGACCTCTCCTGTGATACTCAACGTTAAGTATATCTTCGTAATCGGTTCAGCAGTTTTAGAGGTATCTACTTACTTTCTACAAACAAACAACTTGAAGTCTTTGTAATATTAGTTTAGGTGAAGGTTCTTTACTTATCATAAAATCGGTTATAGGATTATCATCAAGCTTGCGGTAAAATCATCGTCATTTCAGCCGAAAGACGTCCACTGTTGAACATAGGCCTCCCCCAATTGTGGCCACAACGACCGGTTCCGTGCGTCTCGCATCCCGTGCGGTATAATCACCGAAACGAAAAGTTCTGCAGCGGCGATCGCGTACCGGAGGATGCAGCGTTGGAAGGCCTCCCACAAGGTAGACCGATTAACTGGTGAGGGCCGCGAAAATATTCTTCTAAAAATAAATCGGCAAGGATATTCATATTCCTCCTAAACCGTATTTGTCATTTACTCGAGTTCGGCCATCTTTGTTCTTCTTTTTAACCCAGCACGATTTAATTCCGTACGGTGTTATCCATTACAATTGCTATAGAAACGTGCTGGGTGTCACACTTTTCAGTATCGTGCTATAATAAACTTATTGTGTGTTAATCCGCTGAATCAGGAACTGAACTAATATTCTTGTGGAAACAGTGCAAGAGGTTAAAATTTCGTATCCTTTTTTTTCGTTGGAAATTATCAATTTGACAACGAGATGGCATGGTTGGCGAAGTGTTGGAGTGATTGGCTGCTGCGTTGTGTCGCGGGTTCGATTCCCGCATGGGACAAATGTTTGTATGGAGTACAGAATAGTTGTTCCGGGTCTGGGTGTCTTGTTGTATGTGTGCTTGTTGGCAGCAGTAATTTCTGGTGTGACGCAGTTTTTTAAAAAAAAAACCTTTTTTCCTCCATCCTGCTCTGGCTGGAGCGAGAGGGAGTGATAGACTATGACTGACCAAACCCACCTGTGTTTCTTCAGTTACCCTTGCGTTTCGGGGGTCAGGATAACTCTTGAACAATACCGCAGCATAAAATTTCGTATCCTGAAAATTTTAATACATGTAAGTACTAACTACCGTAAAACGAGGTGAAACTACGCATATTAATAAGCGAACGCTCGCATTTTATAAGTTAATTAATTAAGTTTACAACTATTTGCATCGAGTGGGCGAGGATGTAACGTAACTGTATTATGAACGGGGATCGGATATAAAACGGTATCAGTTAACAATAAAACTGCCAGTTTTGAATTTGTATACTCGACGAACAAGTTCTATGCGGGTCATCACTAGTAAAGTTATTGTTTCAAATTGTCTTTGGGAATTAGTATTTAAGTGCGAGTCGGACTCGTGCACTGAGGGTTCCGTACAAACTTACCTTTGAAAACAGTTCAATTCCCGAATCGAGTTACGAAGATTTTTCCAAATCGCAAAAAAAGTTTTTTTTTGTGACGTAACTACAAATTTACAGTTTTCAGATTTTTTCCTATCCTTGTGCTATGAGACCTTGCTTCATGGAAAATTTCAGGACTCTAGGTCAATAGAAAGTACCCTATGAATATTGATTCCCTTGAGAGTGTCGAAATACACGTTTTTTGCGACATAAACGGCCGTACCTTGGTTTTCATTAAGTCTGAAGTTTCATTTTTTCACAGCTTTAAGACACCGCAGATTTGAGTATATGGTTTTAATTTGAACTCTATACCTCTACGCGTTCCCGAGATAAAGGGTCTTGACAGACAGACATACAGACAGACGGACGGACAACAAAGTGATCCTATAAGGGTTCCGTTTTTCCTTTTGTGATACGGAACCCTAAAAAGTTAATTGTTCAGTTAGAAACCAGTTTCCGTCCCTCAATACGAAACAAGCCCTACAGACGACTCGGCCTTAACAAGTGACCTACAAATCAGGGATTATTAAATCGGTACACTTGACGATATAACAGCTTAATCTAATTTGGGGACGCATTTCAACAACAGTACAGTTAAGCGGGTCAGTGTATCAACATTAATTATGAGCTTTCTGACGCCCTACCATGGCCTCTTAACTCTATCTCTGTTTTACGACCTAAACATAATTGTTTTTTTAGGGTTCCGTACCTCAAAAGGAAAAAACGGAACCCTTATAGGATCACTTTGTTGTCCGTCCGTCCGTCTGTCTGTTTGTCTGTCTGTCTGTCTGTCTGTTTGTATACTCAAGTCTGCGGTCCCTTGAAGCTGTAAAAAAATCAAACTTCTGAGTTAACGGAAAAAAGATACGGCCGTTTATGTCGCAAAAAACCTACATTTTATCATTCTCAAGGGAATCAAAATTCATAGGGTACTTCCCGTTGACCTAGAATCCTGAAATTTGGCATAAAGCAAGGTCTTATAGTATAGATATAGGAATAATACTGAAAACTGTAAATTTGTAGTTACATCACAAAAAAAAAAACTTTTTTTACAATTCGGAAAAATCTTCGTAACTCAATTCGAGAATCGAACTGTTTTAATATAGGCTTTGTGCGTAACCCTCAGTGTGCGAGTCCGACTAGCACTTGCCCTGTTTTTCTTTTATGGATAGGCTCGCGTTTGACCACTATCTCACCTGATGGTAAGCGATGATGTGGCCGACGATGGAGCACGCTTGCCTAAAAGTAACCTATTCACTCTTGACTTAAAGACTCCTAGGTTGCCGCTATCAGAAAAACAGACTCCGGTAGGGAATTCCACTCCTTAGCTGTACGCATAATGAATGTACTACCAAAATGCTTTGTATATAGAGTGTATAGCTCCATCTCTTTTTCTTGTTCGCACGACGGACATTGTAACATGTCATGGCTTACCATGACATGTTGCTAGTTGCTAGCAAAGTAGGAGGCCGCACGTGCACGCGCGAGGGAGCGGCCCTCACGCCCCAGCCGCCGGAATCCCGATCCCGATTTCCGGCCACCGTAGGCGCGGGCTTGCGTACGGCGAGCAATAGGTATCTCGCCGTCCAAGCCTCGCCGAGCCCAAGTCGTCGACGGCGCGTACTGTTCCATGTGCGCCTCAAGGAGATGTCAGCAAACCGTAGGAGCCCAGCAGGGTCGAAGCCTACTGGGGCCAAGGGTTGGCTTCTGAAAGGGAAACTCGGCCCTGGTATGAAAGGCAATGAAGGTACAGGTGTTGGTTTTTTGTCAGTAAAAGTCTGACACGCCCTCTCGCTCCGACCAAGAGCGCGGGATGTCATTGGATGATTTTCCCACCTAAAAAAAACCACGACGTGTTAAAATGTCCGTCGAGCCCTTAGCCCTTGAACGAAAAAATGCCGTTGATCGAAGATCTAAATGTCATGAGTTTCGAGTCTTATTTTGCTTCAACCAGAAACAACGCGTCCAAGAATTAGGTATTTCTGAAAAGTTTTCGTGTCCATTAATGTAAATCAACGTCTGTGAAGCAAACTTCATTTCCTTGCAAAACTGATGGGAATATTATGTAAGTCCCATATTATGTAGATCCCGGAACAATATCATGCTGAATATTGTTATTCTGTAAAGGATGCATTTGTCATCTCCGTTGATGAAGAGTTTAATAAAGTCTTGTAATCGTGCCAAGCTTGTAAACATGCTAACCCAGTTCTCAAAGACGTCCACTGTTGAATATAGGCGTCCGCAAGTGTCACCACAACGACTGGCCCTGTGCGTCTCACATCCATCGGTTTCCCGCGACCGTAATCAGTCCATCTTGTGGGAAGCCTACCAACGCTGTGTCTTCCAGTACACGGTCGCCTGGGCACGCCATAATTATGGCGGTAAGTCCCCTCTTTGAGGAGTGGCTGGAAAGGCAACACGGCGTCCTTACCTTCCGCATGACGCAGGTCCTCACCGGACATGGTAAGTTCGGGAGGTTCCTGCACCGGATTCGTGCGGAAGAAACGCCCGGGTGTCACCATTGTGTGGACCACACGGAGGACACGGTGGAGCACACGGTGGAGGTGTGTCCCGCTTGGGCAGAGCAACGCCGTGTCCTCGTGGGGGCGATCGGCGGCGGCGATCTCTCGCGCCGGGCCTTGGTACAGGCCATGGTCCGGAGCGAGGAGGAGTGGCAGGCGGTCGCCTCCTTCTGCGAAGCAGTAATGCTAGCAAAGGAGGCGGCCGATCGCGTGAGGCAACGGTCCTCACGCTCCAATCGCCGCCGGGATTCCGATCCTGATTTCCGGCCGTCGTAGGCGCAGGCTTGCGGACGGCGAGCAATGGGTGGCTCGCCGTCCGACCGTCCGGTAACCGTCCGGACCGAGCCCAAGTCGTCGACGGCGCGTGCTGTTCCACGCGCACGTCAAGGAGATGTCAGCAACTGTAGGGGCCTAGCAGGGTCGAAGCCTACTGGGGCCAAAGGTCTGATTCTGAAAGGAAGACTCGGCCCTGGTACGAAAGGCAACGAAGGAACAGGAGTGGGTTTTTAGTCAGTAAAAGTCTGACACTATCTCCCGCCCCGCTTAAGGGCGGGGGATGTCATAAGATGATTTTCCCACCAAAAAAAAAAATAAAGTACACGGTCGCCATTCCAGAACCTTTCGGCCCCATCGACCATATGTTCTGTAAGCAATGTGCACTGCTCACTGTCACTTACGTTTGGCGAGTCTTCGGGCTATGTCGGGAACTTCCGTTCTTCTGCGGATATCTTCATTTCTGATTCGATCACGCAAGGAAACTCCGAGCATAGCCCTTTCCATTGCCCTTTGGGTGACATTATGCCTTCTGATGAAGCCCATTGTAAGCGACCATGTTTCAGAGTCATGTCATCCTGCTGGAAGGCTGTGATACAGACTTTGGCTTTTCACTAGAGTAATCAAGTCTCACTGCGGCTTAAGTTTGGTGAGTCTTCGGGCTATGTCAGTAACTTTGGTTCTCCTGCGGATATATTCATTTCTAATTCGATCACACAAGGGAACTCCTAGCGAAGCCCTTTCCATTGCTCTTTTGGTGACTTTATGTCTTTAGATGAGACCCTTTGTGAGCGATCACGTTTCAGAGCTGTTTTTATTACTACTCCCTCAACATGGCCATCAATATCAATTTATATCCTGTTTTTTTTCTCAGTTTGTGGTAATTTTTTTATGCAGATAAATTTTCCTTGCAACCTCGTAGGGTAAGGGCTGTGGGAACGTTTAAAAGAGTTGCCTTGGACCTGGTGGGCCCGGTGGGTTTTAGTCAGTAACAGTCTGACACGCCCTCACGTCCCACCCTCGAGCGAGAGGAGTCATTTGATGATTTTCATCGTTATCGGTCCAGTATTTAGCTACGAGTTTGGTGCCATCAGTCATGTCTATGTAAATTCTGGTAATTTTTTTTGAGGTTGGAAATCCTCAAATAAAGGTGTTATCTCATTCTACTCGATGAAAAAAACTACCCTTGTTCCTTCAGTTGCTCTCTGCAGTCCAGGGCCCGTGATCTAACTCTTTCAAAAAATCCCGCAGAGAAATGACCATACATAGTTGAGACAAAGCTGTATAAATTAAGGTAACACAGTAGGTACTGTAAAGACATTGACACTGACAACACTGTATTTAATGTTTCGGAAGTTAAAAACCGGCCAAGTGCGAGTCGGGCTCTCTCACGAAGGGTTCCGTAAAGTCCGTAGCAACAAAACGGCAAAAAAAAAAAACCTTTATTGTATGGGAGCCCCACTTAAATATTTATTTAATTCTGCTTTTATTTGTTGTCTATAAACGGCAACAGAAATACATCATCTTGCGAAAATTTCAACTGTCTAGCTGTCACGGTTTATGAGATACATCCTGGTGTCAGACGGACAGCGGAGTCTTAGTAATAGGGTTCCGTTTTACCCTTTGGGTATCGAACCCTAAAAACTTGTTTTACACTAGAGTTCTACTAAATCTATGTGGATGCTTCTTAAGGGATGACCAGACGGTTGTAAACTAGCGTTCCAACCAATGTGACCTTGGTTTGTGTTGCGGCTACATGGATGTAAACCACGCGCCAACACGTTCGGTGGTTAGGAAAACGCGCCTCCCAACCAAGGGCGTTGAAGGTCATGGATTACAACTGCTGTCTACACGGATTGAAACCAACAAAGTCACCTTGGTTGGTGCGTTGGTTTGCAACCATCTGGCCACCGCTTAAGTGTCTCGAAGCGAGCAACATTGTCATTACCTCGTTAATAAGATTACTGCACATCAGCTTCGCGTCGACACGTTCTATTACTGTAGGATTAACGAGAATTTCTAATAGTGTTCCCTTTTGACCTAATTACGGCATCGCTGCCAAATTGGATGATCTTCTGGTCTTCTATTAGCGCGGACTAATATTAAAATAGTTCATGCTGTGGTAAAAATATTAACGCCAGTTTGGCAAGCTACAATACTTTCTATACATAATTATGCTTGTGGTGACTGCGAAATAATACAAAAGATATTTATGCAGCATGTGTTGCACAACCAAATTTTGAATGATATTTGATGTCTTGTAAAACCATTACGTCCGCCTTTGAACGGTGTCTTTTACTTGTGTTTCAATAAATAAGCAATTGGTTGGCTCCTGTTTAAAACATGAGCCACACATTAGAATGCCCCAAGTGCCCATACACCTGCACTTTGGAGGATTTATTGAGTGCCACCGATGCTGCTATTAATGTAGCCATCTATTGGGCCCAAACAGTTTGATGAGTTTACCATCTAATCGAAAAGAAGAAGAAGAAGAAGCAATTGATCCAAGTTATGATATGTGCCCCCCGCCCACCCCACCATCTCAAGTCCGTTCCATCATCGGACCACTAGACATACTGCGTTGCACCACCGATAGAACAGACGTATCACCCATACGCACAATATCAATTCAT
Source organism: Mythimna impura (assembly GCA_905147345.3). NCBI lineage: Eukaryota > Metazoa > Arthropoda > Insecta > Lepidoptera > Noctuidae > Mythimna > Mythimna impura. Next base: position 4,898,956 of record LR990363.1, read on the forward strand.
ATTTTAGGGTGCACATTCATTGTGCGTACAGCTGAGGAGTGTAATTCTCTGCCGAAGTCTGTGTTTCCTGATAGCTTAAAATTAAGGGTCTTTAATTCATGCGAGCCTGTCAATAATGCAAAAAATAGGAAATAAAATAAAATAAAACATATACAAATCTAGAGGCAATTCTGGATCGTTGTGTGCATTAAAGACAAAGTTGAAATATCACTCACTCACTATCCTTTACTCATAATTATGAATATTTCAGACCGGAACACAGCATCACTCCTTACACCAGAAATAGGTTAGTCTTTACTATTTTCCGGATGCTCTGTCTTTTTGCTCCACAAAGAGCACTACTACGACTACTAACTAATATGTGTTTGTCGTAGGATATTAGAAACGTTATCGTGTTCCGCGATCCGGTTCAATAACGGCCCGGGTCGGCGCCCTGCATGTCGGTCGACCGACGAGGGATGGGGGCGACTACAGCTGACTGGGGGGCAGGAAACGTTCGGCTTAGTGACGTAATGTGTGACTTTTTGGCGATGCGTTGCGGTTGTGCGAAAATTTTATGTAATAGGGAATATGCATTAAAAAAATATTTGGTAACTAAATTGTGATTGTCTTTCTCTCGCCAAGACGCCATTTTCTATGGTGGCCGTACGAGTGTCACGGCCTTTGACGTCACGGACCATGTCGGACTTCTCTTTCTGATGATATTTTTTTTTTCATATTTGTTTCCACAGCTAAAAAGTATTTAATTTAGCAAATAAAAAAATTGCATGTAGGTATATTCCCTATTGTGTGCGTTAACAGTTGATAAATGATGTGTGATCGTAAAAATTTACACGGATACCTACTACAGTCTATGCAGCAGTATATTTCAAATTAACACAAGATCGTATCATCGGTTCGTATTATTTTAAGTTCTTACGATGCATCCTAAGGTTGTCTGGAAGATATCGCGGTTAGCCTTAGCTTAGTTAGATAAGACCGCCATTGTTCCGATAGATTTAAGTTTATGTATAAGTTGTGTTACTTTTATGGTGTACAACAAAGTTTAATATATTCTATCGTGACAGGTGCTGTCCAACACAGGAGAAAAAGTAACTCAAATTGACAACTGTCGAATTACTAATTTATAGATCTCGATACGTAAATCATTTCAGCAGATCAAACAACAAACGACGGACGCCATTATTAGCAATCTGAATAAATGTTCAAGCGAAACCGTCGTCTAAATAGCATTTAAAACAGTTTAATGGGTATCTGATGGTATCCATTAAGCAAATCCAATCCGTTTTTCGCCAAACCCAAATTGCGAGCAGCTGCTACACATTTTGTTTTAAACCTTTCCGAAAGTATGTGAAAGAAAAAAGTATATAACGGAGGCATGAACTTAAAGTAGGTCAGTCCACATCCCTTACGGAAGTCGAGCACCTGACAATACGCCTCGGTCTCGGCTAATTGTTTCTTTAAAAGCTATTCATGCGTGTAGGCAAGTATTGATGTTCGGTCGCATTTGGTTGAACGGGGTGGAGAGTGCGGTGACCCAAACTTGGGAGAGGGTTTTAATAATAAAGTTATGGTATGGGAGTTTGGTCTACATGATTGTTCGAAAGAGTTACCACATAAAGCAACTGAAGGAACACAAAACGGTGTAGGAGTTTTATGATAATAGGGAATATGCACGAACAAATATTTGTTATCTAACCAGTTTATCAATAAATATACAAACATAGAATATTAACAGTGAAAACAATATAAAAATTGGTAGAAAAACAAACAAGATATAACAATTGTAATTAAATATGTCTCTCTTTCGTCAAAACGCCGTTTTCTATGGGCGAGATGATTTTTTATGTCTAAGACGAAGTCGAACTTCTCTTTCTTATTAGCAGCTTTGAAGCTTTATAACTACGTTGTTAAAACAATATTTTAAAAATTCTTTGATATTGTTTATTAAAGCTAAAAATTATTTATTTTAGCAAATAACAAATTTACATGCGACTGCGATAAATTAGTCTACGTCACAGCGTTCCACTCCGGTAATAATCAGTTCAAAGTCAAAGTCAAAAGTTTTTATTTTACATAGGCCTACATGGGAACTTATAAAACATCAGAAGCTAGTGCACGTGTAGTGCTAGTGTAGTTGAGTGTCTTATTATCGCTAAATTGTCATAATCGCCAACACATGCATATTGATATTTAAAGCTAAGAAACTAGAGATTCAAAGACTTGGGACATCTGTCAACTCGTACATGTAACGGTTTACTTTTAACCGGCCACCTCTGTCAAAGGGGAGTATTATTTAAGTTTAATTGATTTTAAAGGAAATATTATTATGCCAGTATTATATTATATATAAACTAGCTTTTGCCAATCGGCTTTGTCCGCGCGAAAGCAGGGCTTCTCCATATAAATTTTAGATCCCCGTTTTATCCTCTTAGGGGCTAAATTTTGGAGAATTCTTAGTAGTGGCGTACCTTATCAAAGGAAACCTTGTGCAAAATTTCACGCTACGTGCGTTGATATTTCAGTCAGTTAGTTTCTCCTTTTATATATAGGGTGACTGGTAATTAGTGTACGATACTTAAACACGTGATTGTGCTCATGATAACCAACAACTTAACGCAAAAAAAAAACTCAGCTGTTCAGTACATTTATGTTTGCCTAATGTACTGAACAGCTGATATTTTTTTCGCGATTTCGGCTTTGCTCCCATAATAAAAATTGTTTGTTATCATGAGTACAATCACGTGTTTAAGTATCGTACACTAATTACCAGTCACCCTATATATAGATGAATCAGCCTTTTCAATTTAGTTTACAGCTCCATCTAGTAATGTTTCTCGTATACGACCACAACATTCTCAAGATTAAACTAAGAAGATAATTCAAACTTCATTATCGTAGCGTTTTTGCGGCCTGCTGGTTCCGGCCCGCAAGAAACTAACGGATTGTGCGCTCATTAGCAAATGCAAAACATGCTTCTTTATCGATGATGTGACTGGTTTCTAGTCTATAGTGAATTTCTAGTCTATATTGGATGTGTCTTTGTCGTAGGGCTTGCTGTTTTAAAGTCAGAACTATAGCCTTCTTCAAGTTAGCCAGGTTATTGTTTTACAATAGTACAGTTTGATACAAGCGGAGAAAGTTTATCCTTGGGAACGAGGCGTGGGCGAGGGTGTTATGGAGCCGAGTGCTGCAGTGACATGTTTCCACGTGTATCAAATGACGTTTTTCAATACACTTACGAAGATATAATTTAACGGGGGTTGACGATCGACTCAAGGGGGTCGCTTAGTGCTCAGCCTGATACAATAAATTTAATAAACTGTAGCGGGGGCGAGCTCGCGCACTTTACGCATTTGTGCGAAAAACAGTAAATTGCGTACCGTATAAGCGGTAGGGATAAGAGCGGGTTTTCATAACAAGAATATTTCACAATTTTCACACATCGCCATCTAGTCCCAAACTAAGCAGAACTTGTGCTATGAGTACTAGACAACTGGTAAACATACTTATTAAATATATTTCAAAATACATACATATTATTAGATAAATTACACCCAGACACAGAACAAATGATCGTGCTCATCACACAAACACTTGTCCTGGGTGGTAATCGAACCCACGACCTCCGGCATAGCAGTCAGGACCAAGGGCGGTTCCAGGATTTTTTTCTGTACACAAAAATACCGTCGGGGGAGGGGGGGCACGTGCCAGCCTTAAATCCGCCCTTGGTCAGGACCACTGACCGCTAAACCAGTGTTCCGCAAACTTTTTGTGTTAACGGTACACCTAGGAAATCGGAAATTTTTGGAGGTACACCATAAATGAAAAATATTTTTTTTTACAGATTATTAATCAACAAGACAAAAATGAGTTTCTAAAAATGTTCATTTTAATATGCGCTCCGTTTTTATTCTCCGGCTTCATATCTATAGGTAGATAGATCTACATTTTTCTTCCATCTGTCTATTAACTTAATGAGACAACAAAATTTTTCCGAGGCACACCAATTAATCACCACGGTACACCAGTGTGCCGCGGCACACTCTTTGTGCGGAACACTGCACTAGACCAGCAGGCCTGTCAAAGTGTATTCCATTCAACTGTGTCTACTGTCAATTCTGCAGCTACGGGTCCATATTCTTCCTTATTTTTATTTTTATTATGATCGTTATGATGACATTTAAATTTGATTAGTCCAATGCTTCGCCATTTCCCAGGTATCGTCGGTGGCAGCGCATCCAAGCTAATTTATAAGGAGCTCGTAATTTAAATTGAGTTTACGGTATATTTCTAGATGGTTTGTAGGTCGAAATATTTTAGCCTTAATAGCTCCGTAACTGGGTGCATGTTTGTCATTGGGTGGCGGTCGCAGCGAGCTCGGAATAGCTTTATTATTGCATTAATTGCGACGGGAGATGGTTTCGTGGGACCACGCTTTGGGACTGCACTTAAAATAACTCCTATATCTATTTTATAACTTCCGTTTTGCTAAATTGATTGCCTAGTGCAAGTTTGTTTTACGTTAAGACGATCGACACGTTTATGAAGTTCGGCGCTCCGATTGGCCCGCTCCAAGCTTAGAACCAATCAGAGAGCCAAACGCGGTAAACGTTTCGATTCATTAACGTAAAAACAACTCGTTATCAGCGTTCAGAGTAATAAAACGCCTTTTTTTTACTTCTTAAAAAACTTTAAACTACTTTAAAGAAAAAATACTTTAAAGAACGTATAACTTTTTTTTGAAAGTATAAATTACTAGCTTTTGCTCGCGGCTTCGCTCCCGTGAACTGACTACTCTACCCAACTCTACCCTGCCCTACCCTACCCTAATCTACCCCACTCTACCCTACTCTACCCTACAAGTTTCAATTTGGCAGCAAAATCCCCATTCACAAAATGATCCGCCATTTATTGAATTCATTTGTTACAAAAAATTTGATAAATGAAGAACCGCTTGACCGATTTTGTGCAAACTTCACATAAACCATCTACTAAATAGTCCGAACAAAGCCTAAACATTTGGTTTGTATAGGTGAGCCCGTTCTTGAGTTATAAAATACAACAAAAGGCATTGATTTTTATATATATAAATTATAACTGGTTTTACTCATGATTATATTTTGTGATTTGTTATTCAAGGATCTCTCTTCTACTTACAGACATGCAGTATGTAGTAGCTTCAGAAACATCTGCTATCACAGGACTGATAAATATATCCCTATTTAATGGATATTATAAATACTAGTTATCAAATATACATTTGGAAAGGGCTAAGTTCGGAGTTTCTTTATGTAATCGAATCAGGAAAGAATCATTTATCACACATTAACATTTATATATATTTAATTACCTTACACATAATACTTATACATAACACTAATAAGTAAATAACTGCCGACTCTCAATAAGGTTCAGTTGAAAACCAGCGCCAGGCAACTACCACTGACTAACATGTAGTTGTCTGGCATTTTTGCTGAACTGGACCTATTTGGCGGAGCCGAGATACACATTGTGCTTTTTTTCTTTTTTTTCTTAGTTGTCTTAAATTTTGTTTTTACAGTGTGTGTATCCATGTGTGCCAAATAAAATATTTATCTTTCTTTTCTTTCTTTCTTTTTGAATGAAGATATCAGCAGGAGTAAACTTAAGTGGCAGTGTGCAGGGCACATTGCTCGCAAAACAGATGGTCCGCGTACTGTAGGACACAGCGTTGAAAGGCCTCCCACAAGTGGACCAATGACCTGGTGAGGGACGCAGGAATCTGATGGATGCGAGACGCTCAGGACCGGTCATTGTGGCGACACTTGGGACGGGTTATTTCCAAAAACGGACATCTTTCGGCTGAAATAGTATTAAACAATTATTAATTATTTGGCTTATTTTTATTTGAATATTGAGACTTGGCTGGCTTGATTGTATATTTGTCACAAACGTTTGTACGCCCTCTGGCATAACATAGCGCTTTCTTTATTACCTTGCTACACCGTTATTATTGTACCTATGTTTAACAAATAAATAAATGACTTATGACTTAATTATGATGATAATGACAGTTGAATTTTCCATAAATGTCTTTGGTAGATGCCTCCTAGTTTTTTTTTTCTAGTCTTAACTACCCCACTGCTGGGTAAAGGCCTTCCCCAAGTTCTTCCAGACATTCTTCTCCCGTGCCGTCACAGATCAGTCCTCACGGTACGCGTCCAGATCGTCCCGCCACCTCTTTTTAGGCCGGCCTCGACGACGCTTTCCTTCTGCAGGAACCCACTTACATTGCGACGATTGCCCAGCGGTTTCTGTGCATGCGACTGACGTGACCCGACCAATCCCATTTGAGCCTGGCTGCTTAGAAAAAAAAAAAGGAAAAATAGACCAGCCCCCCTAGCCAAGTTGCAAACGATAAACGTGAACGCTTAGTAATCTCCAATAGATTTTCAACTTTATATCTAAGAGCATAAAGTTGAAAATCTATTAAAGACTACTGAGCGTTAGCGACCGGAACGAACGAAAACACTATGTAATCTTCAATAGATTTTCAACTTTATATCCAAAAACATAAAGTTGAAAATCTATTAAAGACTACTGAGAGTTTACGTTTATCGTTTGTGACTTGGCTAGGGGGGCAGTTTAAGGAACCAGTTTCCTCGTCGCTTCCACAGAGGGGGAGGCCCTACCCTGTCGTCGGTTAGTCGGTAAGTGGGTTGCGGTGGTGGCGTGTCGCTACAGTTGTTGCCGTTTAGAGTTCGCAACTGTTTGTTGTAGTTTTCTTAACTTGACACGTCTGGGTAGATTACTCTTAACTTTTGTAGCTACTGAAACTGCTGTTACAGATATTTATTTTGCAAATTGGTTAAAAAAAAAACAATTTTACTCTTCCTTCTTTCTTTAATGGTCAATTTAAATCATCTAGCTCATGCGTGATGTTTAGGACAATATTGTTTTAGGGTGGGAAAAATCATCAAATAAATTCCCCTGCTTTGGATGGACCGAGAGGGAATGTCACAGTTTTACTGTCTAATACCTATTTATGTTCCTTCAGTTGCCCGGTCGCGTTCTAGGGTCACAGTAACTATTTCGTATATAACACTTGCAGTAGAGGTAAACAAACAGCATTTTATCACTCAATACTGAAAAATTGGCGTAAAATATAATGACGATTTTTATAATTTGATCCTATCAATAGCGAAGGAATTTTTTTTTGAGGTGTGTGGTGTCATTTTTAACTAATAATAATTACCTATAATTTATTGAACTAAAACATTTTGTACACTCAAACACTTACAAACAACACAGAGAACAAAGAGATATTATAGAACAAGAACAATAGTCAGAAGTAACAAGTAAGTATTTGTAATGAATCTGGTACCAAAGGAAAGATTTAACTTGTGTTATGGGTTCCACCAGGATTCTCACGCTATTTTTACATTAAAAGAGTAGAATCAGAAGGCTGATTAATCCATAGCCGAAAGGTCAAAATCAAAATCGAGCGTTTCATTTATGCAAGTGTGATGTTGCGACTTTGTGAAGTTGTGTAATTGTGTAACTGTCCCCATTCTGGGTGGAGCGAGGGGAAGTGTCAGACTTTTACTGACTAAGACCCACCTATATTCCTTCATTAGCCCTTTGTGTTCCAGGGCCACAATAACTTTTTTAAACAATCCTGACCGTGTAGAACTTATACCTAGAAATTATATTTTTGGAAAAAAATTGCAACAATACACAATCAAAGCTACAATAATTGTTTAGTTACTAAATCTGTAGCACTGTAGCGTTTGTAATTCACTAGCAGCTGGATCAATCTATCTTAAACACCAAATCTTTTAATCTACAAGAAGCATTAAAGAGTTTGAAAACACAAATACATTTCTCAAGACGACTAATAGCTCTTACACACCACACGTATATTTCTACGCCACATAATTATCTACGCATAAATAAATCTGCCACTCGAAAAAAACCAGACTGTTCAATCTATAGCAATCCAAAACATTCTTACTATTTCTGGATAGCATCCAAGATTTGTAAACAGAAAACTTCCGGTGTGGTCATAAATTGTATGAATTATTTTACGAGAAATTGCGTCTGGCCTGTGTTTCTTCTCAGTGACTGTGGGTTAGATTTTGCTATAATAGTCATAGTCATTGGTAAGGGATTCTTACAAGTCATATACAGAATGTTGCATAAAATTAGTCAACAAATGATTACATAATAATGTCAAATAATAAAAAATTACAAACAAATAAAATAAAGTACAAGAAAACAAAATAAATCGAAGTCAAACCACAAATTTAAATAAAAACAATCCTATTAAAAGTCAAAGTAATTTTCATTTCAAATTAATATTCGCGTCAAATTTAAATTAAAGTAAATAATAAATTCGTCAAACGAATTTAAAAAAACTTGCTCGATAAGCCATTTTTTCAAACGAGCTTTGAAGCATATACTTATATAATATTTGTATTGTTACCATGGAAACTAAACTCTTGCGAAGCAATGTGAGCGTAGGAGGTGGCAGAATCCATGAGGCAGAGGACATCTTCACGTTCAATCGCCACCGCAAGAAACGCTCCGGGCGTTCTGGAGTCGCAGGGCGATTCCCGGCCACCCGTAGGCGTATACTTGAGGACGGCGAGCACTGGGTAGCTTACCGTCCGGTAAGGAGTTGTGTTCCACCCATGTCAGCAAAATGGAGGGCGCCCATTGGAGCTGATACCTGCTGTGGTTGCGGGATTGTTCGAAAGAGTAACTGTGGCCATGAACCGCAAAAAGCAATTAAAGGAACACATGTGGGTTTTAGTTAGTAAAAGTCTGATAACTCCCTCGCTCCACCCAGAGCGGGAGAAGTTATTTGATGATTTCCCATGTAAAATAAAAAAAAAGTCTATGGTAACTACAGAGACAGGTGTGCAAAGTACCTATATATTATTTAGTATGTATGTATTTATATATCAATTTTAGTGTTAAGTATGTAGATTGTTTTTCTACAAATTGTTTAGCTTTTTTTGTAATTCTTTGCCGAAATCTGTGTTTCCTGATGGCTACAACCCGGGAATCTTTAAGTCAAGAGTGAATAGGTTACTTCTAGGTAAGCGCGCTCCATCGTCGACCGCATCGCCGCTTTCCATCAGGTGAGATAGCGGTCAAGCGCGAATATACAAAGAATTAAATAAAAATTCACCAAATGCAACCCAGTTTAGTGTCCAGGCAATCTCTGTCCATTCTAGGTTACCTGGAAGAGACCACAAACGCGATAAGGCCGCAAATTGTATGTTTTTATTTTAAAAAGACACAAATTGTCATAATTATTTTCTTGTTTTGTAATAAAGTATTATATATAATAAAATAAATAAGTAAAAGTATCGATTACTTTTCTTCTAAAAATTGTTAATCGTTAGAAACAATTAGGGGATTTAAGAATACCATGTGGGTCTTAGCGTAGCACTGATTACATCATACTGCGGAAACCTGGGCTTTTCATTGGCTTCGCTGTAGTTTCGTAGTTTTAACGTCAAAAGCGTTTGCCAAATTATGTTTTAGTAAACAACCGGGAGTTTCCTTTAAAGTATATTAATTAATTTGTAACTTGATTTTCGATTGTTTCTCTGTAGTTGATAGGTTTTACCAAGTAACGCGATAGTTTCAATAATTAATTATTCTTAGGCGTAAGCCTTGGAAAATAACGTATTGAATGTCGATTAGGCTTTACGGTCTGCGCCATCTTTAATTTGCTGTATTCTTATAAATGTTGTAGGTATGTGTGTGTTGTGTTGTTATAAATGTGTCAAGGTGGACCGATGACCTCGTGAGGGTCGCGGGAATCCGATGGATGCGAGACGCACAGGACCGGTCATTATAGCGAAATTTGGGGGAGGCCTATGTCCAACAGTGGACGTCTTTCGGCTGAAATGATGATGATGATGATGATATAAATGTTATAAAATATTAGCTGACTCGTCAAACGTTGTTCTGCCATATAAATTAATAAAGAAAAAAATGGGGAGTGGGGGTGGGAGGTTACAAAATAGTTTACGTCTTATTCTCAGACCTACTGAATATACACACAAAATTTCATAACAATCAGTCAAGACGTTTCGGAGGAGTTTTGTTACAAACACTGTGACACGAGAATTTTATATATAAGATTGTAGGGGGCAGAGGATGTAAATAATTACACAACACAATGGTCACGCTTGAAAGGCCTCAGCCAATTTATTTAACACGTATAAAAATACAGACTTCACATAACACGTGTAAATACTTTCACATAATCGAGTCCTTTACGTACATACGCGTGACGCTAACTCACAAATAGTTCACAGTTACTTTACAATACTTCACTGACTCTAATACGTTAGATAACTTAGGAAATCTGGAAATCTAGAGCAGCTCCAGGAGCGTAGGGTGCCAAGACAAACTGTCGTAGTGACGCTTCGAGTCGAACTGCAGAGAGAGAACGTCGTCTTCAAGGAAAGTGCAGCTTAAGTACTTTTTCAGCCGGTCGCAAGTCGTGGGAGAGAGTCCCTTTTCCTCTAGTCTGTTCCCTAATCCTGTTGAGGCCGGCTGACGTTCACCTCCCGACCCCCCGCATACGGCAAGCACACCATTGGTCATCAATAGTGGCGTGATTTTCTCCGTTGTAATCTACCAATAGAAACCCAGATTATTCTTAACGGTTTTTCTGCGCTATTTACTTCTAAGAACCGCATTATGTACTTCTAAGAACTCAGTACATAGCCTTATATACTATCCCAGTAGCTGATTGGACAATAGTCTGGCCTCTGATAGGCTTGCCCTCTATTATGTACAGCGCTTATGTACATACATTACGCGTCTATGAATGACGTAATGTTGATTATATTTAGTGATTCTAAATTACATGCTCGTGTCCGTAACAGCCTCCCCCCGGCATAGCAACGCGAGCCTAACTTCCATCGGCCAGGACAACGAGCCTTCTAACTGGGCGTCTGAAAACGCCTCCACGCGTCTGTACCTCAGCGCTGCGTATGACACCATCAGGTCCTTGTATGGTGCGCACTATCTTCCCATATGGCCATACATTTCGCGGCAGTTGACCATCCGCAATGACTACTATATTCCCTGGTGCGAGTTGCGTGCGTGAATCTCGGACGTCGCCGCGCGGTGTCAACGTTGGTAGGTATTCGTTTATCCAACGAGTCCAGAACTTGTCCGCTAGCGCCTGTGTTGCGCGCCATGTCTTTCGATCGGCGACGTCGCACTGCCCTGTGGTTGGTAGTCCAGTAGCCGAGCCCAATAAGAAGTGGTTCGGCGTGAGCGCCTCCTCGTCGCCAGGTTCAACACTTACGTGAGTGAGGGGTCGCGAATTGACGGTGTGCTCGATCTCGATTAGCAACGTGGAAAGTACCTCCTCCTTTGGTGCGCGTTCCTTCAACACGGCCGACAACGCCGACTTTACACTTCTTATTAGTCGTTCCCACGCGCCGCCCTGATTTGGGGCCCCGGGGTCAATGAACCGCCATTCCATATCTTGCTTAATTGCGAATTCATTGAGGTCATTCGCCCACTGCTTATACGCCTGTTGGATTTCAACGTCGGCTCCTCGAAAATTAGTCCCGTTATCGGACATCATAGTTTTAGGCCATCCGCGCCTAGCCGCCATTCTTCTTAGCGCTAATATAGCTGAATCGATGTTCAAACTTGGCAACAACTCTATATGTATTGCTCGCGTGACAAGACAGGTGAACAACATACCCCATCGTTTTTCATGCCGTCTTCCTATTGTGACTGTCATTGGGCCGAAACAGTCTACTCCGCAACGGGTGAACGACCGCAGGTGGGTGTCCAATCGTTCAATAGGTAAGTTCCCTTTGACGGGCCGTATTGGCGGCTTCCTTCGTCGCTTACATATCACGCAATCTCTTATCAGTGCGCGCACTGTCGGTCGAACCTTTAAAATCCAAAAGCGTTCCCTCGCTTTGTTTACTATATATTCACGTCCCGCGTGATGATCCCGTTCGTGAATCTGACGTAAATATAGTGACGTCATCGGATGTTTGCCTTCCAAGATGGGTGGGCACTTCCTATCTTGAGAAACGTTCGCGGCATTTATGCGACCGTTTAAACGAATGACGTCGTCTTGAAAAATCGGGTCCAATCGGTAGAGTCGACTGGTCCTGTCTACTCTCCTACCTACAGCGAGTCGCGCTATTTCCGCTGGAAAACACTCTCTCTGAGCCTCCCTTATCAGTAGCAGCTCGGCCTCCTGCTTGTGACGCAACGTCAACCGGGTAGCGCGTTTGCGGCATTTGTCGACGAACAGCAGGACATACGCAGTCGTTCGTAGTAATCGTTCGTAGGACGAAAAACGAGTCGTGTCGACGAGGCTGGTGATGCGCGCTATGTGCGCGACGATCTCATCACCCCCCTCTCCCTGCGCGATCTCCGTTGGCCAGATGTGTTCTGGTCCGCCCAGGAAGAGGGGACCAGTGGACCATCTGCTGTCTATTTGTTATTTTTGTCGCGGTAATTTTCTTAACTCGTCGAGCGACTTGTCGATTATAATCTCGGGACGTCCGTAACACTGTTCGAGCGTATGCATTATCACGGCGGGGTCAGCAGCGGTGCAAAGTAGCGCGGACACGGTCTCTCTCGCTTCACCTTTCAGGCTGTTGCGTAGGCGCGCTAAGTTCTCTCCTCGTGAGAATCCATACTCTCGTGTCGAGTCTCGCATTGCTGACTTGAACAGCAACCACTCGTGCGGCGCTCCCGTGAAAATGGGCAACTCTATCGCTTGACGCGGCGGCGGTCGATAACGTGTCATCCTATTTAACGCGTCGGCTAGCTTATCGATATCTCGGGATCGAGATCGAGATCGAGATCTATTTATTTATTTATTTATTTATTAATTCTTTATGCACACAAAAGTACAGAGGCGGACTTAATGCCTCAAGGCATTTTCTACCAGTCAACCTTTGGGTGATGCAGAGACAACTGGTGGTAGGTGCAATATTAAGCATTAGGTACATATTGTTATTAATACATTATATTTTATACAAATATATACTTACTTAAATACTATAAATACAATATACATAATATATATATATATATATGTACTCAAACTACAAAGAAGGTAAAGAGAGAATACACGAATCTATTAAAACAATTAGTGCAGACAAATAATAAGAAACCCAATAAGCGCTATGACGATACTGCTGCCAACTTCTTACGGATGTGCTCGCGAACCTTCACTTTGAAGGTCAATCGGTTGGTTGCCATCCTGATTTCCTGGGGAAGTGCATTCCAAAGAGAAATAGCTTGAACATGAAAAGAATAGTGAATGAAGTCAGTACGGTGAGTGGGACAATGAAGTAGACGGTTATGAGATGACCGTAGATTTTTATTGTGATTGGCGCAAATGTATTGGAAGTGAGAGGCTAGATAACTAGGAGAATTGGGCGAAACTAAAAATGAGAACAAGGTAGTAAGCGCTCTTTGCTCTCTGCGCTGGCGTATGGGCAACCAGTTTAGGAGCGACCTATAAGAAGAGACATGATCATATTTGCGCAGATTGAAAACAAATCGAATGCAGTTATTTAGAAGACGGTCAAGTTTGTTGAGGAGATCTGCATTCAGGTCATAGTAACAGACGTCGCCATAATCGATGATTGGGAAAATTAGGGTCTGAACAAGCATTGTCTTCGTATTCGACGGTAATAAATTTTTCAAACGATACAAGGCCCGCAGCGTTCCCGTAACTTTCTGACTGACACTAGCGACTTGAGTACGCCAGTTCAGGGTACTGTCGATGCGCAGACCTAGATCTTTTACATCAGTGCTAAAAGGAACAACCGTACAGTCGAACAGAACAGGTGGCAGAGTTGTAAGATCCACTTTGGCAATACTTCGTGGACTACCGATGATAATCGCCTGATATTTATTTGGGTTTACAGCAACACCAAATCTGTCAGACCATGTTTTAATTGCTATCAAGTCCCTATTTAATTTGCCAATAGTGTCAGATAATTCGTCAACTTTCCCTTGGCAGTACAACTGCAGATCATCTGCATACAGATGATACGCACACTGAAGTTCGGAAATAATAAGATTAATAAAAATAGAAAATAGAAGAGGAGAAAGAATGCCGCCTTGAGGAACGCCAGTATCCAAATTACACCAACGAGAAGAAGAGTCTCCAACGTGAACCGACTGCTGACGTTCCTGAAGGTAGGAGGTGAACCATTCCAGTGCTTCGGGAGAGACCATTACATAGGACAGGATGGCTAACAGGATATCGTGACTGACGGTATTGAAGGCATTAGAGAAATCGACCAACACTAATACAGTGACTTTGGTGTCTTCCAGACCTGCCCGTATATCGCCAGTCACTTTAAGGAGGGTGGAAACAGTACTGTGCCCGGGCCTGAACCCAGACTGTAGAGGGCTAATCAATGAGTTACAGTGCACAAAGTTAGATAGTTGTTTGTGGACACAGGCCTCGAGCACTTTGGATAAGAAAGGAAGGATTGAGATTGGGCGGAAGTGGGTTGGAAGTGTAGGATTGGGAACTTTTGGCAGTGGACGAACGTAGGCTTTTCGCCACAAGGAGGGGAATACACCGGAATACAAGGAAAAATTTACTATATGGGTAATGGCAGGCAGGAGTTGATCCAGGATAGTTATGATCATACCACGAGTGATATTATCACATCCTACCGCTTTGGATTTGATGGAAAGGATGATGTTTTTGATCTCTCCCGGTTCAACTGGAACAAAACGAAAAGGACTAATATTAGGACGCGTTAGACCAGAGATCAGAGATAGAGTATGTTGTTTTGTTAGACGATCCATAGTAGGCACAGTAGAGAAATGACGGTTGAGATCGTCTAAGTCGATAGAGTTTGGAGGGTCTAAATGTCGCGGTTTGCCGATACCAAGAGTTCCAAGGAGTTTCCAAATATCGGCAGAAGATGAAGAAGAAATGTTTTCAAGAATCTGACGGCGTTTAGCATTGCGTATCATCTGGTTACATCTATTCCTAGAAGCCTTAAAAAGTGCCCAGCTCTCATCCGTACGAACCCTTTTATATTTACGGAACGCACGGTCCCTGCGTCGCATGGCCATTTGTATGTCACTTGTCATCCAAGGTGCGGGAGGACGTTTCAGTTTCACTTTTCTGACGGGAGCGTGAATATTATAGAGGTTGACCACAACATCATTTAAGATGGAAACCTTATTGTCAATCGAAGTGGCCTCCGTCATTATTTCCCAATCGACCAGACATGCATCCTTCCTAAGTTTCTCGACGTCCATTCTCGCAAAACAACGCCTGTTCAGAACCCTCGGTTTAGGTTTTGGAGGTTTAAGGATATAGGAGAGGAAAATCATATCGTGATGGGAGAAACCAGGAGCGTCATGTTGACCATAGGAAGAGACGAGGGAAGGATTAGAGGTGAGGATTAGGTCGAGCCAGGTGTCGTCGCCCGCAATGTTATGGTGAGTAGGTTGGAGAGGTAACACATGCAGACTAGCCGACTCAATAACGTGGAGAAGCTTACGGGACCGAGAGGAGTTTTGGGCAAGGAGGTTTGTGTTGAAATCACCCATTATGATGTGGTGTGCATACTCTGAACCCAAAGATTCAAGAACCGTTTCGAATTCAGTGAAGTAATCGACAGTAGGGGGACAGTAAACTACACCAACGATGGCCTTAGCTCCTTTGACACAAACTTCAAGGAAGATAAATTCAGCAGAGGCAGAATAGTTTGAAGAGGAAGAGGCAAGTATTTTGTAAGGAAAGTCGCTGCGAAGATATATAGCCACACCACCCCCACCCTTACCAGTCCGATCATTCCGTATAAGTACAAAACCAGTGAGAGGGTAAGTGGTGGACAGAAGATGCGGTTTGAGCCATGTTTCGGAGATCAGGATGGCGTGAACGTTAATATTGTTAAATGCGTCGTACAGCTCACTGTAGTGACTGGCAATGCTCTGAGCGTTGATATGACACACATTCATCAACCGACTAGACTCGTCATTAAAATTACGCTGCAGAAAGTCACCAAGGGTGTCACCTAGCGAACAAAAGCTTGGGTCGTTTGAAGAGGCAGCAGATTCGTTAGCAGAAAAATAAGACTCATTGTCTGACATAAATAGGACACAATGAGTCAAAATAGAACATATATATAAATAAATAATAACACATATATAAATAAGTGTGCTTAAGGTAACAAATAAAAATACTAAGGCGCAAAACGTGCCGCTCTGCACCACCCGCCAGCAAATTAGAAAACAAACAATACAGTATTCAACACTTAACACAACTACAAATTACTAAAACATTTACAACAAAATAGAAATCAGAAGAAAACCGAAGTACAGTGACACAACACAATAACTACGATTCTTTACGAATTTCAGTTTCCGAACGTTAATTTAAATGTCAAACTCGTACGTCAATTTGACAATGACAGTCAACAGAAAAATAATAACAAAGTTTGTTGAGGGTATCGTATCGAGCAAGATCGAGCATTAAATGAACAAATCTAAACAAACAACAAAGTAACTTCTATAGAAAATCGGAAACCAGTAAACGGTGGGGCACTAACTAATAGGAGACTGAATATGTTATGTGAAAACTACGAAACGGTTAGTAACTACCAAAACAATAAAATAAAAAGTAGACAATCACTTAAAAAAGAAATAGGAAAAGCGACAATAAAGGTATTGTTATTTACGCGTTGTCACTTTCTGGTTTCCAGCAGCATCTGCACCTCTTCCGCTCGTTGATGGTTTCGAGGACGCCGCCTTGGGGTATTTGGCTATCAAAGGCTTGAGCTCGTCGGCGGATGTTATCTTGAGCCGGACGCCGTCGGAAGCCTTTATGCAGATGACACCGTCCTGCGTCCAACACGCCCGCATTCCAAAATGCTCACGCGCCTTACCAAAGACAGCCTGCCTGGCCCTAGTCAGGAACTCCTTAATTGATATCTTGGAACCCTTTAATCCGGTCTTAGCCTTCCAAACAGAGGCCTTGATATCTACACTGGCAAACCTAACGAGAATAGGCCTGTGATGCTCGTTGTTGGGGGCCCCAAGTCTGTGACAGGCTGTTATTGATGACACTGCAAGGTTCTTGAGCATAAGCTTCGTACTCAGTACGTCCAAGATCAGAGCCGCACTATCTTCATTCTCCACTTCAGGAAGCCCCTGGAAAACCAATGCTTTTCGCCGGTGCCTGGTCTCTATACCGTCAAGTTGTTTGGCACACTCGTTGATCTGGCTTCGGAGCAGACCAAGCATGGAGAATATCAGCTCCCGGAACACACGGAACTCATCAGCGATCTTTGCCACCGTGTTGGACTTAGCGGGCCCGGCACACTGAATCTGTGCTTCCAATTCACTCATCTTCCTCAAAAAGTTTTGTTCAAGGGATTTTTGTGCAGCTACGACTTCAGCGTATTGTGACATTGTTGTTGTGTAAAGTGCTGACTAACAATATATATGTAGTGACAGTTGAGTGATCAGCTGGCAGGTGGTACTTGTAGTGTTAATGTCACATAAATGAGCCACTAACGTGAGTACTACTAATTACACAATTGTAGATCAAATACAGAGTAAATTTAATCACTATTTGCAATTATTTAAATTTTAATATAATTCCAAAAAAAATCGAACGTTAGTACTTTTTTAACACCTACCCGCGAAAAAAAAGTCGCGACCTAGGCGGTGACCGCGACCTAGGTTCGCGGGGCTCCTTATTCTCTACGCGGGGCGGCTCCTCCCTCGGAAAGTACGCGTGTTCTCGCTCCTCATACTGTGGCGTACGCGGCCTCGTAAATTCCTGCCTACCCCGGGCGCGCTCGGCTTCCTCCCCCCGTATGTGAACCGGGGCGGGTGCGCGTATCGCTGACGACGTTTGATCTATCGCAGTCAGCGATGGTAATTCCTCGTCCCCCGTAGGCTGCGCGCATTGCAGCCAATTCGTGATTCGATTATCGGTGTCCGCGACGTCCTGGGCTATATCACTATCTCGATCTGTTTCCTCGCGAATGGTAGCTACATCTATCGCTAATCTCTTCTTAACCAGCTCGGCTTCGAGTCGCAATTCCTGGCGGCGTATCGCGGCGAGGCGCTCCTCAGCATCTAATTCTGCTTGCCTAATGCGCAGTACAGCACTAGCGGTGGATTGGCGCGATCGTACGGATTGGACGGGCGACCTACTATTTATCCTATCAACGGCGGGCGCGGGCGCTGGGATGGCTGTCGCGGCGGCGGTTGACGTTATAGCATCCATCGTAATGTTCTCGGCTGTCGGCGCGTTCGTAGGCACTGTTGCAGGAACTGGTACAGACGCGGGAATCGTAACGCGGGGGTTAGCGCGTGATAATATTGTCGCGCGGGACGACGGTGACGCGGGGGGTTCTTCAAACACGCGGGCTTGCGTATCTTCGTTCTTCTGGCTTCTTGTAGTCGGCATCCTTCCTCCTCGTTTGGCACCCTAGCTCTATCAATGCCCTAGCGGCCCTATCAGACCTACCGGAGGGCCCTATGAGAGGGATACGCTCCGGCAGGGATGGAAAATGCGCAGGAATGGAAAGGCGGGGACTACCCTGCAGAGAGCTACACGCGGTACGAGGTGCTCAGCAACCGGTGGGAACGACCGGTTGCCTCGGCAGTGCCTACAGTCCGGCCCTCGCAACGTGCGCAGCCTTACAGGCGCAGTAGTGCTGTTCAACCACGTTTGGTTGGCGACACCGCACAATATGTCGCACCGCCTTGAAACGGCGTTAACTCAGGCACGCACCTTTGACACCGTTAGGTGGCACGTACCTGAGCCGCGGTCCACCCGCTTAAAAGGTTCTTGACGCGACGGCGTAAAGGACCCGTGGATCCCTCTCTGCAGCTCGACACGACGGCTTGACACGACGACTTGACACGACGGCTTGACACGACGCTGGCGGCTCGAAGTTCCCGACGTGGCGACAATCCTAAGCACCTACTGGGTCGGACTTGCTGCGTTCCTGTGTTCCTTTTCTTTCTTCAGAATAGGTATTCTTCGTAACGTGACTTGCTGCGTTCCTTTTCTCACTTGAAGCGTTCCTTTTCTCACTTGAAAATAGGTTTCTTCGAAACGTAACTTGCCGCGTTCCTATTCTTACTTGCAGCGTTCCTGTTCGAGCTTGAAGCGTTCCCTTCTTCAATCTTCGACACCCAACTGTATTTCTTCACGTCTCCCCAAAGACGCACAATAAGCCGCTCGATATTCCTTACCAAAGGACCAATATCCGGCTCTCGAAGGACCAAAGTTCCTCTGTAGGGGGCAGAGGATGTAAATAATTACACAACACAATGGTCACGCTTGAAAGGCCAATTTATTTAACACGTATAAAAATACAGACTTCACATAACACGTGTAAATACTTTCACATAATCGAGTCCTTTACGTACATACGCGTGACGCTAACTCACAAATAGTTCACAGTTACTTTACAATACTTCACTGACTCTAATACGTTAGATAACTTAGGAAATCTGGAAATCTAGGGCCGCTCCAGGAGCGTAGGGTGCCAAGACAAACTGTCGTAGTGACGCTTCGAGTCGAACTGCAGAGAGAGAACGTCGTCTTCAAGGAAAGTGCAGCTTAAGTACTTTTTCAGCCGGTCGCAAGTCGTGGGAGAGAGTCCCTTTTCCTCTAGTCTGTTCCCTAATCCTGTTGAGGCCGGCTGACGTTCACCTCCCGACCCCCCGCATACGGCAAGCACACCATTGGTCATCAATAGTGGCGTGATTTTCTCCGTTGTAATCTACCAATAGAAACCCAGATTATTCTTAACGGTTTTTCTGCGCTATTTACTTCTAAGAACCGCATTATGTACTTCTAAGAACTCAGTACATAGCCTTATATACTATCCCAGTAGCTGATTGGACAATAGTCTGGCCTCTGATAGGCTCGCCCTCTATTATGTACAGCGCTTATGTACATACATTACGCGTCTATGAATGACGTAATGTTGATTATATTTAGTGATTCTAAATTACATGCTCGTGTCCGTAACAAAGATATATACTCATTAATATTCCATATTTACTTTTAATCTTATATTTTATACTATAATATTTAGACATTATGATTATGTTCGTGAAGCAAATTGGCCAGAGGTCGCCCTAGTCAGATAGGTTTGGAAGGAAAAAGGGGGACACAAAATAGGCTATTAAAAATAAAACATTATGTACAGTAGTGTTACATAGGCGGACATAATACAACAAGGTATTCGTTACCAGTGTTAAATAAAATACTATACTGTGGAGACGTGCACAATAAATAAATTATAGTACCTATATGAAATTATCATCATTGAGATCAGATTAGGTCCATAAGTACATCGAGGGACTGGAACAATTTGCCTGCTGCGGTCTTCCCGTCCGATTATAATTGAGGTGTCTTCAATTCAAAAACTCGCCCCTATGCTAAATATTGTCATTCTACCAATATACGTGTTAAAGAATTTCTCTGCAACAAAATTTATTTCATTCATCATCCTCTCTGCCTGGCATTTCCCCTGTACCTACTATGTAAGGGTCTTCATTTCATTACACTCATCTATACCCTGTAGCTACTCATTCTCCCAACGCCGAAGGCCGCCTTAATTACGCCTAAATTGCCACTTTGTTCCATACCACTTTGTGAATGAGAAATTCAAAGTAATTAAGTCAAGTCACTTTAAGAACAAAATATCGTTTATCGTAAGGGCAGGAATTATGGGAGGCCGAGATCGATTCGGGAGAGAAAATGATTTTTTAGGATTATTTTTGCAACTATTGTGATAAGGGCAGTCAGGGAAGTGCTGCCGAGTTTTCCCATCAAAAAGATCGCAATAGCAACACGGACTCAGTATCTATTTTGTGTTAGAATTGAAATGGGCCCTGATATAGGCCATGGTCCGGAGTGAGAGGGAATGGGAAACGGTCGCCTCCTTATGCTTAGCAGTAATGCTAGCGAAGGAGATGTCAGGGAACGGACATCCTTACCCTGTGCGGAGTTGCGGATGACGAGCAATTTGTATCTCACCGTCCAGCCATCCAATAACCGTCCGTGCTAAGCCCGAGTCGTGAACAGCGCCGTCGTGTAGTGTTCTACGCGCGCCTCCAAAGAGATGTCAACAAAACCGTAGGGAACATTTTCTGAAAGAAAGGGAGAATTTCTGAAAAGGAAACCCGTAACGTGCAACTAAAGGACACAGACTGCATCTATGTAAACCACATGGTTTTAGTCAGTAAAAGTCTGATACGCCCTCGCGCATCACCCTAGAGCAGGGAAGTCATTGGATGATTTCCCATCAGAAAAAAGTGTATTGATGACCTATTGATGATTAATTAACTGAGCTATTTCCTAATGATGAACTCATTGCTGTGTCACGCGATGTAAATATTAATAAATAAATAAATAAATAATACATTTAACATTGAAGTCGATGATGATGACAATTTTTATAGCTGAGTAGGTTTTTGACATCATTTTTGATAGTTACCACCATCTTGCTTACCAAGCTATGCTCCTAATCATAAATAGACTTTGCTCCTAATCACTTTAAAGGCTTGCGGACGACGAGAAATGGGTATCTCGCCATCCTGCAACCATTCGGACTGAGCCCGAGTCTTCGACTCTCGTACTCTCGAATTCGAAAAGATTTAACTTGTGTTATAGGTACCAGGTAGGGTAACAAACTAATCGATCAAAAGCTTAAGCTATAAAAATTAAAAACTAGAACAGTCCTTTTATGTCTGTGTGTGTTCGGTATGTGAAGTAGTTACATAGGGAGAGTGTGTAATTATTTGTGTACAGGGGTGTACTTAAGCAAGGCCGATGCTTGCTAGGGCCACGGGGAATTTCTGAAAAGGAAACTATTCCCACATCAAAAGAAAAACCAAACCTTTAACAACACTGTTGCTTATATTGTAAACAAACCCTAAATGCTTCGTAAACTTTTAGTATACCCCATATAAATTACAAAACGCTACGAACGTGTTTAAATCGCTTTAAATACTATTTTACAACACGAAATTAAACAGGTGTTCAGCAAACAAATCGTCCCTAATATATTTTCTTCCCTTCGTTTATTTTCTTCAGATTTTTATCGTCTCAACGTGAAATATGATGTGTCTTTGTAGATGTTTATGAGCTTTTCTTGTTTGCCGGTCGCGACGACGCGTCGAACCCCAGCAAACAACACAATTATTTACACTTCATTTAAAAACTTGGTTGTCATCCCTCACCAGGATAAACTCAAGATTTATTGTAATATGGGTCACAATCATACCATTTTAATCAACCGCCTGTGAGTTTTCTTACTTCAAGAATCTATTCTTAGCAACTAACTTTTTTATTATTATTGATAGGCTCACCTTTGACCACTATCTCACCTGATGGTAAACGACAGACCAGAAGTAATCTATCTTCACTAAAATTCTCCTAGGTTGTAGCTATCAGGAAACAGACTCCGGTAGAGAATTCCTCTCCTTAGCTGAATGCGTGTCTCAAAACTTTATACCTACGTATGAGTGGGGGTGTTTTTACCATGTACCGGTGTCGCAGCGCCGTATGACTAATCTAATATATTTGACGCAATTCTGGTCAAAATGGTTTAAGTTCTACATCCCACCTATACCCACAAAACGATTTGGGAACACATCTCGTGCGTACAGCTGAGTCTGTTTCCTAATGGCCACAACCTAGGGATCTTTAAGTCATGAGTGAATAGGTTACTTCTAGGTAAGCGCGCTCCATCGTCGACCGCATCGTCGCTTTCCATCAGGTAAGATAGAGGGCAAGCGAAAACCTATCAACAATAAAAAAAAAGTTCCCATAACTTAGTAGCAATAACTTGTGTAGCTTTTAAAATATTCTTCTTTATTTGTATTGTGTCTAATGTTATTTTTCTTGTTACAGGTAACGCATTTCCCTGTAACGCTACATCTCTAAGGAATTTGTAAGATGTTCTTAAAACGGATTTGATCTAACGATTTCTTTCTTCAAGGGTACGTATCTACCGTGTTGCTTGGAAGCTTCTTTATAGACTTTTCCTCCTAAAAACAGACCTGTCGTAGCCCGCACTACAGTGACGGAAAATTCACAGATTTCGACGAATCGATAATTCAAAAATCCCCCCAACGTCCATTGTTATTTCACCAAAACAATTAAAGTTAGATTACATCAATCCATCTATCTCGTCGCGTGCAGACTCAGTTAAATCAATGTCAATGACAGTTTCCCACGCATCTTCTATTCTCTCTAATCACGGTAAATTGTTTTGTTACGTCGACTATGAGAAACTATGGTCACTGGTCATGTATGCACATTTTAGAAATGTTTTGTCTCTTTTTAACCGACTTCAAAAAGGAAGAGGTTATATGTTCGGTTGAATGTATGTTTTTTTATTTTATTTTTTTATGTATGTTCACCGATTTCTCGGTCAATTGTAAACCGATTTTGAAAAAAAATTTTTTAATTGAAATGTTATGCTTCCGAGTTAGTCCCATAGAAATATTGTTATGATCTGATCATGAACTTCGAAGATATGGAACAGAACTCCTCATAGGATCACAGCAGAACCGTCGTAACAAGTAAAATTGCTTTGTTTATACGTGTAGTCGATGACTGACTGAAAGTAGAGGGGGAATATATCGAACTGATCTGATGATGAAGCCTGAAGTTAGGCACCGGAACTCTGTAATAAATTAATGTAATCTAACCGTGTTTGGGATTATTAGAATTGTCATGAGATGCACTCTGGCTATAAGGTATTTAAGTTTGGCTGAGGGGTACTTTTTAGTGGTGGTACCATAACTAAAAATTGTAAAATAAAAAACTATTTACAAAAAAATATAACCGACTTCAAAATAAAAAAAAAACACTGAAAAGTGCAAAATAACTTTAATTTTCGGAAGACGGTGTTAAATAACGAAGAGACAAAACTATTATAGAAACACCGACTTCCGAAATTAAAGTTATTTTGAACTTTTCAGTGTTTTTTTTTTACTTTGAAGTCGGTTGTATTTTTTTGTAAAAAGTTTTACTTGTTTTAAAGCGACACATAATAATTCGAATTTTTTCGGGACGAACATCGTAAGCGACAACTTGCGTTTTTTGCAGAAATGGAATGGAATTTTCTCTTCCATAATTAAAAAGTATTTATAAAAATATGTTAATAGCAACTATTCTATTAGATCAGTAGTTACTTATGTGAATAATAAGTTACATTACTTTTTTAGAATTATGCGATCTCAAATACTTTTTAATTATGGGAGAAAATAGTACATTTTGATACAAGTGCAGAAAGTTTATCATTGCGACCGAGGCGGATGTTATGGAGCCGAGGGCTGCAGTGACAAATTTGCACGAAGCGACTTTTTTCAATACACTTACGACTCGCGGGGGTCGACGCGCGCCCAGCCTGATACGATAAATGTAATAAATTGTGGGGGGGAGAGCACGCACACTTTTCTGCACTAGTGCGGAAAACTACTATTGCGTGCTTAAAAGCGGTGGGATAAGAGCGGGTTTTCGAGTAAGTTGTATGAAAAAACCCATTCCGGCACATAACGCAAACTGTCGCTGACGGCGTCCTCTAAATAGGGTCGATGTATTACTAATGATAGATAATTCAATGTGTCTCGGCGTGCTTATAAAGTTACTAGCTAATTGCGTTTTTATAGATTCGTCGGATAACCAATGTAAGTGCGGAGCCCTTGTTCAAAATATGAGCCACACGTTGGGGTGCCTCAAGTACCCAATGTAAGGGCATAGGACTTTGGAGGACTTAATGAATGCCACCGATGCTGTAATTACCGTAGCCACCTACTGGGCCCAATCAATTTAAGGAGTTTACCAGTAACTCGAAAAGGTAAAGATGAAATCAGAAACGTTTATTTCAAATAGAGCAATTACAGGCACTTTTGAATTGTCAAAATGTCGGTCAGTCAAAAAAAAAAAACAAGTGAAGCTAAATTGCACGTTCCAAAGCGTAGATCTCTATGGAGAAGAACGTGCAATAAACTCCATGGACACTCTTTTAAATCATGAGTTATATAAATCTTGGTTACATATTTCTTGTAGCTTCTAATATGTGAGCACAATGTAGATAGGTAATAATAATAATTAAAAAAAAACGAATTAATAAATAGAAATGCTAAGCAACATACTCCGGGGGATAAAGCATGTGTCCTTTTCCAGGATAAGGACTACCCGAGTGGTAAATTAAATTCAAACACGTTCTGTCGTTAAGACATGAAGACTTCACAAACAGAGTAACTTTTGCATTAATAAAATTGGTATGGATAAATGTGCGAAACTTGGGTTGTGCTTGCGGACGTCGAGCACTGGGTAGCTCGCCGTCCGGCTGTACGGTAATTAACTGGACCGAGCCCAGTCGTAAACAGCGCGTAGTGATCCTCGCGCTCCTCAAGAGATGTCAGCAAACCGTAGGGGCCCAGCAGGGCCGATGCCCGCTAGCTAGGACCGAATTTCAAACCGAGGAGAAAGGGAAACCCGTAGTCCTAGAACGCAAAGGGTAATTGAAGGATACAGGTGTGGTTTTAGTCAGTAAAAGTCTGACACGTTCTCTCGCTCCACACAGAGCGCGAGAAGTAAAAAAAAAAGGGTGCAAGATTATATATCTTATATCGACGGTGAAGTGACTCCTAACTGTCGAAATCAAAAATTACGTTAGGAGGTAATACTAAAAATTTACATGTTGGTTTAGTTAGGAAGTGTTTCCACAATTTAATTTGGTGCAGTTGCAACTAAATATTGGCTTCAGAGATTTCAAAAAAACATGCGGAAACACACATTTGAATTAAAAGCGCTAAAAAGTAATTTTCTCGAAAAATGTTAGTTAGAAGGTATTGGCACTTCGCCGTCGATATGTACTAATTACTTTAATTGCGTACCATAATATTCTTTACGATATTACAGCAGTTGCTAAAAGCAAAGGCACAATTGTGGACTAGTACGCCCATCCTAACGCGTATCAAACGCGTCGTCTTTGTGTACTGATTAAACTAAAGAAGGATGACTGCAAGCTCCCATCTAAATTTCACCATGACAAATAGCTATTCATTCAAAAAACAAAACATTCCAAAATTGTGGGAATCGTCTACGCGCTTAACATTCTAACCTGACCAATGTTATAGTAACCAAAGCCATCGTTCCCGAGGATTCCACAGCGTCCATTTCACGGCGCCTTTAACCTAATCCTAATACAGTCCACCGCTCGTCCGTAGAACCAATTTATAATATAATTGACTGCATTTTTATGCCGTAGTAGTTAGAGAAGTTTTCATACTTCACTGACGTGCAGTTTTACTGTACGTCTCCAAAACTACGCGGAACTGGAATTGGTTAGGTTAGGTTAGGTTGATTCAGTTTTTTTTTTTTTGTAAAAAAGGTAGTTAAACCAAAAGAATTAAGTGATTTTGAAAGTCTTTCAAATCTGGTGCAAGGAGAAACAAAAACAAGAAAAAATGTCAAGCAATGCAATAAAGATACACACACTGAAATGCGCCACCGTTACCATCATTAGTTTACTTGTGTATAAAAAAGATAACGAGATCTTTCCACCACACCCCCACTCTTCCTCATGTTATGGTTATGAAATGCTAATTGCTGCTGCAATAAATTATCAATTTTGAAGCTGTTTTCAGAAAATGGTTTCCTTTTAGTGTTATTTGTTTAAAATATTATACGAAAATAAACATGTGATAATACTCAATTCGTATTAATGCAACTGAAAGCCGCTCTTGACTTTGTTGATCTCCATATAACTTAACTTTATACTCGACTTGATGCGACCTAGCTATAGTCTACTAGATGGATACTAGGAACTCTCTAGACTGGCAGGCGACTTTATCCAGTCTCCTTTGTTAATCCTACGGTACAGTAGGTCTAGGTAACTATACCCGAGTGGCTTGAAATGTATTGAATTACCTGCTGATGTAGCCTTGCTTGAATATTCTATTTTATTTTCTTTTTCAGTTTTTGCTTATTTGAGTTCCCAACTATCCCATATCTGTATTCCCATATCCTTTTCTTAATGATATTTTCTGATGTTTCTGTTTCCATGATTTCACCTCTCTTTTACTTTTGCCTTATTGTTCTCTAATATTTCTTGATATACAAACAATAACTTGAGTATTTAATCGCAATCAAACAACAACAAAATTAATAGCTTCTAAATCACGGGTTTTCATTTATGAATTCTCTTGTAACTCTCGTGCTAAAACAATAGCCTTTATGAGGCTTGAAACGATAATTTTCCAATGTTCTCAACGTTATTTAATGTTCTATGAACTGTCTCAATTTCCTCGCGGTTATAACTTCCGTGGTTTTATGTCCATATATCGTACAATTTCCACAAGATATTAAATAGTTTTGTACATTATGCCGGGACCACGACTACGAATTCCGTGGTATATAGCAAATGGCGTGACTATTGGAGTTTTTGCCTTTATAAATTGCTAAATGTTTACGTTTTATACAGTTTTAAAAACTTTCTATCTGCTATCCTTGAAGCTAAAAGCGTAGTTAGAAGTTGAATAATCGTCTTTTTGTTTACATAACCATTTCTTTATCCTTTTCTCCAGTCGGTTCACGATTTTGTGTCCAAAATAGAAATTTCGTTCATTGAACATATCGACAAATCTGAACAAGCAACTCGTGCCTCCATGATCCGTGTGATTACGTACTTCAAACACAGTCTCGTATACGTCAACACCCGATCGTGCATACGGACCCAAATGATGCAAATCACGCCGCCTCTAAAACTGAAATTCCGTCGTAATTTCGACTTTACCCGCAATAAATAAGACTTAAATTTCTATAAGGATATGATAAAAAGACACTTGGGATGTGAATCCACTTTCCATGATTGGTAATTCGATCGGCGAGTAGGGAAAGTGCAGGATATGAAGGCGATGAATCTCATGTCTTGGCCGAAGACGTCAAGGGGACAATTTGAGGGTGACTTAATAGGGGCTGCCGATATTCAAATGTGGTTGGATTCAATTTGCAGAACTAATAGGGTGCTCTTATTTGGAATAAATGTTGCTTTTTATATGATGGGATTTTTAGCATGCTGTGTTTTTTGAGGGTTTAAATTTTTTTTATCCGGTGTTTATCCAAAGTATGATCAAATTGAATAGATAAATAAAGTTGAAATAAAATCACAATAGACGTGAAAAATTCGCCATACGTTAGAGTACCCCAACCAAAATGCCCACATCTCACTTTGGATGGCTTATTGTTTGATACTGCAATTGTCTTTCAAATTGATCTTGACTTTGACCTCAATATAAAACCGTTATTATGAAAACGCACGTATCAAATGCCACCAACACAAAACTGGACACGTCTATATCCACTAGTTTAACAAACATTTGATATACATGATACACTTTCTCGGTCAATCGTGAGTTCTCGTTCCAAATGCGTCCAGCGTCGGTAAGGAAGTCGCAGCGGTAACAATAGAAGGAGTCAATTGAGCCACGTCTAGCCACAAACCGCGAGACTGATATCAACGAGTTTCTGATATTTGATACTTTGGATTTTGCTCAAGCTATTGTAGCAGGGAGAATTTCTCAAGTTAGGTTAGATGATTAAATCCGGGGACACGAACCAAAATATGTAAATATGTTGGTTCAATGTTTAGAATATTTACACGATCAATCTAATGTCAAGCTTATCAAGTTCACACATTCAACTGACGACAATGCTGATTAACCGCCTGATTAACACAATGAACTATTTTTCTTTCTGTCAAAACAGAATTTTTGGTAATGCCGATGCAGAAATTGATCGCTTGACATTTTCAATGTCCAATCCTTCTTATAGCTAGCTTTAGCATAGCCAGCTTAGTATTTTACACGGAACTGCTGCCATCTGCCTTCCGCAACTCGACTTTTTCAAGCAATAACAACATAGAATTTCAAATAAAATTTAAAAGCAACATATATTCAAGGTTTTCAGTATCAGCACGATGTATTTCTAGTCGTAGTTTGCTTAATTTATTTTTATGGGTCATTCTCATGCAAAGATATTGCAACTGTACTAAAGTGACCTCGAAAACAACAACCATTTCGTTTGCTGTTTTAGAATAATTCATAGAAACATCTAGATTTTTTTATGTTCTTTGAAAATATACTGCTATATCTGTTAGGGCCGAGATCAAATTGATTGATTAATGGATCAATATGAAAATTAGGAACGCTCTCGTTGAAGAGTGGCCTTGAAACTTGTGCGGTCCATTAAGGCGATCAAAAATTGCCAGGAACAATTTTAGTAATGGGTTTGCGGCATGTATATTTTGAATAAGTACATAATAAGTAATTGAATAAAAGCGAACATACTGGTGTTATGGATATTCGCACCCGCATCCGCAAATTCTGGAATATTCGCAATAAATAGGGTTGGCGAAACACGTTATCTTTTTCATTCCCAGTATCACCCATCCCATCATGCTATCATTTAATTTGTTTTCTTTCAATTCTCTTTTTTCTTTAATTTCATCTCTTCTTCTACATTACTTTCACTTTTACTTCTTTAAAATGCCTGTTTCTATTTTGTACCAGTAACATCATGTCGTCGATATACCCACAGAATATAGAGAACACTAGAAGTAGCTTGAGAAAATGTTTGTACCAGAACCGGTGTCGCCAAACTCATACATTTACGATTTACTCTTACTGCAAACCGGAAGATACGATTGGCTAAAAAAAAAATAAGGGCGTAAACGAAATGCAAAAAAAATATTATACGAAATGCAACTTTAATATCAACAGCTTATAAATCAAATTGGTAAAAACAAGAAAGAAATACATATTGGACTATCAAGTACCGCCACTCGTCGCTAGATGGCACTGCTGAACAGTGCAGTGTATGAACTGTAACTACGTAAAAATAAGGGTGGTATTTGAATGGCGTATCACTGACACGAATGCAGGTTGCTACTCAAATAGTGATGTAACCTAATTCGATCGAAATAATATTGATAGTACGAAAACGTCTTTAAAACATATAATGCGAAAAAAATATTGTATACGGTAATGTGATAGTATCAAAATAATGAAATTGATATTTCGTAGGGCAATTTTTAAACGTATTAAAAAGGGTATTTTTTTGCTCCCGGTAGCGTAGATCCATATCTCTTTACAAATTGGAACATTAGAAAAACTGAAATTATTAAGGAAGGAAAATAAAATCTAACAATTATCGTCAACTACTGTGTTGTACTCTTACCTAACTCTTCAGGTAGATGTATTTAAAATTATATCACGAATATCATCCTACAATTTTTATTTTAATGTAATAATTATCTGTATTATAATTACTTACATACATATTTTTAAATACTTTTATTTTAAAAAGGCAACGTAATACATGTCGATTGATTTTGTCGATAAAGTCACGCACTATTTGGATAGCGTCAAAAGTATAAGTAGACAAGCGAATATTCCAGAAAGGCTAATAACCGGGAAAAGAAAATCAACTTTGTAGTCATGAAATTAAAGACAATTTTTGTTTGTATATCTTGTGCAATGTTTGACGAAATTTTATTTTTTCATTTTATTAAAATAAATCTGAAAATAATACTTCTCGTTGGTATGATACACCTCCATGAGTTGGACTTTTAGTCCGACTATGGTTTTTACAGTCCAATATGGCACAATAAGGCATTTTAATATTATTAAACTTAAATTGTACGTTGACGCAGTCTAGTTTGCGAATGAGAGCGCTTGAACAGCGAGTGCGTAATGCGGTACTGACTAGCGGCGACACTGTCACGCCTACTTACTATTTCCAGTGTTCTCTATATTCCGTGGATATACCCCAGTAAAGTCCTGCATTAAAAACAATTCAAGTTTTATCCGAGTAAAATTGCAGCTTTGTGTTTGAACACAAATAGCAATTTTAAATGGATGAGTTTCTATTCCTTTGTGTCCTTTCGCTTTTCCATTGTCTTTGTGGGCATTAGCATGCTGCTCTTGTGGCTTCATATTATCCAACTCTCCATGCGTTATTATGTGTAATTAAAATCATTGTAGTGGAGAATACATTGTGTCATATATGGCTATATTTAAACATGTCTGTGTATTAATGTGAATTATTTTTTTGTGCCGTCTATATCAAAATTATATCAGGTCAGAGGCAAAAGATCCTTGTTAATTGCTGTATAGAACTGCATCCGTTTATGGAACACTAAAAGAAGACTTTAAAATAATTGGGGAAAGGCTAGTCAGATAATGAATATGTTAATCCGGATTATCTAGGTACGATTTCTGCCAAAAATGTCGAATAAAGACGGTGGTTGAGGTAAACAACAACAAAATTACAATTCAATCCAGCTATTGAATCAAACTGTAATTTGTTTTAGATTTTTTATCAAATTTTTATTATCATTGCCTAAACCTAAATCAAGGGTTTTCATCGTTCGTGATGGTAAGCTCACCAAAATGGAGCTCTTATTCCTAATAATATTTATCAACTACTCCCAAAACAGCGTTTAGTCTGAAATCAATCAGGCTCAGTCAAGGCAATCCCATTCAATTGGATCTCGGAACAAATAAGCCAGTAATTTTTCGCGGACGATCTCCATTATATGGGCTCTTAGAAAAGGTAGAATTAAGGATTCATTTGGGAAAGGAACTGAGGATATTTTGTGTTTATCTGGGGATTTTCCGATTGATGTCTGAAAAGGACTTTATTTTTGCTTTTGTTTTCTAATTCTAATTTTCCAAAACTATCAATTCAATGTTTATTAAGCAAAAAAAAAAAAAAATGTGTTGTACATATTTGGGAAATGGTTTAGCTGATTATGGTTTGGATGAAATATTCTGTGAAGAAACAGAAGCTATTTCTAAAACGTTTAAATACACTTAAGATCAAAGCTGGCATTTATAATGACTTAAATGTAAAGTTAAGATAAAATGGTTTAGATGATTTAGATAAGAAATTTCTCCGTAAAGATAACAATTGCAAAGATTTCACTTCTTAATTATAATGGCTAAAGTCAGTTCTATTACCGAACGGGGTAGATCTTTAATTACACAAAAAAGCTACATTATGACCAAGAATAGAAAATCTATAAAAATCAAGCTCTGCTTATAGCGCTGTAAAATACGAAGAAAACAGTCCCGCTGTCTAAACATTGAATGCTTCCTTCAGATCCAAATGGTCGGATTGAAGAAAAACATTGATTTTGTAAGGTTCATGTAGGTCGGGTTACGAAGAAAGAATCTTTATGAAAACAATCCTGTTGTTTACTTGTTTACTCATTGGTTTTAAATCGATAATGCTTTATAGAACTTTCTATTTGTTAGTTATGTAAATTTGTTTTTGTCTTCGTGGTATCGATGATTTCAATTTAAATGTGCTTTACCCAAAATTCTGTCACATCGTTAGCGTTAGCGTTTGCCTCGTAAATATCTTTCATAGTGCAGATGTTGTTGCACAGAGAGCTCGACAAGAAGTGGAGTACCTCCCTACTTATTGCAGTACCTCCATTTGACTCAGCCGACATGGCTTCGTAGTCGGTTATAAGATTTTCAGGTTTGCCATGGCTGTTGATGTGCAAGCTATCAACCGCGTGACGGCAGGGGCTTTTTTGTTAACTTAACAACTATGTTAAATATCTGTATGTTAAGTAACACTACTTAAAAAAATATTGTAGTTGCACATACAACACACACACGTGTGTTGTATGTGCAACTACAATATTTTTTTTCTTGCTTCACTACACTTGTCATGTACCTACTGATTTTGTCAATGCCAAAAAGTGTTGTTCTATATTGTCAATCTGCCCAATGACTTTATAAATTGTTTTGTGGGTTTCATTTATCTGCCTCCTGCGAAGAGGCCACATATTTTCATCCATACATAGGGGTTATTCCTTCAATTCGATTTAGTATACCTAGGTAGACAAGGTTATCATTGTCGTCAATGCCAGAGCCTCGCCAACGTTAAAAATGTTTAGTTTTTTAAAAAGTTCTCTGTTTCTAGCCTTTATTCAATTTTTTTGGTTTGGATATTTTTAATGTCATTAATGTTAATAAAATAGAGAGAAAGAAATCATAGTCTAGTCTGACTATGGTTTCTGACTTCGCAAATTACCTTTTCATTTTGATATAATTATGTAATTTCAGCACTTTTTCTTTGCTAGTTCTAAGAAATCCGGAATTAAATTTCAAATTGTTGTTGCAATTTCACTAACTACCTCATTACATACCTTGTGTTGTATCTTATTGCCTTCTACCTCTACTATTTTGGCAAACAAAGCGGAGATTTTAGAGAAATCGTAAACTCTAATATTTATGTGTTGTCTCCTTAAAATTGCGTTCAAAATGAAGTAATAAAATTTGCCGAGAAACCGTTATGAAGGGTTATTCGAAAAGATTCGCTGTTATCTCAAGTAAATTTGGGTGCGTTAAAACTAATATATGTATCAGAAGCATCGAACTCATTATTCCATTTCTATCATGATAAAAATCATTGTTTGTTTTTCTGAATTTTGTGGGAAGATTTTTTTTTAGACTAATGCGTTAGGAAGGGTTATTTGAAAAGATTCGCTGTTATCTCAAGTGAATTTGAGTGCGTTAAACCTAATATATGTATCAGGAGCATCGAACTCATTATTCCATTTCTATCACGATAAAAATCATTGTTTGTTTTTCTGAATTTTGTGGGAAGATTTTTTTTAGACTAATGAGCTGTGAATTGTTTAAGTTTAAACCGACTATGAGGTTTTGTATAAAACGGAATTTTGTAATTATAAACGGACATCATAGCTAGATAGTTTCAGACTTTTACTGACTAAAAACCCTCTCCTGTCCCTTCGTTGCCTTTCTTACCAGGGCCGAGTGTTCCTTTCAGAAGCATACCCTTGGCCCAAGTAGGCATCGAACCCGCTGGGCCCCTACAGTTGCTGACATCTCCTTGAGGTGCGCGTGGAACAGTACGCGCCGTTGACGATATGGGCTCGGTCCGGTTACCGGACGGTCGGACGGCGAGCTACCCATTGCTCGCCGAAGTAGCTTGGGGTCGGCTTCCAGTCTACCGGATGCGGCTTAATATATTTTACATGGAGCGACTGCCTTTTGGACCTCCACATTCTAGTTATTACACACGATACACACTATACTCCTTGGATAGACTGACTGATGGTCAGACTTTCTGTACGAATGCCTGTAAGGGTTTTTAAAGATCTACGAATGACAACTGGGACCAACAGCTTTACGTACTTCCCGAGGCAGTAAAAATACTAATAATGAGAATTATGTAACAAGAGAATTAGAATAATTATCTATAATTCCATTTTTAGGGTTCCGTACCTCAAAAGGAAAAAACGGAACCCTTATAGGATCACTTTGCTGTCGGTATGTCTGTCTTTATGTCTGTCTGTCAAGACCCTTTATCTCGGAAACGCGTGGAGGTATCGAGTTGAAAATAAAACCATATACTCAGGTCTACGGGCCTTTGAAGCTGTGAAAAGAATCAAACTTCTAAGTTAACTAAAAAAAAGATACGGCCGTTTATGTCGCAAAAAACGTATATTTCGACACTCTCAAGGGAATCAAAATTCAGATGGTACTTCCCGTTGACCCAGAATCTTGAAATTTGGCATAAAGCAAGGTCTTATAGCACAGATATTGCCCAGAAAGGGTAGTCGGGCTGACCCAGCTCTACAGGCCAATCTCAGTAACGTCCATTCTCTGTAAGACTATGGAACGTGTACTCAACACTAAGCTCCTGGCATACCTAGAAGCTAATGACATCCTAAGTGACCGACAATACGGCTTTCGCTGAAATCGGTCAACTGGTGATCTTCTAGCTTATGCCATCCACATCTGGTTATTAATCTGAAAACAGTTTTTTTTTGCAATTCGGTTTTTTTTTTAAACCCTATTCAGGAATTGAACTATTTGCATAGGTAGGTTTGTACGGAACCCTCAGTGCGCGAGTCCGACTCGCACTTGCACAGTTTTTTTTTTGACATTTCTCACATCAAATGACTGAAAAGTCTAACAAAATCACTAAATTTGGACAAATGCTCGACCTAAACAATTATCTATAATTCTATGCGGAAATGAAAACTTCATTCAACCTATTTCGGCATTGTAGGTATTGTTGATATTTTATTGGCACATTTGTCATCATCAATTTTAACTAGCATCGGAAGAAAAACAGCTGCCTTCTGATTTAAATCAGAACGACTAGAAATAAATTACGGAACCCACAATTTTATCTCCCATAAAATATTCTACCAAAGGTTTGGGACGAAAGTGCCATAATTCTCTGTCACCATAAACTTCCATAAGTTCGCGTCCATTTACCTATCGAGCAACAATTTAAAACAGATCACGATCCACGGTCTCTCAGGAATAGAAACCGTGCGGTGTTTCTCGTAAATCGTCAGCAATGTAAAGCATTCGATGTCTTTGTCACTACGTATATGTTAGTTACAGAAGGTTGGTTTCATGCAAGGGATGAAAACAAGCGCACGCATACATAGACGGGAACGTACGGCGATCTAAAATAAATGACAGTCGCAAAATAGTGCTATATTATATGCTAAGGGTGTCTCACCTAACGTCCTACGTGGGCGATTCAATGCGATTGCGAAGCGATCCAGTGCGGTTCGCGTTAATTCAACGTGACGCGGCTATATCCTACATGCGCGTGAAGTCGCCGCTTTAGCCGCCATTTATATAAAACAAGTCACCGCATCAAGAGTCCGCGCGAAAATGTTAAACCATCTGATCGCGACCGCTTCGCTTGGCTTATCACTGCATCACACCCACTTGCTGAATTGTTTATTCCAATCACGCCACGTACCTGCGTAGGATACCGCGTATGCGTGCCTGGGTTATCGCTCACTGTACGGACTCGCCCTTCTGCGGCGGTCTCTCTTCGTGCCTATACATCATTCTCCTGTCGATTGCTTACGTGACTTTCGGTTCCATTGTGGTTTTGGATCACGAATGCTAGGGAAAGTCTGTCGTGACATGCTTTGGATATGTTTGAGATATTGGGCGGTTTTGTCGGGGTGATGTCGATTACGATTTCCTTCGAGACTGATTACAATTAGTCTGGTAAGAAAACCATACTTTGGGACATAATCGTTTGCAGGATTTCCAACCATGAATTCGTTGAGACCTTATCGTGCGAAATTGTATGATTCCATTGTCTCCAAAAATTGATTTTTTAGGAGCTTAACTGACTCCAACATAAAGATATCGTCGTGTCTTATCCAATTGGAACCCGAAACTTCCGAACTATGTACACCTTATTGGAGTGCCTCTTTGGTATATTCGGAATTCAAATTACAGAAGTTTTTCCGTTGAAAACCGCAGACGATGAGTAAGTGAAGCAAGCCTGAAGCAGTAATAAAATACGAAAAATAAAATCCAGCTTTATTATAAGTTGGACGTGATCTTTCACCTGGCACGTTGGCATTGGAGGTTGTTTCAAGTGGTGCCAATGGACCTGATGTTGTTGCACCCTGGTCGAGTCGAGACGGATGTTGAAAAAGATTATCTCTTTCATAAAAGCAACCGTATAGGTTTTTCTATACATTTAAATCGATTAAGAAAAATGTATCCTCTATATATTCTGGACCGAGACCGAGTTGTCGAAGGCGCGTAGTGTTTCATGCGCGCCTCAAAGAGATATCAGCAAAATCGTAGGGGCCTATCAGGGCCGAAGCCTACTAGGACCATTGGTTCGTATCTGACAGGAAAACTCGTTAAGAGTGGGTTTTAGTCAGTATAAGTCTGACACGAACTCTCGCTCTGCCCTAGAGCGGGAGAAATCATTGGATGATTTATTACCAAAAAAAAATGATCCTCTATATATTATTTCTCATTATTTAAATTACTGAGCCTTCTGAAATTTTCATAATCCCTTTGCAAAGGTGTAACAGCCAATACAAATCTCTGAAGCGTTTCATTGTAGATTCGAGTAAAGCTTTCATAGTACGAGACAGATTCAATTGGCCACTGTT
Source organism: Mythimna impura (assembly GCA_905147345.3). Lineage (NCBI taxonomy): Eukaryota > Metazoa > Arthropoda > Insecta > Lepidoptera > Noctuidae > Mythimna > Mythimna impura. The sequence continues at coordinate 4,935,984 of LR990363.1, forward strand.
GCGTGTCATTTTGTATTTATTGCAATTCGATATTTTTCCTCTGTCAAAAACATGTTGCTCGGATTTAAATTTTTTACTGAAAATATGAGCAGTTTCTGTTTCGCGTATCATTTTGGGGAGTTTTTTTGTGTGGCTTTTGCTGTGCCTATGGCAGGGTAGCTTGTTAGTTTTGATCAGCGAATCGTTTGGCTGAAAGACAGTATCACGTTAGTGTGCTTGTGGAGTTTTATCCCAATCTTTGTTTATTTGTATTTTATCCTTTTTACAAATTCTACACACATTTTTTTTATAACCGACCAGGAGTTAGAAGACTTTGTGCCACTATAGAAGTTGGTCAGATTTTCAAATCCTTCCTTATTTAACCACACAACCACACTACCCTGACCTAGGCCATGCTTGTTAAGGCCAGGCTGCAGGAACGTTTGAAAGAGTCACAGTGGCTCTAGAACACAAAGGTCAACTGAAGAACACAGGTGGTTTTTAATCAATAAAAGTTTGACAATATATATATAACATAGCAGACGAACAACTGCTCAAATATCCAACAGTTCCATTATTATTCTTTCATTTTACTTCAAATCTAAAATTGTCATGTCTCATCCAACACTACAGTGTAACCAAATATAGCATAGTATTTGGAGGTCATGCAACACTCCACACAGAACGTAATTGCCCTTCCTCAGTTGAACCACTTAAGTCCAGTTACAGATCGTCTTGACACACATATACACGAGCAGATAACTCTAGTGGTAGGTCAAGCATGTGTACTTGTTGTACGTGATGTTAATGGTTGTAATTATTAGGAAAATTTTGATTTGAAGTTTAGATGTCATTATGTTTGGTTGTTGATCTTGAAGTCTTTAAAGGTGAGAAAAACGTTTCTACTCTTCGTAAGGGTAATAGAGGGGGCGACTTTATTGCTATAATTGATAGCAATAAAGTCGCCCCCTCTACTACCCTCTATTACCAGATGAGAATTCCCTTGGACTAAATAACATAAGCTTGTAATAAGTCTTTCATATCATCTTCCTGCCCTTGTCTTGTGTGTTGTGTTACTTGGGGTCGGTACAACACGATTTTTTCTTCCATCCTATCCTGACAGCAGTCACGCTATCACTGACTCTTTTTTCTTCCATATCTCCTCACACTATCCATTCATCTTTTTTTTGGTGTTCCTCTCTTTCTCCATTCATGCATTTATTGTGGGAATCGTGCTCCCATATTTCCAATGCACGGCAGTTGTGTTGAAATCGTTTTATGATTAGCTATCTGTTGCCAGCGGCTTAGTTCGCTTGAATGTAGAAAATTGTACCAAGGGAACATATTGCTGGAATAAAACCCATCCTATAAAAAAAAAAAGTCTTTTATTCTCAGGCATCGAAGGCCCATAGGGTGTTAGTATTTCCAAAACAACTTTTTTTTTTTTTTTTTTTTCGGGTGGGAAAATCATCTAATGACATCCCCCGCTCTTGGGCGGAGCGTGAGATAGTGTCAGACTTTTACTGACTAAAAACCCACTCCTGTTCCTTCTTTGCCATTTTTTTCCAGGGCCCCGGGGGTCACTTTCGCATCACCCATGGCCCCAGTAGGCTTCGACCCTGCTGGGCCCCTACGGTTGCTGACATCTCCTTTTCCAAAACAACTTAAAAAACTATGTTAGTAACAACTGTAAGTAGTACTACTTAGGCACACATAAGTACAGATACAAAATAAAATAAAACAAAGAATAAAAAAACAGCATTCAAATTTGAGGAGGATTTATCAAGCGGCATATCTGACATGTAGCTATGTTGTGCTTTTCCAGGACATGGTCTTATCATGTACCATGTTTCATCAAAATCCGTTCAGTCAGTAGAGCGTGAAAAGGTAAGAAACACACACACACACACACAAATTTACGCCTTTATAATATTACTGTGATTTCAACAATGTTGGGTAAATCATGAAAGATTTCATCACCATGATCTTATTACGTGTTAGTACGATTAGTGTTTAAAATAGTAATGAAATTTATTAATAATAAATACGTCCACGTTGAAATGATTTTATTTCAACAACAGGAAGCGTCAAGATGATCTCATATAAAAATAAAAATATAATAATAGTAATTGTCGATAAAAAACCTCAGACCGTCAATCACATCCTGTAGCTGTTGAAAAACCCGTCTATAAAATAAAGATAAGAGAATAGGTACTAAAATTTCTGCTGTTTGAAATTAACTAAACGTTAAATAATCATGGATATAAACCAATATCCTATATTGGTCATGTTGTAGACAGGGAGAGGGAGGCCAACGAAAAGGTGGATGGATTGTGTGAGCAGTGGTATGAAAGAAAAGGGAGTCAATGATAGATTGACTACTGTCAGGATAGAATGGAAGAAAAAAACGTGTTGCTTCGACCCCAAGTAATATATGGGACAAGGACAGGAAGACGATGGTGATGGTCATGTTATGGACAGACGACATTGTTGCCGTCGTGGGTACACCTGAATGAAATTGGTATAGAAACGTGGGGATTGGCACAAGAAAAGAGAGACCTGTGCTCAGCAGTGGACGAAGTCGGGCTGTAAATGATAACGGTCATTATATTGAATGAGGGGAACCTCATGGGGACTGGTTTAAGTATGAATGTGGACGGCAACAAGAGGAGAATGAAACTACAGCTGGAATGTATGAAAGACAATATATTTAGACAGAAGTGACTAGTGATTACTAGGATGATAATGGATATGAAATTGATGGTTAAGATGGAAAAAGAAGTATCCCTGCACCGATCATAATAAAATTGGTAAAAGGACAGGAGAGTGCTGATATTGGTACTAGCATTATAACGGGAGGACGAATTTTATATCGGACTGTGGTCCTAGTAAAGATGGGCATCAGACCTATTTTCTGGGACTGGCAATAAAGGCTATTATTATTATTATTATGGACATGCTGTGCCTCACTGCACGGTAAAAGCCATTCCATTCTTCCACGTTTCGCCCTAGCTACATTAGACTAATTCTTTAGATACGAGTCTAACTCGTTATGCCATCTCCTTCTGGGCCTACCACGTCGCCGGTTCCAATTTGGGATCCAGTCAGGGCAATATTCCTGTAATTATAAGTGCTTTAATCTCATTATTATTCATGATAAGACCTAACACGAGATGTCTATAGGCTAGCATTAATGCCCATAACGGCATTGTTTTTATCTGGTCAGCAGGAAGTCGACTGAACGATCTCATAACTGTCGATAGAGTTGTAGGATGCTGCGTCTTGACGGAAGCGCGTGTACACGAAGCAAAAACTAGCGCCGTGTCGACGACCTGCTAGTGATGGGGTTTATGGTTAGAGATTCGATTGTTTATATCGATGAATCTCATATAATAAAAAAAAGGATAGAGGTAAGAATCAATCTAGGAATTATGATAAATAAAATGACTCGAAAAGAAAATGTTTGGCGCGGGAACTAAGTTGCAATCTTGCATAATGTAAAAGATAGCTGCATAAAAATATTTAGAGGGAGAAAAATAAGAAACAGTCGATGGATTGTGTAAAATGAGGAGTAGCTTGAAAAGAGGTGAATATTAAAATGTGCAGAGGAAGACATGGTGTACTAACCTCAAATTCTCTATGCGTCGCTTCACTAATGCTTGGGAGTCGTGACCACATTATAATTTCAAAAGTTTCTCCTTGATTTTCTTTTAACCGACTCCTTTGTTTATAAAAGTCTCATCAAGTAACATGAGGTATTACTCACATCCAGATGACACACAGATTCGGGATATCTATGCAGCATCTTCTTGTAGCACTTCATACATGCATATGGAAATCATCATCAACAGCAACAACAGTAGTTGTTGCTGTTTTTGTAGATGATGAAGTTTCGTGGACCGTAATATCACATAGGGGAGACCTGTACAAAACCGTATACCGGGGTAAAACAGTACAGCATCTCTATTCTTGTCAATAATTCAAAGTTCTCGCGCGCAAACTGCTGACTGAACTGATACCGGACAGTCGGACGGCGAGCTACCCATTGTTCGCCGTCCGCAAGCCCGCGCCTATGGTGCCTGGAAATCGGGATCAGGATCCCGGCGGCTGGGGCGTGAGGGCCATTGCCTCGCGCGTGCACGTGAGGTCTCCTCCTTTGCTAGCAATACTGTTTCGCAAAAGGAGGCGAGAGCCTGCCACTCCTCCTCGCTTCGGACTATGGCCTGTACCAAGACCCGGTGCGAGAGACGATTTAGATGCTTTTGTATGCATGGGATGGGATGCCTTGCTCCTAGATAATTTTTGGGGCAATATCGTATACAATATACGGTTTTGCCCATGTGTCGGGGTAAAACCGTAATTCGAAGATGTTTAACAATTTTTGGTTTTTATTGTTTAAGATTTTAATTATTCCAAATATGTTCAAGTAATGTTCCTTATGAGACTGACTAATTATAATTGTTGAGAAGATAAATTAGTGTTTTGAGATGAAAGACCTACAACCCTAAACCCTTAGCTATACGATTTTGACCCGGTCTCCCCTACAAGACGAAACTGCCGTTTTGTGTGTGATATTACGGTCCGACATGAAACAACATACATTGCGAGTAAATATGTAAGCTACTGTGTTTTCAATAATCGATTCTTTTTAACCTTTCAAGACGCATGACATTAATAATTCATCAATAATTCATGGAGTGGTGTCTCATTTATTATTTGTTGGTAAAGTAGTGAGTGAAAAGGGCACATCTAGGGAAGTATTATCGTAATACCTACCTCTGTATTACAGGTGGAAAAAAAATACAAGGATCTCATGCTTTCCGATTTATGTAAAAAAATCCGTTGATTTTGGCGAAAAATAGTGCTTGTCGTCTTTAATTACTATATTTCCAAACATCGTATTACTATATTTTTAATCGGACGCGTATTATTTGGTAACGGCATCGTGGCGTAGCATCACTATTGTGGTTGGTGCGTGACAGCGTGCATCACGACCAAAACCACAAGGCAAGATGACGCAGTAAGTTAACTCCTAAGGCCCAATTGCGCGAATCAGTTTGTGCGAACTTATTGACTGCGAGTTACTTGCTAACACGAGGCTTTTCTTTTATAATCAGACCGAGTGGTAACAAACTCGGAGTTAATTAACCAGGGCTATTAGTAACTTCGAAGGTGGTGTGATGATCTGGTCATGTTCGCAGGGCGACCAGAGATCGCCCAAGATAGAGAGATTTAAAGGAGAAGGGCCTTTGCCAAATACAGGCTAGTTTCATAAAAAAAAAACTCTTCGATATTACCAAGGCATGTTCTATTCTTGTAAACTTCGTATCGTTATCTACCTAGGTCGCGGTGGCCTACATGAGAAACAGAAAAACGGTTGCGCTCCCCGGTAGGCCGCGGCAAACACAACTTGATGAAATGGAGTTTTATAGACCTGTCGGATACCCAATGTGAGTGCTGCGCCCCTGTTCAGAACATGAGCCTCACGTGCCCATACTCCTACACTTTGGAGGACTTAATAAGTTCCACCGATACTGCACTTAACGTAGTCACCTACGGGCCCAAACAATTTAAGAAGCATACCATTGAGTTGAAAAGTTTGTCTTGGTATGGTCATGTAAAGAGGAGGGATGAAACGCATTCGATTACTAAAAGAGTTATGAGTATACATGTGGATGGATGGAGAGGGAGAGGGAGGCCAAAGAAAAGATGGATAGATTGAGTGAAGAGTGATATGAAAGAAAAGGAAGTTAGTGATAGCATGATGGGGGACAGGATAGAAAGGAAGAAAAAACGTGTTGCGCCGACCCCAAATAAGACGGGACAAGAGCAGGAAGACCATTGAGTCGAAAAGATAGATAGAAAGGTGTCGGCACTTCTGAAGATCATGCGGATGGACCTTCTGTGTTCCCTCTATTCTATGCTACCAACTCACCGGACTGTGTCTAGCCCGCCTGCTCCTACAATGTTTATGTTGCTTAATTGATGATTTAAAACGGATTCAACACGCTTCTGAAATAATCTGGTAGTAAAAAAAGAATGTAGATCACCTGTTTGTACACGCAGCTGGATTACATGGCCTAATAATCTGTCATTATTTGAGTGATTTGTTCATTGTTGTCGTTAATGATTCTGTACTAATTGATGCACTTCTTTTGCATTTTAGATGTCTATGATACTTGTATCGTGTTTATGGCACTCAATATCAGCCCTTTTTTTTTCGGTGGGAAAGTCATCTTATGACATCCCCTGCTCTTGGGCGGAGCGGGAGATAGTGTCAGACTTTTATTGACTAAAAACCCACTCCTGTTCCTTCGTTGCCTTTCGTACCAGGGCGGAGTCTTCCTTTCAGAATCAGACCCTTGGGCCCCAGTTGGCTTCGGCCCTGCTTGGCCCCTACAGTTGCTGACATCTCCTTGAGGCGCGCGTGGAACAGTACGCGCCGTCGGCGACTTGGGCTCGATCCGGACGGTTACCGGACGGTCGGACGGCGAACTACCCATTGCTCGCCGTCCACAAGCCCGCGCCTACGGTGTATTTTTCCAAATACTTTTAAGGTTTTTAAAAATAACACGTATTATCTAGAACAAAGTTTTTTGAAATATTCAATTACAAACAAAAAAAAAACAAACTTTCTTTAAGTATAATATTATTGCATTGAATTGCGTCGGATGAACCAACAAGCTTTTAAACCTAGCACAGGTTGACGATAGACGGGCCGAGAAGGACCCTCTTAATGCTTGTTTTTGTATCTGCTCACGTGTAACATCCCAATTTACCAAAAAAAAAGTCACGGCTATTTGCCCATCATTTCCTATACCTACCATTTCACAATATTGCAGTACCGTAGGAGTGTCCCCCTCCTGCATGGTCCTGTCGTAGGGTGACACAATAGCATGGATGTATGAGAGAGAGTACGCATTGTACTCGAGCATTGGCCTGTGGACGCTTTTGTTTCCGAAAATATATATCGAGAGATTTTTTTTCAACTTTTTGATTGCAACGTTATGTATATATGTACCATTCGATTCGTGTGTATGCGTTATTGTGTCTTCAATGGCTGTCCTGAGAAATGAATGGGTTCAGAGTTTCATTCGTCAGTCGGTATTGGATGGTTGTAATTTGTAGTCCTAAAAGGTGACTAGAAATGGAAATTTGAAGAAGCAAAAAAAAACCGGTCAAGTGCGAGTCGGACTCGCGCTCCGAAGGTTCTGTACAAACTTAAGATGTAAATAGTAAGATTCCCGAAGATACCTAATTATTTTGTCGTGAGGAAACCGGCATGTCCTAGAACCAAAAATTCGAAGACATGTGACATCCACCAACCCGCACTGGCCCGCGAGGTGGATTACGGCCCATTCCCTTTCCTAGAGAGAAGGCCTGAGTCCCAACAGTGGGAACATTATAAGGCCGACTATGCTATGTTATGCTAATTATTTTGTGATGTATCTACAAATTACGGTTTTCAGACTTCTCCTTTACTTGTGTTATAAGTCCTGGCTTTTTTCTTGCCTTTCAGGAGGATTCTATGTCAACGAAAATCCCCATAGATTTTGTTTTTCTTGCGAGTTTCCAAATACGGACCGAACCCAAGTCGTCATTTTGTTCCACGCGCGCTTCAAAGAGTTGTCTTTAAACCGTAGGGGCCCAGCAGGGTCGAAACCTACTGGGGCCATGGGTTCTCTTCTGAAAGGAAACCCCGGCCCTGGAACATTTAAGGAGTATAAACGGATACGCCTTTAGATTGCGTTGACTCAAAAGTTTGATTTTTTCACTGCTCAAAGGAAGGGTTGCTTCCCGAAAGCAGTGCAAAATTAAACTACTGATTCAACTTGAGTATTTCATATTAATTTTAGGTTAATACCTCCACGCGTTCCTGAGCAAAAGGGTCTTAACAGACGGACAGACGGACAACAAAGTGATCCCATAAAGGTTCCGTTTTTGCCGAATCTGAAATCTTTTATTGTTAGCCTTAGTGTATTCCTCCTGAACCGATGATAAGCCCGAGATCTGTAACTGTTACTTTGCAGGTATTTTAACTAAGCGTTCCTAAAGAATTATAACTAAGCGTTTTTAAGTCGAACCACCACTGGGTAAGTGACGGTTATAGATTTCGACCTTATCACCAACAACTTCATCGGCAATAACCTAAGGGTTTTATGAAAAGTTTTGACATCAGGAACATAAGGCTGCTATGAGCTGTCAAGTTTTACGATATTATAGTTAGCAAGGTACTATCAGGACTAATGCTCAAATTGAAGCACACATACTCGTATGTTGAAGTATCGCCTCTGGTACAGGTCACTTCGAACTATGAAGTCATTTTATTATGTCTATCAAATAAAGCGCCCTTTTAATACCCCATCAGATCAACACATTAGTTTCAGTACAGAAGCTCTGTGTTTTAATGAATTATGTCATTCAAGCGAGCTCGTAGATAAGCGTTAATTAATGGGCGCTTCAATTTAGGTTAATAACACCCAGCGTCTAAGGTCAGCTTTGAATTGATTCGGGGGATAAACTAGTTTATGTTGGGTTGTCATGTTCATTGTTCGAAAGAGTTACCGCGGCAAAGGGCAACTGATGGAACATGGGTGGTTATATATAGGGTGACTGGTAATTAGTGTACGATACTTAAATACGTGATTGTGCTCATGATAACCAACAACTTTTACTATGGGAACAAACCTGAAATCACGAAAAAAAATCAGCTGTTCAGTACATTTATGTTTGCCTAATGTACTGAACAGCTGATATTTTTTTCGCGATTTTGGCTTTGCTCCCATAATAAAAATTGTTTGTTATCATGAGCACAATCACGTGTTTAAGTATCGTACACTAATTGCCAGTCACCTTATATAGGCAGTAAAAGTCCTCTCGCTCTCACTCCACGTAGAGTTGGAGTAGCCATTTGACGATTGCCAATCCAAAAAAAAAGATGGTAATATATTATAAAGCTACTTTCATAACGCTTGCTAGAAAGATTACAGTATGATCTGATTGCATATCAGATGAATGATGCAAATCATCTTCGATCTAACTATAGGTAGCGCCATAGATAACTAACTACCTCAATCATTTTTTCTCAAGTTTTTAGATGTTTCATCGTTTAATTTCAAACCCTTCCATTTCCAAATATAGACCAATCCCTAAGTGGAAACTACACCTGCCTAGCCAAAAACCTGCCCGGTTTGGATCATGGTGGAGTAGTATTATAATTGTTCTTTTGTTAACTGTGTGTAAACAAACTAACTAATCGTTCGTTTACACGGTATGATCTTCTGAAAGTTTAATCTCTATCTTCATTATATCAACCGAAAGACGTCCGCTGTTGGACATAGGCCTCCCCCGCTTGTCGCCACAACGAACGGTTCTGTGCATCTCGCTTCCATCGGATTACTGCGACTCTCACCAGGTCATCGGTCCACCTTGTGGGAGGCTGAAAGTTTAATGTTCAAAATAATTCTATAAACAAATCGTTGGGTACCTACTACCTTATTAATAAAATCATGTCGGGGTCACCAGTTTGTAGGTAAGCGGAACAGAGAGTAAAGTCCCGCAAACCTCCGTTGAAAAGGGAGGATCCTCCGACCAGACAGGTGTTGTCTGGTGGACAACTGCACGATAGATGACTTCGGGCTGTTCTATATGTTCCAATCGCGCGGAGAACTTTAATTGCGCCATGCAGGATTAGTTCTTACGTGAAGCCATAGATGTCGCTTCAAATAAAATAAAAATCTGGCTAGACTAGATTACTAGACCGATCTCTACATATTTATGAAAAGTCTAGGCAGATTGACTTCTCCTATCAAGATACGTTCAGCGATTTTAACCAACTTGCAAAGTGATGTTGATGTAGTCGCCCGTTAAACAATCTCCTACATAATATCGTGAGTGCAGCAAGCTGGCACAATGTCAACAGCACCTGAGCCAGACGAGCGATTTCGTCCAAGTACCTAGTTGCTGTTAGCTTTGGCACTAATTGTAATTGCTTCGCCGTTAAGTTTCTGTGTATTTAGTTCAGGGATGACTTATGAATATAGGGTACTCTTCAACCAAGATAACGTTTAAAGTGTCATCAAAAGAATCCCGCATTATAAGTATAATGAGAGCTTTGTGCCGTTCTGGTGTTAAACTATCGAATCGCGTTCGAGACACATGCTGACATCTCTTTGAGGTGCACGTGGAATACAACGCGCTGCTCATATTGCTCAAAAACCATTGTGAGCTTTTTGGTGATGCCGGTGCAGTACTAATAGCCATCTCATTCAACTATGAGATATGTGTAAATCTCCTGCTGACTAAGATTCAAAGAGATTGTTTAATATGCTCAAAAGTCAGTCAGCATTATTATTATTGCCATTATTAATAGTACTTCCCGAAGTAAAAACACGCTCCAATAACACGATACCAATAAACGAACATCACCCCACTTATTACGAAACATGAACACGCGCTCTTCAAAGCCATTACGAATGGCGCCGATACAATGGTGACAACTTAAACGGCTTGGCAAAGTGTCAAATGTAAGTGTCGAGAGGACTATTGTAGTTGAACACGTAGCTTGGGTCGCTCGGTAAGACTTTAGCTCTGTGTGAAGTTCTTACGAGACTAGCGGAAGTCAGCGGCTTCGTTTGTGTGAATGTCTTTATTGTAGACGCAAATTCGAAGACAGATAAAAAGTAGCCTGTATCCTTGCTTGGGGTTTGTAATACTCGTACTAACACAGAGGGTTAACACATTGGCTTGTTACGTCACCAGCAGCTAGGGTCAACACGTGCGCCTCCGTCACAGGATCGTATGCAACTGTCATTTGAGACAAGTATACAAGCAAGCACTACAGCTTACTGAATACAAAATTTCATCAAAATTGGTTCAATAGTTTAACTGTTTAGGCGTAACAGACAGACCGAGTTACTTTCTCATTTATAATATTATTACCCGGGTAAGGCTTGAAAAAAGTAGGCAAGTGCGAGTCGGACTCGCGCTCTGAGGGTTCCGTATTAATAGCATATACTCAGGTCTGCGGACCCTTGAAGCTGTGAAAAAGTCAAACGTCTGAGTTAAAGAATAAAAAGATACGGCCGTTTATGTCGCAAAAAACGTGTATTTCGACACTCTCAAGGGAATCAAAATTCATGTGGTTCTTCCCGTTGACCTAGAATCCTGAAATTTGGAATGAAGCAAGGTCTCATAGCACAAATATAGGAAAAAATCTGAAAATTAAATTTGTAGCGTCACAAAAAAAAAACTTTTTGCGATTCGGAAAAATCTTCGTAACTCAATTCGGGAATTGAACTGTTTTATAGGTAAGTTTGTACGGAACCCTTAGTGCGCGAGTCCGACTCGCACTTGCCCAGTTTTTTTATTATCACGCGGGTGAAGCCGGTAACAGCAGCTAGTTGTTTGTAAAAATAGGACTTATGGACTTGGACTAAACTCTGTGTGGGACATTTATTGGTGACAGCTTGCATCCGGTATGGAAACCATGCGTATAAAATATGGCTAGCGAATGCAGTTTATTTTTATCGGGCAGTTTTTACACTTGTCTGTTTCTTATACAGCGAAAGACTGGCCTGTTGGTCTAGTGGTTAGTGGCCCTGACTGCTATGTCGGAGGTTGTGGGTTCGATTCCCACCCAGGACAAATGTTTGTGTGATTAGCATGAGCATTTGTTCTGTGTCTGGGTGTAATTTATCTATAATATGTATGTATTTAGAAATATATTAGTATGTTTATCAGTTGTCTAGTACTCATAACACAAGCTCTGCTTAGCTTGAGACTAGACGGCGCTGTGTGATAGTTGTGGAAAAAAAAAATTGGTTTATGGTGCTCTCGAGATTGTGACACTCCAAGAGTGCTTAGTAAGAGTTTGATTTATGTTAACGCGATGGACATGTTAATGACGATCGACACTCCGATTGGGTCGCTCCAAGTTATTAACCAATCAGAGAGCCAAACGCGGAAAATGTTTCGATTGCATTAACGTAAAAACAACTTGCACTCAGCGCACAGGTCAGACTCTTATGGCGTGTGGCATTGTTCGAATGAGTTACCACGACCTTAGAACGCATAGGGCAACTGAAGGAACAAAGTAAAAATCTGACACTGCTTTTTGCTCCACCCAGAGCTGGATAAGTTATTTGACGATTTCCCACAAAAAAATCCCTAGCTCTTATAGAAAACACTTACTTTTATCCTACGAATGTATCAAGATATCATTTGGACGAAAAACGAACTTAGCAAATGTTAAAAAAAACGTTTTGGGAACACATTCATTGTGCTTCCAGCTAAGGAGTGTTTCCTGGAGTAATTAAGTCGAGAGTGAATAGGTTACTTCTAGGCAAGCATGCTCCATCGTCGACCACATCGTCGCTTTCCATCACGTGAGATAGCTGTCAAGCGCAGCCTATAAATAGCAAAAATAAATATGATTTATGAAAACCGATCATATAATAATAATAATAACATTCCGGTATTGCATAAGATGAATGGACAGCTATACCTCTATCTATAGACAGAGACTTGGCAAAGTGACAAATATGTCGAGAGTACGCTTCGTAGTACTACATACGGGAGAATCTGCTACTACACTGAAGAGAGCAAAAGAACACGTACGGTGAATCTATAAACAGCTTACTAGAGCTTTTTAAGTCTTCCTCGTGGAGGCGATTGGCGGGCTGGTTTAGGCCATTGTCTGAAGCAAGACGGAATAAGATGTCTTTGCCTCCTGCGAAAAAGATAGCCGCAAACGTGAGGGAACGGGCATCTCCACACCCCAGTCACCACCATAGGAGATGTCCCGGGTGCCGGGAATCGCAGGGCCACCGTAAGTGCGGGCTTGCGGACGACGAGCAATGGGTAGCCCGCCGTCCGGCCTTCCAGTAAGGATCGAGCCCGAGTTGTCAACGGCGCGTAGTGTTCCACGCGCACCACAAAGAGATGGCAGCAGGTCTGAAACTCGCTATGGCCACGGGGAATTTCTAAATAGGAAACATAATATATAGTCTTTGAACACAAAAGGCAACTAAAAGACATAGATGTGGTTTTAGTCAGTAAAAGCGGGACTAGTTATTGGACGACAAAAAAAAGAGGTTTTAAGTCTAAAGTTTGGGTGTATGGCTTTACTAAAGGAAATCCAAGATATTAAATAGATCAAAAGAAACCCTTTCCAAGTGTTACTACAAAGATTTAAACCCCTATTTACCAATACACAGAAGGGGATTGAATAGTTAGTAGATTCAAAGCTTTGCAGCCGTCGGACCGCCTGGAGAAGCAACAGCGATGTTCCAATTTAAACTTAAGTACTTATGCTGTGACAGGGACTTAGAATCTAGAACGAGGCTAACTATAGAACTAGCCTTTAGTTTCAGTTGAGACAAGTTACACCACAGCTAGAGTTTTGGATCGAGGTTATACAGCAAACCGATTTTAGACAATAACTTGCAAACGACGCTTGAAGCAGTTATGAATATTGCATGCAAATCAAGATCCTTTAGAAGTTTTGATTACAATCGTGGGGTATGTAAACTCAATGGTAGTGTGGTGATGAAGATGAGAAGACCAATTCTTGTATTTAAAAAAAAACTGGGCAAATGCGAGTCAGACTCGCACACGAAGGGTTCCGTACCGTTCGTAGCAAAAAACGGCAATAAAATCACGTTTGTTGTGCCGCTTTAGCTTAGATTAGGTTGGTAGGATTCTTAATGTATCAACAGTACGTTATTATAAGAGTACAGTACATAGGTATTGAAACACTAAATTTTTCGATATACAATTACACACATATATCATAGATATCAATCGATCCTTCTGTTTACCAAAATTGGAATCTCCAGCTCCTTCTTCACATACGTACTAAAACAACAACAATATTCTTAGAAATATGGATGCCAAACAAATGTAAGTGATGTGTGTTGAATAATAAATGTCACCCGTCTGTGCCCGTGCCGCGGTAACCCTTTGTGTGCCCATCTGATGGTGTTACGTCAAATTGTGTTGTAAATGGTGTTGAAAAAATTAGGCGCCTTTGTTTTGTCGGTCTACATCTAATTTATATTTCGGAGGTATGTCAATTCTAAAAGCACTCTTCATCATTATTATGAGTTATATGTTGTAGCCTTTGACTTATATTACACAGAGTGACACTGCTGTTTTATCTTTTACAAATGAAACCTGTATTTTTTTTACCTATCTACGTACCGTAACGTAGTTTTAGTGTCTTCAGTTTTATGCTTTGCATATCGCGCTGGTTACTCTTAATGCTTAGCAGTAACTGCTTATTCAGAGTATTCAAAGCTTTATTAGGAAGCAGATCAACATTTGCTTCATCTCATATTGTTTGTTGCTAAAGCTGCTAAATTGAAAGTTGGACACGTTCCGGCTCGGTTAAAGGTTTACCTTGCCGCTTCGGCTAATAGAAATGGCAAATAAACGACAACGACCTGGTATACCATATCTTTAATAGTGGCAGTATTGAATGGCGGCTCTATTTATAGCAGATTATCTGGTTTTCTTTTGCTTGCTGGCCAAGTTGCATTCAAACTAATTAAAGTTGAATGCAGCATAAATATCTGAATATCTTTCATCATCATTATGATTCATTTGATCGTTTGAAATCATTTGGTCGTTATGTTCGTGATTTTATTAGAGATCGCTGCAATCTTCGACATCTTAATGGCCGAAAGTAATTGATCAACCATTTTAGCCATAACTTCAGGTAAATTATTTGTCACCAAGACTCACGGATTCACGGCATACCGCAAATTCTTAACCTTTTGCCACCTAACATTCAACTTCTATAAATCCAGAAGCAAATTGCATCGTCCTCTTTAGGGTATCGATAAACCAGCTTCAAATACAGTCTGTGCTGCCGCGTTCAAGTTTGCTGACATTCTATCTACCCTCTTAAGGGATAACCGCGTGTGACCCAATGTATTTAATTGCTAGTCCACATTCGGCATCCATATTTGGAACCTTACAGTTGTCTTGTAACGGAATTGCAAGTTCCTTATCGCTGCTTTATTTTTTTGGGTCTCAATCTTGTTTGGTTCTGTTGGAGGTTCACGGAGATATTAATTTCTTGGTAATAGTTGCTTTGTTGTGGGGCGTGAGAACAATAAAGTGTTATTTTAGCTACATTTGAACCCGTTTTACGGTAACGTTCTACTTCCGTTTTTCGATTTACTCACATTTAAACTCGTGGTTATCTTATTCCGCTTTATAAAGAAGCATTATTACTTTAGAATGCTTCATAGTTATTGTAACACGACGTACCTGAGCTTGTTACGATATTAAGGCCAACTAAAGTTCGCCGAGTTTAGCTAGGTATTTCATACGCGGTTATACCTCCATATTTAGCTTGTGAAAACTATTACGTGATTAAAAACAGATTTATAACGACGATCGTACCATCTGGTCTCGGTACTAAGATTTATTGCAGACATGGTAGGCGCAAGTATTGGGTAGGCTAACGAGTGAACTCTCTTTATAGCCAATAGAAGTTCGAATAAATTATCATCGGATATACTAAATATTCATTGGCAGTTTTCGAATATATTTGTTTGCTGCATCAATAAGGGTTTTGCACGCAATAATGTAATTAAATGTTTTCTTTATTGGTTTGTTTTCCTTGTTGTGTTGGTGTTCTGTGCTGATAATTCTAAAACGGAATACGTGTTTTGCATGCACAAATATTGGAAGACAAAATATCGAAACACTTTAGAGAAATGCTGATGCATGCTAATCTGTATCCGTATTTATTGCAGCTGTGAGAGTGAAACACGTAATTTATGGATTCCTATGTGACTAATACAAATTGTGTCTCTTTATGTTGTAACAAATAAATATTCGTCAAGAAATCTTTTACATGTTTGTGTGTTTGTGAGTTTGCTTACGTACACTGGTAATGATTTCTGCCTTGTCTGATTTAAAATAAACCACCCCGTCTGGAAGATATTGATATTTTATGTAAACGTACTTCATTGGATAGCCTCTATCTTATGTGTATGGGTTCTTCTTATTTCGGTACCTCTCCCTATTACGAGTATTAATGAATGAAGCTAATCACGAAATATTTCTCATTGTCTTTTGAGATCTGAAGCTAAAACAATACTTTACCTTATGTCTATAAATGATTGTTTAAGTATTCTCTCTTCCCATCAAGCAGTATTTTATAAAGTTCTAAAGTCATTCATTCATACCACTGGGAATCTTTAACCAGTTTTACTCATTCGCCTGTCCCATTCAAAATGAAACCCTTATATCTGTCAGTAAGGTTGACAATTCGACTGTGACGCAACGCAATACGTATAACGGTAGTACGTGGTCGAACAGACGCTTTGGCGCCGCCGAGGCTGGCATAGCGGTGCTGTGACCCTTTTGCAAGTGCGCCCAAGACACAGATGAGAGCGGAATTTACAATGTCCATATTATAAAGTCTGGGAGATTCTTTTGCGAATGTTGGTCAGTGTTGTGAAAATGATAAAATTAAATGATATTGTTCCGTTTGACTTTCATTAAAAAGGGTTGGCATCCAAATGTTATTAGAGAAAAGCATTTTCTTGTTTCGTTAAAAGCTGTCAATAAGTCCAAATATATACCGCTATCTCACTAATATAATTTTGAATATTGGTCAATTCTTGTCGCTGATCGAAGGCTAGTTCCTGCTTTCATTCTTCTTATTTAGACTTCTCTCTTTTGTTCTTTCTTCTATTATTTTCTTTTTGGTTCTGAACATAACTTCATTAAATATTCACACTAACGCTGTCTCTTTATCACTTTGACCACGATGGAAGATATAATTGTACATAATTTGACGTTCACGACCATCGCTTTTATTTTATTTTAATGCTTCCCGCATGTACAGAGACCGCTACTTCATTTAGATTAGTTTATAATTGTGTGGTAGTTTTATCTTTAAGTGAATTTATCTGTCACACTTTTAAACCCTACCCAAGCCTATAAGATGTGGGAGATTATTCTAGGCTTTCTTTAGGTATTATACAAGAATACAATCTCTTTCACAGAATGGTCTGAGTCCTACCAGTGAAGACGTTGTAGACTGATTACTGTGTACCTACAGTACAATATAATTAGTCTACACAGCAAGGAGTACAAATCAATACAAATTACCATATTCCGGAACCTTCGAATGTTGTCGATTTCAGCTTTGTTAAGCAGTTTCGATAGCGTATTAGTTAGCATTGTTACTGCTGTAACAATAGTAAGTTATCGGATTGTAGTATACTAAGCTTTAAAAGGATTAAAATTCTGACTTCGGAATATATCAGCAGAAGGACAATAATAGAAACGTTTCTATCATTGTTCAGCTTCTTGCCATTATTTAGGGTTGGCTCTCTTCGTCATTCTTCGCCAAACGTGTCTGTGCTACATCTAAACTTGAAGCCTTCTGATCTTTGTAGACTAAGAATCATGCTGTTTTTTTACCTTGTTATAGTTTTGCCCTCGGTATCTTTGGGCATATTGATTTTTCTTCTGTTTGTAAATCCTACTGGTTATTTTTGTACAAGATGAACGGAATTCGTCACTATAACAGATTTCCATAGCTAATAAATATATAAATTAATTTTGCTACTGTATCGTCTATGAATAACAAATTGACCTGATTCCCTTCCAGTTTATAGCTTGTGAGAGAATTTAACACTCAGCGAGAGTTTTAAACTCCCACACACTTTGTTATCTTTTTATTAACGGAGGAGAGTAAAATTAATGTGTTTCACTTTTTTGTTACAGGTAAATGTTGTAAAAAGGTGATATTGTTATCGCTTTTGTAGTTAAGTTTCCTCGTCGTTCCTTTGGTAAGTGTAGCTTTTTTCTTTTCTTTCCAAGAGCGGGATAAAAAGTTTTAATCAGCACGGTGTCACTGATATCCGCCTTAAAAACCGCGAACAAAAATACTTTTCTTTTTTTGGATTTTGTAAATGCGTTAGACACGTTCTCAATATTGGTTTTCGTCACATATAAGCGATTTTTCCTTGATAACTGATTAAAAAATATTTTTATAAAAAATTCTTTGAATAGATAAATTAAATTGTAATGTTATTTAAGAATTTTTCCAAATTCATTAAGTTTTAAATTTGTAAGGTATCCTTCAGGGCATAATTATTGATCCTACTTTACTTTCATATCTATGACTACTGGTATATACCAGTAAGCAAGTAATATTACCTACTAGTATTTATTATAGATGGAACATCTACATGACGTGAGAGTAGTGCCGTGACCTATAAACGTCACGAAATTGGTTTCAGTTCAGGATGTCAAAATGTTCCCTGTCGTAACGAAACAAGCATCGCGTGTCTGCGTAACACAATAGGTAGAACTTATTATTTATTTAAAATCGTTCCCTTCCCCTATCGTGTAAAAACATCGTTCGTCCTTACAAGAAATGCGAAGGAACTGTCAGTCAGTACCGTGACCGCATGTATTATGAATATAATTTACACAACGCTTCCCAGCCGGTTTCCCTTGAATATATCAATTTCGTCATACAGGATGAGGCATTTGTTAGTGGTAATGGAAGTTTCACTAAGGGCGCTAACACACAGTTGTTGTGGGCTGAAATTATTCTAATTAAATTATCTGCAAGGTTGGTATGATATGTCTATAATGAGGGGTGAGTAAGATGGTAGCTAATAGAGAACTATGGAAAGGAAATACAAAATCAAGAGATTGATGATGAACTACATTGTCGATAACAGGAACTATTTTTCTAATTTTAAGTAGAGAACTTTTCTAAAGATCCTTTCTTAGATCAATTAACTGACATCCTTGACTATATCGATGCAATTGCTGTCCAAATGGGATACAATCATATAAATATGTGTCACAGCTCCAAATATAAATAGAAAACTTTGATTTTATATGTGGTTTCCTTCGTACTGAGAAGAATCTACTCGCTAGTGAAAATATGACAGCCTGCAGCATATGCAAGGGAGCATAAATATGGTTTGTTACAAGAAAATTGTCAAAATCTAAAACAGATGTTATGAGATACATCATTATGTACTTGTTACCTCACAGTTCTACTCACATGAACACAATAACAGCAATGAAAACCCACGCACAAAAATTTGCATGCACTCTAGCGCTCTTACGACATTTAGGGAAACAATGACATGGTCTCATTAGTGACCAGGAACCTTGTCTTATACAATACTAATTACTGAAATGTCAGTAGTGTGGCAGAGCACTTAGTGCTACTGTGTGCAAAGGCAATCGTATGTCCGTTCCGTTTCGTTACGCCGCACTGGCTTGCCGAAATATTACGAAATTATGCGCCAGTGTAAGGGATTTATGCTGCACTGTGCCCATTCTCATGTCGACTGATCACTACACAGTCTTCATCACGTTGACCAGAACGGCACTTCACATTGCTCACAGGGGACCTTTAGACGCAGATTAATTTTCTTTTCGTGTAGATGGACTTAAGTTTTTTTCCGACCAGTATTTGGCAACCTCTATACAACTCTGTTGTTAGCCTCATCATCATCATCATTATTTCAGCCGAAAGACGTCCACTGTTGGACATAGGCGTCCCCCAAATGTCGCCATAATGACCGGTACTGTGCGTCTCGCATCCAACGGATTCCCGCGACCCTCACCAGGTCATCGGTTGTTGGCCTCATATAAATCCTGAAAAGTGCAGGTGGTTGTGCAATGGGGAGCATAGCTGGTGATGTATGTCCTTTTCAGCTCTATACTGGCACTGTGTTAGAGATGGGTCGAGGAAAACCCCATTTGGCCAAATTGTTTTTGCAGCGGCCAACGTGGGTCCGCAGTCGGATAAGATTGAGCACTGCAGTTCACAGCCTGAGGGCTTGTTCTTATGGGATGATGAAGTCTAACTAATTCACTGTTATCCATACTCAAAATAGCTGGACCACCACCAGCGTATTGATGCAAGTAGCCCCATATGACTGACAATCTGTATGATAGAATTATATTGCGAAAATCTGCCAGTATTCATTTCTATAGCTCAAACATAGTTGAATGGGATTGCATTTATGGCAATTCTAGTTTTCAAAAATTATTAAATAATTTGTAAGAACCATTTGCTATAGTCGATATCGTGGCAGACCAAGATGAAGGTGGAGAGATGAACTTGATTGTTACCGGAGGGACTGGCCCGAAATGGCATAAGACAGGCGTGTGTACGAAAGAGAAACGGAAGCCTTTGCCCAGCAGTGGGACATAGATTCGATTAGATTTTCTATAGAAGGTAAGGAAAGAGATTAAGGAAACGTCGCTGCTGCTTATAGTGACCTTGTTGCTTATCCTGATTGCTATTTTCCAATGAAATACTAACGAACATTACTCCGCCAAGATGCCTTTGTTGCATTTCACGCGGATTGGACTGTTCCTTGATTCGCCTTTCCATATTTCACATTTGTTTAGATTCTATTTTTTTCTCATTTTCCAATTACGTCACAACATAATTATTCGGACCCAGCAGATACTCTCCAAATCGAAACATGAAAGCGTAACTACTTGAAATTCCCTTTGAGCTATCGAAAGGATTTCACTAGAATTTTCGAACTTGTTATTATTGGAACGGAGTCCTGGAAAATGCCCATATTTCCGTTACTTTATGGAAGGGTCGACCCTAACAAGAACAGTAAAGGTAATGTTACCTGAACATTTCTCATGATTACATAAATACGAGATAGAGAAATATTATATGTGAAATATATTCCTACAGCGTTGGCTTATTCAGAAATAGAACAAGGTTAAGTTGTAGAGGCTCGTGTAAGAGATTAAGGTAATAATTAAAAGAAGGAAAACGAATTCTTAGGGGTTTTGTAGCTCCCTATTTGATTGCCCATTAATATTTTTCCTGGTACTAGTTATTTAGTTCATGACCTTCGAAATAAGGACAGTATCTATCAGCACGTTTCTTGTTACTATCCTTTTGAGAAATGTCTTGATTAGTCCAAGATCTATCTGGATCGCGGGAAAGGCGGCTGCTGTTATTTCTGAAGGCTAATTAACATTGGTCTAAAGTAAAGAAGATCAGCCCCCCTAGCCAAGTTACAACCGTTTCGTTTCGATTCTCTTTTCGTTGATCGCCTCGAGCCGGCCACGCCTCCTATTCCTTTGTTCTGACCACGTAACTGAGATGGCGTCAAAATAAAGAAATCGGAGGCCTGGTCTACTCGTGGCGATCGACGAAAAGAGAATCAAAATGAAACTGTTGTAACTTGGCTAGGGGGCAGTATATATTAGCCAGGATTGCTACTACTCCCTGCCAGGGCTGTGGCATTGTTTGTAAAGCTTACCGCGGACCTGGAACGCAAAGGGCCATTGAAGGAACACGGTTTTAGTCATCAAAGTCTGATACTTCCCTCGCTCGAGTAACTTAATGATGGCCTGCCTGAAAAATAAACTACTATTAGATATATAATTTGATGAATATGCCTGACCAGACATCAAAAATTCATCAATATCCAATTTAAATAAACGACTACACGACATTCAGCCAACGGCTAGTTGTCCTTCAGCCATTTAGTTGGACGCCGGTGTTTAATGAACGGCCTAAGCGTTCAATTAACTGGCTAATATAACCAAATGGCTGCGATACCTATACGTTTTAAAATGAGACACCAAAAAAAGTACCGTTTCATATATCAAAGACCGTATAACACCCACAAAACGTTCCAGCTTCATGCTCAAGACATCAAAGAGCAAGGAAGCACAGTGTAGACAATAAACCTGACATATGTTTGATGTGTAAATAATTGAGCATAACAGTGCCATCTGTCACAGCAGACAGTTACGTGTACAGTATCTGACACGAGCGAAACACCGCAGTTTTGGCTCAATTACTTCGGAAACCCGTGGTCCTAAAACGCAAAGGGCAAATGAAGGACACTAGTGTTGTTTTAGTCATTAAAAATCTCGACACGCTCTCCCGATCCGCCTTAGAGCGAGAGAAGTTACTGGATGGTTTCTCACCTCAAAAAAAAAAGACAATATCATCTTGGTCAAGTATACCGTCACTGATAAGTCCGTCTGTTTTGCCTACTCATTTAATGCCATTCTTATTTGCATTGGTATTTTACAGATAGTTATTATTCATTTGTGTTTGTGAGTAATTCTGAACGAGTGTGTTACATTATTCCGAAAAATGTTACATCGAATAACATCCCCGTAAATTTACTAATCACAATGAATGCACGCTACCACGAAAAACTCAACGCCGTAGCTATGTGATCTTGAATAACATGATTCAGAAAAATATAATATCGAATAACATGTCCCGGTAACTTTTCCAATAGGAACAACGACGAATCCACTTTACCACGAAAAAGCAAATGCCCGCCGTAGTCATTTGATCTCTAATTCACCAAGTCGAAAAAATACGCGCTTCACAAGCCACGATCACATTCTGAACTGATTTGCTATAGGTACTTTTCATAATTCGTTCATTCCTTTTACAAGTACTCGTATGATCGACCACATTCTATACCTACGTACTCTTCAAAAGCGACAATTACACCTAGCAGTCTAGCTCGTGACTACCACCTGTGTCAACAGCGACGCGTTCCGAATAAAATAAATATTTGCTTGATTGTAAACGAGCTCGATAGTACCTAATATAGGTCCTCGTTCTGTTTAGCGTAAATGTATGAGTTTGTAAAATTCGTATGGTGTAATAGAATAAACTGTATCGTACACAAAAATACTAACAATTTTCAGAAATTTAAATCTATGGGTACAATGGCGGTATTTATTTTGAATAGGCTCGCGTTTGATCACTATCTCACCTGATGGTAAGCGATGCACGTCATCGATGGTGGAGCACGCTTGTCTAAAAGTAACCTATTCACTCTTGATTTAAAAACCCCCAGGTTGTAGCTATCAGGGAACACAGACTATTAATTCCACTCCATAGCTGTAGATGTTTCGTGGCCAGATCATAGAAATTGATGACTTCATGATATTGCCAAATAAATCTCGTTTGGCCATATGATGTAGATGTAGGATTTCTATGATAATAAAAGGTCTAAAGAAAGTAGGCCAAAAGAGGATAGAAATATCATCAAACTTCTCTATCATGAAGTGATCAATTTCTATGATCGGGGGTTACCATGACGTTTAAAGTAAGATTGTTTTATTCCTATTCCATTGTGGGTAAGAGATGGCGCTAGACAACCTGTATAGCTCTGTCTCTTACCTACACAGAAATAAGAATGAAACAATATTACTTTGAACGTCATGGTACAGGGGCTGGCCACGACAGATGCACAATGTGTTCTCAAATTTTTAGCTTCTAGTCTATAACTAGCTGAGTATGAGTATTTACTACAAAATGATTGCTATCTTCCTCGAAACCCTTCCGTCCTCAAAATCTGCTCTTAATCCGTAACTTGACAGTTATATAGAATTGTCTTCTAATTCATTTATCTTCCATTCTTCTGTTAAATTTTTAAGATGCGGTAAAGAAATAGACGAGGGTCGTTTTACTTGATGTGTAGAGTACAACATTCCCATCGACCCTCGTTATCTTGACACTTTGGAAGGTTTGAGGTCTCATCGTCGATCGATACTGCTAAGTATTAAATATTCATAACCATACCTGTCAAAGGGATGAAGCTACGAGTATACATAGATGGTGTATAGCTCCAACCTTTTTCTCGCTCGCACGCCTGACACTTCAAGGTAAGGTACCAGTTACTACAAGAGTTACTAAAATAGTTATGAGTATACATGTGGAAGGATGGAGAGGGAGATGAAGGCCAAAGAAAAGCTGGATGGATTGTGTGAAGAGTGATATGAATAAAAAGGGAGTTAGTGACAGGACAGAATGGATAAAAAAAAAACATGTTGCTTCAACCCCAAATAACATAGGACAGGGGCGGGAAGATAACGATGACGATAAGACGGTTCTCCCCTAAGGATAAAACAAAAGTTATTTCGCCAAGTCTTGCTCGTGTACGTCTGGTAGATCGCAAGCCTTCAGTCCCGTCGACGTTTCTTTGAACATCTGTTTCAATAATAATTATTTCTGTGATGTTCACAACTTTGTTTTTGAAGGTCGGTTGGGTGTATGGGACGTTGTGATCTTTACAATGCGCGATATGGTTGATATTCATAATTTTTTTACATAATGAAAGATCTCACTATCACATGTATGAATAATTCATACATGTGATAGTGAGATCTTTCATTATGTAAAAAAATCTTTTAGTCCATTCTGGTTTTTCAGAATTCCATCTTCACACACATTTCGCCTTTCGCACCAAATGAAACGCAAGTTTTAATATCTTGACCCATGTCTAGATGCTGTTGCTAGGATTCTGATCTCCTCTCTAGTAGGAAAGGGACTGGGCCGTAATACATTACGCGAGCCTAGTGCAGGTTGGTGGATGTCACACGTCTTCGAATTTTTGGTTCTAGGACATGCAGGTCTCCTCACGATGTTTTCCTCCACCGTTTTGAGAGCAGTGGTGATGAAATAAATAACACAAAGTAAAGCGACTGCCTGGGTTTGATCTTACGACGTACAATATTCCTTCTCGAAACACAAAATTAATTAGTTATCTAATGGAAATATCAGTGTTAATATCAACTCGTGAAAACAGTAAAAACTGTCAAACAAATTCTGTTGGATACGCATGTTACCGGTGGAGTTTTTCCAAACAAACATTAATTTAAATTACCTATTTGTGTCAAGGTTTTTTCTTCTCTATTTCTGTTTTTTGTTGAAAATATAAATCGACTTCATTAAGAAATATTAGGTACTACTGACTGTCTAATACAGTCAGTCTAAATGACAGTTGCTGGTCGTTTGAGCCTAATAATAATATCAGCTAAATAAATCATGAACACTACTCTGAACTAATATTTTAGAGGTATAATAGAAAGTTAAAGAGGTTGTTTTGTTGGTTGAACGCGCTAAACTAAAAAACTACTGGTTCGAAGTGGAAAAATCTTTAAGTTTTGGGTAGCCCATTTACCGAGGAAAAATTATAGTAAAGAAAGAAAAAAAAAAGTTTATTTACGACAAACATGGCACGTAGCTTAAAAAAATATACCTATATATAAATATAATATTATAACAAATCTATACAATAGAGTGAGTTATGCGACATATCCGCGCAAAACGGCCAGCGCTCAGCAAAATGCTGGTAAGTATATAATATATAGTCATATTATAACATCAGCTACGAACAATAGGAGTGGAGCAGTAACCGAAGACGCGGGTTAAACCCTAGGGGACAGGTAGTAGTCCGACTCGCACTTGGGCGGTTTTTTATTCCGCTATCATGTGGATGAGTTTACTCCAACGAACATTGTTTTCTGTGTACAAAGGCCAACTGTCAACAGGCTAGTCCCCTCTGAGGAGTGGCTGGAGCGGCAACACGGCGTCCTCACCTTCCGCATAACGCAGGTCCTCACCGGACATGGTAAGTTCGGGCGGTTCCTGCACCGGATTCGTGCGGAAGAAACGCCTGGGTGCCACCATTGTGTGGACCGCCCGGAGGACACGGTGGAGCATACGGTAGAGGTGTGCCCCGCCTGGGCAGAGCACCGTCGTGTCCTCGTGGGGGCTATCGGCGACAGTGATCTCTCGCACCGGGCCTTGGTACAGGCCATGGTCCGGAGCAGGAAGGAATGGCAGGCTGTCGCCTCCTGCGAAGCAGTAATGCTAGCAAAGGAGGCGGCTGCACGCGCGAGAGAACGGCCCTCACGCCCCAGCCGCCGCGGATCCCGATCCCGATTTCCAGCCACCGTAGGCGCTGGTTTGCGGACGGCGAGCAATGGGTAGCTCGCCGTCCGACCGTCCGGTAACCGTCCGTACCGAGCCCAAGTTGTCGACGGCGCATAGTGTTCCACGCGCGCCTCAAGGAGATGTCAGCAAAACCGTAGGGGTCCAGCAGGGTCGAAACCTACTGGGGCCATAGGTGATGCGAAAGAGAATCCCGAGGCCCTGGAAAGAAGGCAAAGAAGGAACAGGAGTGGGTTTTTAGTCAGTAAAAGTCTGACACTATCTCACGCTCCGCCCAAGAGCGGGGGATGTCATTGGATGATTTTCCCACCGGAAAAAAAAAAAACATCAAACTCACAATTTAGAGACCGAGGTAAGTGACAGTTTTTCCTACATTCCCCAACTTCATGTCGTAGACGTGTCGTCGTCGTTAATAATAGTTTTCTAGTCTAAAGTTAGCCGTGACATGCCATTGCATATTCATACAATATTCTGTTGACTTTGTTGTTCAAGTTTTTGGGCCTTTTGTGTGTGTGGGAACAATGCTAAGGGCCATTGTACGGGCATCTTGAACTTTTTTGAGAATGTCATTGGAATTTCTAAAAATATCGGTACTAAAACAAGAGGTTACCTTTTGTGATCTTCCACGACTTTCGCTGTAAGGATTTTGTACAAGAGCTCAAGTACAATCAAGAATCTACGCAAATCAGGCTTTAGTGGATTCCGAGAAATTGTAAATCAGTGAGGATTTGAATTTGGCAGGCAAATACCTGTAAGCCCTTTTCACGTGCGGTCACGTACATCGAGAGTTAAATCTGCTTTGGCTGAATTCTGAAAGGTCCGCGTTTGATCGCTGTCTCACCTGATTCAAAGCTATTTAGCTTAGGTAGGTACAGTAATGCTGATTTTCTTTGAAAATAGTGTCGTCAGATGGTGGCAGTTTTTACCGTGTATCATTTTTCTCTCAAGAAAGGCATATGCTTTTCCTAAAATTCCAAAAATACAGGCTGTATGAACAAAAAGGGTTCGATTAATATGGTAGGGCAGGTTGCAGTCGCCAGGATTGGGCGATACCTATCTCTGATTAGAACTATAATATAATATAATATTCCACAACTATCACACAACGGCCGTCTAGTCTCAAGCTAAGCAGAGCTTGTATTATGAGTACTAGACAACTGATAAACATACTTATATATTTCTAAATACATACATATTATAGATAAATTACACCCAAACCACCAGAACTGAGTGAGGGTTATACAGACAGACTAAAGGGAAGTCGCCTCCTGTAAGGCCGTGATGGTCCAAAAGAAGGCGTCAGGCTGGCAACCGCTTCGACGCCTAAAACGCCGAAACCATGATTGCACCATAAAAAGCTGTGCTGCTAACAGAAAAAACACAGGTTTTAGTCATTAAAAGTGTGACACACTCTCTCGTTCCACCCAGACCGAGTAAAGTTATTTGATAACTTCCCACCACTAAAAGAAGGTTTTGGGCGTTCAGAGTGGGGCCTCTGTCCGCCCACCGAGTGACTCCAAGAAAGACAATAGCGGAATGATCTCGTGCTGGCGTGCACAGCGAGTAAAACTGAAAGATATAATGTAGGTACCGCAGCATTAGTGACACTTTAAGACCCCATGTCCTGAGCTAGTTTAGCGATGATTGCTCTTAAGTAGTGCTAGCTAGGCCCTTGACTTACGAGCGTTGTTGTGTAATGAACAGTTTCCTTCGGTTATTCTCACGACGATACGTGATGATTGTTGACACCCCTCTGTTCTTTTATTGCGAGATTAATATTAGAGTACAAATATATGGGTCGTGGTGTTGGACTTTGTAGCTTCTTGGTCAGGCGGATCGAGATTCGGTCGGGAGGATTATTTAATCCTACCGACCGAATGTCGATTATAGTGGCCAATCTCAACAAAGATTAGTACACACAGATTAGAAGATTAGTCACAGGAGATTATAGATAGTGTGCTAGAGTGTGCGCAAACATAGTTGCACTCTTTGTTTCCTTTCCTCTTATAGTCCGATGGGATGGGTTGGTCATATTACTACCGGTGCAGCGTTGTGCAAATCCGGTTGCCACTCCAGAACCTTTCGGACCCATCAAGCACCTGTTCTGCGAGCAATGTGCCTTGCCCATTGCCACTTAAGTTTGGCAAATCTTCGGGTTAAAAGTTCTACAATAATTATAATATCGTTCATTAAAATAATCATAACTGACAACGTCGTAAAACGCACTTGTAATGATACTACTACAGCAGCTATATTATAAAACTATGAATTAACATTAAACATCTCTAACTGACACCATAAATATTCAAACTACTCTTTGTTCACTCTTTCAAACGTTCCAATGAATGTCGCCGTGATGACCGTACCCAATCAGGTATGCAGTATGCTAAGATTGTGTAGTATAGTCCTGTCTCTTATTCAAGGTGGTCTGAAAATTCCATCATACAAAAAGTATGTAGTTAAACTTCTTTTTAAATCATTGCATTTTTTTCTGCTTGATGTCCAATACTTAGTTGAAAGGACGTCGTGCTTGTATTGCATCATTTGATGTGCTAGAATTTTGTGAAGTTGAAACATAGTCTAATCATTTGGGATATCAAAAAACAAACCAGATACTAAATATTTTTTTAAGTATTCATGGGTCAATTGAAGGTCATAGAGACACCGTGTTGTACCTAAGCTGTAATTTATTTTTATTATTCACTAGCTAGGAGCAGGTTCCAACTAGGGAGCAGTGGTAGCCGAGTGGTAACGGCCCTGACTTACGAGTTGTAGGTCGCGGGTTCAAACCCAGCCAGGCGCATTACTTTGTGTAATTTATTT
Organism: Mythimna impura; assembly: GCA_905147345.3. NCBI lineage: Eukaryota > Metazoa > Arthropoda > Insecta > Lepidoptera > Noctuidae > Mythimna > Mythimna impura. Next base: position 4,964,539 of record LR990363.1, read on the forward strand.
CGCTCTCAAAACGGCGAAGGAAAACATCGTGAGGTAACCGGCATGTCCTAGAACCAAAAAATCGAAGACATGTGACATCCATCAACCCGCACTGGGCCCGCGTGGTAGATTACGGCCCATTCCCTCTCCTAGAGAGGAGGTCTGAGTCCCAACAGTGGGGACATTATAAGGCCAACTATGCTATGCTATTCTCTAGCTTCTGCCAGCGGCTTCGCCTTCTTCTTCGCTTATATAAAATATATGCCTATCTCGCTCAGTAATAAAGTAAGTTCTCGCCCGTTTGGTAAGGACTGAGCCCAAGGCGTCGACGCGGTCGCGTACTGTTTCACGTGCGACTCAACAAGTACCGTAACTGTAGGGGCCTAGAAGGGCCGATGCCCGCTAGGGCCACTGGGAATTTCTGAAAAGGAAGCCCGTGGTTCTAGAACGCAAAGGGCAGCTATAGGACACAGGTGTGGTTTTAAGCGGTACCAGTTTGGCATGCCCTCTCGCTCACGCAAACATTCAAAAATACAACTCTTTCTACTTTATAATATTATTATGAAGTAGAGTAGTTGATAGCAAGCGATGATTAAACACGCTTGTCTAGAAGTGGCAATAGCAATTCACTCCTTATTAAATAACTTCACGTTATTTTCTATAAAATATACATATATCTATTATTAGCGTTGCCCTCAGTTGTACCGATATCAAAGCTTCTTGAGTTACGTTCTGACCTACAAAGAATAAAGAGAAAGAGGGCAAGCGAAACATTAAAAGTTATTTGATATCTTGCTTTCATTTAGTTGGGTGGTCTCCTCTTGCTAAGAATTAGAACGACTGTTCTTATGATAACCATTCATCAAACGGACTATGAAAACAATATCTGGAGACAATAATTGGCTGTTTTCAATAACATAACGTGGCATATAAATGTACACACTAACACTAACAAAATAAAGGCGAAAGTGTGTGTGTATATGTTTGTTACTTCTACATGCTCGAAATTGAACGGATTTGGATGTAATAGACCATGTCCTGGTCTACACATAGGATGGTTTTTATTCCCTGAGTATGTTCCCTTAGGACAACTTTCTAGAATCACACGAGGGAAGCCGCTGGTAGCAGCTAATTGTAAATAGAAAGCACACTGCTGTGGACTTTAATGTTCAGTATAGAGCCGAAAGCTATAAATCCAACAGTGTTATAGTATTGTATTATAGTGTTACTGAAAACGATCAAATTAACCTACATCAGATTGATAAGCAGCTACATTTTATAGCTATTTCGATAATAGACTACAAAACAGTACGTTTTGTCAAAGAAAAGAAAAACTGCTTCAAGCAGCTGTTACAAAAACCACAAACTCAACATAATAGCGATCATCAAAATGAAAAAGCGGTAATCGTACAAAATGCAGCATTAAATAATGCTGACATTGGCAACAGGCCAGATTTACCCAAGAAACTTCCCATAGGATCCTTACCCATAAAACACAGACATATTCCTGAATCCACTTACCATAAGTTAACCCAATCTCAAAAGTAGGTTTTGCCTCTAGAAATGGAAATTTTAAGTATTCAGATCGTGATTCGAGGGAACTTAATAAAAGCGCGCCCAAAGGACTAGGACCCGGTCTGAAGTCAGTGGGATTTGAGATCGTATCGAGCAGACGAAGTTTTTATGGGTGAAGTAGCACGGTTTGTGGCGATATCATTCAAATAACATAAGGTCTAAGGCTCGAAAGGTCAGAAGGTCAGAAACACAAAAGAAAAGTGATTCTAAAAAACCGATATTTGTAATTGAATGGATTCAGTATGATTGATAGGATTCGCGGTAAATAAACAGAAATAAATGGAATTTACTTCGGCGTTTGATCACACCCCAGTAAGTACTTCGAAGTAAAAGATGAATTGGAAAAATTTACTTTCTACGTCTATTGATTTTGTCAAGGAGCTGTTTTACTTAGGAAAATGATTCCAACGTGGTCCAAGACGCAAATAAAATTGCGTATCGTCTTTCAGTATCATATTATCAATTAAACTTTTTATTATGCAAATTTGTTTTGCTATCCGGTTTTTTACCACTCCTGGAGAAAGGTATGCTACTTCATCCATTTTTCGCTGGTTCGCGCTTCTTTCTTCCAGTTCTGACGAAAATTTTATGCAATTAGTAGTTACTAAATTTTACTGCTGTTGTTAAACAAACTCTTTATGTCCGGAGTCTGTACTAATGGAGCAAGCCTTTCAACATGCAAATGCCCCAAGTTTATCGGATAGTTTCCTCCGCTTGGACTGCAGAAAAAACAGCTGATGTGCGACATGAAAAACAAACTCTCTTTCTTAATAACGAAAGTTTCTAAATATAACATTGTAACCGTCTCCAGTTTGTTCTGGGCGTTCTGGCTGTCGGCCAAAACTATCCAAGACAAGGTCCTTTATAGTAAGAATGAATTTGGATACTTGACCCCATTGATGATCGACGTCGGCTTCTTGTGTGTTCGTGGTTTTTCCTTTATGTTTGTTTTTTATTAAGGTGGTTGCTATGTCATCTATAAAAATATCTTGATTGTAAACAGGGAATCTAGAAGTTCCTTTCTTCTCGGAATGAAACTGCAATATTTTTTGAATGTGTTTCTTAGTGCTTTCATTTCCTGGCATATTACGTTTTCTTTAAAATTACTTTTGAATCTCTTAGATGTTTAATAATACGGCTGTGCTATTAAATTAATGTTTGGAACGATTGAAGTCTTGCCTCCGTAGCTCTTGAATAAAGAAAATTGTGATATTAAGTATATTGGGTAGATTAGTTTCTTTTTGTCCGAGACAAGTCACCTTCACGTACATTGCATACAACAGTAATGAGAATATTGCGACTGAAAAACTGAAAGGGAATCATCGTTTATCTTAGTATAGTCATGTGAAGAGGAGGGTTGAAACACAAGTTACTAAAAGAGTTATGAGCATATAATATATGTGGATGGACAGAGAGAAGATGGATGGTGTGAGGAGTGTTGTAAAAAAAAGGGAGTTAATGATAACGTGACGGGTGATAGGACAGAATTAAAGAAAAAATCGTTTGTGATAACAAGGGTAGGAAGATGATGATCATCATCTTCACCGTTTTAAGTAAATATAGCAAAAATCACTGATTAATATGGCAAACTAATAAAAGGCCTCTAATTTTCGACTGCACTTGCACGAGCCGATATCATTTCTCCTTGACAGCTCACGTTTCTCAATATCTTTACCTAACACACATACAATACTTAAATTAATTTATCTTCTATCTTAATCAGAGCCAAGCTGCAGTGTCACAATAGAAATGTCAAGTCACCACAATCAATGGAGCAAGTCTCGTCTCTTTCAAGGTCAAATCAGATCTGAATGAAAGTGGGTCAGAGCGTAACAACTTGTTTCATAACTTTGATATGGCTAATGATCGTTTTGTTTGTATGTTGAGCTAGTGTGGGTGTTATATGGAATTGCTTCAGTAGCTCGAGTGTCGTAAAAACGGTATAACGGTGGCAATGGGAGGGTGATGCTGAATCATTATAGTATTTCCTGTTAAGATTAATTGCTTGGGCTGCGGAATTGTTTGTAACCGCGGCTCTCGAGCGCAAAGGGTAAATGATGGAACACAAGTGAGTTTAAGTCAGTAAGAGTCTTACACTCTCTCTCGCTCCACCCAGACCGGGAGAAGTTATTTGATGATTTCTCACCAAAATATCTAGCTTATGATTATTATTGATTCTAATTGACGTTAAAGTCTTATGGAACTACCACACGCATAGACTGTACCTCAGTATTGCTTGCGCAGATCGGTTTGTACACAAAACCCCGTGCGAGTGTTTGGTAAGACTCATACAGTTTTACACGGTGTTCCGTGTATGTAGTAGGCCTGTATATGGTAGGTCCATTGAAGTAAACGGTAGTCGCACCCTTATCAACACGGAAACGGATCGTCACCGCCGCGGCTATCCCCTTGCCGTCAATCTCGAACTCTATATCGACTAGGCTACGACTAGGCAACGCCGCGCTTATGGCTTGACGCACCGTGGTAGAACGTCTCACCAAGGTGCGTAATTGGAGGGGCAAGCGGGTCACCCTGCTGGCAAAACGTAAGCGTGGGAACGGTGAGGCGTAGGCACGGTGAATGGCCGTGCGGGGGAAGCGTGCGGGTTGACCACGAACCTCTTGAGGTTCATGAGCTTATCCCGAGGCGAAGCGGTGCCGTTATACCAGCGTGCGTTACAGTAGGCAAAATTATACAAAGAATACTTTTTTTTTTAATTGATATAAACCAGTGCTTGACTGACTGCGATCTCACCTGATGGTAAGCAGAGATGCAAACATTGATGGTGAGGCGCACTAGTTTATTAAGAGCCTATTCACTCTAGCCTTGAAGACACCTAAATTATAGTTGGACGGGAATACCGCAGCAGGCAAATTGTTCCAGTCCTTCAATGTACGCGGTATAAACGACGAAGCGAAACGCATGACCGGCTCGAGTCGAGGCTGTGATGATCCGTTTCCGAGTTAACATGTCAGATGGTACGGTTGGCGCAGTGGTTGAGCAGCCAGCTGCTGTGCTGCGTGTCGCGGGTTCTATTCCCGCACAGGACAAATAATTGTATGGCCTATAGACAGATAGTTGTTTCGGGTCTGGATGTCTTGTATATGTGAGTTTAGATGTTTGTGGTCGCACCCACAGTAAAGGAGTAAAAAAAAAGTGTGCTCTTTAAACAGTAAGCGCATGATTCATTTTACCAAAATCAAATCAAAAATATTTTTATTTCACATAGGTCTACACGGGCACTTATAAAACGTCAGAAGCTAGTGTACGGTTTCAAATTGGTCGTTTCCTATGGAAAAGTACCTTTACAAAGAAAATATTAAAAAAAAAAAAAACAATAAATTAGTGCGCCTCACCATCAGCGATTGCATTACTACAAGCACTAGTTTATATCAATTAATAAAATATATATATATAGGGTGACTGGTAGGTAATTAGTGTACGATACTTAAACACGTGATTGTGCTCATGATAACCAACAACTTTTACTATGGCAACAAACCTGAAATTGCGAAAAAAAATCAGCTGTTCAGTACATTTATGTTTGCCTAATGTACTGAACAGCTGATATTTTTTTCGCGATTTCGGCTTTGCTGCGATAATAAAAATTGTTTGTTTTCATGAGCACAATCACGTGTTTAAGTATCGTACACTAATTGCCAGTCACCCTATATGTATATACATATATTATTTTCAATGTTATGATAATCTGCCATACGGTCGTATTTTAGTACAGCTTCTATCAGCAGACAATTTATTTATCTTCTAAGATCCTCATTTCCCTAATTGACGTATAATATGAAAACGAGAATCCAACTCAACCTGTTCCCCGGCCCTTCATTTTGTGAGATAAAAACACGTCTATTTTTTATCCATTATTCAAGACCTTTCTGCACAATACTATTCAATTTCAATGTTGAACCCTTTGAAAAGTCTGCTGGAGAAATATTAAGCGTTCACAAGTTTTTGGCGGGGTTTCTTCGAATTAAGTTCTGTGGCCTTTTTAATTATTCGTAAATTGATTCTTATGTATATTCTTTATTGTACATAAAATAACAAATTATTTAAAAAATTGGACAGCTGATGTACAAAGGTGAGCTTTACCCACAATTGGGTTTTGTTACAGCAAACCTAAAATATATTTCTGAGAAATTTTATTTAAAACAATAAAAATCTAAGTTAAAAAAACAGATCAGATCTAAAATAAACTACACAAATACGTACACAGCACACAGTACATATAAAAATACTTTATATAATAAATAAAACTTATATATACATATTTATTAGGGTGACTGGTAATTAGTGTACGATACTTGAACACGTGATTGTGCTCATGATAACCAACAACTTTTACTATGGAAACAAACCTGAAATCGCGAAAAAAAATCAGCTGTTCAGTACATTTATGTTTGCCTAATGTACTGAACAGCTGATATTTTTTTCGCGATTTCGGCTTTGCTCCCATAATAAAAATTGTTTATTATCATGAGCACAATCACGTGTTTAAGTATCGTACACTAATTGCCAGTCACCCTATATATGGGTCATGTTGACATGAAATGTTCCCTAATTCTTCCCCTGAAGACCTCCAACGAGGGGCTAGCCCTTAATGTTTGCGGAAGAGAATTCCAAAGGCGCACAGTAAATGATCCACTGTACCGACTAGAGGAATGAGGAGGAAAACGAAGGAGAAGAGAGGATGATGAGTGAAGGCCTTCCTCTCGGCCTTTCTTTCTAGAGGTTATTGTGAAATTATTTGCAAATTGATTCCTAGTGGATATTGTGAAGTAAAATTGAAGTGTCTTCGCAACTGGAAAATAATATGTGGAATCATTGAAACAGGCGCGATCTTGGTAAAATGGAGCTGAGAATTTTATTCTACTGTTGACTACCTCAGCAGTTTGCCGAGAAGGTTGACTTGATAAATTTGCATTTACACGTATTACAAAAACATCAGAATGTGTACATCCATATTCTAATGGTAAACAAATTAACTATTCATCATACGAAGACATGGCTTAAAGGACTTAGTATCCAAGCCAAAAATGTTAACAAAAAAAAAGCGTTTGATCAGCAGTTTCTTCACTAAGGGACTATCGTCTCTGATCTGTGAGGTAAGGGCCGAATTTCACAATGATCGACCTACGCCCTTCTTGTCTTGTAGGACGTGTTGGGTTGTACATCGTCGATAGTGGAGAATTGGAGATATATCGATGATTTGATGTTGTTTGATTTTTAGATTTAACCGCTTAGGTCGGATTAATCCGACAAATATATTCCTGTTCATTTCACCAGAGCCGTATCCCTGTGATATGTTGAACGAGATGAAGTATTTCGTCGTAAATATGACCAAATACTTGATCTCGTTTAACCCTTCAATTCCCAGTGACAGAAGAACTGACGAGATGGAGTAAAGGGTTAATAAACGTATTGTGGGTTACTACAACTTCGTTGCGAGTTTTGTAAAACGATATGATATTTAAAAAAATAAAACTTAGCTGCAGTTTTTTATAGAATTAAAAGCAATTGTATGCAAATTGCAGTAAAATACAAAATATTTTATTAGATTTTTATCATGAAAATAAAGTCTTACATAACAAATCCGAACGAGAGAGAAGAAAGAAAGTGTTATAATTCCTATTTCAGTTATTCGAACGAAACTTCGAAAGCCACTGCAAAACCATTTATCTCAATAACAAGAAAATCCCACATTCTACACACGAAATACGTGTCAAGATATCAGAATATCGTATTATTGTATCGATACCCTAGTCACGTTTGCATCACTACGTCTGCCTACGATACATACACTCTGGTAATAAGACAAACAATATTGAGCTTTAATAGTGTAATAATAAAGATTGGTTTTATATAGACTGATAAACAAAATGGTGGCAGTCGATTCTGAACCTTATCTTGAAAAGAACAAAGATGATTTGAGTGTTACGATCAGATATTGGCTTACATCGCCCACTGATACTACTTCGATTCGGAACACGTGGAAAGTCTTTATATGCAATAAATAGACTTTTATTTAGTTTTGAAAGTGAAATTCGGTCTGGTAATTAGGAATCACCAGAACCGACGGCCTGTTGGTCTAGTGGTTAGTGGCCCTGACTGCTATGCCGGAGGTCGTGGGTTCGATTCCCACCCAGGACAAATGTTTGTGTGATGAGCACGATCATTTGTTCTGTGTCTGGGTGTAATTTATCTATATATGTATGTATTTAGAAATATATAAGTATGTCATACTGTGTATATCAGTTGTCTAGTACCCATAACACAAGCTCTGCTTAGCTTGGGACTAGACGGCGTTGTGTGATAGTTGTGGAATATATTATTAATCATCATTACGGCTGTTCACGACTTTGGTCTTAAGGGCCTATTACACTACCTGATATTCAGACAGTCTTGTCGATGTCGCGTAGTGTAATAAGGGTACCGGTCTTACTCGGTACAAAAAATAAGACAGTCTGAATATCGTGTGCTGAATATCGCGTAGTGTAATAGGCCCTTTAGCGGCGAGTGGGGCGACACCGGTACGCGGGCGCACGGCGCTATGCGCGGCGTCTCGTGGCGTGCTTCAAACATTTTCATGCTTTTGATCTTACCGCTCGCCGCCCCGCGCTTAGCTACCGCTCACAGCGGCAAGGTCGTGAAAAGGCCGTTAGAGTTTTTAGTTCTTTTCTGATTATCTAGGTTGTTTGAAATATCATCATCATCATCTTCATTTCAGTCGAAAGACGTCCACGGCTGGAAATGGGCCTCTTCCTAGTGTGGACAGATCGACCGATCCTGTACGTCTCGCATACATCGTGTTCCCGCGATCGACGATCTTAACCAGGTCATCGGTCCGGTAGGCTGTCATTCTCATCGACCATCTTTTCTGCGAGCAATATGCTCTACCCACTGTAACTTAATTTGCCGATTCTTCGGGCTGTGTCGGTAAACTTGGTTCTGCTACGGATATTTTCATTTCTGATTAGATCACGCATGGAAACTCCGAGCATAGCCCTCTTCATTGCCCTTTGATTGTTTGAAACAGTTAGGAACATTTTGTTTTTGTATGAGTTCCCTATTTATTACGAAAACGTAGATTACAAATTTTGTTTTCCTCGCCTCAGGGATCACAAAAAGTAGTTTACCTTGACGACATACAGTAATAGTTACTTAATACCTACTGCTGCACTGATAAGGTATTAGATGAGAATATTTGATGCATATATAATATGTAATTTCAGTAGGAGCTTGTGGTTAGAATTATAACAACCACAGGAGTCCATCTCCAAGGTTAAGCAACGCTTGCCGAAGACTGTCTTTGGATGGGTGATCTTTACATACCGAGATTGATTGTTATTTGTACGGAAGCTAGGATATCTGACAGCAGTTTTGCCAAGGAGTATCGTATACCCAATTACTGGATTACTGTAGTAGTCAGATCAATCGCTTCTTATACTCCACTATTTTTAATTAGTACAAAAAATAAATTGGGCTCTATATATACCCGTTACTGATCATATTTGTGTAATCAAAAGTTTCATAATTGGTAAATTCATAATTGAATCAATCTTTCATAACAATTGCTACTAGAAAATACTACCCGAAGTGTTTTTCTATTGTTTTTCATTCATAATCTAGCCTGTACATTATTTCCATAAATTGAGTGACATTTTGGGATATAAACAAACTCTAATACTCCTAACTTTGCTGTATGTGAATATTATTTATTGAGACTTTACTTAAATAATAATAAGACCTTTTCTAAAAAGCCCTTTAAGTATTTCGACGGCTCCCAAGAACAAAATTGTTTATGAAAAATAATCGCTTTACGGTATGAGGTTTTATACACTTCTGGACACATCTATTGGCCCACCTTAGAGTTTAGGTTTCGATGGCCTAAACTCTAAGGAGTAGTATCAGATGATGATACTGAAATATGATTGCTAGATTGAACAAAAACTGTTGATGCAGTTTTAAACCTGATACATTTTACCATCTTTTTCGATCGTATTGTTTTAAATTTGAATTCAGAATACCATACGACATGGAGCTACGCCTAACAAGTCGGATATGCGCCTTATTAAAGGCAATTGATTTTTGAATAAAAAACATGTTTTATCAAATAAAGGTTTAATTTAATAACGCGTGTTGCCTCCATGGGCATCTACCACAGCTCTCATACGATTAGGCATAGAGTTTATCAACCGCTCTATGAAATTTTGAGGGATCATCTCCCATTCCTCTTCTATGGCAGTTTTCAACTCCTGCATCGTCTGGGCAACTGGCTGACGAGCCCTAACACGTCTTTTTAGCTCGTCCCACATGTGCTCAATGGGGTTCATGTCTGGGCTTCTGGCTGGCCAGTCCATAACTGTGATGTTCACATCCCGAAGATATTCCCTGACGATGCCGGCCGCATGGGCTCTTGCATTATCATGCATAAAAAGGAAATTTGGGCCCACATAGTCCGCGTATGGTATCACGTGAGGTTCTAAGCACTCACGAATGTACTTTTCAGCATTTAATGTTGGCAGCCGTGGTCCTGTAACAACCTCAAGTTGAGTTTTGCCGCTCGCGGATATACCGCCCCAGACAGTCCATGAGCCACCGCCATAAGCAACCCTCTCTTCAAAGCAGCATTGTGCAAAACGCTCTCCCTTACGTCGGTAGACCTTCTTCCTTCCATCATTGCCATGTAACACAATTTTAGACTCATCGGAAAATAGTACACGGCTCCAATCTTGCTGTGTCCAATTTAAATGACTGCGTGCGAAATGAAAGCGCGCTGTTCGGTGGGCTCACGTTAGTTTGGGCCCATTAGCTGGTTTGTGTGGTACCATATCGCGTTCTTTTAACCTTCTCCGAACAGTTCGAGCGCTCACAGATACTCCGTGGAAGTCGCGAAGTTGGTTTTGTATCTCAATGGAGGTAAGGTGACGATTTCTCAAGCTGGTAGTCACGATGAATCGATCCTGCCTTTCAGTTGTGACCCGAGATCGTGGCCTTCTTTGGCGACAAACAAAGCCGCCAGTCTCTAGGTATCTCCGATAAACATTTCGGACCGCAGATCGACTTAAATTAAGTTGAGCACTCACGTTTCTTTGGCTGTGTCCGGCCTGAATAAGTGCCACAGCTTGGGCGGCGACTTCAGGTGAAGTATCCATAGATTATTGATAGAACCTCACCTTAATGTTAAGAATAAGTAATTTTTGTTGCAAAACCAAAGATATCAATCACTTTTTCAAGAATTAAATCCAAGTAAACCAATAAAACCAAGTTTTCTTAGTATTCGATTGTTTGATATCAACAAACAAGGCTCCAAATTGTCTTTTGTTTCTTTAAATTCTGTGTTCGAAATTCAAAAAAAGACTATTGAATGAAATTGTGAATGTGCCAGGTTCAAAACTGCATAATAGTACATTATGATACAAGTGTATAATGTTGGTGATTACCGCTGAGGCGGTATTTAGATCCGAGCCGAAGGCGAGGATCTTAAGAGAGCCGAGGACAGTAATCGCCAATATTCACGTGTATCATACGACGTTTTTCGGCACACTTGAGAAGAAAAAAAAAATGAAAAATCAGTTTTATTTAGTATAAAGAAGGAACAATCATTAAATAAGTTTTTTATCACACAACATAGACTGGAGTCGCGTACTTTACACAGAGTATAGGTACCGAAAACGAATTTAACTAACCTTAGTAGCCAAATATTGGTTATCTGGAGCATCCTTTATGAATTTTTCAATGTCATCAAGTGTTAAAATCTTAGATTTTTTACTTCGAAATCCATCGGACAGTCTCTTTAGATAAACTGTTAAATTGCAGTATGTTTTTAAGTCCACTCCATTTTTTGTTCGCACTGTACTTTTTAACACCATAAAGAGCTAGGTTTGTACCTGGACGATAATTTTTTAAAGTACGCCATGAATACATTTTCGGAAAAAGACTGTGTAAGTATTTTTATTGATTTTCCATTGTATGAAATTTTGGTATGCCAACAGATATTTTTGCTTTGAGTATTCTGGTAGTAAACTTTCCATAACGTTAAGGGCTTCACATCTTATATCGGGAGGTGTACAGCACAAATCACTTTCCTCATAAATAGTAGTTGTAGACATTTTTATAAAATAATAATTAACTATTGTATTTTTTTTGTAATATGGCGGCAAAAAAATTGTTCTGTTTTCTTATGCGCGCGCATTCATAATGGCGGCCATAGACTAGCTACTCTAGCTAGAGTGTTTAAAAATAAGAATGAGGTTGCTTAAATAAAAAATAATTTTTGGAATGAAATATTTATTTATTAAACATGTAAAAGTTAAAATAGTTTATTTAAACACAAAATTGCATAAAATAAGCAAGACACTAATATTTACTATTGAACGCAATACTTACCTAATGTGTTTTTTTTTTTTCAAATTAAAAATTTGTTTTGAGAACAGAGGCTTGACTTAAAGCTCCAAGTGACCAGGTCATTAAAATCCAAAAAAAAATGGGAACAGAGGTTTAACAAAAAGGTTTTAACTACATTATCACACTAGTGCATAATGGTAATCAAAAAGTCACAGTTTGGTTATAAGCGTGATTATATACCTAAGTGTAGTGCAATAATAGTCACTTTCTGAGCAAGTGTGTCGAAAAAACTTTTTGCTCGACCTAATATAAAATTTTAGCTAGGACCAAACGAAACTGAAAATACAAGGTGGGCCAATAGATGTGTCCAGAAGTGTAGTTCAGTAAAAATAATAAAATAGTGTTCGATTGGTAGGTATTTCAAGTAAATAGAATATGGATATTCACAAAAAAAGGACAGCCTTATAGGTTTTATAGTTTTTTACGAATACATAATAAAATATTTACATTTCGTCTTATTTTTTCATAAGATTTTGTTCTTGGGACCCATCGATTTGTACTAATTAAACATTAGTGGTGTATAAAATACCGATATCCAGCTGCAGTCCAAGAATATGCCTGATCTAGGAGTCGCAAAGACGTTGGGGCGGGAAGGGTAATGTTTCTACGGAAAGAATCTCACTTGTAACTTAACTTGTTAGCATAATATGTTTGATGCTACCATCGATATATATGTACTACGCACTAGATTATGCGTGCCGAACACTTACTTCAATCGACTCAGGTGTAGTGTAATCCACACACCTTGAACATTACACTATGTTGAACGAAACGCGTAAGTGCAACGAAATTCATGGCGTTTACGACATTTTGGTCGCGAAAAAAGTATCCTCTAAAAGCTATCTTAGCGCTGTATATGTTTTAATAGTTCTTTTAAACGGCATAATGCCAATGTAGCGCCGCAGCTAACTTTTGTTTTAACTTTTCAGTATTTTAACAAATATTTTCCATGAGCGTGCTTGTCTATCTCTAGAATATAAGTCGATGGATGCTACACACTTGGACATACATGGTGTCCAGCTGCATCCGGTTAGCCTAGAAGCCGACCCCAACACAGTTGAGAAATCCTCGTGGAGGCGATCGGCGGCGGTGATCTCTCGCGCCGGGCCTTGGTACAGGCCATGGTCCGCAGCGGTCGCCTCCTTCTGCGAAGCAGTAATGCTAGCAAAGGAGGCGGCCGATCGCGTGAGGCAACGGTCCTCACGCCCCAACCGCCGCCGGGATTCTGATCCCGATTTCCGTCCACCGTAGGCGCGGGCTTGCGGACGGTCAGCAATGGGTAGCTCGCCGTCCGACCGTCCGGTAACCGTCCGGACCGAGCCCAAGTCGTCGATGGCGCGTACTGTTTCACGCGCGCCTCAAGGAGATGTCAGCAACTGTAGAGGCCCATTAGGGTCGAAGCCTACTGGGGCAAAGGGTCTGATTCTGAAAGGAAGACTCGGCCCTGGTACGAAAGACAACGGAGGAACAGGAATGGGTTTTTAGTCAGTAAAAGTCTGACACTATTTTCCGCTCCGACCAAGAGCGGGGGATGTCATAAGATGAATTTCCAACCGAAAAAAAAAAACAGTTGAGAAAAGGGTAGGCAGATAGATATCAATGTAGTTTCAGTGGAACAAAAACTTGTTTAAATCTATTGGTTGGAAAAAATGGGTCAATATAAAAGAACATCAACTTCGAATCCCCATTCACGACAGTTCACACATTAGCTTGAAGAAGCATAATTTTCAGGTCTTCACGTACCTCGCAAACAATAGACGTTCATTTTTCTCTGTCATTGTCACTTCTTTGTTGTAGCGGAGTCATTAATCTATTCCCGTATGTATCATGTTTGTGTTTCTCGTTTTATTGTCAGTTACCCTCATGAACAAGGTATTCTAGAAAAGGCAATTTTTGTGTGTGAATTATTATTTTGTGTTCGAAAAAAATTGTAGAGTTTACAAATATTATTTTAATCACCTTATTGTAAAAACTGTATGGGCGAAATTAAATTGTTAAATTCCGATGAAACTTCCGCGAAATATAAACGATGGAAAACCGACAGGCTAGGCAACTGCGTCGATGCTCAAGACTTTGGAGTTTTCACTTGACAGGTGCATCATCACCAATGATCTTCTTGGCTCGTTTCTCAATCGCATCAAGCTGATATTTAGCACATCTATTTCAAAGATTATTAATTTTGTCCTAAACAAAATAATACACGTGTCTACCACCAGCATCACAAAAATAAAGTTCAGGAAAAACCAATAGACCGTACTCTTTGTTTTCCGTTAATTAAACTGTCAGTAGCAAAAAATCTCGTGTTTGTGTTTCGACAAAACCTTTTTCATTTTTCTCTTTGTAACACCGACCATGCTTTACAGTAATTTTATTTTTAATTTCACTTCCATCGATGTTTTGTTCTACCGTTTGAATTTAAAGCAGCATATAGTGCTTCAGTTTAAAGGCTATTCATTAATTTGGATCTACCTTTTTGGAACGCTTAAATATTTCAAACGATATAGGTCACCCAGGCAATAGTAGGGTTGACAAATGGCTCGAATACAGACACATCTTCATTCTCAGGGTTAATACAACTCACTCTGAGTACAGTCTGTATGGTTTTGTTCTAAAAATAACTCAACCCCTCTTGTCTAGGGTGCTGTAAGACCCAATTGAGAAATGAAATCGGGTGAATGCTTATCGTCTATCTGCTTGTGACAACTTCCTATTACGGTCACCAATTTGTTTGTCTGTTGTGGGTCTTGAATGTTATAGTGTTGTCGCTTTGAAGTCAGAGGTATCATTGTCAGTATGTAGATTCACTATAATATACGAGTACCTACTTTATATAAAGAGAGATGTGGAGTAGTGTGTAAACCATCATTGAAAAGGGAGGATCCTCTGATCAAGCGAGAGTTTAATCTGCGCAACTCCCCGATGATGGTTTTTCGGACTGTTGTACGTTCTTGTTGCATTCAGAATTCTGATACCAAAATGTAGAATTTAGTTTAGTTCCTATGTGGCGGCATATAGAGTTCCGCTACGGAACTTCTAATGTTTTGTCTATCCTTTATCTGAAAAATCACCTTTCATCATCATCCTGCCCTTACCTTATTTAATGTCTTCTTCTCTTTATTTGTCTTCAACTCAATATCAACACCAATATACATTCATTCATGTCATATGTCACTTTTTCTCACAATCCGTTCATCCGTTTTTTGGTCCGAATATTAACTTGGTTCATTTATTTCTCAATTAAAATGCAGATCAGCGGGAATGTTCGCAAGAGTTTTTCAAACCCAAAAGGCAATTGAAGGAACGCAGGTGAATTGTAGGAGGAGTTTCAGACGTTTACAGGCGTCTGAAACTCCTCTTCGCTCCACCTAGAACGGGAGAAGTTATCTGATTATATCTCAACCCGAGCTCAAAAAAAAGCTGTTTTTTTCCGTACATTTCTCATCTAGCAGCCCTATTCTATCCGTGTTTTTGTTTTTAATTGGCACGAGAGGGAGTTGCGTCTACGTTGAGAGGCTCTCTGTATGAAATGAGAGCGGTCGGGGATTAAACGTAACGCCCTTAACGTTAAGCCATCGTCAGCGGAAAATTTTGGAGTGATATGTGAATATTGTATGTGCAAGGGCTCTTTGCGATGTGTCAAAGTGTTCAGGGTTTGCTGGGTTTTGAGTATTATGTGTTTATTGCCGTTTTTCAGCTGCAAGCAAGCTGGATAATTTTGCAGGGCTCAAGTCGCACTATAGTAATGTGTCGCACAAGCAGCTTAACTCAAAGTTGAGTTTTCTTCCAGCAAACCATTGAGTGATAGAGTGAGATCACAGTAGAGGGTAAGATCCAGTGCACAATTTAAAAAATACAAATAATATATAAACATACCTACATTCATAATCTCCAGCTATAAATTTATCTATTTATATAAAAGGAGAAACTGACGGACTGACATATCAACGTTCAGCCAGATTTACTGGGACTAGAAGGGTGAAATTTTGCACAAGGTTTCCTTTTATGACGTAGACGAGCACTAAGAGAGGATTTCCCAAAATTCACCCCCTGAGTGGACGAAAAGGGGATCCAAAGTTTGTATGGAGAAATCTACTTTCACGCGGGCAAAGTCGCTGGCTGAAGCTAGTGTAGGATAATTTGTGAAGGTGTTTAGTTTCTTACTAGCTCAAGTTTATAGTTGTGTAGTTTCGAAATAAGATTGCATTTGCCTGCTGTGGTCTTAAAGTCAAAGTCAAAGTCAAAAAGTTTTTATTTCACATAGGCCTACATGAGCACTTATAAAACGTCAGAAGCTAGTGCACGGTTCCAAATTGGTTGTTTCCTATGGAGAAGAACCGGCAAGAAACTCCATGGTTACTCTTTTAAAAAAGTGGTTGCTTACAATATTTTCATATTACAGTATTAATAGACATTATGTAAGAACAGTGTAGACCAGTCGATATTGTCTCTCCGTCCAACTATAATTTAGGTGTCTTCAAGGCTAGAGTGAATAGGCTCCTAATAAACTAGTGCGCCTCACCATCAATGATTGCATCGCTGCTTACCATCAGGTGGGATCGCAGTCAAGCACTGGTTTATATGAATTTAAAAAAAAAAAATGGACTATGCCCTAGAACTAGAATCTCGAACAATAAGTTGCTACAATTTCAAAACTCGTTCGCCAATACAAATAAGAATAACAGTACCGAGTGGGACGGATGAAAAACTCACAATTTCCTGCTTTTTTTCTCCGTTTATTATAGAATATTGTCTGCATAAACGCATTTAAGGCGCTCTTAGTGCACCCTTCGTCTTTCAAATCGAGTTATGCTTCGATATTATCGCTGAGCTCATTTCGTGTCGCTAACATTAAATGTTTTGATGCATTTTGATCTATTATTAGCTTCTTCATCTTTATAAAGTTGCTTATTTACAGATTTCATCATCTTTTTTTTTTGATATTTTAGGGGCTTTATACATCTGTTTTTGTGAAGTAGCTTTTTTGTGTTGGTTGTTCTATACAATTTTCTCATTGAACTAGACAGGTTATTGAATCTGTCTGTGCTATGATTATTTTCTCCTTCACGAGTCTAGTCATATTCATTTTTCGCAGCAACATAAACTAGTTTCCCTTTACAAAACGTATGAAATAAAGCGTGAAGTATTCGCAATACCTTTTCCATATTTCCTCACTTTGCACTCATAATTCTATTTCAGTGGCTCCCCCTAAATCTAATATTGTCTTACTTTTCCATTTCCTAACAATTTGCACTTTTGTTTCAGACTGTTCTCATCTCACCTTCACGGATATTTTGTTTGCTTCATTCATTCGTTACTGCATTGTCATATTTGTTTTGTGTTTATTAGTTAACGTTAAACAGTTTGTTTGTTTCATTCAACTCTTCTTCTAATTCTAATTCTACGTGTATTAGTAAACTCTACTACAATGTCATTGTTTTCAAAATAGCCGGAGGTCGTCAAAATAAGCTTACTATCTCAAATGACTGCTATTAATATTAAGGTAAGAGCGTCTAGTAATGGAGACTGATTATGTTTTAATATACTTCCCGTCTTTTGTATATTCTTTTCCCAGTCATTTTCAAATTTGTATACTTCGACAGCTCTATGTATAATTACTGTAGGAATGGATTAAAGAACACTATCATTTTCACTTGTTAATGCATGAGTAGTTTCACCTACTTTCATTATAAGCACAACTATGCAATTGGCACAGTTTCATCTGTTATCTCGTGGATAAAGTGATGGAACACTGGTTTGTCCTATTTTACTGGTTATCAGATTATCTTGAGATTGCATCTTTGCTTCAACTAGTTTATCTGCATAAATTTTAATATGGATCGTTTTGAGAATATATTGACTTTGAGCGAAGACACTACTGATTCTAAAAAATAATGCTCTTATATTGGGATCCGCCCCTCCTTTCACTCTGTGCAAAAGTAAGTACGTACTTAAGCAAAGCTCAAAATATCTTTTGAGCTCTTTCTCGTCTTTAGACCCTTTCCCGGAGTAAAATTTTAACATTATTACGAAATGTTTTTCTCTCATACCCAAGTGCAAAGCATTATATTTTACTAGCGCATTAATTAAAGTACCGAATACTGCAAAAGTAAGCTTATTAAAATTTAAAAAGTTTTCCGCCCTCGTCTCAGAATTTGCTTTGAAATGAAAACTGTATAGTCAAAGAGACTGCTTTCATGCCCATTCCTGCATAGCTACTTACCATTAAAAAAAAAAACATTTTGAATATGTGTTGATTTTTCCTTCCTGTTCCCTTAACTTAGAGTCTATTTTAAGAATCTTTGATTACGTCCCCTTGATCGGCGTCTGAACTAATTATCTTCCTAAAATAGTCATGAGAAGAGTCTGTTTTTTGTTAAAAAAGTTCTCTTTTAAGTTTTTTCAAGTGTTGCTTTCGAAACGTTAATGGGTTCTCAGAGGAACTGAAATACTTCGTTTTAGTTGTAAGTACTTGGTTTTTATACATCTATTTGTAGGTGCTGATGAGCCTGTAGAGTTATATGACCTAGTTCGTTTTTGTGATTTTGGGATTGTACTAAATTTGATTAAAATGTAGACTCTGGCATACGGCGAAATTGATTCTCCTTTACAATAAGAATATCCTCGCAAAATTTCATCAAACCCGAACTAGTCACAAAATTTTCATCATTTTTGTAGTCCCTCCGACCCTAAATATCATGTCCTTTCCAATTACGTCGTACATAATAAGTAATTTATATGTGCCCTAAAAACCTCCCTATTCTATACAATTATATGGATACCGCTGCACCCTAATCAGATATGATTTAACTGCATATAGTCACGCTTGTGTCGATGTCCTGTTTATGTCATAATTTCACTTGATAAAACGACGGGACGGCTTTTCTTTTAACTTTTGACATGAAGCGAGTGCTAGCTAAAAAAGAGTTAAAAGCCAGCAGAGATTTAAAGGGTTTCCTGATAACTATAACCTGGGGGGCCTTTAAGTCAAGAGTGAAAAGGTTACTTGCAATTTGAGATAATATGGAAACGTGAGCCCACAAAGCAGCGCATATAAGACTGGCCGCAAATATGGTTGGTGGACCAAATTTTTAACAGAATTTGTACCGAGAGTGGCTACCAACAGAAGGTTTAATAGCTTTCTGGCGATGATAGAAGATAAGGAGATGTGTTCAGTGCATGTCAGTAAGATTGGCAATAGCAAGAAGAAGCCTATAAGAATAAAAAAATCTCTTATTCTGGAGGCGGCATGGGAGAAGAATGTCTGGAAGGACTTGGGGGAGGCCTTTGACCAGCGCAGCGGTGGGGCAGTAATGTCTAGGCGAAAGAAAAAAGACATTTCTGTAGCAGTAATGTCTTTAGGAACGGGCTCGTGATTACGGCGATGAGTTAACTTAATGATGTGAAGATATACGATGTAGAATACCTAACACTGGGTGAAGCTTAGTATCGGTTGGTGTGGACTCATGTAGCAGCGATCGCTTCACTTCCAGAGCTATCTTGCCTGTAGTTTTTTCTATATAAGCTTCATAAGTCATGTCTATTAGGGGAGTAAACATCATTCCCGCCTTACCTTTAATTGGTAGGGGAGTTAATTTTGTATTTGGACATGAATGTTATCGTATTGAAATGAAATATGTGTAACTTGTCAGTTTTGTTTATGAACGACAGGTGGGTTCATGCGGTTGTATGGTAGCAAGATGTATTTATTGTTTGAAGGGCTGTGCTGTGCTTAGATTTAGATTTCTGTGAAGGAGTTATAGCACCGCAAGTGGTGTTATAATGCGTTGTCGGATTATACATCTACCTACTAAAACTCGTTCCAATTGCAGCAAGTGCAAATGCATGTGCAGTAAAATCGGAACTTATTTGGTCTGTATTGGGAATTCTTATCTGTAGATTTAGACTAGTCTTACTGCCTCAGCATAAGCATAGCATAGGCCTCCTCTCTAGGACAGGGAATGGGCCGTAATCCACCACGCAGGCTCAGTGCGGGTTGGTAGATGTCATATGTCATCGGATTGATGATTCTAGGACATACTGGATTTCTAATGATGTTTTCCTTCACTGTCTCGAGAGCAGTGGTGATGAAATAAATGCCTGCCTCTGAGCCTTTGTCCACATTATGTTTTATATAAAGTTTGACCACGAAGACTAGTTCAAGTTCACACTGCAGAAGAATATCTGGAAGGACTTGGGGGAGATCTTTGCCCTGCAGTAGGACAGTAATGTTTAGAAAACAATAAAAGGATCCACAACGTGACTGATTGATTTTAGATCATTTGTAATTTCTTTTTTAAACTAAATCCTAATAAAACCTAATCTCCCTATCTATTCTCACTACAAACACGTGGTTAGTTCAACAAACTCTATTGGTTCAATTGTGCGCGTGCTCTAAAGTAAACAGTCGTACGCGCACCTAATCTTGTATCGTTTTGTTAGCGTTATGCCTTTTTATAACGTGTCTGTTTAGTTTTATTTGGTTTAGTTTAGGGTTGGCAGGTAGATGGATTAATTTCAACGTGATGATGTCTGACAAATTGTGGTGTGAGGGTTTTTTTATTTAGGTGGGAAGTCATCCAATGACTTCTCTCGCACTAGGGCGGGGTGGAAGGGCGTGTCAGACTTTTACTGACTAAAACCCACTCCTGTGTTCTTTCTTTGCCTTGCTTTCCGGAATCCCGGGTTTCCCTTTCGGAAGCCAACCCATGGCCCCAGGTAGTGTAAGGGTGCCAGCTAATAGTGCTGCGGGATTGCTTGAAAGATTTATCGCGGTTCTGGAACGCAAATGGCAACTGAAGGAACACCGGGTGTTAGTAAGTGAAAGTCTGAAACTACAAGCAGTTATTTGATAATTTTCCACTTAAAAAAAAAAAAACTGAATCTTAGTATTGGGCGAGATATGCCTGAATTGGTGGAGAGGTAATCATCGAGATCATAAGACTAGTGTCTGTAATACGTTTAGGAAAGCGTAATCATTTTCTAATTTAATCGGAGAGAGCTCATCGCCATTTATAGGAAAGTGCTCTAATTTACTGTGAAATAATGCAATTAAAAGAAATAGTGAGAGGAGATGATGCTAGTGCTGAAAAAAAAAGATCAAATAAAAGATCGAATTAAAAATAAGAATTTGGAAATTTTGAGACAAACGAAGTATACAAAACATGTCTAAAGGTGGGTCTCCGCTAGAGGAGCGTAGTAAATCGTGTAGTGTCACCCACCTTAAACTTCATTAGTAATTTATTATTGTAAACATCTCATTTATTGATAGGTTTATTCTTATTTTCATAGATATAGCCTTTTTTTATTATGTGAATATGACATGACTGTAGATTACTATTTCTATTGTGCTTTTGGGTACAATGTTTACCGGTCTACACTGTCCTCTCGTAACTATTAATATTGTAAAATATTTTTTTTTAAAGAGTAACCATGGAGTTTCTTTGCTGTTCTTCTCCATAGGACACGACAAAATTGGAACCGTGCACTAGCTTCTGACGTTTTAAAAGTGCCCATGTGAAATAATAATAAAAATATTCCGCAAGTTTCACACAACGCCATCTAGTCCCAAACTAAGCAGAGCTTGTGCTATGAGTACTAGACATCTGATAATCTGATAAACATATTTATATATTTCTAAATACATACATACATTAAATTACACCCAGACACAGAACAAACGATCGTGCTCATCACACAAACATTGGTCCTGAGTGGGAATCGAACCCATGATATCCGGCATAGCAGTCAGGGCCACTGACAACTAGACCAACAGGTCTGTCAAATGTCCTGAAATAAAATGATATTGAGTTTGAGTTATCAGATGACCCTAACAATAATTCTTAATCAAGAACCGTAGAATTACGATCAAAGGTATAGATATTTTAGCTCTTCAAATAGAAGCGTCCAATAACCTTGGCCAAGTTATAAATCAACGCACCTTTAAAAATGACAGATGAATAGTCAAAATATATTCGCTAGACATTGTATGGGTGTAGTATGCTTAGCTGATTTTGTTCAATGTTTAATGACCGTTTAGACTTGCCCATTTAGACCATCTGCGAAAAGCATTTAATCGTCATGCCTTTGGCTCGGAACATAATAATATCATAATCAGCCTGGTTCCCACTGCTGGGACTCAGGCCTCTCTGTGAAAGGGAATCGACCACGCTGGCCCAGTGCGATGTGTCTTCGGTTTTTTTGGTTCAAGAATATGCCGGTTAGGTTTGGGTCTAATGAGTAATCTACCTAAATATAATCTATATCATCAACAATATCATCTTCCTGCCCTTGTTCCATGTTACTTGAAGTCAGTGCAACACGGTTTTTTCTTCCATTCTGTCCTGATACCTGTCACGCTATCACTAACTCCCTTTTCTTTCATATCACTCCTTACATAATAAATCCATTCACACATCATCATACTCTTTAATTTTTCTCTTGAAAGACATTCAGAGAAGGGCTATCGCGAAGGGAGTGTGGGAGAGTGTTCCCAACTTTTAGGCAGTGTTTAACTACAGCTAATAGTTATTTAGTAGTTCAATTACCCACGAACCTTCCTAATACAAACCTCATATATACCAGCCCATTAGACAGTTACAATTACGTTAACATCTTGTGCACACACCTCAGCAACTGTTTACAGGAACAGCGGTTACACAATTTTACGTTTGCGGACTTTCAAGTTTACGTTACGGCCAAACAGTTTATATTGGCGGGATTATCGTATCGTTCAAATGGTTTTTATTACGGGTTGTTTAGATTTAATGAAATTATGACTGGGTCATATTCGTGGCTGCGATGTGAATTTGAAATGCGGTTATGGAATATGTAAACTTTGGGTTATTTCAGAAGCAAGAGGCAAGCTACTTATTTGCTTATACAAACACTAGCGACTACTTGAATTAACATCATCTTCATCATCATCATTTCAGCCGAAAGACATCCACTTTTGAACATAGGAAGGTGTAAGAATAGGATAGTATCTGAAGTGTTCCATGGTGTGTACCTGCTTAGGCGTTGTTAATTTTATTGATTTATTACTTAATGCTATTCAATGGTAATGATAGTAATTTACAATAATTTAATTTATTTATTTATTAATGTAATTCAATAATTTATCAATGTTTCAATAATTTATATAATCTAATGTATTTAATTTATTTATTATGTTATAACAATTTTATTTAATTCTATAATGTTACTATGGGTTAATGAATACATGAAATAAACGAGAAATAAATAGGCTTTCCCCAAGTGTCGCCACAACAAACGGTGTGCATCTCGCATCCGTCGGACTCCCGCGATCCTCACCAGGTTGTCGGTCCACCTCGTAGGAGGCCTTCCAACGCTGCCTCTTCAGGTATTCATTCGCCACTCCAGAACCTTTTGGCACCATCGACCATCTGTTCTACGAGCAATGTGCCCTGCCCACTGCAACGTAATTTTGGCGAATCTTCATGCTATGTCGTTAACCTTGGTTCTCTTGCGGATATCTTCATTCCTGATGAGGTTACTTAAAGAAACTCCGAGCATAGCCCTTTCCATTGCCCTTTGGGTGACATTATGCCTTCTGATGAGGCCCATTGTAAGCGAACACGTTTCAGAGTCATCACTGGCAACATGCACTGGTCATAGGCTTTCGTCTTGAGATACAGGCTTTGGTTTTTCACTAGAGTAATTAATATGAATGTATTATACACCTAAACCTTCCTTAAGAATCACTCTCTATTAGTGAAAAGTGCATGAAAATCCGTTCAGTTGTTTTTGAGTTTATCGCGTTCATACAGACAGACATACTTGGTTTTAGAAAAAAAAAAACCGTGCCTTGAGCTGGCTTCGATTGTACCTACGTACCTACCTACAAAGCAAGCCACGAGATTTTATCAACACTCTCTCAAAACTCCTTGCATTGTCATTCGAAATTTTATGGAACCAGATCATGCCGATACCCAGTTAAATATAGGTCAGCACCTGTTCTTCCGTGTGTGTCGTAAGCTGCAATAAACAAGAGATTATATCTTAACGTTAGACGGTAGTATAATGTTATATTGCACCATTAATGCAGGCAGTTGGGTCTGGTGTTTATGGTGGTATCATTCCTTCAAACCATAGCTGTATTCACGAGAGATATAAGCAAGGCAACTCGGTTTTCTGTGACACCAATTGTACTGTGGAGGAGATCGCATGAGTTAGGTTAACGAACTGGCATGTAAAATATACTTTTAAGGATTTTGTTGTTCTAGAATAGGTTTGAAAATTGAGTAGAACAAAGAAATGTCTAGTTTTTTCAGTTCGGACATATAACCATTATAGTGCGATGTAGATACTAATATTGAATTCTTGAAGAAAAGTATATGAACATATTTTGATAAGTATTTCATTGAAGATCCATAACCTCTCACACAAGCCGTCGCAGAGTGCGGCAGTACTTAATTTTAGAGATGATATAAATACTCTTTGGCTGGGTTTCTGAATTAAGTTAATTAACATATGTTAAGCACGTCTCTAACCTACTTTAATGCCGAATTTTGACAAGTTTTCAGGCAAAAGTAGAGTTTAAGAAATAATCAACTTGAAATGCTTTGATCGGAAATTATGGATTACTCGTTTAAACTGTCTCTCATTTGTTTCAAATAAATAATTTATAGGCATTTTCGTATCCTCAAGATAGTCAGAAAAATGAAGCTAATTGCATATTTCCACTTAAATCATTTCTCAGCTGACAGCCTATTCACGAACGTACACTTTAGTGACTTCGAAGCGTAAACATAATTAGCGTAAAAGTTTGTGTCCTAAGTTCCCACTGCTAGACACAGCACTCTGAGAGGGAGTGGGTCTTTATCTATAAGCCTAATGAAGTTACCAGAAACTTGGTCATCACAAGAAGTTTATTAATAGTATAATTACTTGTTACCTGCTGAAATTACTGCCACTGGTGTTGGACAACACTTTCCATCATTCAGATGATACACTTATAAATGACAAACGCCCTTATAATAATAAGGAATTTACCTGCTGCGGTCTTCCCGTCCAACTAGGGATCTTCAGGACAAGAGTGAATAGGCTCCTAATAAACTATAGTGCGCCTCACCATCACTGATTGTGGCTGCGTGTGGGATCGTAGTTAAGCACTGGCCTATATCATTAAAAAGTAGCAGGTCACTATCTAGCGACGGTTCAGCATCAAAATGACCTCTAAATCTCCTACAATACGCGAAAAGGCTAACCCTCACATCAAGGCCTTGTTAAAGAGCCCCGTTTGAGCCAACGCTTGCTACGTTGTTGATTTCCCTAACAAGGTACGGCCGGGTCGTTGACTTTTATAGCATCACTTACACGCTACGGTTGCGTTGCGATGCGCGATTTTCATAATAACTAGGTCAGGCATATGGTGAGGTAAACAAATCATAGTTTTTGCCGCTTTGTATTTTTGGTTTGCAGTTTCTCTTTAACTAGTTGTCTCCGCGTTTTCACCTGCGTTTTTGGTTAATGCTCCGCTTTCGTGGGTCGTAGTATGATGTTTTATAGCCTCATCACGACTCGGTCTATCCCATACAGAAAAATATTTTTCAATTCGACTTGTAGTTCCAGAGATTAACGTGTTTAAACAAACAAGAAACTCTTCCCCTTTTTAAAAATCATATTAGTATGGATTGTGGTATTCCAATTTATACTTTTACATCGTCCGTTTTTCAATCGTTAATTTTGTAATGAACATTGATCAGACGCATTATAAGATAGCCAGCTGCCTCTTCATTGTCGTGTTTTTCGGTGACACTAATACCTTTATGTCTTTGAATTTTTCTCCATTGCTTTACATAATTTTCTAAGATTGCTCGTTGGTTTGTCCTGCAGGCCTAGCCAAGTTACGACCATTTCGTTTCGATTCTCTTTCGTCTATCGCTTCGAGTCAGCAACGCCTCCGATTCCTTTGTTCTGACCTCGTGACTGAGCGTTGAGATGACGTCGTTTCCATACATTTGAGGTTTTCTACTAGCGTTTACGATTGTAGATTATCAACTTCGCTAAGGCCTCTGTCATCACAATTTTTATCAACTACGCCTATGACGGAGAAAACTTTTCCTGTAATACCTTGTCATAGTCACTCGTGACTCGGCCCGCTGTCGTATCGTAAAGCTTAATGACTTGTGTGACGCCCAGATATTATTACGGCTGAAAGAGCTTTAGACTCCAATTGTGACCCCGGGTCCCTCGAAAACACAAGCATACACAAGGGATGATCCCACCCTTTTAGATGCCTCCACTTTCTTTGTCCTTGACAACTACTTTATGTGGCACTAACGTTTGTACTTTAGTCGTTAACTAGAAAGTAGGACTTTAGTAGTAAATTTTTGATGTGAGATCGTGTCGGCCTCGTCTCGAAAGGTAGTAAAGGTGTTTCGCAGACATAACGGTTACTTATGTTTTATCTTTTCTAACTTCTCTTCTCTTTTCGTAATTTGTGTTGAATATAAATTGAAACAAAAAAAAAAAAAACGGTCGGAACATAGGTTTGATTTGGAACAGAAGTGTCTAATAATGCAATAAGATGCAGTTATAATTATTGCTTAGTAATAAAATTTATGATTTCACGGAATGACGTCAGCATTACACAGATATCTATTACTATGACCATGCTTATGCGCGCCGCATAGTTAATTTCCTGAAACGTAGTATACAATTACACTGTGCGTGTGCTGTGTTCTTTTGTCCGCTAGGTACCTTTGGGTATGCAGACGACAGCACTGTTGCTGAGAGTTACATATCCAGCGCGCAGGCTAGTGGGTCAGAGATCCAGTCTCTCCGAGAGGCTATGGTCGAGCGCTTGAACTTGTCCTTGGAGGCAGTCTCTGAATGGGGCGATGCCAATTTGGTCAAGTTCAATGCTGCTAAAACCCAGGCGTGTCTATTTTCCGCTAAAAGGAGCCAATTCAGTCCTGCTCCAACTTTCCGGGGCGTAACCGTGCCAATAACCGACCATCTTGATCTCCTTGGTGTTACGCTGACGTCAACACTCAACTTTGGGCCATACATCGAAGCAAAGGCTCAACTGGCAGCAAAAAAGCTGGAAATCCTCGCGAAGGTCAGACAGTACTTCACGCCGGAACAGCTGCTCAAACTTTATTAAGCGCAAGTTCGATCGTGTATGGAGTACGGCTCTCATCTTTGGGACGGATCTGCCCGAGGCGAGCCAGGAGGATCATTGGCAATGATGCACTCGTTGAGTCGAGGCTTCAAAGTCTTGAGCATCGACGCCGAGTTGCTAGCCTGTCGGTTTTCTACCGGTTGCATTTCGGGGAGTGTGCGTCGGAATTGCATAACCTAATTCCGCCTAGCCCGTTCCATCATCGGACCACCAGGCGTACGGCAATGCGGTACTGGTACATGGTGGACATCCCACCTGTACGCACAAAACGTTTTGGGAACACATTCATAGTGCGTACAGCTAAGGAGTGGAATTCCTTGCCGGAATCTGTTTTTCTGATGGCTACAACCCGGGAATCTTTAAGTCAAGAGTGAATAGGATACTTCTAGGTAAGCGCGCTCCATCGTCGACCGCATCGTCGCTTTCCATCAGGTGAGATAGCGATCAAGCGCGAACCTATCAAGAATAATAAAAAAAGGTTCATGGGGAATTTCTGAATAAGAAACCCGTGGAAGGGACATAGATGGGTTTTAATCAGTAAAAGTCTGACACGCACTAAAGTCTGACACGCACCGCGCTCCACCCTAGAGCGAGGGAAGTCATAGATGGTTTCCCACATCCCAGAAAAACGTTGATTAGTTAATATTAAGTAGGTTACTAGAAGTAAGTGGCAGGCGTGCTCCATTGTCGACCACATCATCACTTACCATCAGGTGAGATAGTGATCAAACACCTACCAATAATATTATTGAAAGAAAACATAGAGCGCTTATTTTTTTATTATACTACATGTAAACCCACCTATAATTAAAAAAATAAATGATTAAGCATAAGCATAATCAGCCTTTTAATGTTCCCTCACTGCCGGGACTCAGGCCTCCTCTCTAAGAGAGGGAATGGGCCGTAAT
Organism: Mythimna impura; assembly: GCA_905147345.3. NCBI lineage: Eukaryota > Metazoa > Arthropoda > Insecta > Lepidoptera > Noctuidae > Mythimna > Mythimna impura. Next base: position 4,992,565 of record LR990363.1, read on the forward strand.
CCACCACGCGGGCCCAGTGCGGGTTGGTGAATGTCACATGTCTTCGATTTTTTAGTTCTAGGACATGCCGGTTTTGAGAGCAGTGGTGATGAAATAAATTACACAAAGTAATGCGCCTGGCTGGGTTTGAACCCGCGATCTACAACTCGTAAGTCAGGGCCGTTACCACTCGGCTACCACTGCTCTCTCTGCTCTCTGCTATAATTAAAAAAATGAATGATTGATTGACTGAAAAAAATATCATGTAATGTGTCGTGTCGTTCTCGTGTCGTACGTTATAAACGCGGTAGCATGCGACACAGACATTATTACGCTTCAACTACAACCGGACAGTTCGGTCGGCGAGTGGTTTACGGGATATCGAAGGGTATGAACACACCCTCGCTTTGAGAGGGTTAATTGTTTGGATTAAAAATAGAATTTTGTTCCGCGGTCTTTGTCGGTGCCGCTTTGCGAGTATTTTTGTGTTGTGTGGGCTGGCTGTTTGAAGTAATTAATGTTTTTGACGTAATTCGGGTCCTTTGGTACGCTACCCTGTTTTAAGTGGCTTAGGTTGAGTCAAATCAATTCAATTTAACACGTTCAATCCTACGCCTTTTTCAAAATACGCTTCGACTTTTTGTATTGAGAAGAGCTTCCTGCGTAGCACACCGGCCATCGATGACCCGCCTCCTAAAGAAAGAATAAAGCTTTGGGAAGAGCACCACCTACCACCATCCGACTTCTTGAAACCCCAAGAACATCTCCCGCCTGGGCGCGATTTGCAGTGGCCTGTATGGAAAGCACTAAATCGGTTGCGAACCCAGGTAGGCCGCTGCAAACACAACTTGGCAAAATGGGGTTTCATAGACCCCTCGGATATTCAATGTGAGTGTGGTGCTCCTGTTCAAAACATGAGCCACATATTAGAATACCCCAAGTGCCCATACACCTGCACTTTGGAGGATTTGATGAGTACTAGCGATGCTGCTATTAATGTAGCCACCTATTGGGCCCAAACAGTTTGACGAGTTTACCATCGAATCGAAAAGAAGAAGAAGAGTTACGTTACGTTATTTTGTTGTTGTATACGATCGCTTCAGTTTGGCAATTGAGTATAGGCGCAATAGAATTCTCTGCACCTTATTGTCTCTACACACCAATGTCGCCGGTGCCGGCGGTGTTAGCCGGCGGCTTAACCCTAGGCTTGGTTTTGCGTCTATTGTACCGGGGCTAGCCTGTCGGTATTGGTGTGTAGAGGCTTTTATAAACTTTTTTCTTTAGCCTACACTTGGCTAGGATGATGACCGCAACAAGCAAGTCATACAAGACGTACAGAATGGACTGAGGTCCATGACAGGTCTGAAGACCACACAGGTCACAGGTCAGGTCAGGTTGGTGGACAGGTTTGAAGTGAATGGCCCGCATTCACTTCATACCTGGATAGGAAACCAGGTGGTATGCCCTAGCGTATGAGAGAGATGAAGCGCGTGGCCAGTTATATAGGTTACTAGCTTTTGCCCGCGGCTTCGCCCGCGTACATAAAATATAGCCTATGTCACTCAGGAATTATGGAACTTTCTATTGGTGAAAAAATTTTAGCAATCGGACCAGTACTTTCAGAGATTACCACCTACAAACAAAAAAAAAAACCGGGCAAGTGCGAAACGGACTCGCGCACTGAGGGTTCCGTACAAACTTACCTATAAAAACAGTTCAATTTCCGAATCGAGTCTCAGATTTTTACGAATCGCAAAAAAGGTTTTTTTTGTGACGAACTACAAATTCAGTTTTCAGTTTTTTTCCTATACTTGTGCTATGAGACCTTGCTTCATGCCAAATTTCAGGATTCTAGGACAACGGAAAATAGCCTATGAATTTTGATTTCCTTGACAGTGTCGAAATACACGTTTTTTGCGACATAAACCGCCGTAGCTTTTTTTTCGTTAACTCAGAAATTTGATTTTTTCACTGCTTTAAGGACCGCAGACCTGAGTATATGGTTTTAATTTCAACTCGACACCTCCACGCGTTCCCAAGATAAAGGGTCTTGACAGACAGACAGACAAACGGACAACAAAGTGATCCTATAAGGGTTCCATTTTTTCCTTTTGAGGTACGGAATCCTAAAAACAAATAAATAAAAAGCAAACTTCTTTATAATATTAGTGTAGATCACACAAGGCGAAAGTTTGTAAGTGTGTTTGTTACTTCTTCACGCTCGAACTATGTTCCTTTGGGACAATTTTCTACTTTCACTCGAGCCCAGCGTCTGGCAGCAGCTAATGTGGTCTTTTTCTTTTCGATTCGATGGTAAACTCGACAAACCGTATGGGCTCAATAGGTGGCTACATTAATAGCGGCATCGGTAACACTCGTCAAATCCTCCAAAGTGCAGGTGTATGGGCACTTGGGGCATTTTAATGTGTGGCTCATGTTTTGAACAGGAGCACCGCACTCACATTGAGTATCCGCCGCGACGGGTCTATAAAACCCCATTTTGCCAAGTTGTGTTTGCAGCAGCCGACCTGGGTACGCAACCGATTTAGTGCTTTCCATATAGACCACTGCAAATCTCGTCCAGGCGGGAGATGTTCTTGGGGTTTCAAGAAGTCGGATGGTGGTAGGTGATGCTCTGCCCAAAGTTTTATTCTTTCTATAGGTGGCGGGTCATCGATGGCCTATGTGCTACGCAGGAAGCTCTTCCGGCTCTTAAGCCTACTTGGGGCTGTTTTATGTTCGAAGAGGGGATGTCGGGAATCGGATTCTTGAATTTTCTTTTCAATCGCGCATGCAAAATCCCTACGTACTGCAGGTGGAGCAATACCAGCCAACGGATAAAGCTTAATAAGCGGAGTCGGTTTAAGGCATCCCTATATAATTCGACACGTCTCGTTCAGGGCGATGTCTACTTGTTTTGCGTGTACTGATCGTTGCCACACGGGCACGCGAATTCACCAACAGAGAGGCATAAAGACATGCTAGTTGTGCGAAGAACATCGGTGCAGCTAATGTGGTATAAATGAAAGAAGTCACTGGCTCCTGAAATACAGGCACCTCACCTGTGTCGGATCAATCAATAAAATTTATTATTATTTAATAATCTACTATCGTATAGTAGAATAGAATATAATAAACTTTACTGTACACAAAAATAGTAACAAAACTTTAAAACTTAAATCTATGGGTACAATGGCGGCCTTATCGCTAACAGCGACATCTACCAGACAAACTTAGGATGGATTGTAAGAACTTAAAATAAAAACGGGGGTATTCTGCGGTGTACCTACTGCAAATTAAAGAAGTATTAAATTTTACATTAAAAATATATATTAGACTATACATAGATATAAAATTATATTATGTAGATTATTCATAAAAATCAAAAACAAACTCATGAAGTCTTTTTCTGGAAAATTTTAACTATCTACCTCTTACGGTTTACGAGATACAGCCCGCTGAGAGACGGACGGACAGCGGAGGCCAGTCCTCGGGTACGTAACCTAAAGAAGACCTGTGTGAGGCCAAAAAGGCTCCTATCTCAGCATATGCGGCGATATTAAAAAAAAATAAGTGTGGCACTCGGGGACTGCCGCGGTAAATACTATTACATAGCATTGCATAATGCATATTGGTGGCTATTGCATAGCATTTTGTATCAACTTATGCAATTATAATTATTTATTTATTTTATTTATGCAGTATTTCTTTTTCTTTGATATTAATTCAAGTTACACTTTTTGAGCGTGGTGACCGATAAGAAAACAAATTTTTTTTCTTTCTTGTTTACTTCTTAAATTGCTACAAGTATGTTCAGTTGTTATCATAGAACATTACTATAATCTATTATAATACAAAAAGACTATTTTGTTTGACCGAGATTTGAACTCGAGGCACGATGATAACATAGGTAGAACGCTGTACCAATGCGCCACACAGGTCGTTAACGACTTTTCTAAAATAGGTGTTCGGTCTCTGTCGGCCTCCAAGCCACACCTCCGTGCCCGTCGGAGTGGGGAGCGTGAGGTATATTTTTCGTTACGGAATTTCTGGATTCGGTCCCCGCGCTCAAGGCCCGCAATAGAAGCTATGCAATAGCTTAAAAACAATCATTCTATCTTTACTTCGGTCTTAATATGTTTATCTATATTCAAAATCATCATGTCAAAGTCAAAAGTTTTTTATTTCACATAGGCCTACATGGGCACTTATAAAACGTCAGAAGCTAGTGCACGTTCCAAATTGGTCGTTTCCTATGGAGAAGAACCTGCAAGAAACTCCATGGTTACTCTTTAAAAAAAAATGTTGTTCTTACAATATTTCCATATTACAGTATAAGTAGATATTATGTAAGGACAGTGTAGACCGGTCAACATTGTACTAAAAAGTACAATAAAAATAATCATAATAAAAAGTGAGTCGTAATAGGTAGTAACCTAAGAATTCACGGAGTCTACAGTGTTCTCACATTCACATTATAAAAATGAGGCTATATAAAAATAAGCAAGAAATATAAAATTTGTGTGGCCAATTACTCGTATGTAAAAGCCCACTCTACGTGTATGGTTCTACCTTTTCACACATGCCTGGAATGATTAATCAGACGTGAACCCTCATGGTTGATCGGGACATGCTTAATTACGTCACAAATCCTAAATCAACATCGATTAGGGATCAAACAAACATTATAAACAGTTTTATGAGCGATTTGGAAGCTATTAAGGGTAAAGTGGAACGATTATTGAAGGTTTACCTTCGGGGTTATTATTTATTTATTGATTTTGTAATATTGAGAATTCGAGACTGTTATATTGGAATTGAAATTGGGAGTACGATATATGTTTTGCTGGCTGGCAAGGAGACTGGTTGTCGTATGTTTTTTTTTTTAGTTTATTTAAGAACGTGACGTTTGGAAAGCTTAGGCTGCTTTCCTCCAGAGATGTAATAGCTATGCTGTGAAACTATGTGACCGTTTCCATTGATACTAAGCTATGTGGCGGTGCGAGTAAGATGTGCTATGAAGATGTGCCGCCGCAAAGTAGCTACGCGAGGAAGATGCGCAGCTCGAATTAAAGAATGTATCTATAGTAGGGAAGCTGCACATAGATACACCACTCGCGATCATCCATAGCACGCATCCATGGGACACATCCATTCTAACGCAATCTATCCTTCTAAGATTGCGTTAGAATGGACAAAAAAGAAAAGGGAGTGCGGGAGAAGTGGTAGTTGACAGGTGAGAAAGGAAGGGTGAAAAATGATTATGTTGATGGTTTCTGGCAGCCCTCAACCCAGCCCTATAGCCAGTGTCAATTAAAGCTACACCTAATTCAAGGCTAGTACAAAGAGGTAAGGGGGGGAGTCGCTGGACGAGTCCCGGTCACCGTAGACACGGGTTTGCGGACAGTGAGCAATGGATAGCTCGCTCCGGTAAGGACCTAGAAAGAGATGTCACAGAAATTGACGGAGCCAGTTAAGGCTCGCCTCCCAGGACTACGGATTGTTAGAAGGTGTAACCGTAGCCCTCGCAAAAAAATCAACTGAAGCTGTAGGAACACTGTGGGTTTCAGTCAGTAAAAATTTGGCACTCATGTCCACTCCACCCAGAGCGGGTGAATCATTTGATGATTTCCTACGTAAAAAAAAGTACAATAATCACCCCTCGAAGGCCGATTGTACATATGTCTGTACATCTTGAATGACCTTGAAAAACGCTTAATTGTCGTTTTGTACACGTTTGTACGATTTTTTTTAACCGAAAATTTTGGTTTCTATGTCTTTGTTTTTCCTAGAAAAATCCAGAAACAGTTTTTTTTTTGGTGATTTACGAAAAATCGCGCAATTACGTAATAATAATACCCCCGGGCGCCTGAGGTTATACGGCACACATTCTTCTTACTTTTCGGTAGGTACATAAAACGATCATTGAGAATTTTTGTCTTAAAAATGGGGTCATTTTTAGGGTTCCGTAGCCAAATGGCAAAAAACGGAACCCTTATAGATTCGTCATGTGTCTGTCTGTCCGTCCGTATGTCACAGCCACTTTTTTCCGAAACTATAAGAGCTATACTGTTGAAACTTGGTAAGTAGATGTATTCTGTGAACCGCATTAAGATTTTCACAAAAAATAGAAAAAAAACAATAAATTTTGGGGGTTCCTCATACTTAGAACTGAAACTCAAAATTTTTTTTTCATTAAACCCATAGGTACGTGTGGGGTATCTATGGATAGGTCTTAAAAATGATATTGAGGTTTCTATCATTTTTTTATATACTGAATAATTTGTCGCGAGAGACACTTCCAAAGTGGTAAAATGTGTGTGTGTAAAAAAAATATATGATGTACATTACCTTATAAACTTCCACCGAAAATTGGTTTGAACGAGATCTAGTAAGTAGTTTTTTTTTAATACGTCATAAATCGTAAACCGCAATTTACCTTTCAAGTTTGGACGGAACCCTCAGTGCGCGAGTCCGACTCGCACTTGCCCAGTTTTTTAATCTAAACAACTTATCCGTTCTTTAAACAAAGCGCTTGCCGTCTTTCCGCTATCGATGCCCTCCTCTAACAGGGGTTACGGTCAGCAGATAACACAAAAAAGAAAAGATAATTTTGTATGAGTACAACCTTGTTGGTATTTCTCACGAGCCATGGGACGTTTGACATATATGTCGAGCTGTCAGTCAGTTTGCTGGCATCTGTTGATATGCCCCACACCTAGGGTTGCCAGGTCTTAAAACCGAAAAGCCTTTAAAACCAGTTTAGCCGGACATTTTCAGGGTAAAAAGACCGGACAGCCCTTTACTTTTTAATCTCAGTAGAACACGACAATAAGTTTTCTCTAAAGTAAAACAAGACTTATTATTTCATTTTTAACATATATTCTTTTGTACGTGTGTTTGTCACCTAACTCCTCCTAAACGGCTTGACCGATTTGAATGAAATTTTGTGTGTATACTATTTGACAAAATACTAGACAATAACAAATTCATTTGCAATTGATCATAGATTTCGCAATATTGTTTTCATTTTCATCATTTACAAGAAAACAAACTCATTTGCCAATTATCGATAATAGATTTCGCAATTTGACTGGTCTGTTGGTCTAGTGGTTAGTGGCCCTGACTGCTATGCCGGAGGTCGTGGGTTCGATTCCCACCCAGGACAAATGTTTGTGTGATGAGCATGATCATTTGTTCTGTGTCTGGGTGTAATTTATCAATAATACGTATGTATTTAGAAATATTTAAGTATGTTTATCAGTTGTCTAGTACGCATAACACAAGCTCTGCTTAGCTTGGGACTAGACGGCGTTGTGTGATAGTTGTGTGAATATTGTTATTATTATTAATTACGAGTCTTTCAAATCCAAAGGTCATTTGTTATAAATCATTAAGTACCTACTTAAAACATTTCATTAAGTATTAACTTAAAAAAAAAACGAGCCGAAATTATACGATTGAACAGCAGTTTTTGATGAATTCATAATGGAGCTTACACACCGACACGGTGTGTTCGGTAACTAACATTATTCTTACGTTAAACACCGGTTTGAGCAAAATAAACAGTTGAGTGAGCTTTGTCTTTCCATGTTCGGATGTGAATATTATTGTATTTCAACTGAAAATTTTACCGTTTATTAGATTTTGAATAATGAAGTGTGACTCCTTAGGGTGTTTTTAATACCGTGCGGATTTCATCACGCATGCGGAATTGCCCCGCATGCAGAAAATTGTAGTTGTGTGATGGACGACAAATGCGAGTCCCGCGTGCGTATTCCACGCATTACAATAAATACTTGTATGAATAAGACATTTGCGGGGGTTACGCGTGCGAGGCAATCCCGCATGACGAATTTTTGTTTTTAACTAGCGTCTTCCAGCTGATTCGCCCGCTTTTAAGTAGGTTTCTTCATACAAACTCGGACCCCCATTAATTTTATTTTATTAGGGAAAAAAACGATATTACAATATTTACAATATAAAGGGTGACTGGCAATTAGTGTACGATACTTAAACACGTGATTGCGCTCATGATAACAAACAATTTTTATTATGAGAGCAAAGCCGAAATCGCGAAAAAAATATCAGCTGTTCAGTACATTAGGCAAACATAAATGTACTGAACAGCTGATTTTTTCGCGATTTCAGGTTTGTTCCCATAGTAAAAGTTGTTGGTTATCATGAGCACAATCACGTGTTTAAGTATCGTACACTAATTACCAGTCACCCTTTATATTACACTTATTAGTGCGTATACACAATACGTTATACGTTATTTAGTACCTTTATGGGGTGAATTTTGGAAAATCCTTTCTTAGTGATCGCCTACGTCATAAAAGGAAACTGTTCAACATTTCACGCTCCTAGTCCCAGTAGTTTCGGCTGTGCGTTGATATGTCAGTCAGCCAGTTTTTCCTTTAATACATATTAGACGAGTAATCTCTTGTGCGTACAGCTAAGGAGTGGAATGCCTTGCCAGAATCTGTGTTTCCTGATGGCTACAACCCGGGAATCTTTATGTGTCTAGGTAAGCGCGCTCCATCGTCGACCGCATCGTCGCTTTCCATCAGGTGAGATAGTGGTCAAGCGCGAACATATCAAGAATTAAAAAAAAAACTACTGGACTAAATTTTTAAAATTCGATAACCAGTAGGATGCTACTTCACTGATAGAAATTTTCTAATTACACGTGGGCAAGGCCGCTAGTAGAAACTTGTCTTCAATATATCTCTTCTAACTGTCATCTCAATTGAATTCTGCAAGTTTTCTACCATTTGTAAAAATAAATAAAATAGTGGGAAGTTAAAGTTAAACATTTAGCAACTATTCAGATGGAATTATGTAAATATTAATCAATCAATAATTTATTTTGTATAAAACACCCGCCTGTTTATACTAAATAAATTATGTACAAGGATTGACATATCATCAAATGTTAACGTTTAAACGATCTGGCCAGTTTTAGTTGGCCATATTATGAAGTGATCAACTTCTATGATCTGGCTACGACATAGAAACAACAGAGTCGGTTGAGCTTAACAAAACTCACAGACGCAATCTATCAATATCGATAAATCCGAAGGCTTTGCCGGTTTGCTCAACTTTACCTTCAATATAGAAGCTCCATTACAATAAAAACGTATAAATAAAGGTTAACAAATAAATTGAATACGAATAAGAAGTTATTACGAATCGTTCTTAGAAACAGTAATTCAATCACCGTTACTAAGTGAATTGTTTTATTACCTATGTAGCTATTTGACTTGTTAAGGTTAGGTTACACGTCTTTGAAGGCAGTCTATTAAGGCCCTTGCTTCCATTTAATGCCATAAAACAGTGACTTTTTGAAGACTCTACTCCTCGGTTGAAAAATAAATATTTATTATAGATTCTTATATAACATTATCAACATATAATTTTTTCGTGTGACTAATACTTTTGCATGAAAATTTTACGACATGGTTTTTTTTCGCTTGTTTTCCCTACTCCTTTTTAACGGCTTTCATCATCATCATCATTTCAGCCGAAAGACGTCCACTGCTGGACATAGGCCTCCCCCAAGCGTCGCTACAGCGAACGGTCCTGTGCGTCTCGCATCCATCGGACCCCCGCAACCGTTACCAAGTCATCGGTCCACCTTGTAGGAGGCCTTCCAACGCTACGTCTTCCGGTACGTGGTCGCCATTCCAGAACCTTTCGGCCCCAACGGCCATCTGTTCTGCGAGCAATGTGCCCTGCCCATTGCCACTTTAGTTTGGCGATTCTTCGTGCTATGTCGGCAACCTTGGTTCTCCTGCGGATATCCTCATTCCTGATTCGATCACGCAAGGAAACTCCGAGCATAGCCCTCTCCATTGCCCTTTGGGTGACTTTAAGCCTTCTAATGAGGCCCATTGTAAGCGACCACGTTTCGGAGCCATATGTCATCACTGGCAACACGCACTGGTCATAGACTTTCGTCTTGAGACACTGTGGTATATTGGACGAGAAGACACCGCGCAGCTTCCCGAACGCTGCCCAGCCGAGTCGGATTCGACGATTGATCTCTTTCTCGAAGTTAGACCTTCCCAACTGGACCGTCTGTCCCAGGTAAACGTAGTCGTCTACAACTTCGAGTGTAGAGTCCCCGACCTTGATAGGAGTGGGTGCTACATGGCTGTTTACCATGACTTTGGTTTTGTCCATGTTCATTTTAAGTCCCACTCTTTCGGAAGCTCTACTGAGGTCACCAAGCATTGTACTGAGCTCCTCCGTAGTCTCAGCCATGACTACTATGTCGTCGGCAAACCGAAGGTGAGTGATGTACTCGCCATTGACATTAATGCCTAGCCCTCTCCATTCCAAAACCTTGAAGACATCCTCCATTGCTGCCGTGAACAGTTTCGGAGAAATAACGTCTCCCTGCCTCACACCCCGCTGCAAGAGGATAGGTTTCGAGGTCTGGTCTTGTAGTCGGACTGACATAGTGGCGTTTTTGTACAAACACTTCAGCACTTCGATATACCGATAGTCAATTTGGCACCGTTGGAGAGACTGCAGTACAGCCCAAGTTTCAATCGAATCAAAGGCTTTCTCGTAGTCCACAAACGCTAAGCAGAGAGGCTGGTTATACTCCTCAGTCTTCTGTATAACCTGCCGCAGCGTATGTATGTGGTCCACGGTGCTGAAGCCTTTTCGAAATCCGGCTTGTTCGGGAGGCTGGAAGTCGTCGAAACTGCGCGCGAGACGATTCGTGATGACTCTGGAAAACAGCTTGTAGACATGGCTCAGAAGCGAGATGGGCCTATAATTCTTAAGCAGGGCATTATCGCCCTTCTTAAAGAAGAGTACCACCACGCCTCTGCTCCACGCCTGTGGCGTTTTCCCCTCGAGTATGACGGAATCAAATAGCTTCTGAAGGGCCTTAAGGACCGGTTTTCCACCCGCCTTCAGGAGTTCGGCCGTAATTCCGTCCTCACCCGACGCCTTGTTGTTTTTCAGCTGCTTCAGAGCCATCCTAATCTCGTACAGGCTGACGTCCGGGATATCTTCGGTATAGTGTCGAGTCAATCTAGCTCTTGGGTCGTTTACTAGATTTACAGCGGGTTTAGCGGTAGACGTGTATAACTGTCCATAAAAAGCCTCGATCTCTCCCAGAAGCTCCGATTTGGCGGATATAACTCTGCCATCGTCGGTCTTCAGTTTCGTGAGCTGGCTTTGCCCAATAGACAGATCTCGTGCAAATACTTTAGAGCCCTTATTCCGCTCAATCGCATCCTTAATCCTTGCGGTATTAAAGCGGCGAAGGTCACGTTTCAGGGACTTCGAGATTTGTCTATTGAGCTGCCGGTATATGCACGCATCGTCTGAAGACTGCAGAATCATCTCACGCCTCTTCTTCATTAGCTCGAGGGTCGGATCGGAGAGCTTCTTGTTTTTATTTGTACGGTGAGTCTTGAAAAACTTAGACCCGACCGTATGGACAGTTTCCACGAACCCATCGTTATATTCATCCACGGAGCTTCCTAGGCACTCGAAACGATTGTGGAGTTCGAGCTGAAAGCTCTCGGGGTTTTGGATCTGGATCTGTGCTGGACGGAGCGTAGACTTCATCAGTCGAGACCTTTCAAGCTTAATGTTAATATTCAATGTGCCTCTTACGACGCGGTGATCACTTCCAGTTTTCACCGCGTTGATCACAGAGACATCATTGAATATTTGCTTTTTCGTCGACAGGATGAAGTCAATCTCATTTCTAGTTGCACCGTCAGGACTTTGCCAGGTCCACCTTCTATGCTCACGCTTTTTGAAGAAGGAATTCATCATATAGAGGCCCTCCTTCTCCATAAAGCTAGCCAGTAGGTGTCCCCGGTGATTCCGACGTCCAAATCCAAATTGCCCCACTCGCAGCTCGTCACCGTCTCGTTTGCCCAGTTTCGCGTTAAAGTCCCCCATGACCACGGTGAAGTGAGTCTTAAAACCATGCATGGCTCTTGATATATCCTCATACATGGATTCTACTTCGTCGTCGGGATGTGTCGAGGTCGGGGCGTAGACCTGTATGACCTTCAGCGAATATCTTGATGATATTCTGAGTATAAGGTACGCCACCCTGGTCGACACACTCTCGATCCTCACGACGTTGTTCACAAGGGACTTGTGGACGAAAAACCCGACACCACCCTGGGACTGCTGGTCACCCTCCCGGAAATAGAGCAGGTTACCGGATTTGAGAATTATCGTATCCTCCCCCTGTCTTCGGACTTCAGACAATCCCACAATACTCCATCGCAACCTGCTCAATTCCTCCTCCAGTTCGGTGATCTTCTCGTCAGTCCTCAGTGTACGCGTGTTGAAAGTTGCCAGGTCGAGTCGTTTAATAGATGGGTAGCCAAATCTCATCCGGAGATTCTTCGCACCCCTTGCCTCGTCGTGGCCTTGACCGCTACCGGAGTCAAGGGTAGACGGGCTGCCGGGCACTAGGGGCCATTTTTTCCTTCTGTTTTTCATGTTGGGGGGGGTTGCCATAATCGCCACGCTTGGCAGACGGGTTGGCGATCGCAGTTTGGTTGTTGTAATGCACAGAGGATGCTGCTGCCCATTCTCTGGTATGTCCCTTAGTCGCCTCTTACGACACCCTCGGGAAGAGATGGGATGGTGTTATTCTTAACGTCCGAACACCATACGGAACGGCTTTGATCTTTGGAAATATGTTTACACAAAAAATTGCCGATTAATGCTAGAACTACACTGCGCACACGTGTGCCACACACGCCGATCTGGGCGCGTCGTTCTCCATACATTTTATATGGAAACTAGACTTGTAGAGCTATACTTGATCCACGCCACGCGACGTCGTTCTACATACAAATCAGGCGTGTTACACGTGTGCGTCGGTCCAATGTAGTTCTAGCTTTAGTGGTCTTCATAATGTACATAGCATATGTAAATCAATCAATATTTCGCAAAGAAAATGGTTTTAAAAGTCAGCGGGGCTCTATGCGGGCGCAGGCGGCGGTACGAGTATGTGTGCTTAACCCCGGCCATATGCCTTAAGGTTAGGTTACAAGTCTTTGAAGGCAGTCCATTAAACTAAATGGCGTATTTTATCTAACAGACAGATTCTTATCCACAGGATAAATTTAATGTTCATGTTGCCATTTCAGAAGTCCTTTGAAAATGTCAAGTTCAAGAGATTTCATTTATTTATCTTACTAATTTTGTATACAGGGAAATAGGGATAGATAAAAATCACACTAACATTTAAAGGCAGAAGCTTGTGTTTGTTTAAGTTTGGCTAAAAGTAATGTTATTATTTTGGTTTACAATAAAGCTTATTCTATTATAATACCTTCTTAGGTAAAACCTTCATCAGTGTTTGTTGAGGGTTGGTTGAAGAAATGTCTAGCTCTTAAAGTTGTCAAAAAAAAAAATAAAAGGCCCGTTTTGACATCTGTCAAAACGAATAAATAAATACGTAAAAATAATACTCGCAATATGTTGCATCATATTATTTAACGCGCCAAAAAAATGTATATAGGTATTTTTTTAAAACACTAATTAATTATTATTTTATTATTTCTTTCAGTTTCGTTCCAAGTTACATACGTATTTCTCAAATGTCAAAACGGGCCTTTTATTTTGAAACGAGTTTAGTCCTACAATCTTCTGACCTACAGATTAAAATATGTATTCCGAAATAGAGTAAGTAGCTTAATATGTTCGTCTAACACGAACTTATGACGTGAAAACATATCATAATATTAGTACTTACCTACCTATTATGGTATCTCTTGATAGGCTTTCACGTAGGGTTGCCAACTTTTATTAGAAGAAATAGAGTATATCTGATTTCAAAGGAGGTAAATAAAGAGTATGGATTTATTTATATTTATTTTAAAATATTAAAAAGATATTTTTTGGAACATTTTGCAGGACATAACAATTTTTCATTGTTTTTAAAAGAATTGTACGACTTCAAACATTCTAACTCCCCTATTCCTCTCTTTCCGCCACTTCACATTCATAACTGTAAAGACTTTCTCAATGAAGTCGACTTTTTTGGTTATGATAATAGTATGCATCATATATGCGTGACTGGCACTAGTATTGCAAACATTATGTAAAAAATATTACTTTAGCATCCTCTAATAGTGTTATAGATTATAGAGTACGCCTACATGATATAGAATACAATACTCTATTTTAGAGTACGGTGGACAACCCTACTTTCACGACACCCACGGGTTCAGACGAAGTTAGTTCGAAACGGAAGAATTGGAGATCGTGGGCGGTTGTTATTAACGTTGTCTGCCCACGTTCCTGCTATATATAACCTTAGGCATAAATAGGTAACTGAATTTATTCAAATTCTATTTATGTCTTGGGATGCCCACAGAATAAGGTTTTGCATGTAACCATCGGACAACCCGACGTACGGCGAGTATCCACCCTTACGTTGTTGAAACTTCAACGGTCCGGACTAAGCATTTCGTTTCGTCATTTATACCGCGTACATCGAAGGACTGGAACAATTTGCCTGCTGCGGTCTTCCCGTCTAACTATAATATAGGTGTCTTCAAGGCTAGAGTGAATAGGCTCTTAATAAACTAGTGCGCCTCACCATCAATGATTACATCTCTGCTTACCATCAGGTGGGATCGCAGTCAAGCACTGGTTTATATGAATTAAAAAAAAAACTAAATTCTTCCTTTTCGCCCCTTTTAGGGTGGGTGCATTTCCAATGGAGTAAAGCTGGGCAGAGTGGAGCAGAGAAGAGCAGTAAAAAGTGGCGACTGTTTCCATTTAGGCGGAGTGGATTTGAGCTGCCCTTCGTTTCATGTTCCCCGCTTGTTATTCGACTCCGTTCTGTTTTGCTCGGGGTCGCATGTTCATTTGTTTTATTTGAAAGTCCGCTCAGCTCTACTTACAATGTCTCCACTAATGCGGAGTGAAGATTTCGATTACTGTGATTGGCCAATTTACGGTCCGCTCTTCTCGCAACCTAAAGGTAGAATTTTCAGAAACACCCATCTTAGTGCTATACCATGTAGACAGATAAAACTAAGCCGCTTACCGCGTCTATCTGTTTATTCGCTAATTCCTTCTAAACTACACAACGGATTTGGATGTAGTTTTCACTAATAGTAAGAGTAATAAATGAGGAAGGTTTATGTATATGTCGTGGCCGGAACTTAGAAATTGATCACTTCATGAAATGGCCAAGTAAAACTGGCCAGATCGTTTTAAGCGGCTTGATGACATGTCAATTCTCGTTTGGCCTACTTTTTTAGAACTTTTATTATCATAGAAATCCTCATAAGGCCAGACGATCTGGCCATTAAACGATCTGGCCAGTTTTAGTTGGCCATACCATGAATTGGTCAATTCCAAGATCTGGCCACGACATAAATATATTATTTGTACCCGGGGTCGGGTCACCAGTTTCATATGAAAACAACCTTTTATGTCATGAAAATTTTTAGTCTTTAAATTATTATGCTATGGAAAAAAATCTTGTGGAAAGTATCAACCTTCTTGGTTCCAAGGCTAAGGAAGACCAAGTGACTTTTTTGTTAGATAACAATGTAATACAAGCCAATATTGTTTATGATGTTGAAAATTTTACAGGTACAGAAAGTAATATCAGATATTATACTAGATTAATAAAAAAGATCCAAACGAACACTGCCTTGAATAATTTACTGAAAGTGAAACGTAAACAGAGTCGAGTAGACAACTATGTAATTGGAGTACAACCGTTTTTGTTAAATAAATCAAAGAAGAGCCAGTTGAGCTAGATATCTTAATTAATTTTATAGCAAAAACAGCCTAGCCTCTCTTAATAAGTTGTCTTCAGCCATTACAATTCATGACTTCATTTAGTTACTATTAACGATGACCGAATCATTAACAATCTCCTCTGATATTCGCGATTCTGATTGCTAGCTAAGTTTTTGTTTCGCAAACAATTTGATTAGTCCGTGGAATTGTTATGCGGGCACGTCATCTACGATTTTGGTTAATGTAATCAATAAAATCATCATTAATTCACTTGTCGTTCTGTTCATGGTTGTTGACATTCTTAAAAGATGGGTGTGAATTGGACATTAGTTTTAATGAAAAGAGTGTTAGAATCAAGGCATACATTTGTAGAGAACCTTGGGAAGATCTGGTTTGGAATGTTTTGATTGATTGATTGGACTGAAAATTTGAACGGGTACCGTTTGTCTTGTTTGTTATTAACAAAAACGTAATGAAGGATCATTAATAGAAAAGGAAAGAGATGTATCAAGTTAACGACTGCCAAATTGCCACACCTAACACCTAAATGAGAGATAATGACAACGAACGAGCTACGGCTGGCAAATTAATGACATCCTTATGTATAACCTGTCCGAGTAGGGGTACCCTAAGTTCCTAATAATTGTAAAAAGTGCATTAATATTTAGTATACAATTAGTGTTTTAGTGAAGATTAAGATTTTTGATGCACAGTTTAAAATATCCCAATATTGAATATAGTTACCTTAGCATTCTACGAAAGCAACAACGTAATAAATATATGTAGAAACAAAAACGTAATGAAGGATCATTAATAGAAAAGGAAAGAAATGCCTGCCAAATTGTTACACCTAACACTTAAATGAGAGATAATGATAACGAACGAGCTACGGCTGGCAAATTAATGACATCCCTATGTGGTCTCAAACCGCTCGTTGTCTGTAGCAGTTACTACGGCAATCTCTCAAATCATTGTCTACAGTTCGAGAATTTTGTCTAACAATCAGAGGTTAGACTTGATTTGAATAACAATCAACTCTATCTCTATATTGGATGGTTTGTTACTAAATTGGAGTTTATTTATTTATCTATATATATAAAAGGAGAAACTGACTGACTGATATATCAACGTCCAGCCGAAACTACTGGGACTAGGAGCGTGAAATTTTGCATAAGGTTTCCTTTTAGAACGTAGGCGACCACTAAAAGTGGATTTTTCAAAATTCACCCCCTAAGGTGATGAAACGGGGGTCCAAAGTTTGTATGGGGAAACCTACTTTGACGCGGGCGAAGCCGCTGGCAGAAGCTAGTTTGATATAAACTAGTGCTTGACTGCGATCCCACGTGATGGTAAGCAGTGATGCAATCGTTGATGGTGAGGCGCATTAAGAGCCTATTCACTCTAGCCCTCTAGTTCTAGCATTCTCTGTTTGTTGTTGCTTTTTAAGAGCACTTTCTGTAGAATTATAAGTAGGTTTTATAAATGTTATTTCATTGATACAATCCATACTTAATATTATAAATGTGAAAGTAACTCTGTCTGCCTGTCTGTCACGCTTTCATGGTTAAAGTATTATTAAACCGATTTTGATGAAATTTGGTACCGAGCTAGCTTGAACCAAGGATGGATATAGACTACTTTTATCTGTCTTCGACTTCGAGTCCGCTATAAACAACATTCACGTTGACTAAGCCGTTTGCAGAAGCTATTACTCCATATATGTAAAGCCTAGCTTCTGCCCGCGGCGTCGCTTGCGTTAAAGTAGGTTTCTTCATACAAGGTTTGAAAGCAAGCTTTAAGGGGGTGTATTTTGGAAAATCCACTCTTAGTGCTCGCTCCACGTCATGAAAAATTTCACGCTCCTAGTCCCAGTAGTTTCGGCTGTGCGTTGATATGTCAGTCAGTCAGTTTCTCCTTTTATATATATAGATAAAACGTTTTTTTTTTTTTTTTAATAATATGACACATTTGAGCTCTTCTCTGAGTTAGAGTTAGATAATTGTGTAAATAAATACAAGTCATTACCGCAAATGTGTTTTTTAGCTTACTATCCGACACTGAAATGTAAAAACAAAACATACGAAAATATTCACCTTATGGGCATCCAACTCGACATATATTTTCACTGTTTTTCATACAAACGGTCTTACGCGATTACGAACACATTATCTTGTAGATATTATCTAGGCTTCTATCGAAATCAATTTATAAATTTGTGTAAAACTAATCCAGTCCTCTGAAAATCTGCTAATTTGCATGAACTTTGAAACTTCATAATTTACTCAAACATTAGAAAAGTCAAAAAAGTATAACAACAGAAGCCTTACAAACTTAATCAAGATTCTAAATAACATAATTTTTTTTCAAAAACTTTTAAGGGTCTAAAAATAAAAACACGTATTTCCTGGAACAAGTTTTGTAAAATATTCGAGTAAATCACGGAATTACCGAATGCTAACAGAGTTTTCAGGCATCAAAAGTCAAACATCGCGTTGGATTGCGTTAGATGAAGCAACAAGTTTTTAAACCATGCTCGATGTTGACGATAGGCGAGTGAAAAAGGACCCTCTCAAAGGGTACTTAGCAGACTCGGTCAAGGCTTGGATTTAGACATATGGTACGATAAATCATCGGTAAGTTTGTGGAATAGTTTTTGACAATTTCGCGGCCAAAGCCTCTTGTACGCAAGTTATCTCTTTTAGTCTATGATGGCTCTTGATGATGCTATTCAGTTTCTAATTTGAAGCCGGATATGAGATTATTATCTCCAAAAGTAACGTTAGAAGCAAGTAAACGCGACCATCCTTCATATGTTCAGCACAACAATTACCTTCTAGCCGTTCACCTGTAAAGACAAATTGCTCCCGTCCGTCCATTCAACGAACACCTTGAGAATTATAATAGTACATATGTGAATTTGAATTTTAAGGTCTGAGTGACAAAGTTGAAAGTGAAGTAGCTTGTGAATTTTGGACGGCGGAATGTGTTGTTTTTAGGAATATGGATTTTGGAACTTGGGTTACACAAGTCACGCGAAACTAGCTTTTATTAGCGGCTTCTTCCGTGTGAATGTTGGCTATTGCGGACGCGAAGTCGAAGTCGAAGTCGGATAAAAAACGGTGAAGAAAACCGGCATCGTGAGGAAACAGTCAAGACCTAGAAAAAATTCGAATACATGTGACATGGGACATCCACCAACCCGCACTGGGCCCGCGTGGTGAATTACGGCCCATTCCTTCTCCTAGAGAGGAGGCCTGAGACCCAGCTATGGGAACATTATAAGGCTGATTATGCTGTTATGCCTATTTATCAAAATAAGAAAGAAAGAAAAAACGTTTATTCGTACCTCATACATACAGTAGAATTACAAAAAAAAAAAATCAAATTAGTTACCGATGCTTTTTCACAAACGATCAACATTCATCAACGCAACACTAAGATTGATTGCTCACATATTATCGTCAGGCACTAATGCATTGGATTTCACAGCCTGATTGACAAATTACACACAATTGCTAGTATCAATCAGAGTTAAATCTTTTCCTCTACAATTTCGGCAGTTCTCTACTTTCGATACGATTTGGATAATATATCAAACGATGTTGAAGATAGATTGCGATAATAAATGCTTTTTAACCGACTTCAAAAAGGAGAAGGTTCTATGTTCGGCTGAATGTGTTTTTTTTTAATGTTTGTTCACTGATTTCTCGGTCAATTGCAGACCGATTTTGAAAAATAAGTTTTTTATTAAATAGTTATGCTTCCGAGTTGGTCCCATAGAAATACTGTTATGGTCTGATCATAAACTTCGAAGGTATGGAACAGAACTCCTCATAGTATCACAGCAGAATCGTCGTAAAAAGTAAAATTGCTTTGTTTATACGTGTAGTCGATGACTGACTGAAAGAAGAGGGGAGAATATATCGAACTGATCTGATGATGAAGCATATGATGAAGGCATCGGAATTCTGTAATAAATTAATGTAATCTGTAATTGTCAAAAAAAAAAAACAACTGACTTCAATGTAAAAAAAAACACTGAAAAGTGCAAAATAACTTTAATTTCGGAAGTCGGTGTCGGTGGAACGAAGAGACAAAACTGTTATAGAAACACCGACTTCTGAAATTAAATTATTTTGCACTTTTCAGTGTTTTTTTTACACTGAAGTCGGTTGTATTTTTTTTTTTAAGTCTATAATTATCTAAGTCTTTGTCTTGTTGTGGGGCCTCTATCGCTGAAAGAGTTTTTTTTATTTGATACGATTTTTTTTAATTATTTTTATTTTCCTGTACTGGTCAAATTGTCAATGCCAATTGGACGTTCTTCTTCTTTGCCAACAATCATTTGTCTACTTCGCAAAATAATGTTAACAGAGTGGACGAAATACGCCTCGAAATCATGAAAGTCCCAAATATCATATATTTTATAGCGTCTAAAAACATTGATTCTCTTATTTTCATTCCGAACACACTCCTTCAAGATATAAAAAGTCAACAACTGCTTCACAGACATCACCATTTGAAGGCAAAATTTTCTTCGTTAAGTAGTTAAAATTGGATGATTTCAGTGGCAGTAGTAATGGGCACGCCATAATCACGGCGGTAAGTCCCCTCTTTGAGGAGTGGCTGGAGCGGCAGCACGGCGTCCTCACTTTCCGCATGACGCAGGTCCTCACCGAACATGGCAAGTTTGGGAGGTTTCTGCATCGGATTCAGACGAAAGAAACGCCCGGGTGTCACCATTGTGTGGACCGCCCGGAGGACACAGAGGAGGCCTTGGGGAGGGCCATGGCCTGTACCAAGTACAGGCCATGGTCCGGAGCGAGGAGGAATGGTAGGCGGTCGCCTCCTGCGAAAAACTAATGCTAGCGAAGGAGGAGGCCGCAACCGTAAGGGAATTCAAATAAAGGCCGAGATTCAGAGCGGGAGAAGTCTTTGGATGATTTCCACCCTTAAAAAAAAAGTGGCAGTATTAATATTATAATTTGATATTTAACTAACATTTTTCTTTCTGTTTGTCCACAGAACAGCGCGCCGATGTGGGAGGAGTTTATTTCAAAAGCGACGAAATTGCACTCAGCATTGAAGTAAGTAATAGAAAATATTTCCTGACAGTTTCTTGATAAGCAATTAAATCGCCTCCTCAAAGTGTCGATACTCAAGTACCCACGTCCGGTGAAGTTTCGGCAATAGGTACTGTCGAATCATTTCCGATGGGAACTTGGAACTTAAGTGAATGCTTGTCTTGTCACCAGGTCAAAATCTGCACTTGTACATTTAATTAAGGTGAAATCCGAAGAAAGAATAATAATATATATTCCATAACTTTCACACAACGCCATCTAGTCCCAAACTAAGCAAAGCTGGTGCTATGAGTAGTAGATAGCTGTTAAAAATGCTTATAAATTTCTAAATACATACGTATTATGGATAAATTACACCTAGGCACGGAACTAATGATCGTGCTCATCACACAAAGACATTTGTCTTGGGTGACCACCCTCGTGGGTTCTATTCCCTTCGACCTAGCAGGGCCACTAACCAACAGATGGTGTGACCGTGGTTAATGACCAGAATGTTCTCATAGTGCTTTATTATAGCGCTTATGTAAAGTGCTATAATAAAGCACTTAAGTCATGAATACTCAGAATTAGGTGGATTTGAGGCATTAATTTTACAAGTTCAATAAAGTGAAATGTACAATTTCCTTGGCTTATTAATGCTATCATACGAAACTACTCAAAGCAAAATAAACTAGAAATGTTGAGTTCAGCGCCATCTAGCGAGAAAATGGCCACGCTCGTATATTTCTGTATACCTATCCTTGTTTATTGAAATTTTATTGGTATTATATGAATAGCTCATGAGGGCAAACTTAACGATGAAGGCTCAATTGCCCTGCGTTACCTGTACCCTTTTAGTAATAATGTAACGGCCCTACGAGTAAATACGTCGTCAGTTCAAACCCAGGCAGGCTCTTTACATTGTTTAATTTCATCATCACTGTTGATCTCACCAGCATGCCCTATCTACCATGTCTGCCTGGTAGATTACGGCCTATTCCCTCTCCTAGAGGAGACCTGAGCCACAGCAGTGGGAATATTATAAGACTGACTATGCTTATATGTACATATGTAGTTGCAATACAAGGTAAACGCATTATCCAATAACAGCTAGATAGAAATTTTGTAGGAGTTTTCCACACAAATGATCCTGGTATTCGAATAGTCCGTCCATATTTTTGTGTGTGTCCATTTCGTCGATTTAGACCTACGGAATTCAGCTTCAATCAAATACATCTCTTTCCAACTCTCAATTGCTGTTAAAATTCTTGACTCTTATTCAAATGTTAGATACGAAAAGTTAACCTTCATACGATGCATCGTAACTCGACTACAGTCTGCCATTTAGCCACAATTGAGTGGCCGTTGATTCGCAAATTGACAATGATATAGTTACATGTGATCTGATAATAAAGAGTTCTTGGTGTGTAGCTTGTGTTGTAAATATTTCATTCGTGGAGGTCACGGCTGCAGTTGGAAATGTGAGATCAATTTGAGATGGGTCTAATGGAGGTGCATTTTATTTAGTGTCTGGTGACCGCACGTCATCAGCAGCATTGACCAGTCTCTGGTCAATGCTAGTGGTGATGTTGTGTTTATAGCTTAGTTTGGTCAATGCTAGTGGTGATGTTGTGTTTATAGCTTAGTTTGGTCAATGCTAGTGGTAATGTTGTGTTTATAGCTTAGTTTGTTTTGATTCTTAAGTCCTCATTGGATCGTAGGAAGCGAATGAAGATGTTGTAATGTGGACTGGTATTACCAAAATATGCATCTTGCCTTGTCTATTATTTATGTTTTTGAATTGCGTTCTATATGTAAATAGAAAAACTTAGTCTGAAAACGGATCCATTTATTTATTTATTTATTTATTCAAACTTCATGCAACACAAAAGTACAAAGGCGGACTTAATGCCTTAGGCATTCTCTACCAGTCAACCTAGGGATCCATTCGATGGTTCAAGTTGAAATGGCCTAGTTATTTTTATGCTGGGTCATCACAGTCAACTACGATATAAGCAACTAGTCCATCGTCTTTGATCATCATATCATTAGTTTGTTATTCAAACTATAGCACTACGTTAACGTCACTTATCTTCTCATCTCACTTATTTGGGCTTTTCCTAGCTATGTTAGGGACAGGAGTGGCAGGCGGTCGCCTCCTTCTGCGAAGCAGTAATGCTAGCAAAGGAGAAGGCCGCACGCGTGAGGCAACGGTCCTCACGCCCAACCGCCGCTGGGATTTTGATTCCGATTTCCAGTCACGGTAGGCGCGGGCGTCGCGTCCGACCGTCCGGTAACCGTCCGGACTGACCCCAAGACGTCGACGGCGCGTACTGACGTACTGTTCCACGCGCGCCTCAAGGAGATGTCAGCAAACCGTAGGGGCCCAGCAGGGTCGAAGCCTACTGGGGCCAAGGGTCTGCTTCTGAAAGGAAGGCTCGGCCCTGGTACGAAAGGCAACGAAGGAACCGGATTGGGTTTTTAGTCAGTAAAAGTCCGACACTATCTCCCGCTCCGCCCAAGAGCGGGGGATGTCATTGGATGATTTTACCACCGAAACAGGGACGCTCTCAGTTTCGCCAGATGCAGCAGAATACCAGTATCTTACATGGAGCGACCTCCATAACCCAGTTATTGGGTTACACGATACTCCTTGGCAAGAGTGTTACATTTCCTGGCTTCTGTCTATCCGTAGCGACTGTCAAAGAACTACAAATGACAACTCCTGGTTGTCATTTGTAGTTCTTTGACAGTTGAACGTCCAAGAGCTCGAACGTGCTTTCCAAGGCACGGAAGAATTTCAATATGTTAGGATGGTCACCCATCCACAGAAGGACCTTGGCATGCGTTGCATAACTTTGGAGATCGACCCGTGCGGCTGTTATTACTTAACTGCGAGCTCTAATTGATAGATTACAACTTTAATCTATCTATACGTCTGTACTCTATACATAAATAAAATTAAATTGTCTATTTGTAATATCAAAAAAATGAGCAGTGTCGCGATTGGTCGCGGGTTCAAGCCCATCCAGGCGCATTACTTTGTGTAATTTATTTAATCACCACTGCTCTCAAAACGTTGAAGGAAAACATCGTGAGAAAACCGGCATGTCCTAGAACCAAAAATTCAAAGAGATGTGACATTCAGCTAATCTCCGAAATGGCTGGGCCGATTATGACGGGACTTTTGGTAGATAGCTGACGTTGTAAGGAGTTACTTAGGCTACTTTTATTTTTGAAAAATAATTAGGGTGCCGCACCAAAAAAAACTTGAAATTATGACCAAATGGCATTGTGCTGTTTTATTTGCGCCAGTTTCATAACATTTTCTTTCTTAAAATTTAGCTCCACTTAGGCTACTTTTATTTTTGAAAAATAATTAGGGCGCCGCACAAAAAAAAAGCTGAAATTATGACCAAATGACAGTGTGCTGTTTTACTTGCGCCAGTTTCATATCATTTTCTTTCTTAAAATTTATCTCCGCATCAATCTCAAAAATGTTTTCCTATTTGGCAGGTCAGCCCTCGTAGCGATTGCCGCATTCCTGGATGCCTTCCAGAAGATCGCAGATGCAGCCACAAACGCTAGGGGTGAGTGTACTTGTAATTTACATTTTTTTTTGTTTTATTTTCATATACTGAAAGAAACGTTACCGAAAACATTTTGGTGCGAAAAAACAGTCAATTGCGTGCCTAAAAGCGGTAGGGATGAGAGCGGGTTTTCGAGTAAGTGTATTAAAAATTGATTTGTGCTTCAGTGTAATCTACATTTAAAAAAGGAGAAACTGACTGACTGACATATCAACGCACAGCCAAAACTACTGGGACTAAGAGAGTGAAATTGTGCACAATGTTTCCCTTTATGACGTAGGCGAGCACAAAGAGAGAATTTTCCAAAATTCACCCCCTAAGGGGAAGTAACGGGGTTCCAAAGTTTGTATAGATAAACCTACTTTAACGCGGGTGAAGCCGCTGGCTGAAGTTAGTGTTGTATGTGAATTACTCACTTTCAATTAGTTCATATTTATGTTTAGTTTAATGGGAGGTGATGATGTGAATGATTCTTTTGCAGTAATCAGTGGTGACATCAGTTATTTCGTCTATGCTCCATTTGTTTAGGTATTTAACTAAATGTAAACAATCTTGACATGTCTTTTATCTAAAAATTGACTAAAAATTTTATCTAAAAATCTCTTTCAATTAGTTATTTACCTAAACCGATGTTAGGTAATTAACTAAATTTAAATATGTATTCACACAACGCCGTCTAGTCCCAAGCTAAGCAGAGCTTGTGTTATGATACTAGACAACTGATAAACACACTTAAATATTTCTAAATACATACATATTACAGATAAATTACACCCAGACACAGAACAAATGATTGTGCTCATCACACCAACATTTGTCCTGGGTGGGAATCGAACCCACGACCTCCGGCATAGCAGTCAGGGCCACTAACCACTAGACCAACAGGCCAGTCAAGTCAAATAATCTTTGTACGATTTTTTTAAAATAAAAAGACATATAAGTATATCAAGATTGTTTAGTACCTAAACAAATGGTATATAGGTCACTATTAGCAATGACATTCAACCACCACGATGAAAATAAAACGACGAATTGTTGTGAAAAATAATCACAATTATTTATTTTTAAAATAATCTCAATAGTCGATGTTTTTGACTTACGAACTATTCAGATCTGAACCAGCTCAGCGGCCTTGAGATCTTTACATCGCTTGTGTTGGAATACAGAGGAGGAAAGAGATTGATGATGGTAGAACTACACTGCGCACACGTGTGCCACACACGCCGATCTGGGCGCGACGACGGTCTCCATACATATTTTATGGAAACTAGACTTGTAGAGCTACACTTGATCCACGCCACGCGACTTTGTTCTACGTACAAATCAGGCGTGTTACACGTGTGCGTCGGTCTAATGTAGTTCTAGCTTGATAGTTATTAATATTTTTCTGTCTGTTTAACTAAATGCTGACAATTTTTTTAATATTTAATGGCTCGCTTTTGACGATTATATCACCTGATGGTAATGTGGTCGACGATGGAGCACGCTTGCCTAGACGTAATCTATTCACTCTTAACTTACTAGGTTATAGCTAACATAAAACACAGACTCCGGCAGGGAATTCCATACTCAATGAATGTGTTCCCAAAGCGATATAACATATACAATACATGCGCCTTTTAAGTTAGCTGATAATAAACAAAAAAAAAAAAAATTGAACAAATTTAATATTATATAATTTTAGTTAGTAAATCAATACAATATTTGAACCATCAATCGCCAATCCCAACGCCGCTGTCAACAACAAGCTATGAATCAAAATATTGTAGTTATTGCAATAATTTATTGTTACCGAACTTTAAATCTATGTTAATCTTAATTTTACTGTTGATGAAGCGAATTTTGACTGTGATAACAAATAATTGAGCAAAACAATATGATCAAGAAAACAGCAAGATAGACTGATACACGTTTAGAAAAGATAATGAAAATAGAACAAATTTTAAAGAAGGAAAGTTAAGTAATATTTCTAGTCGTAGATCAAACTAAGTCATGAATAATTCTTTCTTCTTTTATTTTTTTTTAAATGAAAATCGTAAAGTGACCTAATTCAATTAGACATTAAATTAATACTAAAATTATGATGCTTATGAACCCTGCTTTGACATTGACTTTTCTTATATCTTTATAATTCTTCTACACCTGTGTCACTTAATTCCTCGTTAACGGCTAGACTGATTTGGATGAAACTTTGTGTGTATATTTGAGTGGGTCTCTGGATGGTTTGAAAATACAATTGGACCTGGTAGATGGCGCTGCAATCGGGTTCTTAATTTTTTTTCTGACAACTTGCCAGCTTTTCGGGCAGGTCAACGTCTACCGAAACCGATAGTATTAAAATAAAGTTAAAAGCCTTATATTTAAAAAAGCAGATTGTAATTTTGTACAAAAACAAAAAAAACTAAATTAGATCACTCTACAACCAATTTAGAACAATTTATGGGACAATGGTGCTCCTAATCCAGTCAAGATACTCGTATACTTTGCTGTAAACTCCAGGAACTCCCTCCATGCCAATTTAAAAAAAGCAGATTGCAATTTTGTACAAAAAAAAAAAACTAAATTAGATCACTCTACAACCAATTTATGGGACAATGGTGCTCCTAATCCAGTCAAGATACTCGTATACTTTGCTGTAAACTCCAGGAACTCCCTCCATGCCACAGGGAACTGGTCCGAAACTGACGATTCCGATGACTTCGTATGTTCTTCCGTCCTCGTACATGAGTGGTCCACCGGAGTCACCTTTGCACGAGTCCTTGCCGGTGACACCGCCGGCACACATCTGAGCTTTCCATAGTGGCACGCTACGGCCAGGGAAACTGTAGACTTGTTGGCATTGCTGCAAAAAGGAGCAGGTTATTATTATTTCATTTATTCATATACAGGGTGACTGGTAATTAGTGTACGATACTTAAACACGTGATTGTGCTCATGATAACAAACAATTTTTATTATGGGAGCAAAGCCGAAAACGCGAAAAAGATATCAGCTGTTCAGTACATTAGGCAAACATAAATGTACTGAACAGCTGATTTTTTTTTCGCGATTTCAGGTTTGTTCCCATAGTAAAAGTTGTTGGTTATCGTGAGCACAATCACGTGTTTAAGTATCGTACACTAATTACCAGTCACCCTATATGTACAATTAAATTACACGTTTTTAAATATAAAAAATAGTAGTCCGCCGGTGTCGGGAGAAGGGTCTACCGTGATAAATGTGTTCCAAAAACGTTTTGTGCGTATGGTGGGATGGTATTACAAAATTTTTATGTACTCGTATTTATAGGTAACTAGAAAACAAACGTATTATTTTCGGTGATCGAGTTCAGGGTTACTCAAAAACAGCTTATAGCCATACTGCCACCATTTTATTGACTGAATAAATTAAATGCGCAAAAGCGCGCACCTGAACACGGATATACAAGCTTAAAAAAAAATTCTTGTGAAACTTGTTTTCAATAATTATAAAACTGAAGCATGAAAAATCGTGGAAAAATATGAAATACCTATTATTTTTTTAACCTTTTGAGTGCGTAATTAGAGACACAATAGTAAGACAATGGCGCGTGAACGCCGGCGTTAATGCGGGGATCAACAGCTTAAATGGTAAATCATCCTATGACTTCTGTCGCTCTAGGGTGGAACGAGAGGGCGTATCAGACATTTACTCACTAAAGCCCACCTATGTTTTTCAGTTACCCTTTGCTTTGCCCTAGGGCCACGGTCAATGTTTCAAATGTTTCCGCAGTCCTAACAGATAAAACATGTTAGATGCCCTTTTCTCTCAGGTTTCCGAATATGTAAATATCTCATTTTGAGAGCTGGATGCCCCCTTTTCTTTGAACGGCAGCATAGTACTGATTAGACCAGCTTCCGGAGGAATAATCTGTCTGTCTATCTGACTGCTGAAGGTAATTTTTAATGTAAAAGCTACAGCTAAGTAGAGCTACATATTTTATAAGATGTCCTGGGACAGGTCTAAATTTTTTTTAAATTTTTTTTTATTAATGATAGGCTCGCGTTTGACGACCATCTCACCTGATGGTAAGCGATGATGTGGTCGACGATGGAGCACGCTTGCCTAGAAGTAGCCTATTCACTCTTGACTTAAAGACCCCTAAGTTGTAGCTATCTGGAAACACAGACTCCGGCAAGGAATTCCACTCCTTGGCTGTACGCATAATAAATGTGTTCTTAAAACGTTTTGTGCGTATGGGTGGGATGTCTACCATTACCAAATAAATTAGGATAAGTGCCAGATGTAGATGAAGACCCGGCCGTACGGTGAGTATCCACCCTTACATTGTTAACACCTCTACGGTCTGGACTAAGCGTTTCGCCTCGTCGTACATCGAAGGACTGGAACAATTTGCCTGCTGCGGTCTTCTCGTCCAATTATTTTTAAGGTGTCTTCAAGGCTAGAGTGAATAGACTCTTAATAAACTAATGCACCTCACCATCAACGATTGCATGACATGCTTACCATCAGGTGGGATCGCAGTCAAGCACTAGATTGTATTATTAAAAAAAAAAGATACTTTGTGCATATTTAAATAAAAGACTCGACAACTTACTTCAGGGACAACGTACGGCAACTCCACGTGAAGTTTGACATTGCTGTAAGATTTTCTCTCGCTCACAGCTCCCCAACCGGCTGCATATAACGAGAAGTTGGCTGGGAGGTTCTCGGGCGCTGTCAGGTCTTTGCTTGGTAAGCAGATCGGACGGATGAAATCTGAAAAAACAATTAAAATTTTCAGACTTCATGCTTTAGAAAAATCAATCTACGACTGGAACTTCGAAATTCTATAGACAAGACTGTGTGACAAGTAAAACGAAACGTTGTCAGAATAGTCTTACGTTGGTCAGAAGATCACAAAGTCTGTGGTGATCGCAAGAATCTTGCAACTTGGGCACATATTCAAAATCTCTTCAACACGTTAGGTAGCATGTCGGACCATGGTGACCGCCAGTAAATATTCCACTCCAGCTACATCGGACAATGGTGACTGACACAACAGCCCTTACTTTGACTTACGTGTCAAAAATTTGAGCGTATCAGATAGTGACTAGCGTGGCGCTATTGAAATATTTTTTCAATACACATACTCGAAAACCCGCTCTTATCCCACCGCTTTTAGGCACGCAATAGACGGTTTTCCTCACTAGTGCAGAAAAGTGCGCGTACTCTCCCTCGCCACAATGTTATTACATTTATCAGGCTGGGCGCGCGTCGACCCTAACGAGTCGCCGGTCAACACCCGTTTATTCATTTCTTCGTAAGTGTATTGAAAAAAGTCACTTGATACACGTGCAAATTTATCACTGCAGCCCTAGACTCCATAACACACTCGCCTAAGGCTCGTGCAAATTCCGTCTCGGTCGCAATGACAAACTTTCTGCACTTGTATCAATATGTACTATTTCAGTTCAGGCCACGACGGCCTCATGTGACCGCCAGTATTTAAGCACAAGTCACAAGATGAAACTCCGTATATAAAACAGTTGCTTATCTTTTGCCATATATAACTCTACGTAAATAAAAAAATCCAGAAGTGATTTTTTTGACAGTTCCAAAATTTTCTGTTGGCAACTTACGTGTTAAGTATATTCTCTGTTTTAATTCTACAAAGCTTCTAGTCTGCATTCACTATATAGTTTTAACAAACCTGTAAATGGAGCAGTCTCCTTCAGTCGTAACAAGGCGATATCGTTCCTCTTCAAGGAACTGACGGGGTTGTATTCCGGATGGGGAATGATCTTCTCAATGAGGATCCTAGTGACTCCGTCAGTGCAGTCCTCGCCACCTGCTTCGACTGCTGCACAGTCCGGACCTTCATGAGAAATGTCGTATTCTCCCAGACGAACTCGCTTACTGCAAAAGTAAATATTAGGTTACATAAATATCAGAGTTACGAAATGAGGTTTTCAATTCTGTCCTTTTTTTGAGATGGGTAATCATCTAATGACTTGTCTCGATCTAAGGTGGGGCTGAAAGGCGCATCAGACTATTACTGACTAAAACCACATCTATGTTCCTTCAGTTGCCCTTTGCGTTCTAGGACCACGGGTTACCTTTTCAGAAGTCATCCCTTGGCACTAGTAGGCATCGGCCCTGCTGTGCCTCTACGGTTTTGATTTCAATTCTGTCCTTAATTTAATAATAAAAATTGGCACTGCGTTGGTAGTAAGATCATTGATACACTGTTTTTATTGATTTTGGATAAGCTAGTATCGGCTACGAAATCGTAATCTTAGTTTAAGAAGTTTTATAATTTAGTTAGTTTATTATTATTTTTCTGCCTCTTTGATCTAGTCAAGTCTATTTAGATTCGATCACAGATCGATTCAATGCTCAAGTCGAAATCGTTACCAAGTTCATAGTCCCAGGTTAAATGCTGCGTAAGCCTTAAATACAGACGTGTGGTTGGAGTGGAGTCTAGAAAACCTAAATCAGCATCTGCATTACTTGACAAATAATTATTTTAAGAAATAATAGTTATCTAACTCACGGTGTGCCAATTGTCAGTACTTGTCCAGCAACACAATGACCTGCAGTTAGGACATATTTGCCACTGATGAGGACACCTCCACAGAGCAACTTCGTCATGACACCTTGCACATATTCGATCATCACCAGCCATGGGTACTGGTCTACCGTTGTCGCATTACCACCTGGAAAATTAAAGTCAATATTTTAGATTTTTCAAGGAGCTAGCTTGTAATGAAAAAGAGCTCAGTTTATGCTTCACAAAGATGTTTTCTCGGTACTGCCAGAGCTTTAGGCAGTCGGTTTGAGGCAAAATAGTTAGTTCTGGAATCTGAATCATATTTTGGTTAGCGACTTTGGCAGAGTTGCGAACGGTAGTACATGCATAAAAAACAGAATATACTAACCCACAATCTTGTTGCCGACTCTGCTATCAACACCGCAGCATTCCGTGCGAGGGTCAGGAGGGTTTGCGCTCATAAGAGAATTGCAGTTTCCTGATGGAGTTACGGTCTCGTGGTTGCGGTCTGGTTCTGGACCGCAGCAGACGCTGTATTGTTCTGTTCCCTCGCATCTGGAAAAGAAGATTTGACAGTATCGTTATCATGTCATCTACGTTTGTAGTCATCAGTCTATGACTATGACTAACCATCAGGTTTATAGTATCAGTTGCAATTTTCAAATTACGTAAATTCTAAAACGATTGCCATATTTATACATGTTTCTTATAGATTAGTACTTAACCAGTGATATTTTCTTTGTCTTGTTCCCTTTATCACTGTGCACATATTCGTATATCTGACAATAAGCCTGAGGGAAATACACATTTGGAACGTTAAATCAAATAGACTAGCATATTTGGCATTAACATTATGTTTGGTTTGAATAAATCTCTTAAAGCAGAAGACAAATTATTAATAGTTACAGACGGAAATTAAATAAATGCTAACTATTTTTCTGTGAAGAGCAAAAGGAATATACCAATGTAAACTAGTCGCACGTTCAGACTTGAATATAAACCATTAGTCTGTCTATGCAATAAGATTGAACTTTAAACTTAAGTGTAATTTGTTGTAGATCATTTTCCTAAAGCATCTAATTACATAATGATTCATTTATAAGTTAATACGAGTCTAACAACGCAAACAATTATTGGAACGATTTTCCTCAATTGTTTTTATAACTTGTCCGAACAGGTTGCTGATAAACATAATGTATGTAAATTAAAAAATAAAACCGTTTCTGCTTCTTTAGTAGATCTTATCTTAGAGCGTTGTACGCACGAAACGTGATGCAAACGATTGTAAACAAGTTGGTCGACGATATTATTACGGTAATAGATAGAGGGTTATGTCGTAAAGATAGTTTTAAGTACGAAGGTGGATGGCAAAAATGTGGAAAGATCTAAGACCCAATAGAAGATAATATCGCTAGAACAGGGTAGTCCCTGAGATGACAGGTGATAGAGATGTATCTTAGAACAATAGGTACATGCTTCGCAGACAAATAAATTTTTGGAGACAGTATTCTTAGCTAGTTCATTATATTTTTTTTAAATGCATCATTCAGACTTTTGATATTTTGTGAAGATACCAAACAGTCCTTGACATTTGCCAACAAGTCCAACAAGATTCTAAATTTTTATTGTAATGTTTCCTTGTGTCGTATGTAGCGTGTTATTATGTCTGGTTACGTCATTATGATCTAGTACTAAGGATTCCCCTGCCATGTCATCTTGATAGTACACTTCCTAAGTTGGTTGTCAACGATTCTATATTAGCAAGTGGTTTACCAAATGATTCATACCATAAGATACTATTGTTTTTAATTTATTATTTCTTTATAACTGGTTGAGCCATTTTGAGAAATTCCCCGCTTACACATTCAAGAGCAAAATAGCTTATATCTTTCACATCTATAAAGTTTACTTTGATTCTTTTATCGGACATTGGCATTATTTCACATTTATGTTTTTGGTAAGATGATTAATTTCTGCTCTTAGTTATAATATGTTCGACACCTGAAAGATCTTACTCACTTGGACTTCTGCACATAGGCAATGTTTTCAGACGGCACGGGTGGTTTTAGCATATTCGCGAGATGAGCGCACGAGTACAAACTGATGCATTTTCCGAGGTTGCCATCAGGAGTGTAGCAGTTACCTTGTGGTTGCTTCTTCGGACAACACACCTGGAAGAAGAGAGAAATATATTGTTGTTATTTTGTAATTTGGTCTTTAAGTAATTGATATTTTAGGTTAAGTTTCCTTTAAGGTGAATTTACTTGCGAGGTCATAAAAGAGGCCTCTCTCTTAGGCCTCTCGCTTAGTACATATGTGGTGGTTTCAGATGATAATTTCAACAATATTTGGTTTCTTCTGACGGTTTTTCAACCAAATATAACCTCTATTGATTTAAAACAGAACCTGACCCCAATATGGACGAAAAACAAACAAAATCTAAACATATATAAAAGCCCTCGGAAACTTCTCAAAGTGATTATTATTCGAGGAAATCTCTGAATGGGACATAAAAGAAGGTTGCTTAAGAAGTGTAATCGATGACGCTCGATTCATTCAGCCTTACCCTCGAGAGACGTGGCTTTTTGTAGACAGCTAGTAAATTGATTGGTGTCTCTTTGAAGAGAATGCCATTGATATCAATGTTGAAAAGGTTTCTTTCAGTTTATATTTTGATTTTTTTAATGTGGGCCTGTATATGATTAATTGATTACCAATGAACGTAGTGTTGGAAGTAACAGTTTTCATCATTCATCATCATTTCAGCCGAAAGACGTCCACTGCTGGACATAGGCCTCCCCCAAGCGTCGCCACAGCGAACGGTCCTGTGCGTCTCGCATCCATCGGACTCCCGCAACCGTTACCAAGTCATCGGTCCACCTTGTAGGAGGCCTTCCAACGCTACGTCTTCCGGTACGTGGTCGCCATTCCAGAACCTTTCGGCCCCAACGGCCATCTGTTCTGCGAGCAATGTGCCCTGCCCATTGCCACTTTAGTTTGGCGATTCTTCGTGCTATGTCGGCAACCTTGGTTCTCCTGCGGATATCCTCATTCCTGATTCGATCACGCAAGGAAACTCCGAGCATAGCCCTCTCCATTGCCCTTTGGGTGACTTTAAGCCTTCTAATGAGGCCTTCTAATTGTAAGCGACCACGTTTCGGAGCCATATGTCATCACTGGCAACACGCACTGGTCATAGACTTTCGTCTTGAGACACTGTGGTATATTGGACGAGAAGACACCGCGCAGCTTCCCGAACGCTGCCCAGCCGAGTCGGATTCGACGATTGATCTCTTTCTCGAAGTTAGACCTTCCCAACTGGACCGTCTGTCCCAGGTAAACGTAGTCGTCTACAACTTCGAGTGTAGAGTCCCCGACCTTGATAGGAGTGGGTGCTACATGGCTGTTTACCATGACTTTGGTTTTGTCCATGTTCATTTTAAGTCCCACTCTTTCGGAAGCTCTACTGAGGTCACCAAGCATTGTACTGAGCTCCTCCGTAGTCTCAGCCATGACTACTATGTCGTCGGCAAACCGAAGGTGAGTGATGTACTCGCCATTGACATTAATGCCTAGCCCTCTCCATTCCAAAACCTTGAAGACATCCTCCATTGCTGCCGTGAACAGTTTCGGAGAAATAACGTCTCCCTGCCTCACACCCCGCTGCAAGAGGATAGGTTTCGAGGTCTGGTCTTGTAGTCGGACTGACATAGTGGCGTTTTTGTACAAACACTTCAGCACTTCGATATACCGATAGTCAATTTGGCACCGTTGGAGAGACTGCAGTACAGCCCAAGTTTCAATCGAATCAAAGGCTTTCTCGTAGTCCACAAACGCTAAGCAGAGAGGCTGGTTATACTCCTCAGTCTTCTGTATAACCTGCCGCAGCGTATGTATGTGGTCCACGGTGCTGAAGCCTTTTCGAAATCCGGCTTGTTCGGGAGGCTGGAAGTCGTCGAACCTGCGCGCGAGACGATTCGTGATGACTCTGGAAAACAGCTTGTAGACATGGCTCAGAAGCGAGATGGGCCTATAATTCTTAAGCAGGGCATTATCGCTCTTCTTAAAGAAGAGTACCACCACGCCTCTGCTCCACGCCTGTGGCGTTTTTCCCTCGAGTATGACGGAATCAAATAGCTTCTGAAGGGCCTTAAGGACCGGTTTTCCACCCGCCTTCAGGAGTTCGGCCGTAATTCCGTCCTCACCCGACGCCTTGTTGTTTTTCAGCTGCTTCAGAGCCATCCTAATCTCGTACAGGCTGACGTCCGGGATATCTTCGGTATAGTGTCGAGTCAATCTAGCTCTTGGGTCGTTTACTAGATTTACAGCGGGTTTAGCGGTAGACGTGTATAACTGTCCATAAAAAGCCTCGATCTCTCCCAGAAGCTCCGATTTGGCGGATATGACTCTGCCATCGTCGGTCTTCAGTTTCGTGAGCTGGCTTTGCCCAATAGACAGATCTCGTGCAAATACTTTAGAGCCCTTATTCCGCTCAATCGCATCCTTAATCCTTGCGGTATTAAAGCGGCGAAGGTCACGTTTCAGGGACTTCGAGATTTGTCTATTGAGCTGCCGGTATATGCACGCATCGTCTGAAGACTGCAGAATCATCTCACGCCTCTTCTTCATTAGCTCGAGGGTCGGATCGGAGAGCTTCTTGTTTTTATTTGTACGGTGAGTCTTGAAAAACTTAGACCCGACCGTATGGACAGTTTCCACGAACCCATCGTTATATTCATCCACGGAGCTTCCTAGGCACTCGAAACGATTGTGGAGTTCGAGCTGAAAGCTCTCGGGGTTTTGGATCTGGATCTGTGCTGGACGGAGCGTAGACTTCATCAGTCGAGACCTTTCAAGCTTAATGTTAATATTCAATGTGCCTCTTACGACGCGGTGATCACTTCCAGTTTTCACCGCGTTGATCACAGAGACATCATTGAATGTTTGCTTTTTCGTCGACAGGATGAAGTCAATCTCATTTCTAGTTGCACCGTCAGGACTTTGCCAGGTCCACCTTCTATGCTCACGCTTTTTGAAGAAGGAATTCATCATATAGAGGCCCTCCTTCTCCATAAAGCTAGCCAGTAGGTGTCCCCGGTGATTCCGACGTCCAAATCCAAATTGCCCCACTCGCAGCTCGTCACCGTCTCGTTTGCCCAGTTTCGCGTTAAAGTCCCCCATGACCACGGTGAAGTGAGTCTTAGAACCATGCATGGCTCTTGATATATCCTCATACATGGATTCTACTTCGTCGTCGGGATGTGTCGAGGTCGGGGCGTAGACCTGTATGACCTTCAGCGAATATCTTGATGATATTCTGAGTATAAGGTACGCCACCCTGGTCGACACACTCTCGATCCTCACGACATTGTTCACAAGGGACTTGTGGACGATAAACCCGACACCACCCTGGGACTGCTGGTCACCCTCCCGGAAATAGAGCAGGTTACCGGATTTGAGAATTATCGTATCCTCCCCCTGTCTTCGGACTTCAGACAATCCCACAATACTCCATCGCAACCTGCACAATTCCTCCTCCAGTTCGGTGATCTTCTCGTCAGTCTTCAGTGTACGCGTGTTAAAAGTTGCCAGGTCGAGTCGTTTAATAGATGGGTAGCCAAATCTCATCCGGAGATTCTTCGCACCCCTTGCCTCGTCGTGGCTTTGACCGCTACCGGAGTCAAGGGTAGACGGGCTGCCGGGCACTAGGGGCCATTTTTTCTTTCTGTTTTTCATGTTGGGGGGGGGGGGGGTTGCCATAATCGCCACGCTTGGCAGACGGGTTGGCGATCGCAGTTTGGTTGTTGTAATGCACAGAGGATGCTGCTGCCCATTCTCTGGTATGTCCCTTAGTCGCCTCTTACGACACCCTCGGGAAGAGATGGGATGGTGTTATTCTTAACGTCCGAACACCATACGGAACAGTTTTCATTTGCAGATTTAGTTATTAAAATGATTCAGAGAATAGAGGAAATACATCAACAACATCTGTTGTAGCTATCGTTCTTCAATACCAAGACTTAAGATGAGTAATTTATTTATAACTGTATATGACGTTCATTATTTCCATTCATTAATTTCAGCTTTGCGGCTAAGATAGAACCTAAGTACCTATTTATTTAAACTAGAATAACGAATTAGTATAATTTATGGGAATAACCAGTTGTGTCGTTTAAGTGGTTAAATTACATAGGTAAAATCCCATAAATGGTGGAATCTGCCCATTAACTATTTAAAGAACTTAAAAAAACACATACAAAAACATAAATTTTGTAATCAAGGAAAAAGTAAGAGAACTGCAAATTAAACTGTCAAAGCTGCTTTAGAGTTAGATCTACCAACTAAAGCTTAAGGTACACTTAGGGAATACAAAAACGACAAAACTGACGAGTAACTAATTAATCATACACACAATGACACGGATCCAGCTCGCGTCGGGCCCTGGTTCAGGCTATGGTCCGGAGCGAGGAGGAATGGCAGGCGGTCGCCTCCTTCTGCGAAGTAGTAATGCTAGCGAAGGAGGAAGCTGCACGTGTGAGGGAACGAAGACCCTCACGCCCTAGCCGCCGTAATTCCGATCCCGACTACCAGCCACGGTAGACGCGCGCTTGCGGACGTCGAGCACTGGGTAGCTCGCCGTCCGGCTGTTCGGTAATTAACCGGACCGAGCCCAGTCGTCAACAGCGCGTAGTGATCCTCGCGCTCCTCAAAGAGATGTCAGCAAACCGTAGGGGCCCAGGAAGGCCGATGCCCGCTAGCTAGGACCGCGGAAAATTTCTGAAAGGGAAACCCGTAGTCCTAGAACGCAAAGGGTAATTGAAGGATACATGTGTGGTTTTAGAATGAGCCCTCCCGCTCCACCCAGAGCGCGAGAAGTCATTCTGATGATTTCCCACATTAAAAAAAAAAGCTATCTTTAAAGAGCTTAGTAACAATGAAGATACTTACTGACGGTGCAGATCCGTCGTACCCGCATTGCGACTTCTGCAGCAGTTCTATATCTTGGCTCGTGCGATCCTTCTTGTTGACCAAGTCTAGCAGCACTTGACAGTTGTAGACCGATACGCAGTCGCCGCTGCCACCGCTGGGAGTGGTGCACGGATTTGATTCTGTAACCAATAAGAAAACGAGTCAATATTTGGAAAAATCTTTCTAATTTGCACGATTAAAAGTGGACCCAATATTTGCCTTGCTAGATAAAGAAATAAAAAATGTTGCCCCAAACAATTTTATTTGAGGGTAAGAATAGAGACAAACATTTAGAAACAATGAGAACGGTGCAGCTTCGAGACGTAAGCTTCAATAGAATTATGTATTTTCGAAGCTAGTGTAGCATCACCGATGAAAACGAGATACGCGAAGGCACCTTTACTAAAACAGTAAAAGAATAGGAAAACAGTAAAGTCATACAATTCTCCAAAGGTCAACCATTTGTTTCTTTTTCTTGTTTCCGTACAGAACGTCAGTGCTTTTGGGTATTTTGCATATTGAAACAACACTATTGACACGGTAAACGACAGTTGAAGGTTAAAAGTTTGTCCGGTTTGCGGAAAGTATCCAAACCATAATCGAACTTAGAGATGAAGATTAGATTTTGACGTCATGTCAATTTTATTTAGTCTGCTGGGTGCAGTCTCTAGACCAAATGTGATTCGTTGATGAAGTTCAAATGGTTTTTTTAATTTTATTTTTTATTAATGATAGGCTAGCGTTTAACCACCATCTCACCTGATGGTAAGCGATGATGTGGTCGACGATGGAGCACGCTTGCCTAGAAGTAGCCTATTCACTCTTGACTTAAAGACTCCTAATGTTTGAAAGACTTAATGGTTATGTAAATAGGCGAATTTATAAATACTGCCAAATAACTTTTGCAAACATGATTTGTATCCAACGTGATTTGCTAATCGATACGATTTCTTTCATGGTAAGGTAACCTACACCCAGCTTGAAATAAAGCAAAGTGTCGACACAAACAAAAGTAAAGCCAAATAGAAGTAAGACTCAGAAGAAGCAAGTTTATTGTTCCAAAAGATAACTCACCCGTACTCTGAATCTCAGTTTCTGTCGATACAAAAGTATGTTTTGTACCTATTAATATTTTTA
This sequence comes from Mythimna impura, assembly GCA_905147345.3. Lineage (NCBI taxonomy): Eukaryota > Metazoa > Arthropoda > Insecta > Lepidoptera > Noctuidae > Mythimna > Mythimna impura. The sequence goes on from LR990363.1 coordinate 5,031,579, forward strand.
GATATCAAATACTACAATCATGTGGATTTGATCATGTAAAAACCAATCAGAGAATAGAAAAGAATAGAATAAACTTTATTGTACACCAAAATAGTAACAAAATTTTTACACAAACTTAAATCTATGGGTAATGGCGGTCTTATCACTGACAGCGATATCTACCAGACAACCTTAGAATGTCAAGCCTAATAATGATTTATTAGGCTTGACTTCGTATTTAATTTGATATTTTAATAAACATTTTGTTTAATTTATATAATCTGGTAGAAACTGCATGTAAGGATACTGTGAAACAAAATAAATAGTGCACCCCTGCTATGAGGGAGTCCTAGTAGCTTACCATTGTCTTTTTGCATTTCTGGCAATTCTAAAGTTCATATAGTAATAGTTGATAATATTAATATTAATGACCAGACAATACTTGATGTTTTTTTTTTATTATGGATAAGTTCGCGTTTGACCACTATCTCACCTGATGGTAAGCGTTGAGGTAGCTGACGATGGAGCACGCTTGAGCTTGCTTGATGTTAGTAAAATTAGTAATGAAATAACGCTGCTTTATTAATAAATTCTCATTACTTGTTTATTAGGTTACTAGCATTACTTTTAGCGTTTGGCGATTCTATATCGATTTATATCTTTATAAATATTAGCGACAAGAGAAGTAAATTGATTCGAATAATAATTTGACCAAGCAAGCTGCTACGGTATTGATATATTCTAATAAAATAGTTCAATGAACAACTAACCAGGTGCTAATTCATTTAACGGCAATTCTAAAGTGCATAAAATTTAATTAATAATTATGACGAAAATAAAATAAATTGATGTTAATCAAAATTAACTAATGGTTGAAGTTAAAGTACATTTATGTAGATAGGTACATAATAGGAGCGCATAGACAGAAATTCAATAGAGAATGAACTTGTACTTGCAGTACGTTGTACGGAGTCGTTGCAGCTATTTAGTTTGTGATGACAAATTCAATAACAGTATACTAGTTCAATTGAAAACTTACCAGTAGTAGCTTCAGTTTCTGCTTCTGATGCTAAAGTTTGTAAAACATCATTTATAGTAGATAATAGCCAAATGTCATGTAAGAAGTGGACAGCTATAGGCTGAGTTATATTCGGTATTCAGTCGGTGTTTTCAGTAGAATTTTGAGGTATTCGTAGCCGGCCGGATCATTTGGTGGAGCACGCATGCAAGCATGTGTGTGTGGGATTTCATTCGTTGTACGTATTGAGTCGAATTTTTGTAGCAATTTTTATATGATGATAACTTCAGTAATAATCACTTGTTCAGTTTTGATACTAAAGTTTGAGAATCATAATTTATAGTATTAGCCATAGATGAGTTGATGGATAGGAACGGAATAAGAGCCAAAAGCGTAGAGGCGTTTTTTATTAGATTAATTATTCTAGTTTTAGTAGCTTACCAATATGTGCCGCTTCTTGTGCTATTGACACATGAACCTTTAACACTATATTTCGTTTCGTTTATGAATGTATTTTGGTATTTTGCTGCTCCATTTACAAGGGATTAATTTAGATATTCATAGATAATTTTAGAAAGCTAAGATATATCTCTCACATGTACCATTATTTAATATTGTCCTTGTATTAGATTCTGACCAGAGATATTAAATAAATCTACGGTAATTATAAATCGATTACTGATCATCACTCACCGGCAATTTCTTCATCAGTTTCATGGTCTGTCAAGTTATAATAAAGTATATAAATTAATATCCATTACGAATCTTATCATCATCATCCTGCATCTCTGTTTTCACAAAGCCTGCGATTCCTTTGTTCTTGTAATCCATATTTATGTTAAATTTTTTGACACGTACTCTATATTTCTACGTATGTAATATATTATATCAGTGCTATGTATAAAATGTAGACTCGTGTATTTATCCAATTTGTAAGAGTTCAATCTGAGTTACTCTTATACGTGTAACTAAATCATTAATGTCTAACTCACCCCTGGCTTCAGGTGATGGTAGTTCGTTGTCCTTATGATCTGTCAATAGATACCTTTACTAAGTCATATATTCAATCGATTGCTATTGAAATAAATGAAATGTGCTGTATTGGTATCAAACAGCTGAATCCTTCTTAAGTTTAATTATGTTTTACCATGTTTTCTTTATACAGAACTTTGGTAGATCAATGTTCTAGCATAACAATGCATGATTCATAATTGAATATAAAAACTCACTCATAGGTCGATGCGTACTAAATGTGTGATGTGTTGTTGAAGTAGTAAACGTTGTATACGTAGACGGCTTTATAGTTTTCACATTATGCACTGTCAAAAGAATTGATATCGTTACTGTAATAATCTAAAATATCAGCAGAGGCTTGCAACCAATAGTCGTACAAACGCCAGTTTCAGCAGATCTTGTAGCAGCAGGGATTGGTTTATATCACGGAATGAATTTCGATACTGACAAAAAATTTGAGGAAGCCTTTAGCCATAAGATGAGATGCTTTATCATACTTATAAACTTACTGGCTGGAGTAGATGGCCTTTTGTTTGTTACTTTTTTTGCTGTCAATAAAAATACTCAATCAGAATCATATTAGAATTTGGCTGAAGTCCTTTAGACAATTTTATATATCGATGTAAAAATCACTTACTTTCATGTTTTCCTGTCAAGTAATAATAAAAAAATTAAAGTTATACTTCATGCCATAATAACAGCATAATCAGCCTTCTAATGTTCCCACTGCTGGGACTCAGGTCTTCTCTCTAAGATAGGGAATGGGTTCTTATCCACCACGCAGGCTGTATATTGTTTCATATTTACCGATAAGTTTTTTTATATTGATTCTTACAATCTTTTTTTTTTGCTCTTTTATTAACCTTTTTTAACGATTTCTTTAGAGCGACTAGTAATATGTCTGTAACTCATGAATCTCTCAATATTGATTAAAAACTTACCATACGATGGATCGAAATTAGCATTAGGAAGCAAACTCCCTGTCACAAGTAAAAAAATATTTTGGTCCTAGGGCTACTTATAAAAGCTTAATTCATGGATACTCATGTAACAGTGATATCAAAATGCAAAATCAAAAATAAAGAATGGACAATGACTTACCAATGCCAAACATTGGTGGCCGATTTGCTGTTTAAACAAATTCAAATAATATTAACAGAAAATTTAATGGTACCTATAAAATAATTGTTTAAAAGTACAATCCCAAGTTCGATCGAAGGGTAGTTTTTTTTAAAGATGCAATTATGGTAGCAAAGGAAAAGGAATATTACAAGATTAAAAATCGAAAGACAACAGTTTCGGGCATCTTTTTCATTAGAGTTTTGTTTCGGTAGAGAAGAATTCTTCAGTTACAAAATTGATTGGAGAATTGGATTGGAGAAAGATTCTTCGAAGAGAAGACTTACTTTAGACAAAAGTTCCGAACGCATTTGAAGTCAAAGATCAATTTATGATAATGTATGACATCTTTTTGGAGAGTGAAGTGAATAATTTCTACGAAAGAAACTGATTTAGCACACTGTTGGTTCCTAAAAAGGACACACCTGAGAAGTGAGATAAACGTAGATAATAGTTTTTGAAGGAATCCCATCTAATTAATACGACAAATAACTCACCCATGGGCTTTATGATTACAATTTGTGGCCAGTATTTATAAGTGTTCTCTGTCAAATAAAACATTGTAATATTAATTCCATGTTATCCACTTAGTTATTTATACAACACAGGATCGTGAGGTAGATATTCTCGATACATTTTCATCATAATCTAACACAATGAATATTTTGGTACGTCTTGCTATATCTTAAGAAAGTCAAAGTTTATTGGTATATTTAAATGGTCTTCGTTTAAATCTATATTGTAGGTAATAAATTAGTGATGATAGTTTCGTATTTACTATTGAAATCTCACCTTCAATTTTCATATCATCTGTTACTGTGGCTGTTGTGTTTTCTGTCAAAAATATGACTAAATAAACAGGCGATAGTTGTATATGTTTTAAAATATTTATTTTATTATAATTTAAAAATACAATTCACTACATAGATTAATTAAACAATGTATTTTGTTTCATATTTGTGATATCTCGCATCTGACTGTAAGCCGCATCCATGTCCTATTTTTAGCTAGTTTTTGCTGATTAACTTTACTTCTGTACTAGTTTTCGAATCAACGCTGTCTATCATCGACAAACAATTAGCTAAATAAAAATAACTTTTATACTTGCGCGTGCCTTACCATTAATATCACCCAGAATATCTTCTCCTGTCAAATTGAGTAAAGATTATAATAATGTTTCATTTTTTGAACAATCATGACAAAACTTAGCTCAACAAAAAAGAGTGGCGTTAATTGATATTAATTAAATTCATACCATTGTTAATGCCTACAAAAAATCTGTTACCCAACTTACCCAATTCTTCATCTGTAAAAAATAGCTTTATTTTTTATTTCATTCATATCAAAAAGAATATATAGTATTATAATATTATTACTAAAGCTAAATTACATCTGTAAACTTAATTAACACCAAGGACAAATATAAGAAAATAAACTTACCGTCGATTTGTATTTCATCTGAGTTTGTTTGGTCTGACAATAAAAATCTCAATTAATATCATAAGTTAATTAATTTAAATTTCGAAGTTAATAAATTAATAGAATATTACCATCTATTGTATTTTGATCTGAAAATAAATCCACGTCTGATTGATAAAATCTCCTAATATAACCCACGAATCATTGCACGAAACCTTCGCTACGTATTACAAAGATGAATTATTAAAAAAAATGTAGTTAGATTACTGATTAAGTATCAATATATTCAACAAGTAAAACCTCACCGTCACCGAAAGATTCGTTTGAAGAAAATGGTGGTGCTGGTAAAAAAAAAGCAACATTAAAACCTCCTACAAAAAATTTATGGAATCTCACTCCTAAGCCACTTTCAAAGTCATCAGTACAGTGATCACTGATGTTTAAGTTGTCACTTTTAGTTTAAATTTAATTGTGCCCTAAATTTAAAGTGTCTGCTAAGCCTTTTCTGTGCATTGAAATACTTTCATTTACAAACTCACCCGCAGTACTAAGTAGCTTTTGTCTATTAACCATACGATGAACTGTCAAAAGAAAATCGACCTTAATAACACAAATTAATGTTTTAAATCAGCTGATACAGTTATGGGTCTATAAAAACAGTGGCGTATTTGAAAAAAAGTAGAATCACGGTTACTAAGGCATGGGCGGACGGGAATTCAGTTGACTTATTTATTACAGTAGTGGTACATAGGCGGACTTAATGCAACAAGGCATTGTCTACCATTGACCTTACAAGTTTATTTTGAAAGCATGACATCTCATTGTACGAAATGCGTACACAATATGAGGTCAGCTTATACTGGGAATATTTATCGTGATGTGTTCAATAATAATACCAACTTTTAGTAGTCTTACTGCAGAGCAAAGGGCTCTGACAAGGCATGCGCATTAATCAGTACGCTTGTTCGCAATAAATCCAAGTTTCCTTATAATGTTTCACCGATATCAATGTATTCGATGATTACTATATTAAATTTCTTCCTGCAATCTTTGAACTGTCTATAACCTCAGCAGATAAAAAGGCGTCAATGTTTGGCCTTGACTGTATTTTTTTACGACTGTTATTGTTTTGCCATATATATCTTGTTACCTTGACAGTTTGCGATGTGTGAACGAAAGATCAACGTGCAGAATCAACACGAGTCGCGATTTGCAAATTTATGTTTGGGTTGATGATTAATTTGTTTCTTATTTGATCGCAACACGCAAGATAATGATCGATCAGTTGTTTAAACTCTTGTAAAAATGAACTGTTTTTTGAACTGGCTGAATATTCTTTAATTACAACAAAAAATATGTACGCAGTCTCTTCGTAATTGAATGAGTCATAGTTCAAGGGTCGTCTAAAATATTATACGTATAATATACATGTGTTGTTGATGATATTTTCTTTGGAATAATTTACATATAATAATTTGATGTCAACAGTTTCTTATGCATTTCAAACACTATATTTGATTTTGTCATTATTTCTAAGAAGAGAGGTTATTGAATGGTTGAACAATCATTCATTTATATTTCCTCGAATGTAATGTTTTCCATAATTAAAGAATTAAGTTTTATGTTTGCGAGCATTCGTTCTCTGCAAGATTGCGGGTTTTGGGGTCTTCCCGTGACTAAATTTTTTGTTTGTATTATGTGTTTTGTCTGCTTTATTCAATGAGGTCTCTTGTGTTGGCAATTTTGGCATCGCTCATTGATTGTCATTAGTATTTCCTTAGTTCTTTTAAAAGATGTCCTAGGTCGAGTTCTTTCACTGTTTTAACTGTTAGTTACTTATCAGCTAAGTATTATAGTATATTCACTTACTGCCTGATATTACTAAATTCAAAACTCATTGTTTTAACTCTTCCCACTGCATTGTTTGAGACAAATACATAAAACAGATCTTATCAAGATGTAATTGCATTTTGCTTTGTATTTGAAATAATTCGTCCAACAATCTATTATAAAAATTTCTGGTCACAATGTTTTAATCGTTTTAATCATATTATTGTATTAGTAATGGAGTTGTTTTCATATGACCTATTCGCCTCAAAATGTCAACTGGTTTTGGGCAATGATGTAAGGTAACGTCATCTTGTAACGTGTTTTTCCAAGATCCGGTTAAAATACTAGTTTCGAAATGAAATTTTTGGTTATAAAATTTTTATAACACGTATTTCTTTGGCATGCGTAACTTTGAAAACGGTGGTGCTATTATAACTAGAGGTCAAAAAATTTTGTGTTCATTAAAATTGTTGTTTACACTTAATTGTATAAGTAGAGACTGAGTTGAAGACATGGGTAATGTCCACCAGCCGTTTCTTGGGTTTAAAAGTAAAGATATAACGTTTCTGCACGAACTATATTTTCTTTCTTTAGCTTTTAATTCCTCAGCTTCATTTTTATTTTCACTGTTTGTAACAAAAAACTTTATGAATTTGTATTCATTATACGTTCCAGCTTTTAATGCTAGTGCGTATTTTTTTTTATCTTCATTAATGAAACAATTCAACTCTAGATATGTTATAGTACTTGCAGCTGCTTCATTTGCTTTATCATATTCTTTCTTAAGCTGTTGATCCCCGCACGAACGCCGGCGGTCGTGCGCCATTGTCTTACTATTGTGTCTCTAATTACGCTACTCAAGAAGTTAATCATCCTTATCCATCGCATTATCTTCTAGTTAAGTATCTGTGTTTGTGTTGCCTCCGTCATATACTGGGTTGAGACGAGTTGCAAATAGTCCTGTTTTAAAGGGTAACTAGTCGTTTATTAACGCTTAACGAGTTCTTGCTATATTTTTATTTCGAAGTGTTCATTTTATGGTCAAGTGCAAGAAATGTACAGAAATCAATTTTTGTTCTTAGCGATTTAAGATTTCGCATGGGTTAATAAGTACCTGTGTATGTAGTTACTAATGGTGGTTTATACGGCCGGCTTTTATTTGAAATTATTCACCTTCTGTAACTTGCATTTGAGCATATTATTCAATTTGTACAAGAAGATGTTCGTTAGTAGTCACTGAGAATTGTAGGATTATTCGAAAGAGTAGCAATGTGGAACTGAAGAAACACAGGCGAGTTTCAATCAGTAAAAGTCTGACACTTCTTCTCGCTGCACTCAATCCTGGTGAAGGGATTTGATGATTTCTCACGAATAAAAAGTAGCCTTAGTTAGTAATACAATATTTCACATTTAATTGACGACTAATCAATGTATATTGCAGAGGCCTTACCATGATGTGTTAAAATGTCAAGCGAGAAAGAGGGATGGAGCATGGAGCTATACACCCTATATAGCTCCATCCCTTTAACAGTACAGTTTAGCTCGTCAAATGGATCGTGTTAGGAGCTCGTGTTAGGGCCTCGGAAACCTGTTCTTAAAAATAGTTTATACATTTTTATACTTAATCAAAAGTTATTAACATATTTTTAATAAGCCCTGCCGGAGTCTGTTTCCTGATAGCTACAACCTAGGGATTGTTACTTCTAGGCAAGCGTGCTCCATCGTCGACCACATCGCTGCTTACCATCAGCACTGCGTTCAAAAATAACCAGAGTAGCTTCGAGTTGCAACCCAGAGTCGTTCTTTTATAACTCGAGTTATAAAAGAACGACTCTGGGTTGCAACTCGCTACCCTAGAGTTAACCCAACTAACTCTAACTCCGAACAGGGTAGGTTGGTGTAAGCGGTAGGAATGACAGTTGCTTGGCATTGACAGTTGAACTCTACGTTCGCGTTCAAAAATGCGAGCTTAGAGTATCTACCCGATGACGTCATTAGAGTTAACTCTAATCTCATTTTTGAACGCAGGGCAGGTGAGATAGTCGTCAAACACGAGTCTATCAATCATAAAAAGCGTGATCGTGTTAATTTCTCTCTTTTGAACTTTAACGCCCGTGTTAGCGACAAATTGGTTGTTACGTTTGATACGCATATTAAATTCGTTACCTATTTTAAACTATGCTTTAACTTGGATATACATTAATGTCGCATTATTATTAGTACATGCATAGATTCGTAGCATAATCGCGCGTAAAATTACATTTTAATCATGTTGTTAGGACCGGTCTCCGATTTGTTAGTCAAAGTCATATAACCCGTTTATACTTAAATCCTTATATTATAGTTTTTTTAACTGTTTATTTAGTTATTGAGAGATATTCGTTTCTTCACAGACATTCTTATAAATACTTCTATAACTTGTGTATTTTCAAAAATGTTTGCTTTCATAAAAACGAAAATGTGACGTTTTTTTTTTATTTCTTAGTTATAGTTATATCCCAAAGGCAAAGTCTGTTCTAAATCTGTGTAATGCGCTATTGCTGATAATAAATCCGGAAATGGGGTTACAATGATTAGATAATTTAAAGACGACTGCGAATTATTATGACATAAATATAACTTATCAAATGAACCTAAGGTCATACTATACGACTTTTCCTAGAAACAGAGTCGTATCTTTCTACGTACACAACATGTAATATAGTAAACGCACAACCTAAAAGTATTTAATCGAATCGGGTACTTACCTACTAAATCGATCTCAGATATTTTAAAAAAAGTTAATTTTTATCCTTAAATAATTAAGAATTATTATTTTAGGTTAAAAAAAATACTTGTTTTGATAAATTCTTGATATGTAGCTATTTATTGCGTCACTAGCGTGTTTGTGTGTGTATGGCGTAGATATCAATACCGATGCGCTAGCGATGTAGTGCGTCAATCCCTACAATTAGGATAACTAGTTTGTTAAAAATCACTAGCATTGAAGAATAATTTCAGTGCATTGTAACTCAATTTTCTAATTGAGGTGTTTATGGATGTCCTGTCCATTATTCCAGTTACATGTTGTATAATGCCTTCTCTGTACTACGATACTAGCGATATGACTTTCATTACTCTAGAATAGCAAATATTTTCTACGTTAACCTGAGTTATCTTCACTACCGAAATCAATTTCCCTAACTTTTTCTCAACTATGTTAGGGTCGGCTACTAATCTAACCGTATGAAGCCGGTTATCAGTATTTTACATGAAGCTACAGACTATCTGACTTCCACAACTTAGTAAACAAGAAACACGATACCCCTTGGCCAGACTGGTGTTAGAATTCCTGGTCTTTGACTATCCGTAACGACAGTCAAACATTTACAAATGAGTGCCGAGACCAGCAGCTTAATGTACAGTCAGGGGTCAAAATTGCAGTTGCACCCTGCCAATGCTAAAATGTCTAAAATTTATTTGTAGTAGTAGTTCATAGGTCCGCTACTAGTTGATTCAATACTTTAGATTGTATGCTACAAACTGAACATTCAGTCATGAACAATTGACCCTTTTCTGCAATGAAATTATAGATACTAACATTAGTAGAATGTAACTGCACTTTTGACCCCTGACTGTACGTTCCCAAATACGAAGAAAGCATCTAAATAGTGGAAGTCAAAGTTCGTAACGGTTAGTTTATCTTTCAAGATTTCCATTACAATTTGTGAAAACCCACATGTGTCCGTAACATGATCTTCTTCATTATATTTATCTTTATGAGTTGCGTCCATCTTTAGATTGTTAGTAAATAAAACAAGATCTACGTGTATAAAATGGTCGTCTAGTGCAGAATTATTGTCTGCATTTTATTCAAGATTGTTTGCTTTTACTAAGTCATTGAGCTGCAGACATGTTTTTATGCGGTCATTGAGGATAACCTTAATCAACCTCAAAGATTTGATGTCAAGCGATAACGTTTGACATCAAATCTTTCTGGATCTAGTAAAGTCAAAGCTATTTAGTACGTCATAAGGATTGTTATAGAACGATGGCAAGGTTGTTAGTTACATTGACCTTTCGATTCTCCATTCCATTCCACCTCTGCTGCAAATCCTAGTTTATTTAATTCCTATGGTTTTCTTCACCTATAAATTATTTTTAATTCTAGTTTTATTTTTGAGATGCTGCTTTTGTGTTGGGCTTCGTTTTTTTAATGATCACATCACTTTAAATTTATATACTTGTAGATGATAATTTGTATGCGTGTGTTTGGACAATTGCGTGATGTTGAGTAGTCTGTATGAGCGTGAAGGATTCCCCGTTCACGCTGAAAAGTATTAGGATGAAACTTGGCGCACGGGTAGATTGTGTCCTAGAATAGGACATACTCGTACAATACTTTTAGTAATTGAAGTGAATTAAATTTCAGGATTCGTAATTATCATTTGTTGTGGTGTACAATAAACGGCATTCTATTCTAGACCTAGAAAGAGATGCTGGAATGAACTGAACTCCTGCCAATCCCAGCGGACCGGCGAAAGTGGACGGAGGGAAGACAGCACAGGCTCTTAAAAAACTAGTCAGGACTTTTTAACTGCAGATCAATGGTTTCTAGTTTGTTTTCCTATGTTTGTATAGATGAAATTTTAATTATAGGGGTTAAAGTATGAAATTGCGGTTTTTTTAAACGGATTGTTTTGAAATCTTTGGATTGACTTCGATTCGAATTATAAGTTCAAATAAACTTTATATTAAATGTACGTTATTCTTTTTTCAAAATTAGGTATTTATTGGTTTCTTTGTGTTTTCTGTAATAAAGCAACTCGTTTTAAAAAACGGCAATGATATCTTTGGATTGACTTCGAATTATAAGTTCAAATAAACTTTATATTAAAGGTACGTTATTCTTTTTTCAAAATTAGGTATTTATTGGTTTCTTTGTGTTTTCTGTAATAAAGCAACTCGTTTTAAAAAACGGCAATGTCATACTTTAACCCCTAATAACAAGTAAATCTGTTGATCCCAGTTGTTAGTCGTAGATCTTTGACGGTAGTTACAGCTATTCAGATGCCAGAAAGCCTGCCCTTCAGTCTATCCAATCATTATCGTGTTGCGTGTTGTTGTATTACTGGGTTGTGAAGGTCTGATAGGCAGTCGCTCCATGTAAAACATGGGTGTTCAGCCGCATCTGGTTATTCTAGAAGCCGACCTCAAGATAGTTGGAAAAAGGCTAGGGAGATGATGAGAAACCTGAACTTAGCCGCGAATATTGAACTTAAATGTAGCTTTGTTTAACCATCACAGTGACGCATATCTGGTCGTGAAGGATTTCCTCTTGAGTTATTATAGTATATTCACTCATCATCAAAGGACCTTCGTCGGGTAGTAACCGCTGTAAGGTAAACAACCAGTTTATTAGCAATAATACTCATGTATGCATTTTACCGGTTTTTATTTTATTGATAGGCTTGCGTTCCACCAGTATATCTCCTGATGGTAAGCGATGATGCGGTCAACGATGCAGTATGTTTGCCTAGACATAAGCTATACACTCTTGACTTAAATATCCCAAGCTTGCCCCCTCTTAGCTGTAAGTATAATTAATGTGTTCCCAAATAAGTACTTTTTACACCTGTTATTAGGGTTGCCAGGTTTTAAAACCGAAAAGCCGAACAAGCCAGTCAGTTTAGCCGGACATTTGGGTAAAAAGACCGGACCTCCTTTACTATTTTGTCTCAGAATAACATATAAGTTTTTTTTAAATTAAAAGACGTCTTTTTTATCATACCATCTTTAAATTCTTCTGTACTTGTGTTTGTCACGTAACTGCTCCTCAACGTCTTGACCGATTTGGATGAAATTTTGTGTATATATTTGAATAGGCCCCTGCATGGTTTGAAAATACAATTGAACCCGGTAGGTGGCACTGTAATAGAGTTCTAAAATTTTTATTCTGACTAAAAGCGACAAGCCAACGGGACCGCTAGTATAGCGACCATAAAATCTTAAATTCTAATGATTGATAATTAATATGATAATTAATGACACAATATTTTTTTATTTTTTTAATGATACAACAATAAAATTAAATGAGTCAGTCTTCTTTATTACCTATCTTTATATCTACCCGACGAGTGTTATCCTAAGACTAAAAAGTAAAGGAGGTCCGGTCTTTTTACCCAAATGTCCGGCTAAACTGACTAGCATGTTCGGCTTTTCGGTTTTAAAACCTGGCAACCCTAATAAAAGGTGTATAAAGTACTTATTGTCATCTTCTGAGTGTTTTTTAGTCTTTAGTTTTAGCTCATGAGAGAACTGATCAATAAATCTTTATTGATCATAGACCTCAAAGATTGACAGAAAAACAAAGCAAAAACCTATCATCATCATCATTCATCATCATTTCAGCCGAAAGACGTCCATTGTTGGACTTAGGCCTCCCCCAAATGTCGCCATAATGACCGGTCCTGTGCGTCTCGCAACCATCGGATTCCCGCGACCCTCACCAGGTCATCGGTCCACCTTGTGGGAGGCCTTCCAACGCTGCGTCTTCCGGTACGTGGTTGCCATTCCAGAACCTTTCGTCCCCATCGACCATCTGTTCTGCGAGCAATGTGCCCTGCCCCCTGCCACTTAAGTTTGGCAATTCTTCGGGCTATGTCTGCAACCTTGGTTCTCCTGCGGATGTCTTCATCAAAAGTTATCAATGAGGATGTAATGAGCAGTGGTGGCCAAGTGGTAACGGCCCCGACTTACGAATTGTAGGTCGCGGGTTCAAACCCAGCCAGGCTAATGCGCCTACCTTTGTGTAATTTATTTCAGCACCACTGCTCTCAAAACGGTGAAGAAAAACATCGTGAGGAAACCGGTATGTCCTAGAACCAAAAATTCGAAGACATGTGACATTCACCAAACCGCACTGGGCCCGGGTGGTGGATTACGGCCCATTCCCTCAACTAGAGAGGAGGTCTGAGTCCCAGCAGTGGCAACATTGAAAGGCTGATTATACTATTATGCTATGAGGATGTAATAATGTGTTTAGATATAAATGTAAAATTTTATGTGCGGAATTTCCAAATGATGTGTCTAATTTCGACACTTTTGTTTTTCTATTGTAGATTAATAAAAATTAATTAATTCATCTATTTTATTACGAGGTTTTTACTTTATATATTTAATAAAGGGTTTACAATTTTACGAGACCGTTTATAAAACAACGATGTTTACAATTATCCGGAGACATAATGTTGTTTTTGTGTACCGTGCGTGTTTTATGAACTAAGTAAGTAACAGCTTTTTTTTCTCCCGCTCTGAGTGCAGCGAGAAGGAGTATCAGACTTTTACTGACTAACCCATCACCGCGGTAACTCGTTCGATCAGCCCTGCAGCCCTAGCAACTAAGCTACGGCTCAATAGATTAATAGATTGTTTCTTTTACGGTAACAAAAAAAAATCTCGAATTACAGTGTTTTTTATCAAAATCCTCCGAAACGGCTTGACCGATTTGAATGAAATTTTTTGTGTAGGTTTGAGAATAAGTTGTAAGCTATTTTTTATATCCCTAGGTGATAAATCTACTATCACGCGGGCAAAGCTGCTGGTAACAGCTAGTATATATAAAAATGGTAAAGTACAGCAAATAACCGTCTATTCGCTTCGTGTTCTGGTCATGCTCAATCAAACACTAAATGATGTAGTCGTGTTGAATAAAAATCGATTTTCGTAATTTTGTGTTATCAATTATCTTGACATGGTGGTAGCTGGGTTTTCGCTTCTGTTAGATTTTTTTTTTTGCATAGTTTGTAACGGTCTGTACCGCCTTTTTTTAAGTGAGAAATCATCAAATAACTTCTCTCACTCTAGTTGGAGCGAGAGGGATTATAGATTTTTCATCATCATCACTTCAGCCGATAGACGTCCACTGCTGGACATAGGCCTCCCCCAAATGTCGCCACAATGAACGGTCCTGTGCGTCTCGCATCCATCGGATTCCCGCAACCTTCACCAAGTCATTGATCCACCTTGTAGGGGATACTACTTGTAGGGGTCACTAGATTTTTACTGCCTTAAAACTCGCGTATGTTCCTTCAGTTGCCCTCTGCTTTCCAGGGCAACTCTTCCGAAAAATCCTGCAGCCCAGGTTTGTACACCCAGAACTTGTCCATGACTCGAAAAGTACGTTAAGCTTTTGATCCTGGCTGCGATATGTAAAGAGTCGTTATGGGTTGTCAAAACCCAGAAATTCTGACACCAGTTTTGCAAGGACCGTCCTGTTACCCAGCTCCTTGGTTCATGTAACATACTGATATTCAGCTACATCAGGTTAGACTGGAAGCAGACCCCAACACAGATGAGAAGGAACAGGAGTGGGTTTTTAGTCAGTAAAAGTCTGATACTATCTCCCGCTCCGCCCAAGAGCGGGGGATGTCATAAGATAATTTTCCCACCGAAAAAAAAAAACAGATGAGAAAAGGCAGGTATGAGGCATAATCTCATTAGTAAGAAATTGAGGGTCGTAGATAATTTACCTATACTTGAAAGGTCAATGTTACAGATTGATAGATAGCGTGTACTTACCTACATCGAAAGGATTTAAATAAAAACGTCAACATCAGGTTATCGACAAAAAAAAAAATCTGATCATGATCATGAAAATTAATTAATTAAGTAATTACATTAGTGCCATTTATTAACTTCTCCATATTACTTCACCTTTACTGTCTCTAATGAAGCGTAATAAACATTGAATGCTGTGTACAGTAATAATTGAACTTCAGATTTATGTACTGTATGTTGTCTTAACTGTGATGATTGTCTTAGTCTGTCACTGTACTTATTAAAATAAAAATAAAATAAAACGTTAAAACCTAGGTTTGTCTTGGTTTTTAACATTTTTTTTTTTAATTACTGATAGCCTCGCGCTTGACCTCTGTCTTACCTGATGGTAAGCGATATACCATCAGGACGATGACGATGATCTCCATTGACGATGGAGCTTACTTACAGACATAGTTTTAAAATTTATGTAAACGTTTTCGAATTTAACTCATCTAATTGCGTAAACATAATATCAAACTGTCTAATGTGTAAAATGTTAACGATAAAATTATCTTCGTTGACTATATCACTTTAATTGCATTGTAAGTAACCCATAAAGGCATAATCAATTAGTTACTTATCATATCAAGAATATTAATTAATTACACCGGTCTGTTAAAAACCATTTATGTAATTGATCACTGTACCTAAAGCTTAGTTACTAAGTAGAAACACTTAAAAACAACTTTCGTAAAACGAATAATATAAAAAAATGGGGTAGGGTACGACGTAGATTTTAAAAACTTGAACGAGAAATGTATTTATTAAAATTCGCAAGAATTTTATTCGCACACACAATGTTCCGTATTTACATAAAAACGTTTTTATCACAGTTTTTCCTTAAAAAAAAAACTCTTAAGACTCGATCTTTTAATAAGAAAATAAGACAAAAACTTACGTCCATTTACGAAGCAGGCGCACGCGGCGAAAACAGTAAAAAATATTAAATTCATTATTAATTTTAAATTGAGAATATCACAGCATTATACACAAACACATCAACCCGTCCGAGCCGGTCCGTGGTCAACCCAACTGTGGTCGGACAAACTAAAGCCCAATATGTTTTACCGACTGACAATCTCGCACGGTCATCGAGTCACCGTGACCATCCAAACGATTCTAACCTCTATTCCTTCCCCAAACATCTGCTAATTGCTTGTGGTAACTCGGTAATGATGATGAACCTGTGTGTAGAGCTGGTATAGCTGTGACTTCATATAGTTTCTTAGAATGTACCATTCCTACATTAGTGTTTGTTTATGGTCTAGTTATTTATATATTGTTTTTGGATCGGATACTAAGTCCTTTAAGCCTTCGTGTGAATATAGTTACTTTGTTTACCATAGAATACCTACGTACATAACGTTTATTTGCGACTCGGACAACAACACATCATGCCTGCTGCGGTCTTCCCGTCCGATTATAATTTAGGTGTCTTCAAGGCTAGAGTGAATAAATAGGCTCTTAATAAACTAGTGCGCCTCACCATCAACGATTGCATCACTACTTACCATCACGTGGGATCACAGTCAAGCACTAGTTTGTAACAATAAAAAAACAAACAATATCACACGGACTCATCATCATCATCATTTCAGCCGAAAGACGTCCACTGTTGGACATAGGCCTCCCCCAAGCGTCTCCACAACGACCGATCCTGTGCGTCTCGCATCCACTGTATTCCCGCGACTCTCACCAAGTCGTCGGTCCATCTTGTGGACGCACACGGACTAAACTACGAGTAACATAAAAAACAAAAGGAATATAATAAAGAACAAATAAACAAAAATCTGTGCACGGCATACCAAGTCAGCTTTCTTGACAAGCTTCGCTGATGTACTCGACACTACAATCAAATTCTCAGTTCTGCTTCTACCAAGATCGCGCCAGTTTCAATGGTTCCGCATATTGTCTACTTGTGCAAACACTTGATATACAAAACTACACCAATTTCACATCAAAATATCCATCTAGGAATCAATTTGCAAATACTTAAAACAGCTACTGAACTGCACTCAAAAAATTGCCTTTACGGTCTAATGTAATGTATTGGATTGTTTTGTTTACTGTCACAAGTTAGTATTAATTTTCGCGGGTACGTGAATTACCATGGTTTTCCTATGGATTTGTCCTGTTGACATTTGGGTACAGACGTTTCGAGTTCTACTCATTCGCTAGCGAAGGAAACGGCCGCACGAGTGAGGGAACGGACATCCTGACACCTCAGTCGACCCCGGCTACCAGCCACCGAAGGCGCGGGCTTGCGGACGGCGAGCAATGGGTAGCTCGCCGTCCGGATCGAGCCCAAGTCTCGACGTTCCACGCGCGTTTCAAAGAGATGTCAGCAAAATCGTAAAGGATCAGCAGGGTCGATGCCCGCTAGGGACACAGGGAATTCCTGAAAAGGAAACCTGTGTTCCTAGAACGCAACGGGAAACTGAAGGACACAGATGTGGTTTTATTCAGTAAAATTTTCTGCCAGGGTTTTGGGATTGTTCGAAACAGTTACCGCGGTCCTGGAACGCAAAGAGCCTGAAGGAACAGCGAGGAGTGTCAGACTTTTACTGACTAAAAACTTCCTGTCAGTAAAAGTCTGACACTCTTCGCTCTGCCCAGAGCGGGATGGGTTATTTGATGATTTTTCACATATGTACCTTAAAAAAGTCAGAGGGGTGTCAAGTGGTTGTATGTGGCTTTTAGAGTGTCTAGTGCGAGTTTGTTACGTTAAAGGTGCTATTCGAACTTCGGCTGAAGGCTGCGGATGCAGGCTGCACATGCGGCGGCTGCACGAAGCCGGCTGCTGCTGCACGACTGGTTTCCTATGTCGTAGTACGAATTTTTGTGAAAACCATGAGCTGCGGCTGCGAGTGCTGCCGCGACCTGTAGCCGCAGCCGATCGCAGACCAGTAGTACTGCGGCGGCAAGTCGATGCCCACGTAGTTACGTCACTCCAACCTGTTTAGACAAGTCTCGAAATAATCGCTACTCGGAGCCGATAGCGCTCATATTGGATTGATTCGTAGATTTGCGACTGGCTGCACGTGCTGCTCGGAACCACTCCCGGCTGCGGATGCAGGCAACGTCTTCGTGTCATGCGTGTGCTACATGTATTCGCAGCCTGCATCCCCGCATTCTGCAGCCGGAACCCAATGGCGCCTTCATGCGATCGTCGTCGACACGTTTATGACGTGCAGCATTCCGATTGGTCTGCTCCAAACTCTTAACCAATCAGAGAGCCAAACGCGGTAAACATAAAATACAACTCGCACTCAGTTCACAGTAGATGTTCTGATTGGGATTATTCTTTGCCTGTTTGTTGCTTTTGTGATATTTTGAACAAACAAACAAAATAAAAACAATAAATGCCCTAAACAAAAATTACGAAATCGATTTTTTTTTATAAATGGTCTAAACAAGTTGAATTTTATAATGCTTAACACTGATATGTAACACAAATGTAATAATCAAATATAATTGATCGTTAACACGGCTTGACCTATGCCCCTACAATTCAATCAACAGAAAAGTAATCGCAAAGCCATGTTCGGATATTAGACACACTGTTTTAATTACGTGCGAACTTCATAGAAGTAAATGAGACGTATTAACAACTAGTAAAGTTTTCTTCTATGCTTGGAGTATTCCGTGATTGAAATAGGAATGAAGATATACACAGGAGAATAAAGGTTACCCATTTTTCGAGCTATATAGCCCGAAAAATCGCTAAGCTTAAGTGGCAGTGGACTGGGTACGTTGCTTGCAGAACAACGACCTCGTACCGGAGGACGCAGCGTTGGTGCTGCTTTATAAGGTGAAGCGTGTACCTGGTGAGGGTGGCGGGAATACAACGGATGCGAGACACACAGGACCTGGCGTTGTGACGACACTTGGGGGAGGCCTATGTCGAACAGTGGACGTCTTTCGGCTGAAATGATGATGATGATATGTATTGGTAGCAGGGTCATTTTGTGCATACAAGGCCGACCTAGAACTGCGGAGAGCGAGCAATAAATAATTTGTCGTCCGGCTGCCTGGTAAGGACCAAGATCGCGTCGATGGCGCGTTGTACCAGTGTTCCACGCCCGCCTCAAAGAGATCACACAGACCAGTTAAGGCCGACGCCTGCCAGGACTGTGGATTGTTCGAAGGAGTTACCGTAGCCCTCACAAAAAAGGCAACTGAAGGAACACTGTGGGTTTTAGTCAGTAAAATTCGGACACTCCTTCTCGCCCCACCCAGACCGGGAAAAGTTATTTCGTGATTTCTCACGTAAAAAAAGGCCGATCTAAACCTAGTCGTTCTATTTTATAGCAGTGGAACTCGAAAAGTCGGTAATAATAAACTTTAGACTGCCACTGGTCACATTGTCATTTGTATCGAATTAATCTCTTTACATCGTAGAAAAGGTATATTTAGTCATTTATCTTTCACAGAGTTGTATGTTCATGTGAAATTTTCATCCAGAGCCGTTATTTACGTGGGTTTCAGTATCTGTAGGTAGACTACGTGATGTACGGCGGCGATGCGTCACCGGCACAAGGTGGACATCCCATTTATTACGCAAAACACGTTTTGGGAACAAATTAATTGTGTGTACAGTTATAGAGTGGAATTCCCTCCCGAAACTGTGTTTTCTGATATCTACAATCCAGGGATCATCAGATAAGAGTTAATAGGTTACTTCTAGGCATATAACATAGCATAGTCGGCCTTATAATGCTCCCACTTGCATTGTTGGGTCTCAGACCTCCTCTCTAGGAGAGGGAATGGGCCGTAATCCACCACGCGGGCCCAGTGCTGGTTGGTGGCTGTCACATGTCTTCGAATTTTTGGTTCTAGGACATGCCGGTTTCCTCACGATGTTTTCCTTCACCGTTTTGAGAGCAGTGGTGATGAAATAAATTACACAAAGTAATGCGCCTGGCTGGGTATGATCCCGCGACCTACAACTCGTAAGTCGGGGCCGTTACCACTCGGCCACCACTGCTCACCACAGCTACTTCTAGGCAAGTGTGCTTTATCATTGACCATATCCTCGCTTACCATCAGGTGAGATAGTGGTCAAACGCGACCCTATCAATAATACCAAAAAAACTTTTTAGAAAAAAATAACCGACTTCACTAAAAAAAAACAGTAAAAGGATCAAAATAACTTTAATTTGTGAAGTCGGTGTTTCTCGGTATTGTTTGTTTGTTATTTAACACCGACTTCCGAAATTAAAGTTATTTTGATCCTTTGTGTTTTTTTTTAGTGAAGTCGGTTATTTTTTTTTCTAAAAAGTTTTTATTTCACACTTTTTAGTTGCGATACACTTATAAACAGAGTACCTATTTCTCATGACAATTCCAATTAACCCAAATACTGCTAGGATACATTGATTAATTACGGAGTTCCTGTGCCTACCTTCCGGCTCCATCATCAGATCAGTTCGATAGTACCATATAGCCAAAGAGCATCTCACGACAATTCTAATAAGCCCAAACACGGCTAGGTTACATTGATTATTTACGGAGTTCCAGTGCCTACCTTCCGGCTCCATCATCATCATCAGATGACTTCGATGATACCATTTTCAACGTAACTATTCAGAATCATTCATTTATTTGTATTGTCATAGTCGCTTAACTATGTATATCTTCATTGTGATATCTATTTGTGTATGAAGTTCCGTTGACCATTTCTGGTCTTCTTCATCAGTTCATCAAATGTTACTTTTTGACTGTAAATGCTTAAGTTCTTGATGAAAATACTAAAATTACCATAGAGTTGCCTATAATTTTTGAGGAGTTCCCTCGATTCCTCATGGATTCCATCATCAGAACTGGATTTTGAAAAAAATGGGACCAATCTGGAAGCATATCCTATAAAGGGCAAAAAAAAATTTGCAAATCGGTCCATAAACGACGGAGTTCTGAGGTAACAAACATAAAAAAAAAAATGATGATAAAAAAAAAAAATACAACTGAATTGATAACCTCCTCCTTTTTTTTGAAGTCGGTTAAAAAGATAAATGTCCTTACATGACATCTTTAATCCTACATGCAATTTCAGAATTAGTCTTTACCAGCTTTGTAGGAATACATAAGTACAGCTTACTTGTACATTAATCATCTTTAGTAATGAGCTATATTTTCCCTTTATGTCACAGAAATCTTTAAATATAAAGGAAAATTACAAAGAATCCTGTTTAATTTGTGACAATTGTGTACATTTTCCCTTTCGGCTGATTCATCAGTAATATTAACATTATTCTTCGTGATTGTCCTTCATTGTTGATTTTATTTTTTTGGTTATGACTCGTTCAACCTGTATTGCTGGTAAATCCAATAAAAACGTAGCATTTGAAGTAGGTAATCATTTAATAACTTCTCCCTCCTTTTTTTCATTATTTATCGACATTGTGCTCACATAATAGAAGCGACAAGAAATATATAGGTAACCAAGATTTATGTAACTTACTTTTATTATGATTTAAAAGATTGTAATGCAGTTTCTTTCACGTTCTTCTCCATAGAGATCTATGCTTTGGAACGTGCAATTCAACTTCAGTTTTTTTTTGACTGACCGACATTTTGACAATTCAAAAGAGCCTGTAAATGGTCTATTTGAATAAACGTTTCTGATTTCATCTCTCGCTCTAAGGCGGAGCGTGGGGACGTTTCAAAGTTTTACTGACTAAAACCCCACCTATGTTCCTTCAGTTGCCCTTTTGCATTCTAGGACCATTGGTAAACTTTTCAGAAGTCAGCCCATGGCCCTAGTAGGCATCTGCTGATTCCCATTATGTCCTTTCGGACGAGCAGACTAAGATTTATCTCTGACTTGCCTTGTTTGTATACCTTAGTTTAGTTTGGACCCTTTATAAATAGTGGTTGAAGAATAAAAGGCTTTTTTTATGACTGGTTTCCTTGTAGTTATTACTCAATTACTTCACGATTTTTTTACTAATATAGTACAATGTAACTGTGAACAATTTGATTTTCTGAACCATTGAAACCGTTTTGATTTCTTTGATATGCTGACAGCTTCGGTAATTTAGCAGTAATTATATTAATTATGTTTCTACACACATTCAATCATACTTGTTATGCTTATACCTCAGAAAGTACGTTAAGCTGTTGGTCTCAACGGTCATTTGTAGATTTTTGGCAGTTGTTACAGATGGACGCAATAAAATCTGACAACAGTCTTCCAGTCAAGGGGTATCGTGATTTGAGCCAATTACTGGGTTGTGAAGGTCAGTCACCCCATGTAAAATACTGATATCCAGCTGCGTCTGGTAAGACTGGATGTCGGCCCCAACACATCTGGGAACGGCACGCCATAATTATGGCGGTAAGTCCGCTCTTTGAGGAGTGGCTGGAAAGGTAACACGGCGTCCTTACCTTACGTATGACGCAGGTCCTCACCGGACATGGTAAGTTCGGGAGGTTCCTGCACCGTATTCGTGCGTAACGCCCGGTGCCACCAATGTGTGGACCGCCCGGAGGACACGGTGGAGCATACGGTGGAAGTGTGCCCCGCCTGGGCAGAGCACCGCCTTGTCCTCGTGGGGGCAATAGGTGGCAGCGATCTCTCGTGCCGGGCCTTGTTACAGGCCATGGTCCGGAGCGAGGAGGAATGCCGGGCGGTCGCCTTCTTCTGCGAAGCAGTAATGCTAGCAAAGGAGGAGGCCGCACGTGCACTCGCGAGGCAATGGCCCTCGCGCCCCAGCCGCCGAAATTCCAATCCCGATTTCCGGCCACCGTAAGCGCGGGCTTGCGGACGGCGGCAACCGTAGGGGCCTAGCAGGGTCGAAGCCTACTGGGGCCATGGATGACGCGAAAGAGATCCCCGGGGCCCTGGAACAATGGCAAAGAAGGAACAGGAGTGGGTTTTTAGTCAGTAAAAATCTGACACCCACTCCGCACAATTTTTTTTCCCACCCGAAAAAAAAAACACCTGGGAAAAGTTCAAGCCGATGATGGTGATTATTATTATTATGAGCCTGTTGTGTTCCACTACAGGGTGAAGGCCTTCCTTCCATTCTTCCACTCCTATTTGTACCTAGCCACTTCCTGACTTAGGTAGGAGTCTAAATCGTCACGCCATCTCCTTCTGACCCTACCGCGTCGCCGACTTCTGCTGTTCGGGATCTAGTTAGTGGTTGTTTTCGCCCAATTTCGTTGCGACATGCAGCAGATGTGGCCCAGTTCCATTTTAAATTGGTGATCGACTGGAAGTCGGCCCTAACACAGTTAAGATGATGCTGATGCCTATCCTTAACTTAACTGAAGTTAACGTTTATGATAGGAGTTTCCTTGTGCGATCGTATCAGGAAAATCTGTAGGAGAAGCAATTTTGACTGGCCTGTTGGTCTAGTGGTTAGTGGCCCCGACTGCTATGCCGGAGGTCGTGGGTTCGGTTCCCACCCAGGACAAATGTTTGTGTGATGAGCACGATCATTTGTTCTGTGTCTGGGTGTCATTTATCTATAATATGTATCATCATCATCATCATCATCATTTCAGCCGAAAGACGTCCACTGCTGGACATAGGCCTCCCCCAAGTGTCGCCACAATTAACGGTCCTGTGCGTCTCGCATCCATCGGACTCCCGCAACCGTTACCAAGTCATCGGTCCACCTTGTAGGAGGCCTTCCAACGCTACGTCTTCCGTATAATATGTATGTATTTAGAAATATATAAGTATGTTTATCAGTTGTCTAGTACTCATAACACAAGCTCTGCTTAGCTTGAGACTAGACGGCGTTGTGTGATAGTTGTGGAATATTATTATTATTATTAATTGGTTATTGTCATAGACCGAGGAATCGCCAAACTTAAGTGGCGGTAGACATTGCTTGCAGAGCAGATGGTCGATGGGGTCGAATGGTTCTGGAGTGGCGACCGCGTACCAGAAGACAGCGTTGGAAGGCCTCCCACAAGGTGGACCGATGACCTGGTGAGGGTCGCGTTAATCCGATGGATGTGAGACGCACAGGACCGGTCGTTGTGGCGATACTTGAGGGAGGCCTATGTCCAACAGTGGACGTAATCTGTGCTTCCACGTACCTACTTTACAAATTATTATTTATTTACGGATGTTTTCTATTAATGTAATAGTTTTTGTGTGGTTTTGTTTGTAAGGTTCTTAGGTTTATGTCTATAGGCCGTTGTATCCTGAATTAAAGTTCATTATTATTAAATTACATTGATAAACGAGCAGTGGTGGCCGAATGGTAACGGCCCCGACTTACGAGTTGTATAGGTCGACTGGCGAGTTCAAACCCAGCCAGGCGCATTACTTTGTGTAATTTATTTCATCACCACTGCTCTCAAAACGGTGAAGGAAAACATCGTGAGGAAACCGGCATGTCCTAGAACCAAAAATTCGAAGACATGTGACATTCGCCAATCCGCACTGGGCCCGCGTGGTGGATTAAGGTGCATTCCCTCTCCTAGGGAGGAAGCCTGTGTCCCAGCAGTGGGAACATTACAAGGCTGATTATGCTTTACTATATGCATGAACTTCTAACTAAATAGTACCTATATGAACAAAATAATGACAAATAAGGTGGTCATTAAAATGACTTAAATGACATACTTACCAACTTTAGTCATATTATTAATCTGTCATCCTTTGCTCGGACAGCAGGTAGGTTTAAGTGCAACAAATAATATTTAATAATATTATTTAAGTAAGGTTATTTTCTAATGCATTGTGTTATTATCCTTAACCTTGTTATTTCCTTTACGAGGTCATAGCAAACATACAGGACTTTGCCAGTGACTTCGTTCGGGGACAATGTTTTCATAAGATCCTTTTTGTTGCTGTAACAGTCTACCGTTGACTGAAACTTTTGATAAAAAATACAACCAATGGGAAGTCGGTGTTTCTGGTGTTGTTTCGTTTTATGACATCGATTTTTAATTTTAACTCAAATATTTTGTAATTTTTAGTATTTTTTTATATCGTTTGTATTTTTTTTTTGTTTTTGAGTTTCCGTTCACGTGAACTAACAGAAACAATAGACTTCTTTTGCAAATAATGGTATACGTGATTATACGAAGAAATTACCTATATTGACCGCCCATTGTTATTCTAAATCAGACCGCAAAATATGACATGCGGTCTGTTTACAAAATAATAAGCAAATAATATAAAATAAGAAGCAGTTATACAATACAATTCAACGAATTCCATTTCAAAACATTTTTTTTTTATTATGCATAGGCTCGCGTCTGATCACTATTTCACCTGACGGTAAGCAATGATGTGGTCAACGATGGAGCAGAAGTTATAGAGTTATATTGTACTAGCTGTGCCCCGCGGTTTCACCCGCGTGGCACAGCTTTATAATATTAAGAAAATATAGATTAAGTTAAATTGTATAAGTCGCAGGCAATAGCTGTCTATCTGTTCGACATTCAGCCAGACACATAAGAATTACGACTACAGGCGGGAGTGTCCGTCCACTTTAAACCGGGTTAAAATATTATTTTAAAGTACTTCTGAGTAAATTATATTTTTCGTTTTATTTTCTTGTGGCAGAAGAATATATTGATTGTTTCCGCAACCTGATCTTGACAACGCGACATATAGTTGGCCGTGCAAAAAACAGTCTTGCCGTAAATCTAATCCTACATATTTAAATTTTTGCCCCTGTGATTTATTTATCTTTACGGCAAAAGATAATTTAATTGGGAATTGGACTCTTTTAAAATGAAAAGGCAAATCATTTGGAATCATTGGGATCCGAGGTATATGTAAGTACCGTTTGGCAAGCAAGAGCGTCTCGTCTTGCTTGCATCAAGCGCGCGTGGATTTCCTTAGCAGAGTTATTTTAGAAATGTATTTATTATACTCTTCAAAGATCTTATACTTACAATCATCAACAAATATATTTCGAAAAAGATTATTACAGGATTTTATGGCCTATAACTCATTAATAGTATACCAACTCTTAACATCTTTACACACGTGATAACTTTTAAACGAAATATCCGATTGAGATGAAACAAAAAGTATTTTACTTCTACATAAATACTCTTGATAACATAATGATTAATTTCGATAAAGATTAATATTACGATACATATTTAACGTAGTTTTTTTTTCTTCAGACGATTTAATCATTATTTTGAACACAAAATCGGTTATTGTGATTAAACCATGATAGCTAGATATATGTTCTCGCGGACTTTTTTGTAGGTCTTAATGGGATCTACAAACCCCATCATTTTGTTCTATTGTCAATAGTTTTTGCAGCGCACGCAAAAATAGTTTTTCGATTTAACACCTTGTGTTACAAAATAGCAATTTTATTACGGATCCCTAATTTTGAAATAAAAAAACATAGCCTATAGCCTTCCTCGATAAATGGTAAGAAAAACTACCCAACACTGAAAGAATCATTCAAATCGGACCAGTAGTTCCAGAGATTAGCGCGTTCAAACAAACAAACAAACAAACAAACAAACAAACAAACAAACACTGCAGCTTTATAATATTAGTATAGATGTACCTGTGTAAATTAAGAGCAGTCAACCCGACATACATTTTCACTGTTTTTCATACAACCGCTCTTACGCGATTATGACGTTATTACCTACACATTTTTGGAAACACAGATATCTTGTGGATATTATCTAGACTTCTATTGAAATCAAAATTTGTGTAGGTAAAACTAATCCAGTAAAAACCTCTGAAAATATGCTAGTTGACATGAACTTTGACCCTTCATAATGTATTCAAAAATTAAAAAAATCAAAAAAATATAACAATAGATTCCTTGCAAATTTAATCAAGATTCTGAATAACGAAAACTTTTACAGTTTAAAAAAAAACACGTAATTCCTGGAACAAGTTTTGTGAAATATTCGAGTAAATGACTGTATTACCGAGTGCCAGCAGAGCTTTCTGATATTATATCTCTGTTTTCGCATTGCCTTTTTATTAAACATTGCGTTGGATTGCGTTGGATGAACCAATCTCAGGTTGACAATAGACGAGTGGGGAAGGGCCCTCTTAAATACAGTAACGGGTAGAACATGTCTTGGGGTTGCAAATAGGATATTTTATGGGAGGGTGTGTTTTCCACTACACAATTTGACTTGACTGACCAGTTGGTTGGGAAAATCATCCAGTGACATCCCCCGCTCTTGGGCGGAGTGGGAAATAGTGTCAGACTTTTAATGACTAAAAACCCACTCCTATTCTTTAGTACCAGGGCTGAGTCTTCCTTTCAGAAGCAGACCTTTGGCCCCAGTAGGCTTCTACGGTTTGGTGACATCTCCGTGAGGCGCGCGTGGTTACCGGACGGTCGGACGGCGAGCTACCCATTGCTCGCCGTCCGCAAGCCCGCGCCTACGGTAACCGAAAATCGGGATCGGAATCCGCCGGCTGGGGCGCGAGGACCATTGCCTCGCGCGTGAGATTATGACTGTCTGATTATCGAGTGGTGTAATAGGCGCTTAATATCTTTCTAGTTGTTATTTATAAAGTAAATAAAATCTTATATATAAAAATTTCGTTTCACTGTGTTTGTTATCGAACTTCTCCGAAA
The DNA here is from genome assembly GCA_905147345.3 of Mythimna impura. Taxonomy (NCBI): domain Eukaryota; kingdom Metazoa; phylum Arthropoda; class Insecta; order Lepidoptera; family Noctuidae; genus Mythimna; species Mythimna impura. The sequence continues at coordinate 5,059,086 of LR990363.1, forward strand.
CGGCTTGAACGATTTTTAGAAAACTTTGTGTAAATTTGGTAGGCCAGAGAATAGATCGTAGGTTATTTTTTACCCTCCTATTGGCACCCCCAAATATTTTCTTTGATAAGTAATTTATATGGCAGTTGTATATTTGCCGAATCGGCTAGTAAATAAATAAAATCTGCATCCAATTCTAATTCTATTTTTGTACAGTTAAATCAAAAATGTCAATTGACTGCGCAGTCCGAACCGCAAACTGTATTGAAACTGTTTTTTTTCCGTTGAGTTGCAATCCAAATGCAGCCGTTTTGTTACCAACCTTAGCAATAGTTAAAACAATAATAATAATTAATCAAACAATTTCCTTATTTTCAGGAGCTACGAAGGAGATCGGCACAGCATTGACGCGCGTTTGCTTACGTCACAGAGCCATCGAGACCAGAATGAAGACGTTTATAAGGTAAACTAAGTACCTAACTTAATACATATAACGCATGTAGGTATTTGTAGAAGGATTATTCAGAGGCGTACAATTCAGCAATATTATGATTGGTGGGCTTATTAAATCCCATTTACCTATTTGGCTACTCTTTATTGACTTAACCTAATTTGTCTCCAACTGCTGGGCGTACCTCTCCTTTCTTCTTCCAAAACTTCTCTGTCTTGCGTGATCTCTGGCCAAGCGTGACCCGCAAAAGTGATCAGAAAGTCACACCACCTTCGCGTGGGCGACGTCCACAGTGACGTCTATCTTCAGGCGTCAAGTGAGTCATGGTTTTGGCCCATCTCTCCAGATTCATTCGTGCGTCATGACCAGCCCAATTATACTTCAACCTAGTGGTTTTTCTCAAACAAAGAAACATACAATACAATTTATGAAATCTTTATAGATAGTGCTATCCACGAAGACTTGCCCCGCTCCTTCCAATCACATGCAGTGCAAGTCCCAATTGGTGGGGGACACAGTTGGGGGCACAATACGTTTTGTGAACACATTCATTGTTCACTCACTCTTTAGCTGTACGCACAGCTAAAGAGTGAAATTTTCTGCCGGAGTCTGTGTTTCCTGATGGCTACAACCTGGGGATCTTTCGGTCAAGAGTGAATAGGTTACTTCTAGGTAAGCGTGCTCCGTCGTCGACTACATCGTCGTTTTCGATCAGGGGAAATAGTGGTCAAACGTGAGCCTATAAAAACAAAGACACCATAATAAACGGAGACGTCTTATTAGACGTTATAAAGCTGATTTGTTGTTTCTAACAAAGGATATTCTTCCTCTTAATTTAATTATGCCGATACCGTATCCAATACGTAGATACGTGATTTTGCGTTATAAAAATTATCCTCCATTTAGTTTTTGCCGGCAAGGCAGTCAGGTAAAAATGGGAAAAATATTTTATAATTAGAGAGACGACTGGAACTTTGAAATAAAACAATTACAGCTGTCTTTGCGGTTTATTTCAAGGAACATAATATTATGTATATGTATATTATTATGTATATTCTTTACCCGCGTCACAATTTTCAGTACCTACACTTTTCAGTGAAAAAATCCTGCCGTTATACCAGTTTATTTGCGGACCGGACAACCTTTCCTTCAACCTTCCTTAATTTTTTCCTTTTATAAATCGTCTGCTCTGTAGCCACTTATAGACATATAAGGCTTGGCTCAAAGGCTTGACCCACTATCCGTTCGATGTCCACGACAGTTCCGCTTACAGGTTGATCAAAAGCAGAAGATATAATATTTGCTTATTAGCATCATCCTCTCACCGTCACCGTCCACACTTCACACTATACGTCACTCCATAACCTTTCCTCTCCATCGACCATCTGTTCTTCGAGCAATGTGCCTTGCCCGACGCCAAGTTTGGCGATTGTTCGGGCTATGTCGGTAACCTTGGTTTACCTGCGGATATCTTCATTCCTGATTTGAACAAGGATACGCAAGGAAAATCCGAGCATAACTCTCTCAATGTTTACTACGTCGATTTAATTGCTGTAAAGCGTTCCAATAGGAGGATAAACTTTTAATTAAATGATCCTTGCACGATCCATACGTTGTAGCCATACAACATTGTAACATATCTCAGATCTAGGTACACATTGACGCAGTACAGGACCTACGTCTTTACAACGGTACCTAGGCTGCGGTTAACACCATTTAATGACGTCAAAGTTACGCAGATTTTTCTCATCGGATCTTCTCTTTGCGTCAGAACAGTGACACATTTGCAAAAAATAAACATTGTTTATTTATTATTATTTATTTATTACTGTATTGCACACCTTAGCTTACTACAGGACAGACATTTATAAAAAATAAATGTACAATAGGCGGTCTTATTGCACAGGGCAATTTCTACCAGACAAGCTTTGGATGGACTGTAACGAAAGGAAAAGATTTGGGGCTGTCAGTGTACAACAACATAAAAAGATAATAAAATACATATACATATAATACATAAATAGGTATATTACCAAATAATAAACTAATAAATAATATACCTACTAATAATATTGTTATGTCTCACGACGGGATTGCGGCAGACCACGATGGAGATGGCCGGACTATTTTGATGTATTTCCTAAGTAATTGCAAGAAGTAATCCAAAGCCAGGAACAATGGAGGAAATGTAGGGAGATTTTTTGGTCAGCAATGTAATAATAATAATTTAATAAAGCTTAGGCCTCCCACGGCTCCCACAAGGTGGACCGATGACCTGGTTACGGTCGCAGGAATCCGATGACCTGGTTACGGTCGCAGGAATCCGATGGATGCAAGACGCATAGGACGGGTCGTTATGGCGACACTTGGGGGAGGCCTATGTCCAACAGTGGACGTCTTTCGGCTGAAATGATGAATAAAGCTTATGAGCTTTATTAACATTCTGTATGAGCATAACGTATGCCTATGATATCAAAAGCCAAAAAAAACTAATGAAAATAAAATAAACAGATTTTTACCTTGATTGAAAATTATCGCAATATTAATGTTAATTAGTTAAGTGCACGTTAACTAAAGTGATTGATGAATTGTCACTTGACAGTTTCTCATATTCGTTTGGCGATACAATTTTCTTTTGAGAAACTGGAGGTTAGTCTTACATCGTCGTTAGATATATCCAAAGTTTTTAAAACTAATTGACATTAACGCTTTAGGTAAAGGAAAATACGCTCTGTTAGGTATATTTTACGCGAAGTATGTAGGCGCAAAAAATTTCTCATAAAAAAATTCTTTGTTAAGTATAGGGAAAACGAGCTTCTAGAAAACCGGTACTTTGTAACCAAGACTTGCAAGTTTTACCGGTTCAGCTTTTTCCTGTAGTAACCAGTTTATTTATTAATCAAAACAATAGAATTAGGTTTTTTTAATAGGTTTTTAGCTCAACCGGGTTTTTTTTGTATGGAAAATTATCCAATGACTTTTCTCGCTCAGTCTCGGCCCTGGTACGAAAGGCAACGCAGGAACAGGAGTGGGTTTTTAGTCAGTAAAAGTCTGATACACGATGATCATGACACTATCTCTCGCTCCGCCCAAGACCGGGGCATGTCATTAGATGACTTTCCCACCGAAAAAAAAACGGAACATTACGCCGAATTTACGCGCTGTCGACGACTCGAGCTCCCTTCGCGTGAGGAAGCGGCCCCCCGTCCGAGTGAAGGAACGGTCCTCACGCCCCAGTCGCCGGAATCCCGAATGGGTAGCTCGCCGTCCGGCTGTCCGGAAAACCTCCGGACGGAGTTCGAGTCGTCGACAGCGCGTAGTGTTCCACGCGCGCCTCCTTCGCTAGCATTACTGCTTCGCACGCGGAGGCGACCGCCTGCCATTCCTCCTCGCTCCGGACCATGGCCTGTATCAGGGCTCGGCGCGACAGGTCGCGATCGCCCCCATGAGGACACGGTGGTGCTTCGCCCAAGCGGGGCACACCTCTATCGTATGCTCCACCGTGAGCTCTACCGGGTACTAGATAAATGAACCCTAGTGGCTATAAGGTCCGAGGGTGGTCTGAAAAGTTTCCTACCTCTGCTTGTGTCTCTTACTGGCTAATTAAAGTTAATGACTGATATACAACGGTAGTCGGTGACCACTGTCCATACATTTTATATGGAAGCTAGACTTGTAGAGCTACACTAAATCCACGCCACGCGACGTCGTTCTACACGTGTGTGTCGGTCTAATGTAGTTCTAGCTTCAGGGTTAGAAAATGTTTGTAAACGTTTTTAAAAGCAGTGTGAGATCACCCTAACATCATTATAATGTGTTCGCCAAAACTTTTACTAAGGGTATTAAAATTCTTGAACTTTACAGACAGCAAACAATGTGTAAACAATGTATTTTCCTGTCTAGCTGCGATGCATTGGTATGCTCTGACATATATGTTCATAAATACATGTATATGTATTATCAGGGGCGCCGGCTTTTAGAAAACCTCATGGGTGCTCATGCTCATTTAATGACTCGAAAAAGTGGCGAAGTGTGAGAAGAGAAATGCACACTGATCAACCGACAAATAAATAAATGTCCTACTTACATTCTGAGTACTTAATTACTAATTATGTTTGATAAAAATGTAAAATTAAACCATTGTCTAGAAATGAAACTAGTTTTTATTATCAAGAAATATTATAATTTATACGTAACCTAAAAGGTGATTACTGATCTGTTTCGTGATGTCTATTCTCAGGGATGCTCGGCACCCACTGTTTATTTCTCATGGGTGCTCGAGCCCCCGAGCACCCACGGAGTCGGCGCCCCTGTGTATTATTCTGTCGCTCGGTATGGCCTCCAGGTTATTGTTTGATCGTACTTTACGTAGACCACCTTGATAAGAATGGGTTTTCGAAGCTGCTGTAGAACTGGTTAAGGGTTTTCCCTCCATTTAAGGATACATGCAGTACTGATAATTGTTTATATAGTTAGTACTAACAGATTATTTATAGTAGTTGTTATGTATGGAAGACGGCATGGAGTCTAATCAAATGTTTTATAGGTGTATTGACAAAAGTTGTCAACAACCTACGATTTTATCTTCATCTTTGATTGCTGCTTCACTTCCGTGGGTCGTAGCGTGATGTCAATTGCATAAGATACATAAATAATTAGCCTTATAATGTTTCCACTACTGGGACTTACACGTTCTCTCTAGGAGAGGGAGGGGGGAGGGATATACCTATCCTATCCTATTCGTCATCAACCTGGCTATCCCGGTTGGATTATGTTGGATGAAACAACAACCTTTAAATCCATGCTCACGTTGACGATTGACGAGTGGGGAAGGGCCCACTTAAAAAATCTATTCGGTCTGATACTTTTAGTACTAAATCTTTTTTACTTATTTTTCGCTTGATATTTCTAAATTTCATCATGTTTAAAAAACTCATCTACGACGATAACTTTCCAAAAAAGTAAATTTTATTAAGCAATAATAACAACTGTACGCCTACACCTCATACCCTTGACCCAGTCCGGAGACAGAGAGAGGTATATCCTTTTAGGGCCTGCGCACACTTGAGACAAGACTGTCCTGACAGACTTGTTTACGACGTCGCAGACTTGTCTGCGACAAGACTGTTTTGAGACGTCCAGTGTTGCCAACAGTTACATTAACTTACCATTAGAGTCAACTTTTAAAACCTCCAGAAAACCACTAACAAAAAATTATCCCACACAAAATCGCAAAATTTCCTACTAAAAAATGTGTATTTTACGAAATAAAATAAGTAGGCATATAGGGTGACTGGCAATTAGTGTACGATAGTTAAGCACGTGATTGTGCTCATGATAACAAACAATTTTTATTATGGGAGCAAAGCCGAAATCGCGAAAAAAATATCAGCTGTTCAGTACATTAGGCAAACATAAATGTACTGAACAGCTGATTTTTTTTCGCGATTTCAGGTTTGTTCCCATAGTAAAAGTTGTTGGTTATCATGAGCACAATCACGTGTTTAAGTATCGTACACTAATTACCAGTCACCCTATATAGGTTATTAGTTTCCTTTAATAATATGTGATAAAAATTAACAATCAGTTGATCAAAATACCATTTGTGGGTAAATTAACATTAGTAGGTAAATCAACATACAAATTATTCAATAACAGCTATGTATTTATTCGTCTTCAGACGAATCATTTTTGTTTGCACCATCATCGTCGGTATCAGATTGATAATTATGGATTCTATGTTGCTGATTTACACCCGAGTGATCGCATTTTTAGTAAGAAAATGAATTTTACTAAAGCACTAGAAAAATCCACTAGCCACTAAAACCAATATTTCGCAACCAGTTGTAGTGGAAAATCCACTAAGTGATCAACACTGGCCGTACGCCGCTAGACTGTTTTGTCTTGATGGTGTGCGCCGTGTCGTAGACAAAATAGTCTTGTCGCAGACCTCTGCGACGTCGTAGACAGTCTTGTCTCAAGTGTGCGCAGGTCCTTTAATAGTATACATTTTCGCGCCTTTCTGCTCCCACCTTAAACGAAAGGCGAGTTATAAAATAACTTTTAAATTTTATTAGAGTTGTCTGGATACAGTCTGTCAATAAAATAGGTATTGCTTTTTATTTCATAGCCAGGTGAACCGATAGACGTCGTACTGTCACATATTATAATAAGACTAAGTATAAAAATTACGTAAAGTACTTTATAATAGGAATGGAACGACCAAGAGGCCACAGCCCAAAAAGATGGGCAGCAGCAGTGTTATTCTCTAAGAAAAGAGCCTTGAACGCAGCGCTGGCCGCAGCGACGAAATCCAAATAGGTACACAGGATTAACAATCCAATGACTATACATTAGACATCCAATGCACGTCACTCTCCATGACGGCAAGAACCGTCACAGATGCTAATCCAGCGGGTACTTCACGACCCCTGTGATGAATACGACTCGAGGAGGAGGAATAAGGATGGACAGTTTTTTTTTTCGGTGGGCATTAATCAAATATCGCTGTAGGTCTAGCGAATGGGAGTGTCAGACTTTTACTGACTAAAACTTACCTGTGCCTGATCTGCAACTCTTTCTAAAAAATTCCTGCAGCCGAATGTCAATTTAATTTGTATATAAGGTGCGGTGTTGATGTTAAATGAAACTAGTGAAGAATAATAATTTTAACAATAGATTTATTTATCTCAGCACCCTAAGGTCCTGGACCTTTGGAAGGCGTACGAGGAGCCGAAACCAACTCGCAGAGGCCCTTTTAGACGCTTTTAATGGAAAGTGGTACGAACCGGTGATTATCCCTGTACGCACTATGCTAGTGCATCCAAGGACAACCACCGGTTGGTGGGAAACTACTTCGACATATGGAAAACTAAGATATAAGGCTATGGTTTTTGGAGTCTTAAGTGGACTGGTTACCAGGAACTATGTTAAGACTATGGCCCCTGCCTAAACAATAACAATACATCATTATTATCATTGTACCGATAGTCGTGTCAGCCAATGGCTTAGTAGCCAAGAGCCTCGACCAACACCTTAGGAGGCTCTCGTTAGGCGAGTGGATCAAGGGATTGATTCAGAAAGCGGTTCTTCTGGACACGGCTCGTATAGTTAGGAGGTTCCTTTCTCTGGAGCCCTGACCGTCTAGCCCCAAGCTAAGCAGACCTTGTGTTATGCGTACTAGACAACTGATAAACATACTTATATATTTCTAAATACATAAATTACACACAGAACAAATGATCGTGCTCATCACACAAACATTTGTCCTGGGTGGGAATCAAACCCACGACCTCCGGCATAGCAGTCAGGGCCACTAACCACTAGACCAACAGGCCAGTCGAATGCCAGTGACAGAGTAATACTGAATTATATTTCATTGGATAGTGCATATAAATGGTTACAAAAGTACATAGATAATTATAGTAATACCGATCTTAAAGTAGGTAGTTAATACAACCTTCATATATAATTGTCTTCTTTTCAGCGCCCTAATGGACACGTTAATAACACCTCTATCGGAACGAGCCGATGAATGGCGTCGCGGCGCCTGCTCAACCGGCGCGCTAAGTCGCGAGCACGCTCGGGAGTGCAAGCGTGCTCGAGCAGAACTCAGGCGCCGAGTCACTGAGGCGCAGCGGCATGCGAGGAAGGCGAGGAGGGCACCGCCTGATGCTAAACGACGTGCTGACGTGTGCATGCAGGTATGCTTCATCTTTACGCTGCTATAGACTTGAATATACCTACAGGCTGTTTTTTTAAATAGTTATATGTTCCTAAATAGTTAATTTGTTTACCAATAGACAGCAAATGTATCAAGTCAACCTTCTCGGCAAACTTAGCTGAGGTAGTCAAAACACTGCAATAAAACTCTCAGCTTCATTTTACCGAGATTGCACCTGTTTTAATGGTTCCACATGTTGTCCAGTTGCGCAGACACTTGAGATACAAAACTACACAAATTTTACATCACAATATCCACTAGGAATCATTTTGCGAATAATTAAAACAGCCACTGAATGTCACTCGAAGAAATCCCGCTAAAAACTCCCTACGGGCTTTTTTTTTTAGGTGGGAAAATCATCTAATGACAAATCGCGCTCTTGGGCGAGAGATAGTGCCAGACTTTTACTGGGTTTCACATTTACACTACCTGTGGCCCCAGTAGGCTTCGTCCCTACGACTGCTGACATCTCCCTGAGGCGCGCGTGGAACAGTAGACGTCGACGTAGTAAAACGGGCGCGGGGCGCGACTGCCCGCGACGTTGCACTTTTGCTCTTTTGTATGGGACCGCGCGGGCGACCGCGTAACGCAGCGTCGGCCCTAACACCCTGTTTCGCATACCTCTAAAAATTAGCAACATTATTAAAAAAAAATTATAGTCAGTCACGAAAAAAATAATGGATTTTGACTAGCTGGTGATAACTTTGTACGGAAAGTCCATTTTTTGAGAGTTTCTATAGACTTGAGCGGAAGAAGTATGTATATATAATATGATCTCCAATTTCTGTCACATACATGTATATCTCAAGTTATGGTAAAAATATTAGGTTTGGATAGCTGAACCCAGACTGTAAAACTAACTAGCAAAAAAAGCGAAGCATATCTGCGATTCTGCATAAAATATAACCTCCTATTCACTCTCTTTTTCTCTTCTTTGATCATGCTGAGTGAATGTAGGTTTTATTCAAAGCAGGCAAGAGTTGGGAACGGGAGACCCAATACTGAGAAAAATTCGGTCCTTGCTGATTGAATAACTCATAGCATATAACATAATGTCATAATTTTAGTTTATTCACAAGAAGCTCGTCTCCCTTCCCCAGGATATACAGGAACGAAAGCAACAGTTGGAAGATATGGAGGAGAAAGCGGTGAAGGCCGCGCTCATCGAGGAACGAAGCCGCTTCTGTCACTTCGTGTCGCTGCTGAACCCCGTAGTGGTGAGTCTTGATGATGAACTAACTGCCTCCAGCGGATTCGCCTGCTTGGGAGTCCGAAATCATCCCAAGGCAATATACTACCGAGATGAAGAGAACCCCGTGTCTTGATTCAGGACATGGTGTACCCGTTTTTTTTTAATGTGGTAAATCATCCGATGACTTCTGCTCTAGGGCGGTGCACGTTTCAGAGTTTGACTGACTAAAACCCACTCCTATGTTCCTATTTTGCCTTGCGTTCGAGGACCCCTTTCGGAAACGGTTGTAACTTGGCTAGGGGTGCTACAGTCCGACCGCCAATCCCCCACAAATTTTGTCTCCCCCCTTTAATATTTTAAAACCGTTATTTAAACGACTTCCGGTCTAGCACTCAAATCAATTTAAATGTTGCCACATAAAATAAACTTGGCTAAAATACTAGGCTTTTAATGAAATCTAACACTTATTTCTAAAGGTTTAGTTTTACTACTGCTCATAAATTAATAACAAAACCAGAACGTATTGAGAAATGCGTGTACCAATGTTTACGTAAGCATGGAGGGGGAAAGACCTTTGCTTACTTTTACTGACGAGGGGGAGGGGTTTATATTTGCAAAAAATCTGCTCATGTAATACTTGAGCGGCACCTAATGCATCTGTGGCTTTACACCAATAAACATGTTTGCAGGAATCTGAAGTGGCAATGCTAGCGGAGGTTGGTCACTTACAAGAAGGCACGGAGCAGCTCATCAGACACACAGCCGAACCTAGGACATTACCTGCTGCCAGTTTACAGGTAAATAGAAGATTAACGTCTTTATTTATTGCCTTGGTTTTAAAATAATCACTTCTATTTAATAAACTGTTTAGATTTTGAGGTTATCATTAGCAACCATGTGCAAGCGGGGCGCGTCCTTGTTGCACAGGGTACGGGGCAGCTCCAATACAGTTCTGGCGATGATTGCCGGCAGATTTGATTGCCCTTATATCGGACATTGCTGTAGCAGACATGTTGCTGGCTATGTCCGATAGTGTAATTATGTATTTCATTATGTGTGTGTGTTCTGTTTTGTACAAAACAGAACAAAGCATTTATTTGCATACTGGGACTCAGGCCTCCTCTTTAAGAGGGAATGGGTCGTAATCCACCACGCGGGCCCAGTGCGGGTTGGTGTATGTTATAAATCTTCGATTTTTTTATTCTAAGACAAGCCGATTTCCTCATGATGCTTATCTTCAACGTTGTGAGAGCAGTGGTTTTTTTTTAAGTGGGAAATCATCCAATGATTTCTCTCGCTCTTGGGTGGACGAGAAGGCGTGTCAGACTTATACTGACTGAAACCCACTCCTATGTTCCTTCCTTGGCGTGGCCAGCACTGGGTTGCGACAGTCGCTGTAACCATTCCACGATGATGTGAGAGCAGTGGTGATAAATGATAATATTAATATACAAAGTAATGCGCCTGGCTGGGTTTGAACTTGACCCACGACTTACAAGTCAAAAGTTGCGGCCGTTACCACTGGGATACCATCGCTCTCTGCCTCGAAGTATAACCTATTCACTCTGCACTTAATGACTTCTAAGTCGTAGTCTAATTTGTTTCATATTAGCGACTTCGGCTTCGCCCGATTGAAAATAGAAAATGATCCCAAAGAACATACTCCTGGAATACAAAAGTATCATATTAAGGATATGGTCTACCATGACGTACCAAGTTTCATCCAAATCCATTTCCCCTTCCCAGGATATGCATCGCGTCACCTCCTTACTGCCCAACTTGCACAACTACCTGCACCTTTCACGACATATGCGAGGTCAACGACCGAGCGGTCCAGGTGGCTAAATAATAAAAAAATTGAGTCAGATCGACACGAAAGAAGAAGAAGAAGGATATGTTCTACCCATGTACCCAGCATTTTGCTGAGCGCTGGCGGTTTTGCGCGGATGTGACGCATATCCTACCACCTATAAGTCGTTATTGTTATTTGTTTTTATTTTTGAGGTATGCGCCATGTTTGACGTAAATAAACTCTTTTTCTTTCTACTTTTCTTTTTTTCCATATGCCTTTCTTGTAAGCCCCTTCAGCCGTTTGAGCGTGAAGCAGTAACAAACATACAAACACACTCACAAAGTTTCGCCTATATAATACTAGTTTGACTCCAATTCCTAACATCCATGGTAACATGTTCCAGGTAATCTGCGACATAAAGTCATGCTACTCGGGCTGGGCTGAGAGCGGCTCGGCGCCGCACTCGCCGTCCACTTCATCTCGCCTCGGCAGCCGCAAGTCTTCACTGACTTCCATCTCCTCGCTCAACTCGCAATGCTCCGACCAGCAGCACGGTAAGAAACTACATTATTCTACTGCTAGACTAACGCTCTAGTGATGCTGCTGATTGATGTCCATCAGTATCACCTTTAATAGTCCTCTAACACGTATGGCAAGGCTATGTAATGAAAGGTCCAACTTGACGAATTACCCTATCGATGTCTTCTCCATGAGTTTCACTTTATACGGACGCCGCCTATATAAACAGTGCGAACAATGTACACATACGTCTTTATAGTTCGATTTGTTTCGTCTTTGTAATGTTCTGGATTTAGGTTTACTGGACACACTTTTTATTTTGTCTATTTGTCTCTAAAATTCATTATATCAATGTCATACATCAATGTCATACAATGTCGTACCTGTTATTAGTATAGTTACTGAAATGCCGATTTTAGATGTAAGATTATTTAAATTATAAGTATCAATGCTGTTGGTGTGCTTATTATAAATAAATAAAAAATAAACCAATCTGCCTCAACGACCATACAGCCCATAGACTCCTCATGCTTGCCAATGCTGTTGGTGTGCTTATTATAAATAAAAAAAATAAAAGAATCTGCCTCAACGACCATACAGCCTATATACTCCTCATGCTTGTCAATGCTGTTGGTGTGCTTATTATAAATAAATAAAAAATAAACCAATCTGCCTCAACGACCATACATCCCATAGACTCCTCATGCTTGTCAATGCTGTTGGTGTGCTTATTATAAATAAAAAAAATAAAACAATCTGCCTCAACCACCATACAGCCCATAGACTCCTCATGCTTGATCTAGTGCACCAAAACCATTCTATCAAATAGCTGAGGTATGAGAAAACGGGGTACGGCGTTCTGATTGGCCCTACCAAGGTCATTATGTTACACTAGGGATAAGACAGGTTTGAATAAATCACGAAAGTATCGTTTTTTTTTAAAATAATATTGTCAAACCATTACTAATTTTTTGCCTTACTGTTTCTTGATATTGATTTAAAATAAAATGTACATACTTAATGTAATTGATAATTTTTAAGTGGTAACACAAAAAGTTAAAAAAATATTAATAAATCGTAAAACAAAACGTACTTATAATTATTATAATAAAGAATAGTACAATAGTTTAGCTGAGAAACGACTTAAAAATAACTTCAATTTCGTAAGAGTTAAATAACAAAGAAACAAAACCACAAACATCGAATTCAGAATTTTAAGTTATTTATTTTGTATCTACTTTTTAGAATTTTATTTTTTGGTATTTATTTTTGTTTTTTTTTTAATATTATTATTGTTGTTTATGTTATTTCTTTATTATTTTGTTTTATTGAAGCCGGAGTCGTATTTTTTTTTGCAAAGTTTGTTTTTCCCAGAAGTATGTTCCCTGGGCAAGCCGATAACAGAAGTTGATACTTCATAAACTGTTTCTTTATAACGCTTTTCCTCTCTTTCCAGGTGTATCAAGCTCCACAGTGAGCTGCTCGACTCCGATATCGAACGCGTCGTCCGCGGGCACTATACCCGCGCCCAACAGTGACTCGCAACACTGTCTGTCACAGGTATACTATTTTGAAGTGTGGTGTGGAGTGATAGATTTTGCTGGAGTAACTTAGCTGTTTCATAAAATTTGTAGAAGTCATTTAGAAGTTGAATTTTGTGCTTTTACGTTTTACGCAGTTGGAAAATGTCTGTAGATAAAAGACTTTTTTTAGTAATTTTTGTGCAATGTATTTCATCAGCCCCCCTAGCCAAGTTACAACCGTTTCGTTTGGATTCTCTTTCGTCGATCACCTCGAGTACGCCATGCCTCCAATTCCTTTGTTTCGACGTCACGTGGTCAGAGACAGTAAAACTCTTATTGCGAGTGGAGTATAGTATATCTCACGTCAGTCGTAACACTAACTTCGTCGAACAGACATTTTCCAACTACTTTAAACATTGAAACGTAGCTTTTAATTTTTTAAATATTTTTTAGTAATTTTTTGCTTATGGGATGGTTTTTCTTTTTTATCGACAATCGCTTGTCTCCCTCGAAAATAATGTAAATATTGTCATACTATTTTATGCGGAACAGGGTGTAAGGGCCCTCGCCGGCCGCGACTTTTTGTGCGCGTGACAGCTTCGCTTCTAAAGCGCGTTAGTCGCATTTGCAACCGCCATAATAAAGATGCCAACGCGCTACAGCATTGCGACTGTATCGATGCAAACGCGCAACAGCATCGCTACAAAAAGTCGCCGTAGGCGAGGGCCCTAAAATCCCGCAAACCTCCGTTAAAAAGGGAGAAAAATTGGACTAGCTTTCACCTGCTTGAAAGTAGTTTTCTCCATACAAACTTTGGGCCCCCGTTTCATCACCTCGAGAGGTGCATTTCGGCAAATCCTCTCTTGGTGCTAGCCTATGTCATAAGGAAACCTTGTGCAAATTTTCACGCTCTTAGTACTAGTAGTTTTGGCTGTCCGTTGATATATCAGTCAGTCAGTTTGTCCTTTTATATATGTCGTGGCCAGATCATAGGAATTGATCACTTCATGATATGGCCAAGTAAAACTGGCCATATCGTTTTAAACGTTAAAGTTTGATAATATGTCAATTTATTACTTACAATATATTACTTTCTTTAGACTTTTTGTTATCATAGAAATCCTACATCAATGATAAGGCCATACAAGGATTGACATATCATCAAATGTTAACGTTTAAACGATTTGACCAGTTTTAGTTGGCCATATCATGAAGTGATCAATTTCAATGATCTGGCCACGACATTATATAGATTATAATTTTTTCTTTTTATTTACGTGGCAGAGTCACAATTCTTTCTACTAATCGATTGTCGATGGAAAAGAAGAATTTTCCTTACAAATTTTTTTCATCCACATTTTTTATTATGTTTTGCTTGTACACGCAGTTATGTTGGTATTGTTCCCTTAGCCCGGCTTCCGGCTGTCAAGTGTGTGCAGCGCGGACTCCGGCTTCCGCTCGCAGGACGCGCTCGTGCGCCGCTCGCTCTACGTTGACAATGTAAATACATACGACTATGGGGTACAGTGTGCTCAGTGTATTTTGGCAGGCGATGTAAACGAGCCGGGTATGACCGGCTTTGTTTGATGAGATAGCCATGAGACTGCACGGTTATACGAAAGAGTTATCGTGGTTCGAAACGGAAAGGGTAACTGAAGGAACATGGGTGTTTTTTTTTTTCAGTAAAAGTCTAATGCCCTCCACCCAGAGCGGTAGAAATTACTTAATGATTTCCTACTAAAAACAAATGGCGAATGGCAAATGGCTTTCTATTAAGATAGCACGATCAGACATGAGTGCCATACAAGCCAGTACGTGCAGTGTTAGAAAACCTCATGTTCTTTGGAATATGATATTTTTATCAATTCATCAGGCTATCAGGTTCCGTACTCAATCTTTTGTTATTTGAAATCACTTTGGCACAAAATAGATAGGTACAGAAGTCAATCTACATACAAAGCGCGCTAAAGCAACGCACACATAGACACCGCTCACGGAAACGATATCTCGACTCAATTTACCTCAATGCGAGCTTGAGTGCTATCCGTTTGAGACACGCGTCTGTGAACTTTTTTGTGGAAAAATGGACCAACAAAAAAACCTTATTCTAACTGTTCAGTGGACGGTTGTTTAAATTCAACAACAACAGTGAATTGACGTTTTTTAAGGTTACCAGTTATTTCAGAGAGATAAATAGATATTTGCTTCTATTGTGATGGTTTGTTTTAACGTAACACAGAACAGGCCCCGCGCCGAGAAAGAGAAGATGATTTTGTGGCCATGTAATATTTTTACAATTCAGCTTATGTAGGCATTTATCACCGCGCGTAGGTATGAAAAGTGAAGTACATACATGAGATTGACTTCTGTACCTACCTATTTTGTAGACTTTGGTGACCATATGTCAATACCGAGCAGAAGCTAGACGGCAGGTAAGGTGAATGAGTAGTTTGGTAATATTTCTTAATTTATTTTATATTGTATAATCTTTAACCGCTTGCGTCGAATTGGTCCGACGAGTGTTTTCGTGTTCTATTCGCCAGGGTCGTGTGTTAGCGACTGGGTACTCCATCTCGTTTAGCTCTTCAATCCCCATAGGTGGCAGAAGAGCTGAAGAGATGGAGTATTTGGTAGTGGATGTGCGAACCTGGCGGCATAAACGCGAGTGTTTGTCGGATATGTCTAGAGTGTTAATCTTGATTAGATTATAGTTGATGTTTTGATTGAATTGAAGTAGAGTTTTGAACCTTGTTTTTTTATTAACCTTCAAGCGGGCGCGCGACTATTTGAAACATTAGCGGTCGCGCGTAACTTAAAAGACCGATGGGAGATTTCAGGAACTTAGAAAACTGATTAATTAATGATAATTTATTTTTACCCCGGTGTTTGTTTCGGTGTTTCTTCTCAGGGCAGTCAGCTAGGAAACACCGGCCTCATCTAGTTTAAAATGACAAAAAAAAATTGACGTGTAAAAGTGTTTTATAAACCTATTTGCAGAATAAATATCATTTATCATTTATATTCAGATATTACCTGTTTTTCAACTAAACAATAATTTGTTTAAATTCAAAACAAAATTTTGAAGTTAAACTGGTTTCTTCGGATTAGGAATCAATTCTGCCCGACATAACAAGAGTTCTATTGTGAGTCTTGATTATATCTCCAATTAATTTGTATTTTTTTAATATTCTTCGAGAGATCGAATAATTGGCATCAAAGAGTTTTTCATCTACTTAGGTCTAATTTTCTTCAGAATCAGTCTTCTCGTCAATGTAAAAATACAAAGCAGGGGCGTGTAGTCTTTTCGACGCCTACGCCGCGAACTAAACACACACATTCTGTGTGTTTCAAGAGTGTAGAAAGACGAAATGGAGTTATTTTCGTCAGTAGTGATGTACTAATGACAAACTACTAGAGATGATACGTTCTTTTGACAAGTAATTTTGAAACTATGATCGTAAATATATCGAGTGCGGTCGATTCGACGCCGCGCGACCGCTTAAAGGTTAATTTATGAAATCTGTACCTACTCTAAATATGTTTTTTTTTTCCCTTTTAGTGCAAAAAAAAGATGTTACTATAAAACGGTGTGTGCAATATGGCACTACATTATAGGAACTTGCTCATATTGGACTGAGGACATTTCTTTTCCACACGGCAGAAGTTAAAATTTTATCAACGCGAGATTAGTAATACAAAATTGTTATTGTTCGGGTAAGGTCAGCCGACTCGAGCCGATCTTACCCAAACCAGCGTTACATAGCCGAGCGTCACGGCTCAGTTTCATTTGATAACCACAAAATAAAGTTCACAGCGCGCCTAAAGAAGTTTTCACTTCCTTACATAATATTATAAAACACACGTTGACTATATCTTTCTCGCCCCCTTAGTCGACTCGAGCCGACCTTACCCGAATGAGCTTGGTCTTATTCGATACTCGCAAAATAAAGTGCTCAGTGCGCCTAAACAAGTTTTTACTCTTTACATTATTATAAAACTAAGTAACACGCGTTGACTGTATCTTTTTTGCTCCCTTAGTTGACTCGAGCCGACCTTACCCGAACGTGCGTTACATAGCCGAGCGTGACTCTGTCTCATTTGATATCCACAAAATAAAGTTGATCGCCTAAATAAATTTTTACTTCCTTACATAAAAACCAAGTAACACGCGTTGACCATATCTTTCTTACTCCCTTAGTCGACCCGAGCCGATCTTACCCGAACATAGCCGAACGTGACGGCTGAGTCTCATTCGATACTTACAAAATAAAGTGCGAATAAATTTTACTTCAAAAATGTTATATAATTATATGAGTATTTTTATATTCTTTGTTGATAAAATTCCAGGGTTCCGACAATCAGAGCGTTAGCAGCGAATGTATAACCCAGGCGAAGAGTCACATCGAGGACGAGCTGGGCGACGATGTGCGTGACGTCATCAGCAATGCAGGTCAGATTATAGTGTAGTTGTTGTCTGTACACAGCGGTAGTAGCGTTACAGAGTCCACGAACCAGCAGGTCGGCTCGTTCCAGGTCCTCAAAATCTTGAGTCATTATAAAGGAACTCCAAACAAGGGTTAAGGATTAGAAGATCACCGCCGTGTCCTCGTGGGGGCACTAGGTGGCAGCGATCTCTCGCGCCCGCCGCGCGTACAGGCCATGGTCCGGAGCGAGGAGGAGTGGCAGGCGGGCGCCTACAAGTGCGAAGCAGTAATGCTAGCAAAAGAGGCGGCCGCCCAAGCAAGTCAATCGCCCTCGCGCCCCAGCCGCCGGGATTCCGATCCCGATTTCCGGCCACCGTAGACGCGGGCTTGCGGACGGCAAGCAATGGGTAGCTCGCCGTCCGACCGTCCGGTAACCGTCCGGACCGAGCCCAAATCGTCGACGGCGCGTAGTGTTCCACGCGCGCCTCATCGTAAGGTGTCAGTAACCGTAGGGGCCCTGGAACAAAGGCAAAGAAGGAACAGGAGTAGGTTTTAGTCAGAAAAAGTCTGACACCCCTCCCACCCCGCCCAAGAGCGGGCCCTTTCCACCTTAAAAAAAAGGATTAGAAGGTATACTATGGTTAGCTTTCCTACGTTACACATTAAAAATTGGCAATTAATTCTTAACTTTAGATTACTACACTTATTCTCAAGAATTTTATCTATTCTTTGTTAGCTAATCACGAACGTGACCGCGTTGGTTCAAATTTGAAAAAAAAAAAAAACGAACTGGGGTTAACTTACATAGTAAATTTCCTACAAAAATACTTTGTCTCGGTTTGAAAGCCGAAACAACCTTCTGGTCAGATCTCATTGTAATTTGGTTGACTGGAAGTGTATGCATAATCAGTCTTTTAATGTTCCCCCTGCTGGGACTCAAGTCTTCCCTCTAGAAGAGAAAATGGGCCGTGTATTATACCACGCGGGCCCAGTGCGGCTGCCGGGGAACCAGGGTTGATATCGGGGTTCCCTCACGATGTTGACTATTGATTAGATAACTGGAAAAATGGGCCGTGCATTACCACGCGGGCCCAGTGCGGCTGCCGGGGAACCAGGGTTGATATGCCGGTTCCCTCACGATGTTGACCATTGATTGGATAACTGGAAAAATGGGCCGTGTATTACCACGCGCGCCCAGTGCGGCTGCCGGGGAACCAGGGTTGATATGCCGGTTCCCTCACGATGTTGACCATTGATTGGATAACTGGAAAAATGGGCCGTGTATTACCACGCGGGCCCAGTGCGGCTGCCGGGGAACCAGGGTTGATATGCCGGTTCCCTCACGATGTTGACCATTGATTGGATAACTGGAAAAATGGGCCGTGTATTACCACGCGGGCCCAGTGCGGCTGCCGGGGAACCAGGGTTGATATGCCGGTTCCCTCACGATGTTGACCATTGATTGGATAACTGGAAAAATGGGCCGTGTATTACCACGCGGGCCCAGTGCGGCTGCCGGGGAACCAGGGTTGATATGCCGGTTCCCTCACGATGTTGACCATTGATTGGATAACTGGAAAAATGGGCCGTTATTACCACGCGGGCCCAGTGCGGCTGCCGGGGAACCAGGGTTGATATGCCGGTTCCCTCACGATGTTGACCATTGATTGGATAACTGGAAAAATGGGCCGGGTATTACCACGCGGGCCCAGTGCGGCTGCCGGGGAACCAGGGTTGATATGCCGGTTCCCTCACGATGTTGACCATTGATTGGATAACTGGAAAAATGGGCCGTGTATTACCACGCGGGCCCAGTGCGGCTGCCGGGGAACCAGGGTTGATATGCCGGTTCCCTCACGATGTTGACCATTGATTGGATAACTGGAAAAATGGGCCGTGTATTACCACGCGGGCCCAGTGCGGCTGCCGGGGAACCAGGGTTGATATGCCGGTTCCCTCACGATGTTGACCATTGATTGGATAACTGGAAAAATGGGCCGTGTATTACCACGCGGGCCCAGTGCGGGTGCCGGACAACCAGAGTTGATATGCCGGTTCCCTCACGATGTTGACCATTGATTGGCTAACTGGAAAAGTATGAAAAAAATAAAAGTTATCTATGATAATTGTTAAGCATATTTACAGCTATAATATTGGGTCTTGCGGCGATATTATTTTGAATTTACTTCAATTCCACAGCATCGGCAACTTGGCCAGATCTAAAGGACACAGCACAGTTCGAGAGGGCAGCTTCTGCCATCATGGGAGGCAGACCTCACACTATTTCTGCAGGTAAAGCTTATTTTGTTTGTATTTACGGCTGATGAAATTTCGGTTTGGGGATCTTCCAGTTTGTGCTAATTTTTCCGACCTTTTGCTAGTGTAAGCCATTTCTGGCCGGCCACTGTGATGGTACGGAAGAATGCAGTATGAGTCCCCCATTTACTCCTTGTTCTAACATAGAGCAAAATACTTGAAGGCTTTTGAGCCACATCAGCAGTGTCAATCGGATCTATAACCTCAAAGTTGCGATTTGTAATAAAGCGTGGTTTATCGGGCGAAAGTAATAGACACTCGTTATAAATGAAATCACTTAATGTTAGCACATCATTGTAATTTTACTTTTAGTTCTCATAAAATAATCACCATAGATAATTAATCACTACATAGTAATTATTGCAACATGATGAAGATACTCTACCGAACGCATAGCGCACACTTGCGTCTCCGATCGAGGCTGCGATCATACTGCCTGTCCGTCGTCGATTTACATCGCACTAGCACTCAGTGTTGCGTCAGAGTGGTGTGCCAGTCACGTGTAATACGAAAATCTAACCGACTAGCACCACTCTAAACAGCTAGCGCCACCTCTGATATCTTTGAAAACTAATTTAAATATGAAAGAGGCGTCATAGTTGTTATCTCTGTAAACAAATATTAAAGAATTTAAAAAATATCTTCATCAACGACGAAAATACAAGTGCTCGGCCAGAGTGGCAGCGCGGTGCGGGGAGCGATGCGGGTGCGGGGACGAGCGCATTGTGCGCGTCCGCAGTCGAGCCATCATAATAACTTGCGTGCTCAGCTCGAACTAGTTAAAGTACCCCGCCACCGCGCGCGTGCCACTCGCACGCCGCGCACTCACTGCGGCCACTTATACGATCAAGCTGTAGCGTGAGACACCCGCGCGCATCCCGCGTCGATTTCTGCACCCGCATGCCCACTATAGACCCTCAAAGAAGTTCTTATATTTGAGTTCGTCGCACCGCGCCCGCTTTTGATGTCTGGCCGAGCAGTAAAGCTTTAACGCTGATGGTTAGAAAAAGAAATTCGATATAGTTTCAAAGTCTATCGCGCCCATATATATGGCCATCATTCAGGAAACGGCATTTTTGCGAGAGAGTAAACGTGTTTATTAAAAAAAATTACATCTTTAAAGTAGTATGTGTTAGAAATCATTATTTATATTTCAAAACGATATTCAATGATATGTGTCACTCCGCAGCGTACTCGGGCGGGCACCCGCGAGCCGCGCTGAGCGTGCACACGTTCTCCGTGTCGGAGCACGAGGTGTCGGCGCGAGACAACCAGATATACGCGCGCCCGCCGCTGCCGACGGTGAGTTATGTGTGTCACTCCGCAGCGTACTCGGGCGGGCACACGTTCTCCGTGTCGGAGCACGAGGTGTCGGCGCGAGACAACCAGATATACGCGCGCCCGCCGCTGCCGACGGTGAGTTATGTGTGTCACTCCGCAGCGTACTCGGGCGGGCACACGTTCTCCGTGTCGGAGCACGAGGTGTCGGCGCGAGACAACCAGATATACGCGCGCCCGCCGCTGCCGACGGTGAGTTATGTGTGTCACTCCGCAGCGTACTCGGGCGGGCACACGTTCTCCGTGTCGGAGCACGAGGTGTCGGCGCGAGACAACCAGATATACGCGCGCAAGTTGCTGCCGACGGTGAGTTATTTGTGTCACTCCGCAGCGTACGCGATGATGGCAGATGTTGCTGAGTCAATACGAAAGTTAAATTTTCAACTCCATTCATTGAGGTAGCGCCTGTTTTAAGGATTTCACATTTTATCTAGTTGTGTAAACGCTTGAGATACAAAACTACACCAATTTTAAATTACAGTTACATCCTTTATAGTGTATCGTGTTAAGAAAATAGTGACTCATCATTGTCGCTCATGTTAGCCACGCCCCTTAATCAATTAGATTATATCATTATCATCATTATGAGCCCGTTGTGTCCCACTGCAGGGCAAAGGCGTCCCTTCCGTTAGTCCACTCTTTTCTGTCCTTAGCCACTTCTGGCCAATCCTTAAGGTGGGAGTCCAAATCGTCACGTCATCTCCTTCAATTAGATTATAGTAAATTAGAAAGCCGTTTTCATATTGATCAATTGAAGTAAGCTCTTCAGACAGTACGGACGCGTCTTTTATCAATTTCAAAAACCACATCTTTTCATAAAGATAAAAGTTAAAATTCTAACGACTCTGATTATATTTTAAAATCATTTTCTAATATTAATATTTGAAGGCTTTCGAGCATCAGCAATGTTAATGGGATCTGTAACCTCGAAGGAGTGGTTTGTCGGGCGAAGGGAATCGACACTCGTTACAAATTAAGTCCCTTAATGTTGGTACTTCACTATAATCTTACTTTTAATTATCATAAAATTATCACCATAGATAAATCACCACACAATAATTATTACTACAAAATAGGCAACACAAATTAAGACACTCCACCGAAAACGTAGCGCACCCATGTGTCTGCGACCGAGGCTGCGATCATACTGACCCTCCGTTAAGCAAATAGTGACGCATCAGTACAGTTAGTCTCTTAGATGGTCTTATATGAATCAATTATGTTTTTTTGATTTATTAAGACAATTAATTTGATTTATTTTCCATAGAGATGTTCATCACTGGAGCGTCCGGCGGTGCCCAACAAGTCGGGCAACGCCAACACTTGCCAACAGGAGTTCAAACCGAGCAAACCTTCGTCTTTACCGCCGCATCTTACTAAAGGTATTGTATTTTGATGTTAAAAAAATTTAATAGATTGTGTTAGGAGTGGTATATTAATAATACTTTTTGATTCAAGTCCTTAAAATATGGCTAATATGTAACTAAAGTTCTTAATAAAGTTGAATACCTGTGACTTAGGAGTCTGTGTTCTTCTTCCACTTGAACATTATGAACCATACATTATGAAAGAAATGGGAGTCAGTGATAGCAAGACGGTTGACAGGCCAGAATGGAAGAGAGAGTGGCTTTGGAGTTTCTTGCACATTCCTCCTTCATTCCTTCATTCGTTCCTTAGAGATCTACGAGTACGCTTTGGAATGTGCAATTAGCTTCATTTTCCTGGCTGACCGAGTTTTTGGCAATTCAAAAGTGCCTATAAATGGTTTATTTTGGTTTGATATTTTTGTTTTTAACTGAAAATTCTGAATTAAGTACCCGATTCTTTGTCTAAAAATGATAAATCAGCCATAAGATTAATCTGATTAATCTGTCCATAGAAATTCCATATATTTTTTATTTTTTTTTATTTTTTATTGATATAAACCAGCGCTTGACTGCGATCCCACCTGATGGTAAGCAGTGATGCAATCATTGATGGTGAGGCGCACTAGTTTATCAAGAGCCTATTCACTCTAGCCTTGAAGACACCTAAATTATAGTTGGACGGGAAGATCGCAGCAGGCAAATTGTTCCAGTCCTTCGATGTACGCGGTATAAACGACGAAGCGAAACGCTTAGTCCGGACCGTTGAAGTTTCAACAACGTAAGGGTGGATACTCGCCGTACGTCGGGTTGTCCGATGATAGAAAGGAGATGGCGGAATCAAGTCATGCAATTCCTGCGCACACTCTCCAAAATGCAACCTGTAAAATACCGATAGGCTGGCTACCCTGCGCCTGTGCTCGAGGCTTTGTAGATTGGACTTAACCAAATCAGGATCCCCAATTAGCCTCTTCGCACGCCTTTCCACTGAGTCCAAAGCTGCTAGATGGCATTTTGCAGCACCAGCCCATATGTGACTGCAGTACTCCACACACGATCGAACCTGTGCTTTGTATAACATTAGAAGCTGTCCCGGTGTGAAGTACCGTCGGACCTTTGCAAGAACGCCTAGTTTTCTAGCAGCTACCTTGGCTTTGGACTCAATGAACCGCCCAAAATTGAGGTCTGAGGAGATTTCAACTCCCAAGAGCTGAAGGCGGTCGGTGCACTCCAGGGATACATTCCGAAAAGCAGGAGCCAAGGTGAACGGGCTCCTTTTGGCGGTGAACAGACACGCTTGTGTTTTGGCGGCGTTGAATTCAACTAGATTGGTTTCGCCCCACTTGGAGACTGCCTGAAGTGAGACATTCGTACGCTCCACCATAGCCTCTCGTTCGGACCGGATTAGTTCCTTACTAGCCCGAGCACCTGGAAGGTATCTCTCTACAACTGTGCTATCATCTGCATACCCATAGATACCGGGCATCAGCAGATCGTTAATATGCAGCAGGAAAAGAGTTGCAGAGAGAACAGACCCCTGAGGAACTCCGGCATTAGTGGACATGGGCTCTGATGAGCATCCATCGACAACAACTCGGAGAGACCGTTCACTCAGGAAGTCTTTTACCCAGTTAATCAGACCAGGGGAAATGCCGTACGCTGGAAGCTTACTCAGAAGGCTGGCGTGCCATACCCTGTCGAAGGCCTTCGAGACGTCTAAGGAGACAGCAATCGCTTCTCCATTCTCGAGGGCCTCGCCCCACATGTGAGTGGCATACACTAGTAGGTCCCCAGTAGACCGATTGTGGCGAAATCCGTACTGTCGGTCACTGAGGAGATCGTTACCTTCCAGGTATGCCATGAGGCGCGAGTTCAATACACGCTCCATAATCTTGCAGAGTATGGAGGTTATTGAAATCGGCCGATAGTTGGCAGGATCGGCACGACTGCCCTTTTTGGGCACGGGTTGCACGTTGGCAAGCTTCCAGGACTTGGGCACTATACCAGTCCTAAATGAGAGGCGGTACAAGCGCGTCAACACAGGAGACAACTCGGGCGCACATGCCTTGAGAACTATTGCTGGTACACCATCTGGTCCACTAGCTTTATTCACGTCTAGGCGACACAGTGCTCTCAAAACTTCTTTATTTCTTATGCGAACCTCAGGCATCGAGGTGTTGCAGTGAGGTAGAGTCGGTGGAGCAGCACTGCTAGTATCAAGACGAGAATTATGGGCGAAGAAAGATGCAAAGAGACCTGCTTTCTCTCTCGCCGAGTGAGCCAGTGTTCCATCAGGCTTAACCAGCGGAGGCAATGTGGGCCTACAGAAGTTCGCTTCGACCGATTTGGCAAGGGACCAGAACGCTCTGCTACCGGACGGCTGTGCAGAGAGCTTTGTGCCAATATGAGTAATGCGGTCGAACCGAGCCTTCTTTAGTGCCTTTTTGTAGGACTTGGCAGCATGGTTGAAAGCTCTCTTCTTTGAGCTCAGATCCGGAGATTTATCAGCTGTCATGCAGCTCGCACAGTGGTGCAGAAAATTTTTACTTAAAACAAACTTTGCTAAGACTATTTTGAAAGGCGACACATATTTTGCTGAGTCTTCAATAATATGAATAATTTCTCCTCAGAAATGCCTCAAGCCCTGTACGTGAACATGTCAGAGCTGGCCACACTCGCGGCGTCGCGTGCGCAACAACAGCAACAACAACATAACGCTGAACATCCACAACAGGAGAAGGTATGTACTAGCCAATATTTTAAGAATCAGAATATTTGTAAATGTAGGTACAGATACACGAGCCCCCCTAGTCAAGTTACGACCGTCTCGTTTTGATTCTATTGCGTCGAACGCCTCGAGTGGGCCACGCCTCCGATTTCTTTGTTCTGACCACATGACTGAGCGTTGAGATGACGTCAGAATAAAGGAATCGAAGGCGTGGCCGACTTGAAGCGTTCGACGCAAAAGAATCGAAACGAAACGGTCGTAACTTGGCTAGGGGGCAGGATAGGACCAACTTTATTCGACCCACAATCTACTGTTTACAGAGTAGACTCTTGTGAGATCTACTAATTACAAAATTAATTTAACAATAAAAACAAAAGAACTAGCTCAAACTTTTTAGCACAACGCTTTGAATATCATGAATAGTAAAGAAACTTTGTCAAATTATGCTGAACACTCGGGTAATAAAAGGCGAAAAAACGAGCTAAGCGAGCTGAAAAATTTAAGTAATCTGCCACAACTACGCTCGATTTTATTTTTTTTTATTTTTATTAATGAAATTATTCTTTTTACAAACGTGAAGTTACGGAGCGATAAAGTAAGAGAATGTAGCAGGGCCGATAATAGCTAGCTATCTGCCCCCTTTGCGCCATATTCCTCCTGGCTCAAAAGTCGCGTGTATTTACGCTGCTGCTTGCCCAAATCAACTGGCTTAACATCTGAAATCGACCGATTAGCCGCCTCTAAGATATTGTGTGTGAGATATTACAATATTGTAATATTGTAATCTACGTCACTCCAGTTCAATTGTGAAATCCGAGTCGTCTGGGCAGCGTTCGGGAAGACCACTGCGTGTTGCCAGTGATGACATATGGCTCTGAATCGTGGTCATGCTCAATGGGCCTCATCAGAAGGCTTAAAGTCACCCAAAGGACAATGGAGAGGGCTATGCTCGGAGTTTCCTTGCGTGATTGAATCAGGAAAAGAAAGTTTACCAGCATAGTCCGAAGAATTGCCAAACTGAAGTGGTAGTGGGCAGGGCACATTGCTCGCAGAACAGGTGTTCGATGGGGCCGAAGGGTTCTGGAGTGATGACCGCGTACCGCAACGTTGGAAGGCTTCCCACAAAGTGGACCGTGAAGCTGATGAGGGTCGTGGGAATTCGACAGATGCGAGACACTCAGGACTGGTCGTTGTGGGGACGCTTAGGGGGGAGGCATATGTCCAGCAGAGAACGTCTGTACTTACCTAATTGTTTATCAGTTTGGGAGATTACTTAGTTTAACTGAGTTTAACCTCTGTACACTCTGATAATGATAACATCTCCAGGTCACACAGAATCCAGCCACCGTAGGCGCTGGCTTGCGGTCGGCGAGCAAAGCTCGCCGACCGACTGTCCGGTAACCGTCCGGACCGAGCCCAAGTTATCGACAGCGCGTAGTGTTCCACGCGCGCCTCAGCAAAACCGTAGGGGCCCAGCAGGGTCGAAGCCTACTGCGGCCATGGGTGATGTGAAAGAGAACCCCGGGGCCCTGGAACGATAGCAAAGAAGGAACAGGAGTGGGTTTTTAGTCAGTAAAAGTCTGACACTATCTCCCGCTCCGTCCAAGAGAGGGGGATATCATTGGATGATTTTCCCACCAAAAAAAAAAGGTCACACAGAACAGTCTTTGATTTTGATTAATGCTTTATTTGGGAGTCATAAAAATAAAACCACGAACATATTTTTTCTATATTTATTTGTAAAAAAAAAATATCATACATCAGTCAAAAATAAAATATTACATTACAGATTTGCATCAATCTAGAACTATGATTTTACAGGTATTTTTTCATCGAACGGTTATTATAAATATCCAAAATCGAATCACACTAACATTGTGAAGGCGAAAGTTTGTTTGTATTAACAACATTGATACTTTTTATTTCACTACTACGTTCTCAAATTTCATCCAAATCTGTTCAACCATTGTGCAAACATACAGATTTACACATTTCCAATACAGGGGCAATTCGTGATGTTACAAAAACTCGTTAGCCAAGTACGCAGAAGATATTATAGTGCACAAGTGCGTGCGCAAACACAGGTATACTCTCTGTTTTTAAAGGAGTGACCAGACAGTTGCAAACTAGCGTTCTAACCAAGGTCATCTTGATTTATGTGTTTGGTTTGTGTTGCGGCCACATGGATGTAAACCACACGCCAACACGTTCGGTGGTTGGGAAAACGCGCCTCCCAACCAAGAGCGTTGACGGTCATGGATTACAACTGCTGTCTACACGGATTGAAACTAGCAAGGTCACCTTGGTTGGGACGTTAGCAATCATCTGGTCACCCCTTTACTCTCACAGTCCGATGGAATGACAAGACACGACCGGAGAGAGATCAGGTGCAGAACTAATAGCTTTACGTGCTTCCTCAGGCACGGGGGTGTCATACCACCAGCTTCCAAACTCCGAGCGGCTACAGAGTAATTCTTAATGGAAAAACCAAATAGAACTTTTTGTCCGACCGATTCCCAGTCGAACCCGGGACTGTACGATATAGTTACCGTGGCCCTCTCAAAGGGTAATTAAAGGACCACAGATGGGTTATAATCAGTAAAGGTTGGTACTCCCTTGCGCTCCACCAAGAGCGATCGGAGTCATTTGATGATTTCCTACGTAATATACAGTGGTGGACATATAATTAAGAACGACTATTTAAAAACAAGCTTTTTTCAAACTTACGAGAATTACACTTTATGCATGTCGTTTTGTATCTCTCCTGGTATCGCAAAATTGTTCCACGTTGTCGTAGCATACAGTTATAACACATGTTAATGTGTAGTTGTACTGTATTTAATCTTAAATTATTAATTTCATTAATTTTGTTGTCAACATTATGTATAATTGTTTTTAAAATTCTATGTTAATTAATGTAAGTGGGCATGTACCGTTTTAATCTATATATATAAAAGGAGAAACTGACTGACTGACATATCAACGCACAGTCAAAACTACTGGGGCTAGGAGCGTGAAATTTCGCACAAAAATGGGACCAAACTGGAAGCATATCCTCTAAGGTGAAAAAAAAAATTTGCTAATCGGTCCATAAACGACGGAGTTCTGAGGTAACAAACATAAAAAATAATTAAAAAAGAAAACACAACCGAATTGATAACCTCCTTTTTTGGAAGTCGGTTAAAAAGATAGCCGATCACCTGCAGTGCTCAAAAACGATGATATTCCACGCTGTGAAGCATTTTAACACGTATCAAACAACTTCAAATATTCCACGTGTACCTTAACAGAGAAATTCATCTCGGCGAGACGATAGAAATATCGTATGTTTGGCAAAACAATACCCTTGTAAGGGTCTAACGAGTTGAGAAAAGAATATTTTGGTGAAAACAACTCTTCAGCGATCTCAGCGCGCACTATCCGAAGGCGTTTGGTAGAAGCTAAGTTGAACGGCAGGATAGCAAGAAAGGTACCCATGTTGAAACGGTGTCATAGGCAAGCCTGGCTTGCATTTGCTAGGGGGTATGAAAGCTGGACAGTAAGACAGTGGAAAAATGTTCTTTTCTCTGACGAGACAAAAATTAACAGAGTATGTTCTGATGGGAAACGATATGTTCGACGCCCTCCCAATACAGCATTCGACCCCAAGTATACAAAAGTGACATTAAAGCATGGTGGTAGAAATGTAAAAATTTTGGGGTGCTTCTCTGCGCAAAAAATGTTGGACCTGTGAGATTGATACAAGGAAACATGGATCAATTCCAATACAAAAATATACTGGAAGAAACAATGTTACCATAATTATGCTGAAAACGTGCTTCCGATTATTTGGACATTTCAACACGACAATGATCCCAAGCACACTGCACGCACGAATTTTCAGTTTCAGGTTCTGTCTTAGAATGGCCACCAAACAGTCCAGATTTAAATCCCATAGAGCATCTTTGGTGTGAAGTTAAGAAAAAGGTTTCAAATCGACGGTGTGGTAACCTAAGCGAGTTATACAACGTTTTATTAGAAGAATGGCGCTCTATTTCTCTTGAAAAATGTCTGAAATTGATAGAGTCTATGCCTCGCCGGTGTAAGACAGTCATCAAAAGCCGTGGACAAGCTACAAAATTAGAATAAAATGTATTAAATTGCAATTTTTAACATTATAATTTTTAACATTATCATACATATTTAATGAGATTTTTAAAATGTAAGTATCTACTGAAACAATTCTCGAGCAGTTTAAGAATCGTTCTTAATTATTTGTCTAGCTTTATTACTATTTGAAATTGTAACAGTCGATAATAAATTAAATTTGTAAGGTAAATAGTAAGTGATTTTAATATTTACTCTTAATCCCGTTTACTCTGTCCATGTTGCTATTTTATAACATAATTACTTACTTTTGAGAAGGAACATTTGTTTATTTATTGTTTTATCCTCACATCGGAACGCCTTGCAGCAATTACACCAATGGAACACAATTAGTCCAGAATCTGCTACTTTCTAACATCGTGTGCGCAGTGGAATGGTAGTCATCAAAAGAGCGGCGCGGCGTAGGGTTACGTCGCTCGATTACGCAGCATCAGGCCATCGCTCCTCCAGGATTCCACATGTATCAAATCCCATATCGAACACATTTTGGTAATGTCAAAGCTCTTTCGACGAGTTTTTACAAAGAAAATTGATTTAAATTAAAAAATACGGAAAATTTTGATATGTCGTCTTGACGGTTGACCATATACATAAAAGTACATATGACATTGTTTTATTTAAATAATGTCTGGTACTACAAATCGTTCTTAATTATATGACCACCACTGTATATTATCTCAGCGCTCGACAGTTGCTTGTGACCACGAGACCAAAGAGGCAGTTGGTTCATTTTTCTTGTATAATCATCATCATCATCATTATTTCTGCCTAAAGATGTCCACTGTTGGACATAGGCCTATGTCATAAGCTGTTGATCCCCGCATTAACGCCGGCGTTAACGCGCCATTGTCTTTCTCTTGTGTCTCTAATTACGCACTCAAAAGTACTACTGCTAAATACTAGCTATCTCGGCAAACGTTGTCCTGCCACAAAAATATTAAATAAAAAATTGGGGGGTGGGAGTAGAAGTAAATAATAGCCATTTTCCGACTTACCAAATATACACAAATAAAATCATAAAAGTCGGTCAAGCCGTTTTGGAGGAATTCGATAATAAACACTGTGACACGAGATTTTTATATATAATTATCAAAGTACTAGCTTTTGCCCGCGGCTTCGCTCCCGTCAACTGACTACTCTACCCAACTCTACCCTGCCCTACCCTACCCTACTCTACCCCACTCTAACCTATTCTACTCTACTCTACCCTACTCTACCCCACTCTACCCCACTCTACCCTACTCTACCCCACTCTACCCTACCTAGTTACCTACCCTACGCTACTTACCTACCTACCCTACCCAGCTACCTACCTACCTAACTACCTACCCTACAAACTTCCCTGTATGCTGGTGAACAAAACAAAAAAGAATGATTAAAATTGGTCCAGCCGTTCTTAAGTTATAGCGTGACCAGGAGAAAGAGCCATAATTTGGATCACCTATAAGATTAGAATTCACTCCAGAGTTGATAAACAATAAACATTATATAAATAACTCTCATCATAGCTAAATCATTAGAGTCAACTATTATAATATTGGACATCATGTAGGTATGTATTGGTGTCGGGATCAGGAATCTCGGCACATATGATATCATCTACTTAGTTTTGTCGAATTCATTCTACTAACCAAATAAAGCGTTATATTAACCAAATAAAGCAGTTTCTCCGAAACTGTTCACGGCAGCAATGGAGGATGTCTTCAAGGTTTTGGAATGGAGAGGGCTAGGCATTACTGTCAATGGCGAGTACATCACTCATCTTCGGTTTGCCGACGACATAGTAGTCATGGCTGAGACTACGGAGGAGCTCAGTACAATGCTTGGTGACCTCAGTAGAGCTTCCGAAAGAGTGGGACTTAAAATGAACATGGACAAAACCAAAGTCATGGTAAACAGCCATGTAGCACCCACTCCTATCAAGGTCGGGGACTCTACACTCGAAGTTGTAGACGACTACGTTTACCTGGGACAGACGGTCCAGTTGGGAAGGTCAAGACGAAAGTCTATGACCAGTGCGTGTTGCCAGTGATGACATATGGCTCCGAAACGTGGTGGTCGCTTACAATGGGCCTCATTAGAAGGCTTAAAGTCACCCAAAGGGCAATGGAGAGGGCTATGCTCGGAGTTTCCTTGCGTGATCGAATCAGGAATGAGGATATCCGCAGGAGAACCAAGGTTGCCGACATAGCACGCCAAACTAAAGTACAGGCAGGGCACATTGCTCGCAGAACAGATGGCCGTTGGGGCCGAAAGGTTCTGGAATGGCGACCACGTACCGGAAGACGTAGCGTTGGAAGGCCTCCTACAAGGTGGACCGATGACTTGGTAACGGTTGCGGGAGTCCGATGGATGCGAGACGCACAGGACCGTTCGCTGTGGCGACGCTTGGGGGAGGCCTATGTCCAGCAGTGGACGTCTTTCGGCTGAAATGATGATGATGATGAACCAAATAAAAATGTGTGCATGCGGCAAGCTTCGTTTTTGTCATTTCTACATTCGTAGTTAACCATCTTTTTTTTTATTGTTCATCTGGCAGTATTACCATGTTGAATAGCAATGCTGTTTCGGCGGCCAAAAAAAATCGCAACCTTCAGTAGTTTTTGCTTGAAAGAGTAACAAACATCCATACATTCAAACTTTCGCGTTCATAATAATAGTAGCATGATTATTTCCGTATTATTTCTCCCAACGGCGACTACGACTTGTCAACTGAAAGAAATGTCATTGACAACTTGACAGTTACGCTCGATTATTTTTTTATTTTTGGCTTGGATACTAAGTCCTTTCAGCCATGTCTTTATATGAGTAATTACTTAACTTTTACTTTACATGATATACGTATAACTCTAACGGTTTTTGCAGTGCACGCCAGAATAACTCGCAGATGGTAGTATTTTTTCCTATCATCTAAATTATACATTTTTTTACATACTTCAACCAGACTGGCTGGCTAGTTTTTGAAAAATTAAATTATGCATCCAGTGTCAGTCTGGTTGTCAGCTGAATTTTTTTGAGAACGTTAGTT
This sequence comes from Mythimna impura, assembly GCA_905147345.3. Taxonomy (NCBI): domain Eukaryota; kingdom Metazoa; phylum Arthropoda; class Insecta; order Lepidoptera; family Noctuidae; genus Mythimna; species Mythimna impura. Next base: position 5,091,609 of record LR990363.1, read on the forward strand.
ATAGAGTTGCAGTGTTGATGTGAAATATATTATTATGTTTGTGAAAAAGGCCCGCTCTTTGACGGCTGGGAGAAGGACCTCTTCTGCTGCTTCGGTTTCTGAAGGCTTCTACAGGCCGTGTAAAACCTGTCCGCCCCGCCATGTGGACCTTTTTCGATTCTTCTGGTCTCTGGAAGCCTCTACCGGCTGTGCGAGACCTATCCGCCACAGCCCTGCGAGCCTCTGAGAGCCACATGGGGCCTTTTCACTCAGCTGCTGGGAGGACCTCGCCGACTTCGCCTATTTCTACGTTATATTTTTCAGTGCTAATTGTATCGCGTAAACGGATAAACTCCTCCAAAAGCATTTTTTTATTTGTGATTCTTTTCGATATTTTAATATTTATTAGATATTTTAGTAGCCGTTCTTGAGTTATAAATAGTGTAACTAATACGACTTTGTTTTATTTATATAAGGTAAGAAAATGGTCGGGAGATTCCGCATTTATTCTTTGTAGTCAGTCATGGAATGGTAGAACGAATGACCGAATGATGGAATGATTGACCGAATGAAGGAATGATTGGGACCAGTGTTTTTGACAGTTGCTGTCAATGTATTTGACAGTTGCTGTCATTTGCCTGCGGGTTAGAAAATTATCTCAAGGGAAATTAATCCAAGGATAAAAAGTATTCTACGTGTTATTCTAGGACATGGTCTACCCGTGTACCAAGTTTCATCAAAATCCGTTCAGTAGATTTTGCGTGAAAGAGTAACAAACATCCATACATCCATAAATACAAACTTTCGCATTTATAATATTAGTAGGATTAATATTATTTTGGATTCCCAAAAAGTTTTGGGTCCACAGACATCCAGTTCAAAATTACAAAAAGATTGATGTGAAAAGTGTAATATTTAACTAATTTACATAAAAAATATCTATCATTTATCTTAATTAAAAAATAGTTACCTAATTCCAGACGATACAACACTAGTTTATTTTTAATCCTATACTAAAATAGTGATGTACCTATTAATGTAAATTAAAAACTCTCATGTTAGTTGTTTTGTCCAGAGTGAAGTGTGGTTCCTCCCGCCTCTGTCTGCTTGATCTGTGAACAATGAGTTTTGTAAAAATCACATAGTGACAAAGTGAGACGCTCCACTAACCAATTAACGGCACGTTTTGCGCTCTGGTTCAACGATTGGCTACTGCGCTGCATGCTGCAAGTTCAGTTCCCGCACGAAACTGCCCTACTGATAGGTTTTCCAGGTTTGGGGGTCTTGTGCATGCCAGTTTATATTTTTGCAAACGCAACCACGATACAGCAGATATTACAATTGGTTAAAAAAAAAAACAAAAGAAACTGATGATCCGTGTCAGTGACAATTTTTTGGAATGACGTATCCTAGATAGCAGCACTTAAGTGTCAACATCAGACTATTGTCAAAATGCTTGTTTTCGACATTTTCACGTTACAAGTTACGTTGACTACGGAGGGTTATGATTTTGACAGGCTATGTATGTTTGTGAGTATGTTCGTCTGTTCCCTCATAGCTCCTAATCTACTTATCGGAACTCGACATATGAGGTATCGTTAGAACCGCCTTAATTGTCCGCTGAACATAGGCTACGTGACGTGTCACAAAACTCAATATAGCTCTCTCTAGCAGACAAAAAATAATGTGTTAATAAATAAAAATGGAGATAAATTCGTCGTGTTTGGTATCATTTAAAGGGTTACTAATACTTGTATGTTTCCAAAATATTGCTCAAATTTAAAGTAATGCCCTCTAACGGTTAAAAAGTCACGTGTTAAATTTAACATCAAAATTGTTTAAATAAAAAAAAAGTAAAGAACTAAAACCGTTGTTTTTTTTTGTTGTAGTCGGGTTTAAGTTTTTTACTTTTTTTATCAGTCTTAATTAAGCCAGACCACAAAAAGTAACCCTTTCTAAGATCCGAATTGCATAATCTGTATTATAAAAGGCAGAGTCCTGGACTTACTCACGGACTTATAAACCAACCCCAAACTCATGAACCTAGAACGCTGAAATGCAAAGTGGTGCCTTTTAAGACGTAAACAAAGAATAAAAAAGCATATTTTGAAATTGAGGCTCGTCGCCACAACGACCGGTCCTGTGCGTTTCGTATTCATCGGATTCCCGCGACCATTCACCAGGTCATCGATCCGCTTTCCTTCCATAAGTAACATTGTAAAAAACAATCATGCTAGAATACACTGCGCACAAATGTGCGCCGATCTCCATACATTTTATATGGAAACTAGACTTGTAGAGCTACACTTGATCCACGCCACGCGACGTCGTTCTACGTACAAATCAGGTATGTTACACGTGTGCGTCGATCTAATGTAGTTCTAGCTTCAAACATACTCACAATTTCTCCCAGTTGAACTTCGAAGCGAGCGTCTCAGATATCTGACTCTCCTTGAGTTGTTTCTTCACCGCTCTTTCGACCAGACGTAGGGATGAGAACATGTTCTGGACCGAAGATGGCTGACGGTTACGGGATGACACCTGTAACGACGATGTTTACAACTTTATATGTACACTTTTGTAGGGTGGCCAAATCCGATGTGTACAACTTTTATGGGGTGACCAAATTAGATGTGTACAACTTTTATACGGTGGCCAAATTTGATGACAACTTTTATACGGTGGCCAAATTTGATGACAACTTTTATAGGGTAGCCAAATCCGATGTGTACAACTTTTATAGAGTGGCCAAATCTGATGTATACAACCATTATAGGGTGACCAAATCCGATGTGTACAACTTTTATAGGGTAGCCAAATCCGATGTGTACAACTTTTATATGGTGGTCAAATCCTCCTATCTGAAACCGATTTTTGATGTTGTTTGTTATCCATTTTTTTATTTACTTACAGAGTTGCAATAACCAATAACAAAATTGCAACAATAACGACTGTTGCAATCACTGTATAAAAATAAATAATAATCTCGATTTATAGTTTACAACTAATATGCAATCACTAGCGTAACATTAGGTTTACTTCGTCAGATTTAGCTTAGCGTCAAGTTATTTCGCGTCGATAAGAAAATAATGAAGTGCCGCGTAGTCACCGCTAATCTGATTTTTTTTATGACCGATATGCCCGTGATTTAGCCGCGTTTGAACACTATCTCACCTGATGGTAAGCGATGATGTGGCCGACGATGGAGCACGCTTGCCTAAAAGTAACCTATTCACTCTTGACTAAAAAACCCCTAGGTGGTAGCTAGGGGTAATTTATTTATTTTCTAATTTCTGCCAGCGACTTCACCCGCGTAAAAATAGGTTTCTCCATACAAACTTTGGACCCCCGTTTCATCCCCTTAGGGGGTGAATATTGGAAAATTCTCACTTAGTGCTCGCCTTCGTCATAAAAGAAAACCTTGTACAAAATTTCACGTTCCTAGACCCTGTAGTTTCGGCTGTGTGTTGATATGTCTGTCAGTCAGTTTTTTCTTTTTTAAATATAGATTAAAACTTCATGCAACACAAAGGTACAAGTGTGGACTTTATGCCTTTGGCATTCTCTAGCAGGGGTGTGGGATTGTTCGAAATAATTACCACGGCCCTGAAACGCAATGGGAAATTGAAGGAACAAGGGTGGGTTTTAGTTAGTAAAAGTCTGACATTCGCTCTCGCTTCACCCAGAGCGGGACAAGTTAATTAGACAAACTCTCAAAATTTTACTCAACAGGTTAAAAAATATAGTTAATATTTCTTTTTCTGTCCTCTTTCCACTTTTTTTGAGTATATATAGCTTCTGCCAGCGGCTTCGCCCGCGTGAAAATAGGTTTCTCCATACAAACTACCAACCCCCGTTTTACCCCCTTAGGGGTGGAATTTCGTTAAATCCGTTCTTAGTTCGTTCTATATAAGGAACCTACCTGCCAAATTTTAAGTTTTTAGGTGTTATAGTTTCTGAGATTTCGTGATTAATCAGTGACTGGTATTTCGCTTTTATATAAATAGATTAGCTACTTTTAAATTGATTGTATTTACTTTTTGCTTTCCCATTTTCAAAACTATCAAACCAAAATGTCTCATGATTTTATTTGACGAGAACGTTCTTGATCACATTCGTATTGTAATTCTTTTCTTTATGTAATACTCAATGTAAAACAAACAATAACATTGTTTTCCCAAAACAATCGCATAAATTAGCTTGCTCGTCTTTTTCTCCATATCAGTGAGAGTAGGGTCTTACCAGTTAAAGATCTCACTCTCATTCAGCTGGCTAGAGAACTAAGCCTTATAATATAAAAACACACCATAATCTCAACAGCTTCGAACAGCTTGTTCATCGCTTTCGTTTCCCTATCAGTGAGAGTGGGTCTTGCCAGTTGATAATCTATCTCACTCTCTTTCAGCTAGCTAGGGAACTAAACTTTATAACATTAAAACTCACCATAATCTCAACAGCATCGAACAGCTTGTTCATCTCCTTCTTCTCCCTGTCAGTGAGAGTGGGGTCTTGCCAGTTGAATATCTCACTCTCTTTCAGCTTGATCTTGATCTTGTCCAATGTTATCGGAGGTTCCTGCCCGTCGTGGATCTCTCCTGACTTGTACGCCGCCTTCAGTTCTGTCTGGAGGAGGTATTCTTGGGGACTGGAATGACAGATGATGGCTTAGATTTTATTGATGCTCTAAAAAAACTTAAGCTTAAAGCTACAAGCCCGAGTGTGTCCGTGTCCTCACTAGATGGCGCAGAACAATACAACAACAATACACAATACACAATACAGTACAACAACAACTACTACTACAACTACTACTAATAATATACTCAATATTTTTAGTTTATTTTATTTTTCGTGTATAGGAACATTATTAAATCATGGAAATGGTATTTGCTAAAATTTAATGTTCTACTTCATTGGATTTAGTTAAATTATTGCCTCAAAACTGAACTAATTCGCCAAAAAAACCTAAACTATACTCGAGTACTATAAGTACCTAAGAGTTCTTTAGATTTTTTTTTTGTGTTTCATCACTATCTCACTTGCAAACATGTAAGCAATGATGTGCTCGATGAGATCCAAACCTCTTTACACCCGGCAGATCTTATTTTCTAAATCTTCTATGTCATGGCATTTTTAGATTTCTATACAGCATAGTATGATCCTTTAAAATATGATTCCCATAGATACTAAAAGACAAATTAAAAATAAATCAACTGTTTTTATGGGTTTTCCTACCCTTTTTTTTTTTAATTTTGATCTACGACTGTATAAAGGTGAACGCACACTTATCCGAGCCGAACGCGTCGAACGAATCGAATTTTAGAATTCTTTATTCTGGAGTCGTTCCAGATTCGGACTATTCGGTGCGGTTAAGTGTCTAATAGTACATTTTGCTACAAGTGCAGAAAGTTTGTCATTGCGACCGAGGTGGAATTCGCACGAGCCGTAGGCGAGTGTGTTATGGAGCCGAGGGCTGCAGTGACAAATTTGCACGTGTGTCAAACGACTTTTTTCAATACACTTACGAAGAAATGAATAAACGGGGGTTGACCGGCGACTGGTGGGGGTCGACGCGCGCCCAGCCTGATGCGATACATGTAATGACATTGTGGCGGGGGACAGCACAAGCTATTTCAGCACTAGAGCGGAAAGCAGTCTATTGCGTGCCTAAAAGCTGTGGGATAAGAGCGGGTTTTCGAGTAAGTGTATTGAAAAATTCTTTTCTTTCGATTAGTTCGACGCATTCGTCTCGAATAAATGTGCGTTCATCTTTAGCGACCAAATCGAAAAAAAAAAAAATCTAATCGTTCAAAACGATTTTCACTTCTAGCGAAACTAAAGAACGGCAATTGATTTAACTGTATACATAACAGGCAGTCATGACTAACTCACTGACTCGTCATTACGGCCTACCTAGAACCTAGAACACTGAAGTTTTGCACAGTTTCCTTTTATGATGTACTAGTTACTGCAAGCGGCTACACCCGCGTGATCGTAGAAAAATATCTCAAGGGAACATAATCCTGGGATAAAAGTCCTATGTGCTAGCCCAGGACACGGTCTACCCGTGTACCAAGTTTCATCGAAATCCGTTCACTTACACACACACACAACACACACACACACACACACACACACAAACACACACACACACACACAAACTTTCGTCTTTATAATATTAGTGTGATACAAAAGAAAGGATTTTTCGAAATTCACATACATAATACAGATTGTTTTAATTAAATATTCTACGAAATGCTATGTCCTACCCTCAGGGCGTACAATAAAATGTAGGTCAGTACCTATAGTGAGTTTACATGCATGTTAACAATATTAGAATACATTGCAAATTATTAGATAATTAAATGTTTGTTGGAGTATAACAATAAACAAACAGTTTGTAAATGAAAGGACTCTCTTCTTCATCAATGGATCTATACAAGTTCCGAATCTTCTCGACGAAATAAATATGTCTGTTCCTCGCCACGCTTCACCCAGAACTGTACGCATCCTAGATGTGTTCACTCCATTCCCGTCAAGAACTAACATCGGACATTTGGCACCAATGAATATATTGATAAGGACGTATAATGATCTCCATTCACCTTCCAATGGCGTTGACATCTTTGCCGGCAAGCTTTTGGAATTTCGTAAGCAATTGCTATTGACCCACAGTGGTCACCATTAATATGTTGAGTACCACATTAGATTTAATTACTTTTTTTTTGTTTCTTGTATTTTAGGTTTTTTTTTTGAGCCTATATTATATATTATTGTAAGACTTGAAATTTATGTTAATCCTGTGCACAATTGTAAGTGACAAATTCACTCTAGATTTTAAGTTTGATTGTTGTATATAGGGTGACTGGCAATTAGTGTACGATACTTAAACACGTGATTGTGCTCATGATAATAAACAATTTTTATTATGGGAACAAAGCCGAAATCGCGAAAAAAATATCAGCTGTTCAGTACATTAGGCAAACATAAATGTACTGAACAGCTGATTTTTTTTCGCGATTTCAGGTTTGTTCCCATAGTAAAAGTTGTTGGATATCATGAGCACAATCACGTGTTTAAGTATCGTACACTAATTACCAGTCACCCTATATAAAAATGTACTAGTGAATAAGTCGTTGGTGTGCTATAAATAAATAAATAAATGTTTTTCAGAGTTGTTCATCACGTATATAAAACGGGAGTCCAAAATTTGTATGGAGAAACCTAATTTACACGGGCGAAGCAGATGGCAGAAGTTAGTACGAGGCATGCCTTTTAAGTTTTGTCGTTTGAAGAAAAAAACACAACTAGAATCTTAAAGTACTTTTTATTGTTTTTCAAAGTATTCACCACGTAGCTTAATACACTTTTCCATTCGCTCAAACCAGTTATTATAACATTTATTCCACTCTAAAGTGGGGGTGTTCAAAATGGCTGACATGAAAGCGTCGACTGCTTCTTCACCGGACTGGAACCTTTGACTACGAAGACTTTATTTAATTTTAGGAAATGTAAAGAAATCGTTAGGGCTTAAGTCAGGACTGTATGGAGGATGATCAAGAATTTCTACTTTTTCCTGCTTCAAATACTCAATCGTTTGACGAGCGCTGTGTGAGCTTGCGTTTTCGTGGTACAGGATGATGCGTCGCTTTGAGTTAGATTTTCGAAGTTCGTTTCAATCTGTGGTATACCACCCTGCGTTAACCGTTCTACGATCTTCAAGTGCAATAGTCGCAACATGGCCGGTTTTTCCAACGAACGTGGCCACCATCTTCTTTGAAGTGCTTCGAGAACGAACAACTTTAGTCGGTTTTGGCTCGTCTTGAAAGACCCAGATTGTAGATTGTTGTTTGGAATCAGGATCGTAGGCATAGATCCAAGATTCGTCACCACTGATGTTGTCGTAGACGTGATTTAACTCTCTTCGGTTGAACCTTTGCAGAGTTTTCTTACACCATCTGACGCGGGCCGCCATGTGATCGTCGGAAAGCAGATGCGGTATCCAACGGCAAACTAGGTTTCTCACACCAAGCGCTTCATGCAAGATCTTCTGAATGGTTGTCCCTGAGATGCCTAATAGAGCCTCTATCTCTCGATACGTCACATGACGATCTTCGAGAATTAGTTGTCTCACAGCAATGATGTTATTATCTTCAGTGAAGGCGGATTTTGGGCGTCCTTTGCGAAATTTGTCACTAACACTAATATGTCCACGCTGGAATTCTAATACCAGCGTTCGAGTCCGCAGACATAGAGCTTCATCACTGAATACAGATGTTACCTCTTCAAAACACTGAAGTCGTGTCAGGCGTCTTCTAAAGTTGTAGAAAATTATTGCACGAACATTTTCCTTAGAAAGATTCATTTTCGTACGTAACCTGACAGATTCTAATCGACGCTGTGACTAAACAATAGCATCAATCCTAATACTTTCAACTGTTTTGAGATTCAAAATTTAAACACATTTGAATATAGAACAGTTCCAAATTCAAAATTGGCGGGAAATATGGAAACGACAGAACTTAAAAGGCATGCCTAGTAGACCTATATATAATAATAATAATATAATATTCCACATCTCTCACACAACGCTATCTAGTCCCAAATTAAGTAGAGCTGGTGCTATGAGTACTTAGACAACTGATAAACATACTTATATATTTCTAAATACATCCATATTATAGATAAAGTAAACCCAGACAAAGAACAAATGATCGTGTACATCACACATTTGTCTTGGGTGGGAAACGAACCCACGACTTCCGGCATTGCAGTCAGAGCCACTAACCATTAGACTAACAAGCCAGTTATATAGATTTACAATGTTTATAGACTTTACATTTTCCCAGCATATACGCGTTACGTAAATATCCGTAACATAATTGGGGTTTTCCGTACATGTTTTCAGTAATAAAAGTCGATAGCGTCATGATTTCTACGAAAGAAACGCTTCGTAAACTGCGAATGATTTTCTGATTAAATTAAACGCGGGTTTTGTTTACTTGAAATTATTTCACTCTGATCTGAATTCTGAATTGATTTTATATATAAAAAAAAATAGCATATTATTAATATAGGTATTGTACACTAACCTTCAAAACATTGCCACACTTTTAAAATTGCAATTTGTTCTAAACAATAAGTTTACGAGTCTTGAAATTTTGGTTTTTTCACACTAATATTATACAGGTGGAAGTTGTTGTGTTTGTGTGTACTTCTGTATGCATTTCTGTATTTATCTACTTTTTATTGTTACTTATTTATTTATTAAATGCTTTACGCACACAAACGTACAGCGGCGGACTTAATCCCTTAGGCATTTTCTACCAGTCAACCTTTGGATGATGCAGAGAAAAATAATGGTAGGTGCAATAAATAGAATACGAGAATAGATATAAGTACTAATAAAACATATCGTACCCTTATTGCAAAAACCAATTATCTGCAATTTGTTACCCAAATTAAGTTAAATATAGCTATCGATTTGTCTCATCAAGACGAATCTACAGGTAAAGCTGGTTATTAGCTACGACACTTGGTTATATAGATAGTTCCGTAGTAGTAAATAACTTACAGATTTGATCGAATATAATAATAATAAAATATAATAATACAAAAATTTTGGTGCATTTAGTTGGTTTTTGCATTAAGAGTACGATATATATAATACATTTATACAATATTTACTCAAATTAATAAACTTACTTCATCACGCTTGAACGGCTGAACGTATTTCAATGAAACTTAGTACATACGTAGACCATGTCCGGGAATAGCAAATAGTATACTTTTTATCCCCGGAGTATGTTCGATAATATTCTACTATCACGGGTTCGAAGCAGCAGCTAATCTTTTTATAAGTTTAGTAGTTTTTATAAGTTTGTTAGTCAATGTATAATTTTAACAGTGTGTTAGGTACTAATTTTTGTCATCATCATCATTTCAGCCAAAAGACGTCCACTGTTGCACATAGTCCTCTCCCAAGTGTCGCCATAATGACCGGTTCTGTGCGTCTCGCATTCATCGGATTCCCGCGACTCTCCACAGATCATCGTTCCACCTTGTGGGAGGCCTTCCAACGCTGTGTCTTCCAGTACGTGGTCGCCATTCCAGAACCTTTCGTCCCCATCGACCATCTGTTCTGTGAGCAATGTGTTCTGCCCACTACCACTTAAGTTTGGCGATTCTTTGGGCTATGTCGGTAACCTTGGTTCTCCTGCGGATATCTTCATTTCTGATGTGACGCAAGGAAACTCCGAGCATAGCCCTTTCCAATGCCCTTTGAGTGACTTCAAACCTTCTGATTTGGCCCATTTTAAGCGACCACCATTCGGAGCCATATGTCATCACTGGCAACATGCACTGGTCTTAAATTTTCGACTTGAGACACTGTGTTAATTGGACGAGAAGACACCGCGCAGCTTCCCGAACGCTGCCCAGCCGAGTCGGTTTCGACGATTGACCTCTAATTTTTGTAGGCCAGTGTAATTCAAAAACGGTTTTAAACGCCTGTTATTTATAGCAATGATTTACAGTAGTAACTTATTATTCTCAAAATGTACGATCATTAAACTCCGCATATAAATGTATTCGGACCGTTTCAATCGATTCACTATAAAATTATTTCTATTACTCACCATGAATCTATGAGTTGTATGTGTACTGCAATTCTGAAAAGACAAAAATGTTGATTCGATCAGATAAGGTAGTAAAGGATACCTACATGTCCTATTTTACTGCGTCGTTATTACTTTTACCGTCTCAAAAAAAGGAGGAAGTTCTCAATTCAGTTGTATTTTATTATTTACTGGAACAATTTGCCTGCTGCGGTCTTCCCGTCCAACTATAATTTAGGTGTCTTCAAGGCTAGAGTGAATAAGCTCTTAATAAACTAGTGCGCCTCACCATCAATGATTGCATCACTGCTTACCATTAGGTGGGATCGCAGTCCAGCACTGGTTTAAACCAATTAAAAAAAAAATGACTGATAGGTTCGTGCTAGACCACTATCTCACCTGATGGTAAGCGATGATGTGGTCGACGATGGAGTACGCTTGCCTAGAAGTAACCTATTCACTCTTGACTTAAAGACCCCTAGGTTGCTTTCACTTAGCTGTACGCATAATGAAAGTATTCCCAAAACGCTTTGTACATATGAGTGGGATTTCCACCATGTACTGGTGGCGCAACACCGTACGTCTAGTGGTTTCAAAATCAAAAAATCAAAATCAAAAATATTTTTATTTCACATAGGCCTGGCACTTATAAAACGTCAGAAGCTAGTGCACGATTCCAAATTGGTCGTTTCCTATGGAGAAGAACCGGCAAGAAACTTTATGGATACTCTTTTAAAAAAAGTGGTTATTTACAATATTTTCATATTACAGTATTAATAGATAAGAACAGTGTAGACCAGTCAATATTGTACCCAAAAGCACAATAAAAATAATCATATTAAAAAAAAGTCAGTCGTAATAGGAAGTAATATTTAAATAAGAAATAGTTCGATGATAGAACGGATTTGGCGGAATTAAATTGTGCAATTCCAATGCACACTCCCCGGAATGCAAAAAATATTAGTTGCAAACGAGTTGGAACTTTGTCTTGCATGACATAGAGTTTGTTTTTTCATAATTAGATTATTCTCTTATATAGTATTCACATTCATGAATGAATGGATGTGTAAGATTCATCAGCGGTTTCCCAACATTAAAAATATGTTTTTATACTGATTGATAATTGAATCAGGTTCACAAGATTTACAAGGAAGGACTTAGTATTCTCACTATTCTTTTCGTCTTCCCACTGAAGGTAAACAAGGAACAGATCATATAACAATAATCTATATATAGGGTGACTGGTAATTAGTGTACGATACTTAAACACGTGATTGTGCTCATGATAACCAACAACTTTTACTATGGGAACAAACCTGAAATAGCGAAAAAAAATCAGTTGTTCAGTACATTAGGCAAACATAAATGTACAGAACAGCTGATTTTTTTTCGCGATTTCAGGTTTGTTCCCATAGTAAAAGTTGTTGGTTATCATGAGCACAATCACGTGTTTAAGTATCGTACACTAATTGCCAGTCACCCTATATATAAAACGAGAAACTGACTGACATATCAACGCACAGCCGAAACTACTGGGCCTAGGATTGTGAAAATTTGCACAAGGTTTCCTTTTATGATGCAGGCGAGCACTAAGAAAGGGTTTTCCAACATTCAGTCTCCAACGGGATGAAACGGGGGTCTAAAGTTTAGTATGGAGAAACGTACTTTCACGCGGGCGAAGCCGCGGGCAGAACCTAGTCTATACATATAAATAAAGTTGAAGTGTCTGTTTGTTATATTAAAATTACATTTCTTACTAAATTTCATCGTGAAGGTGAGGGGGGGGGGGTTAAATCATAGGGTATTAGTATTCATAGCTAAATCATAGGGGTGACCAGATCAAAAAGATTTACTTAGGTACATGGTGAGTCTAGCTAAAGTTTGACATAGCCAGGCGTCTCCCGCTCTAAGATGGTAATAAGTAACTACCACCACCCAAACCCACCTATGTTCCTTCATTTGCCCTTTGGGTTCTAGGGTCAAGGTAACTCTTTCAAATGTTTTCGCAGCCGTAGCAGGCATTGGCTCTACTAGGACCCTTCGGGTTTGCTTTTATCTGTTTGAGGCGCGCGTGGAACAGTATGCGCTGTCGACTCGGGCTTGGTCCTCACCGGACGGTCGAACGATGAGCTATTCATTGCTCGTCGTCCGCAAACCTGCGCTTACAATGGCCGGGAATATTTCTGCGATTCCCGACGCCCGGAGCGTCTCCTCTGGCGATGGATGAGGCGTGAGGATGTTTGTTTCCTCACGGTTGCGACCATCTTCTACACTCGCATTACTGCTTCATAGAAGGAGGTGAACGCTTCTCAGTTCCCCTTGTTACAATAACTATCAATTGTATGGAAACAAAGTTCCAAGATTATTATTCGTAAATCGACAGGATGACATGACTAAGAAATACTGTAACTACCATCGTACACGAACATGATACCGAGGGTCAGGATTCAATTAAGAGTTTTTTTTCTTTTTGAGGCGTGAAAGCTGAAAACGGTAACTCAAGGGACACAGGTTGGGTACGTCACAATCGCGGCGGTTAGTCCCCTCTATGAAAAATGACTGGAGAGGCGCCACGACGTCTTCACCTTCCGCATGACACAGGTCCTCACCAGACATGAGAGGTTCAGGAGGTAGATGTTTCTGAAAAGCTAACCTGTGGTCCTAGAAAGCAAAGAGCTTCTGGAGGAACATATATGGGTTTTAGTCAGTGAAAGTTTGACACGCTCTCTCGCTCCACACAGAGCGCGAGGAGTTATTTAATGATTTCCCACCTTCAAAAAAAGTACCATCGCACCTATTTTTGTTTTCCTTATTTTATTTTCCATAGGAAAAACTTAAATATCCATTGATTTTAGATTGATTGATACTTAGATTCTTGAAAAAAAGTACAATTAAAAATAAATAATAGATAGATATAAAATATACTCTCACAGTGACATACATTTATATGAGTTGGTATGTTTATCTATTATTTTATTTGTATTATATGTGATCATAAAATTGTACACTGGATCCTACCCTCTATTGTGATCTCTCTCTATCGCTTATAGGTTTTGCTAAGAAAAAACTCAACTTGTGAGTTAAGCTCAGATAAGCATAGATATGCACATGCACCCTATTATTATCTTTATTTCAAACTAAATTGGAATTAAATTGAAGTGTTCATTAATTTGTTGCGGTCCCAAAATGTCGTCCCAATTACAAATAAATATCACACTTTGCTAAACAAAAGCCTGAAATTGCACTTAAAAAAAAATATATATACTCACAAATAATTAATTAAGAACTTGAACGCCGTAGTCGCCATCGTAAACTTATCTTAACGCGTTACGTTTCACAGCACGATAGCACACGACTGACCAGCGAATTGTTACGTGACGTTAAATGCGCGACACTGAGTTATATTGCTTAGCCCTCAATGAAATTGGTGTGAATGCTTCGATTGAGGTGTCTTGATACTTACGCGATTCAAAAATTTGTACGATTTTTTTACTGCCAAAATATGCTTGCATTGACTGGACAGCAGGCTGAAACAAATGTCTTTTCAATACACTTACTCAAAAACCCGCTCTTGTTTCTACCGCTTTTAAACACACAATTTACTGTTTTTCGCATTAGTGCGGAAAAGTGCGCGGTGTATACACAGTTTATAGTATTTCTCGTATCAGGCTATTATCAATTTTATACTTATATCTTTACAAGTTACTTAACTGCTTTTAAACATTAATAGAAAACTGTGCATCCACTAATAACCTGTTCTATGTAACAGGTTTTGCGATTTCTAAGTGGTGATTGATACAACTTTAATAATAGATCTTTAGCTTAACACGTTTTTGACCACTGGTTGCTTAGAGCCTTGTATATGACCATAGATTTCTTGTATACTCTCGATATCTTAATCGAGATAGTATCAACCGTACCTATCGGCTTTTTATGTGGACTTCTTATTTTTTCATTCATAGACAGCTTGTCACTGAAACAGTTTTCACCCTGTCGTGAAATGTGAACTGTGGTTGGCAAAAGAGGTTTTATAGACCTGTCAGATACACTATTATTACTCACTTATTATTAATAATGTGAGTGCGCCTGTTTAAAACATGACCCACACGTTGAAGCCTTCCAGAATGCAACCGACACCACCTTTTGGGTCGATTTTGCCAAAAGATTTTTATTTATTTGTTGTACCTACACTTTATAAAAACATAGGACAAACATTTATAAAACAATTGTACAATGGGCGGTCCTATCACACAGGATAATTTCTTACTAACAATCTGTGGATGGACTGAACGAATGGAGATAGATTAAGGGCTGTCAGTGTACGACGACATATATTATAATGAAAAATACATATGAACAATACATAATACTAATAGTAATAAATAAATATTAATAATTATACAATTTCGTTATGGCGTCACTTGGAGGAGACTATGTCCAACAGTGTCGGCTGAAATGATAATGTCGATGATGATGATGATACAATTTATTTATTTATTATATACTTTATTGTACGCATCATAATAATTTAAAAAGGAGAAGAAAAATTTAAAGTGAAAGGTAATGATCCTTTTTTTTTGGACGTTGGTAGCGTTTCATTTTGCTGTAGTATTTTACTTCAAAGTATCAAAACCCATCCATCCGACTACTTACTACACATTACTGTACATACCATTGTTCCAGCCATGGAAACTTTGATTTGATTAAATACCACCTACCTATACAACGACGCGAAGTGCGTCGCGCGCAAAACATAGGACTTGTTTGTATAACTTTGCCACAATGACAATTGTATACTAATATACCTTTTGAATTTTGTCTTGGGAAGATGCCTGATCATACACACATAATATTTGGGAACCTTTACTGTCGGTCTTGCAGCTAGGAAATTGTTAACTAGTGCTACCATGAACTCTTAACGCGAACCATTTTACGACCTAAAAACTGAACAGTTAAAGGGATGAAGCTAAATAGGGTGTATAGCTTCATCCCTCATTTTCGCTCGAACGACTGACGATTTAACTCGTCATGGTAAGTCTTCTGCCCCCCTAGACAAGTTACAACCGTTTCGTTTTGATTCTCTTTTCGTTGATTGCTTTGAGTCGGCCACGCCTCCTATTCCTTTGTTCTGACCACGTGACTGAGCGTTGAGATGACGTCAGAATAAAGGAATTGGAGGCGTGGCCTACTCGAGGCGATCGACGAAAAGAGAATCGAAACGAAACGGTTGTAGCTTGGCTAGGGGGCAGTGCATTTTAAGGACTACACTTCGTCAGGCTGCTCTCAAAACGGTGAAAGAAAACATCGTGAGGAAACCGCCATGTCCTAGAACCATAAAATCGAAGACTTGTGACATCCGCACCGGGCCCGACGCCGACGTTCCGGATCAAGACCCATTCAATCTCCTAGAGAGGAGGTACCAGCTAACTTAAACCTTATTTTTACGTAATAAGATTTAAGTTAGCAGGTATGAGGTGTACCGTATTCGGTACACTGGTGTCTGAGAGGTTAAGGTTAAAATATCGTAAGAAAACCGGCATGTCCTAGGACCAACCTTCGAAGACATGTGATGTTGTGTATTATTGTTCCTATTCTTTCTCCTAGAGAAAAGTCCTGAGATGCAGCAGTGGGAACATTGTAAGGCTGATTATTCTTATATGCCTATTTTTCTCTAATTCCAGGTCTGCTCAGAGAGCAGTGCCAGTGAATCGTCCCTAGAATCCTCAAGCGGTTACGGCAGTCAGGGTGCCTTTGCAGCGGAAGACCACGCTCTACAGCAACAGGTCCAGCACGCGGATGGTGAGCGAATGTCATCCTTATGTGTGTACCGTAGGGTTGTATTTAGAGTAGTTATGTGTTGTGAGTTGTGTGTTAATGGACTGTGTTATGGCGACATAATAGACGATACAAATTAAGAGTAATATTGTAATACAATAAATTCTTATTATAAAACAAAATTCCCCACCGCCTCTGTCTGTCTGTTCGTGATAAACTCAAAAATTACTGGACGGATTTTCATGCGGTATTCATCAATAGGCAGAGGAATAGGAAGGTTTTTCAATAGAAAGGTTTAGGTGTATAACACATGCATAGTAGAGAAACTACGAGAATTTCTAAGAAGCTGGGATGTTATTTCTTTTAAATATTGGGAGTTTTGTTAATCATATGTAGTATCGTACGTACCGTCACGAACGCCGGCGCACGACCGCCGGCGTTCGTGCGGGGATCAACAGCTTAAATATCTCTTTTCTTTCCACAACTATCACACAACGCCGTCTAGTCTAGTCTCAAGCTAAGCAGAGCTTGCGTTATGAGTACTAGACAACTGATAAACATACTTATATATTTCTAAATAAGTACTTATTATACATAAATTACACCCAGACACAGAACAAATGATCGTGCTCATCACACAAACATTTGTCCTGGGTGGGAATCGAACCCACGACCTCCGGCATAGCAGTCAGGGCCACTAACCACTAGACCAACAGGCCAGGGTGTCTTTATTGCGCTTGTAAGTGATGCAATCTCTACAGTGTGAACTGTTGATATCTGAATTTATATATATATATATATATATATATAGTACTTTTAGATGAACTAGACCTATGCTTTCTGCCTAGTCTACACTTTTTCACTAATTACAAAAATAGGTTTTATTTTTTTGTCATTTGCGAATCGACATGGTTTTTTTTGAAGGTTTATACCTACTTCCAGATTTTTTATCGAATTCCAGTTCTGTGGAAATTGACCGAACTCCTAAAAAATACGGAATTCCAAAGGCGCATAGTAGAAATATCGTTATTGTCATCAAGCGGCATTTACATTCAGCAGAAAGGACCACTTGATAAAGCGGTATTATTTATTTATTTATTATATTCTTTATTGTACACCACATAAACAAAAATACAGAACAAACATAATACTACACCGATACAGAACAAAACTACAACTACTACTTACTTCTTTATACTGATGAAGAAGACCATAGATGGTTAACGGAACTTCACAATCACATCCATATTTCAGTTCAAAAGCTAGATTATCATTTGACGTCTGTCGCCATAGACCAGTCCATTTTTAGATGTTCTATTGTTTTTTTTTTTCAATGTTGCGATTTCATTATTATTTAGCAGTGTGCTGTATGAATTATGTTTGTTAGATCTTTGCCTTGCGTAGATTTTACGGATTTTTGTTTATTATCATTGCCCATGCAATTACTCGTTTATACGTTAGGGAGATCGCCTACGACGACTTTTTGATATCGATTCATTAGAGGATTTCGTGAACGCGCCGTTGCTTCGCTACTTTTGGCCGTTTATCGCATTTACAACGCGAAACTGCATCGATACAAACGCGCGACTGTGTCGATGCTGCATCACTTCTAACGCGCGACTGTGTCGATGCTGCATCACTCTTAACGCGCGACTGTGTCGATGCTGCATCACTTCTAATGTGCGACTGTGTCGATGCTGCATCACTCTTAACGCGCGACTGTGTCGATGCTGCATCACTTCTAACGCGCGACTGTGTCGATGCTGCATCACTTCTAACGCGCGACTGTGTCGATGCTGCATCACTCTTAACGCGCGACTGTGTCGATGCTGCATCACTTCTAATGCGCGACTGTGTCGATGCTGCATCACTTCTAACGCGCGACTGTGTCGATGCTGCATCACTTCTAACGCACGACTGTGTTGATGCTGCATCACTTCTAACACACGACTGTGTCGATGCTGCATCATTTCTAACGCGCGACTGTGTCGATGCTGCATCACTCTTAACGCGCGACTGTGTCGATGCTGCATCACTTCTAATGCGCAACTGTGTCGATGCTGCATCACTTCTAACGCACGACTGTGTCGATGCTGCATCACTTCTAACGCGCGACTGTTTCGATGCTGCATCATTCCTAACGCGCGACTGTTTCGATGCTGCATCATTCCTACCGCGCGATTGTTTCGATGCTGCATCACTCCTAACGCGCGACTGTTTCGATGCTGCATCACTCCTAACGCGCGACTGTTTCGATACTGCATCACTCCTAACGCGCGACTGTTTCGATGCTGCATCACTCCTAACGCGCGACTGTTTCGATGCTGCATCATTCCTAACGCGCGACTGTTTCGATGCTGCATCATTCCTAACGCGCGACTGTTTTGATGCTGCATCATTCCTAACGCGCGACTGTGTCGATGCTGCATCACTCCTAACGCGCGACTGTTTCGATGCTGCATCATTCCTAACGCGCGACTCTTTCGATACTGCATCACTCCTAACGCGCGACTGTTTCGTTGCTGCATCATTCCTAACGCGCGACTGTTTCGATGCTGCATCATTCCTAACGCGCGACTCTTTCGATACTGCATCACTCCTAACGCGCGACTGTTTCGTTGCTGCATCATTCCTAACGCGCGACTGTTTCGATGCTGCATCATTCCTACCGCGCGACTGTTTCGATGCTGCATCGCTCCTAACGCGCGACTGTTTCGATGCTGCATCGCTCCTAACGCGCGACTGCATCTATGCAAATAACAGGTTTTCACAGGTAGTCACTTAAGCACATGACTGTACCAATAGCGCTTCACGTCTACCGATCCTATATCACCATAGGACAAAGGCCGCCCCTAAGTGTCGCCACAACGAACGGTTCTATGCGTCTCGCATCCATTGGATTCCCGCGACCCTTACGAGGACATCGGTCCACCTTGTGGG
Source organism: Mythimna impura (assembly GCA_905147345.3). Taxonomy (NCBI): domain Eukaryota; kingdom Metazoa; phylum Arthropoda; class Insecta; order Lepidoptera; family Noctuidae; genus Mythimna; species Mythimna impura. Next base: position 5,110,919 of record LR990363.1, read on the forward strand.
AGGCCGCGTCAACACTGTGTCTTCCGGTTCGTGATACGCCACTCCGGAACCTTTCGGCCCCAACGACCATCTGTTCTGTGCGAGCAATGTGCCCTGTTCACTGCCACTTAAGTTTAGTGATTCTTCGGCTATGTCGGTAACCTTGGTTCTTCTGCGGATATCTTTATTCCTGATGGAATCATGCAAGGAAACAGGATCACGATAGTATCGATACAGAAACGTGCTTACGTTAGTAATGGTATAAGAGCTGCCGCGACAGCATCTCGACTGTAAAAGTCATCGTGGGCGATCTCCTGTAGAATCACACGTTCACATTTATTTATTTCATTTAAAATTCCCAGCGTTCACAGCACTTTAATTATTTTTTTCATTTCAATATTTATGTTGTAATCCCGCTTCGCATGCAACCCACTAGTTGAGTCCGAGATCGTAACTCTCCGACGCGACAGCGAAGCTTCAGTCGCGGCCGCTCGAGAGAGCTTCTCCATCTCGCTGGGGTCGCTGGAGGAGGCCGTGCGGTCGCTGGACGAGGCCAGCGAGACCCCGGCCTTCGCCACCATAGGGAAGAAGCCCGCCGTGCCCAAGCGCAGGCCCGTGTCTATGACCGGTGAGGATAATGTACTATGGTGCTGGTGGTAGCGACCGGAACAAATATAGACAGCAGATTTTCCAGATAGCTAGTCTTTATAGATTTCTAGATTGTTTCAAGGTAAGAGAACGAAAGTTATACGACTATGTTGCAGCAACAAGTTGAAACAAACTTTGCGCAACAGACTTGTTGCTCCATATAAGTTACCGTTGTCCTGGAACCGTAAGGGTAACAAGGATCATCGTGGGTTTTAGTCAGTAAAAGTCTGACACGCCCTCTAGCTCCACCCAGAGCTGGAGAAATTGTTTGATGACTACCCATCTAAAAAAAGCGTTATAGCAACAAGTATTTTTTATTATTATTAATGATAGGCTCGCGTTTGACCACCATCTCACCTGGTTGTAAGCGATGATGTGGTCGACGATGGAGCACGCTTGCCTAGAAGTACGTGCATACATATTTCTTAAAGAATGTTGCACGAAAGGTGTGGAACAATGTTACAGCAACAGGTTTCTGTGTTGTTAGCAGATCTGTTGTGAAATATGTAAATCTTTAATATACTTGTAGACTGCTATGTTTACCTTAGGGTGATGATGATGATCTAGAAGCCGCTCAAAAGTCTACAGTGTTCTCATAAGAAAGGTAAGTTCCTAAAACGTATTATACTCTTTTGTGACCAGAATGTCTAGACTCGAAGCCAGACTCTAAAACAATCCTGGTAAGTTAGTTTGAATTTTAATGTGCACGAGTTTTTTTTCAATTGTTTGTTTGATTTTGTTTTCATTCTTAATATTTTTAATATAAATATATTTTTATACAATTGCTATTGTCATATTCATTAAACACACTTGTTTGCGACATACCGAAGCTTGTACCATTTTTTTTAATAGAGAATATGCATGCATTTTTTTATTTACTAAATAGCAAACAAATAAAAGAATTTTTAAAATATCTTCATCAACAACGAAGTTATAAAACTTCAAAGCTGCTAATAAGAAAGAGAAATCCGATATGATCTATGATGTCAAAGTTTATGGTATGGTACATGGTGGACATCCCACCTATACGCACAAAACGTTTTGGGAACACATTCATTGTGCGTACAGCTAAGGAGTGGAATTCCTTGCCAGAATCTGTGTTTCCTGATGGCTACAACCTGGGAGTCTTTAAGTCAAGAGACCTATTCAAGGTTACTTCTAGGTAAGCGCGCTCCATCGTCGACCGCATCGTCGCTTTCCATCAGGTGAGATAGCGGTCAAGCGCGAACCTATCGAGAATAAAAATAAAAAAATGTTCATCACGCCCGTACGTACGGCTCCATAGAAAACGGCATCTTGGCGAAAGAGACAGATACATTTGTTTATAATTGTTATATCTCGTTGGTTTTTCTATCGATTTTGATATTGATATTGGTTTCACAATTAGTTTTAAGTTTTTGTGGATTTATTGATTAAAGGGCGTATTACACTATACGATATTCAGACTGTCTTATTTTTTGTTCCGAGTAAGACCAGTCTAACCCTTATTACACTGCGCGACATCGACTAAGACTGTCTGAATATCGAGTAGTGTAATAGGCCCTGTACTGGAAGATGGCGTGACGATTTGGACTCCTACCTAATGGATTGGCCAGAACTGGCTAAGAACGGAGAAGAGTGGAAGAATGGAAGGGTGGCCTTTGCCCTGCAGTGGGACTCAACAGGCTCATAAAAATATTAATTGATATACTGGTTAGATAACAAGTATTTTTTCATGCATATTCTTTATTAACCTTATTTGTCTCACTGCTAGGCCATTATATCCCAGTAAAATCAGCCAATTCATGATACACAGACATGTACAGCGAGTCCGACTCGCACTTGCCGTTTTTATAGCTTTTAATTCCATCTTAAGTATACGGAATAGAATTCAAAATCGGTTGAACGGACAGTACAAAAGGTTTGTTTAAATGTCTAATCATATTGCGAATGGAGTGTAAACTGATTTGGATGAAATTTGACACACGTTTAGACCATGTCCTGGAATAGGACAGAGGATACTCTTTACCCTGGGAATATGTTCCCTTGGGATCATTTTCTACTACCATCCTGGCGAAGCCGCTGTCAGATGCTACTAGTTAATATTTCACTGTATTTTCCTATTACATCCAAAACGAACTCAGAACATTTATTGCAGGTTTTTTTTTATGGCTAGGCTCGCGTTTGACCACCATCTCACCTGATGGTAAGCGATGATATGGTCAACGATGGAGCACGCTTGCTTAGAAGTAACCTATTCACTCGTGACTTAAAGACCCCTAAGGTGTAGCTATCAGGAAACACAGTCTCCGGCAAGGAATTCTACTCCTTGGCTGTACGCACAACGGTTAGCGATGCTGTGGCCGACGATGGAACACGCTTGCCTAGAAGTGACCTATTCATTTTGGAATTAAAGACTCCTTAGTTGTAGCTATAATTATATTTTCTTCTGCAAACTCATATTAACATCATTCCAATTCTCCACAGCGACAGTGTGGTCTCGCCGCGGTTCGTCCAGCTCCCTCGGCAAGCCGCCGCCGCCCGTGCGACGCTCCTCGTCCATATCGAGGCCGCAACGACCGCCTTACGTGCAAGTAAGTATCCGTGGCCTCATCATCATCATTTCAGCCGAAAGACGTCCACTGCTGTCGCTGACGCTGCCCAAGTGTCATCACAATGAACAGTCCTGTGCGTCTCGAATTGATTTGTTTATATGTTTAGTATATTTTATTTTATTATCTATATATTATCTTATTTGTCTCTGTGTCCCGTGAGTGTGTTCGTGGCATCACCAGGCCCTATCAAAATGCCAGCGCTGCGTTATTTTTACTTTTTAGTTTAATATCGCAGCATATGCTGAGATAGGAGCCTTTTTGGCCTCGCACAGGTCTTTTATTTTTTAATATTGTTTTTTCTATTATTTTTAAGTTAAGTATTTATAGATTAAGTAGTTACTTTTTATTTTATTGTTGTTTGTCCTGTGCGAGTCTCAAATAAATGTTTTCTTTCTTTCTTTCTTTCTCGCACAGTTAAAAAGAGTTGTTGTGCAGCCAACTGTTCGAAGTTCAGAGCGGTCAAGATATTTCGGTCCGTAATGTTTATCCTGGACAGAATCAATAGTAGTCAATAGTTGAGTGTAGGCTCCGGAGCGCCTGCGGGCGCCGCGCCCGTGCGCCACGCGGCGCCAGTTTGTTGTCCTCCGTCACGTACTCTAACAGCTCGATATGCCGCCACAGTCCAGGCGCTTAATCTGCTGAATGCCCTTATTACTCAGGAACGGAAATGCGACATATTTATATATATTTTTTTAGTTCGTAGATTAGCATAAGCATAATCAGCCTTTTTTAATGTTGACACTGCTGGGACTCAGGCCTCCTCTCTAGGAGAGGGAATGGGCCGTATTCCACCACGCGGGCCTAGTGCGGGTTGGTGAATGTCACATGTTTTCGAATTTTTGGTTCTTAGACATGCCGGTTTCACGATGTTTTCTTCCACCTTTTTTGAGAGGTCTGAATGGTCATGAAATAAATTACACAAAGTAATGCGCCGGGCAGGGTTTCAACTCGCGACCTACAAACTCGTAAGTCGAGGCCATTACCACTCGGCCACCACTGCTTTCTTTCGTAGATAGTTGACTTGCTATACGCTTTGGTGCATACTGTAAGTATAGCAAACAATTGATAAATAATAATAATAGTAGATTATGTGACTAGGGGATAAAGCAGTGTCTTTAAGTCGCGGGCGGCATGTTGAATTCCGAACGAAACGAAAGATTCTAATTTTAATCCCGAACGAGAGTAAGGGATTTATATAATTAACTCCCGAGCATTGCGAGGGAGTTAATAAAGAAACCTGAGTGAAGTGAGGAATTCAAGCCACCCAAGATAAAGACAGCTTTATCCCCGTGTTGGATACTCTACTTTTTACACCATGTGTGAGATAATTAAAAGACAATTTAGTAAAACAAATCAAATATTAGAGAAATATAAGTATTATCTACAAGTTAATCTTAACTATCACTCAACATGTTTTGAGATTTGAAACAAACAAAATTCACTACTCTAAGATTCTATAGTTTCAATTTTCTATATCTCTCCCGCTTTTTCATTACTCTATTTTTCGAACCTCGTCAGTAATCACGACCTAGTTTTATTCTGTTTTTTGTTTTGTTAGTGGCCAGTTTGAATTTTGAATAAACTTGTTTAATGCACGTACTGGTACACGTAGTTCACTTAATGTTGACGATTTTTAACGTTCCAAATTCAAATCTCATTATTCCCTAGGGATCGCCCATACTGCATTATCTCCCTAGGGAAAGAATGACTTGCTTTAAGTGATGGTTGTATGACATATAAACGGGCATTATCGAGCAGGTGGTGTAAAAATAAATTTATGTTATTTCTTGTACAGAACCAACAAAACGCTCAGATGTGTTCGTCGGACGCGGACAACCTCCCGCCGCCGCCCGCCTTCCTGCTGCAACCTGACGGCGATGGAGCTGGTGACTATGACTGTATTGACACCTTTATGCACTACTAGAATTTAGTTTAGTTTTAGACAAGTCTTCTTCTTCCTACCCTTGTCCCATATTACGTGGGGTCGGCGCAACACGTTTTTTTCTTCCATTCTGTCCTGTTACCCATCACGCTATCACTATACCCTTTTCTTTCATATCACTCCTCACACAACCCATCCATCTTTTCTTTGGCCTCCCTCTCCCACCATCTACATGTATACTCAGTAACATGCATTTCATTTCTCCTCTTCACATGACCGTACCAAGACAAACGATTCCCTTTCAACTTTTCAGTCACTGGCGCCACTTTTAAACTTCCTCTAATATACTCATTTCTCACTTTATCCATTCTCGCAACATCACACATCCATCTCAACATTCTCATCTCCGCTACATGCCATCTTTTTCACAGCCCCACATTCTGATCCATGGATACAGTAAGACAGTTTAGTTTCCGTATGGGCCCATCAGGGTCGAAGCCTACTGGGGCCAAGGGTCTGCTTCTGAAAGGAAGACTCGGCCCTGTTATGAAAGGCAACGAAAGAACAGGAGTGGGTTTTTAGTCAGTAAAAGTCTGACACACCCTCACGCTCCGCCCAAGAGCGAGGATGCCATTGGATGATTTTCTCACAGAAAAAAAATACAGTTTAGTTTAGACAAGTATTCCAGATTAACTTTAATTCAGAATCTACTCAGTAGAAGAGGGATGTGTCTAGAAAGAAAAAATAAATTGTCTCGTCAGTAAGATATATTAAAGGCTGCAGAAATCGGGCATCTCACATTATTGAACTTAATCAAATTATTGTCTCAAAATTCACCTAAAGGCTGTCGGCACCGAATCGCATTTTCCTATACTTGAATTTTGTTTTAATGCAGGAATGCGATCGCACGCGTCTTAATCGATGCGGGTGACAACACGCTCTCTTTCTCACTCTAGTAAATGACAGTTCAAAGTGTTTGAAAAGAATAGAACTATAGAAAAGTGCGATTCAGTCCTGAAAGATGTAGTTCAACTCTCATCATCATCTTCCTGCCCTTGTCCCGTGTTATTTGGGGTCGGCGCAACACGTTTTTTTCTTCCATTCTGCTCTGTCACTCGTCATGCTATCACTAACTTCCTTTTCTTTCATGTCACTCTTCATACAATCCATACATCTTTTCAACTCTAGTTCGCCAAATATTCCCAAACTAACATCCGACTCTATAGTGCTTGAGTATAGTCTGATGTTAGTAGGTTTATAGCTTTCTCATTAAGTAGATTTCTACAGCGTGCACCGCGGTAAAAGCTTCGAAGCACCAATGCGAACCACGAGCTTGCTAAACGCACACCAACTTTCCTCTGTAACATTAAGATGTTGACAAAATAAATTTTTAAACAGGGCTAGTAGTAAAGTGTCAATATCTTTACTTTTTAGCCTTTGAAATACCGTAATTAGAGACACAATAGAAAGACAATGAGAGAGCGAACGCCTAAAAAAAATAGTCCTTCAGAATCTGGATTAAATGTGCAAGGTTTCTTTTGATAGGTATATTTTCTTTACCTTTTTTGTGAGTACATTATTAAGCACCAAAGTACACGCAATATACCGGATTTTCAGTGGTTTTCTCTGTATTAGTTTTACGCAAAGATTGACGTTCAATAAAACCCTAGATAATAGCCACAAGATATCTGTGTTTCTACAATATCTGGAGTATAATGACGTCATAATCACGTTAGCGTGGTTGTAGGGAAATGTGTCTCGGGTTGGCTGCTCATAACGTGGAAGTTTTATGTATGTGCACTACACACTAGTGCGAAGCGGGTCACTAGTAATACATTAGAAAATGTTAATATTCAGTTCAAACGCAAACTTAAGCAATATTACTTAAGTATTATTTAAAAAAGGTTTTTTACTTATTTAAAGACCTAAAGATTCTATAAATTGTTATCGACAATAACGTACACATAAAAAAAACTCATTTTGTATAGTTTTGATGTTGAGTTAGAAGATATTCATGATAGCACAAGTTTAAACCTTCGTGATTTTTGGTTGCTGTTTAACTTAGATAATACTGTATTCTTTTGTATTAATGATAAATAAAAAAAAAAGTTAAATATCATACGAAAAACTATCGGTCTGTTATTTTTTCAAATGTTATTTTAAAACTAGACATAAATAACTAATCCTAAACTCCCGTCTTTCAGCACACATCAACGTAGCAGAAACAGTAAAACAGCTAACCGAACTAAAACACATGCCTGCGTCCCCCGGCATCGTCCGCCGCAGCCAGCAACAACTGTCCAACAACTCCAACAACAGCCCACAACAACAACAGCAGCTGCAATCGCCAACGACACCATCACTAAGCACGTTTCAACAAGCCAAGAGTAACTTCTCGTCGTCAACAAGTTTGAACAGCACGGGGAATTTGAACCCCATTTATGGGCAAACTGGGCATAGAATTATGGCGTATGTGGAGAATTCTATGTACGTGAGGAAGAATAGTCTCAATAACTCGAATTCCGATTTGATGAATGCTGGTGAGTGAAGTTTTTAACTACATTTTGTCATTTGCTTTCAGGTAGATACTTTATTTGTACGTATGATGTTCTTTTTTCGCAATGGGCCTCATTATAAAGTGGAGAGGGCTATGCTTGGACATCGTAGCGTGATCGAATCAGGAATTAAGATATCCGCAGGCGAACAAAGGTTACCGACATAGCCCGAAAATCGTTAAACTTAAGTGCCAGAGTGCAGGGCATAGTCATAGCATAGTCGGCCTTATAATGTTCCCACTGCTGGGACTCAGGCCTCCTCTCTAGGAGAGGGAATGAGCTGTAATGGATTACAGCCCATTTCCTGGCCCCACGCGGGCCCAGTGCGGGTTGGTGGATGTCACATGTCTTCGAATTTTTGGTTCTCGGACATGCCGGTTTTCTCACGATGTTTTCCTTCACCGTTTTGAGAGCAGTGGTGATGAAATAAATTACACAAAGTAATGCGCCTGGCTGGGTTTGAACCCGCGACCTACAACTCGTAAGTCGGGGCCGTTACCACTGGGCCACCACTGCTCTCTGCGAGTGCAGGGCACGCAGAGTTAAGAAAGAAAGCTTTAAGTATTCACTGCAGAAGACAACTTTTGACATCTTAAGACCTTAAGACCGTCACTGCGACCTTACTTAGCATAAGCTCTGTAACTGGCCGGAATGAACGCGCACGATTACTTTTTAAAAATTGAAAACTTAATTACTTAACTGTTCCGTTGAACCCCGTATACTATTCACCCCCCCCCTCTTATTTACAATAGGAAATTCAGTGGTTGCTTTAAATACTTGCAAATATATTCGATACAATTTACCTGCTGTGGTCTTCCCGTCCAACTATAATTTAGGTGTCTTCAAGGTTAGAGTAGAGTGAATAGGCTCTTAATAAACTAGTGCGCCTCACCATCAATGATTGCATCACTGCTTACCATCAGGTCATCATGTCCTAGAACCAAAAATTCGAAGACACGTGACATCCACCAACCCGCACTGGGCCCGCGTGGTGGATTACGGCCCATTCCCTCTCCTAGAGAGAGGAGGCCTGAGTCCCAGCAGTGGGAACATTAAAAGGCTGAATATGTATATGTTACCATCAGGTGGGATTGCATCAATTAAAAAAATAATAATATTTGTAGTTTCGTAGGGTGCACAAACCGTGTGAAAGAAGAAGAAAACAATATTATTGTACCTACCTATGCTCGCAGGTATATACGGCGAAGGTCGTGGCTCTCCTCACGGCTCATCTCCCTCCACTCCAAGCTACGGAGAAAACAACTCATTCTCAAGTTTCGGACCGAGGATGTCTAACGAGTCACATTATGGACAGACTGGTGAGTTTCCTCATAACAACACCATTACGGAATAACAAATTAACGAAAGCTGCAGACAGAGGACTCGAGAAAACCCAAAACTACTTACATAGCATACACTGCCTTTTAATCTTTCCACTGCTGGGACTTAGGCCTCCTCTCTACGAGAGGGAATAGGTTGCAATCCACCACGCGAGCCCAGGCCCTCAAGTCTGCTATTACAATAGTGTCAGAATGGTTTCATTGATTTCATAATTGTTGATTTTGACAAGTTTGGGAATCTACAAATATAATGGTGTCATTATGACTTGCCAATGGTCAACCACTGACACCCCATTGAAAGCAGTGACATAGAATGGTAATCTCGAACATATTGATAAATTTTAATGAATATCTAACGTATCGTATGCGGTATTCTGCTAAAATTTTGACAGTTCCTTTGATCAGTGACCTACCACTAGAACGTCATTGTGCAGTCATTGCTTTTAATAAGCTCGATATTGTCATTCTACCACGATTACGAGACTATTGACCGATCAATGATCGATCATTATGAATTAGCAGATTACGAACTTTTAGCAAAGTGACAATGGGATCGTGTTGGAATGACGAATGTATAAAAATAGCAGACTTAGGCCCCAGTGTGGGTGTAGAGAATGTCACATATCTTCGAGTGTTTTTTTCTAGCTTGCTTAGCGCCTGGCGCCAAGCGACTCGCAAAGGCGCCAAACGCGCAGTGCAGCCGGGTTTTATAGTATTGTTACCTTATACTAGCGAACCGCTCCAGCATCACGCGGGTGATAGATATTCTTGAAATGATCACCTTTTCTCTAATATGATATATATGTCTTATTCACTAAGTTTCAAGTGTCCTCATAAATCATTCTGTCTGTAACTGAAAACTGCATGAAAACACGTTCAGTAATTTTTGAGTTTTTCGCGTTTATACAGATAGACAGATACAGTGGGGAGACTTTGTTTTATAATATGTAAGGATACGAAAAAAGCTACACATTTGGTGTAATCCACAGGCTTCAAAATGCAGCAAGACAAGAAATACGGTCAGAATACGATCTACGCTCAACCGTCGGAAATAATAGCGGGTTTCAACAACATGTCTCGACACGACACGCTGAGCCCTCTAGCGATGAGGAAGAACATCGCAGCCCGGTCGCACAGCGCTGACAGACATCATCTCGAACGTGAGTGCCATTATTTACCCTACCAACAACACATTGACACATTTGTCTCATCAATACGCAAAATACGCACTTTAGTCGTGGAGTTACGGACACCAACCCGAAGTACAATAAAATAATCTCTTTTTGTTTGGTGGGAAATCATCCAATGACATCCCCTGCCCTTTTGTGCCAAACTTTTACTGACTAAATCCACTCCTATACCTATTCCTTCGTTGCCTTGCATTCCTGGAACCGGTTTTCCTTTCAGAAGCGAACCCATGACCCCAGTAGGCTTCGACCTTGCTGGGCCCCTACGGTCTTGCTGACATCTCCTTGAGGCGCGCGTGGAACACTACGTGCCGTCGACGACTTGGGCTCGGTCCGGACAGTTACCGGACGGTCGGACGGCGGGCAACCCATTGCTCGCCCGCGCCTACGGTGGCCGGAAATCGGGATCGCGATCCCGGCGGCTGGGGCGTTAGGGCCATTCCCTCGCGCGTGCACGTGCGGCCTCCTCCTTTGCTAGCATTACTGCTTCGCAGAAGGAGGCGACCGCCTGCCACTGCTCCTCGCTTCGGACCATGGCCTGTACCAATGCCCGGCGCGAGAGATCGCTGCCGCCGATTTTCCCCACGAGGACACGGCGGAGCTCTGCCCAAGCGGGGTACATCTCTACCGTATGCTCCACCGTGTCCTCTGGGCGGTCCACACAGTGGTGACAACCGGGCGATTCTTCCGCTTGAATCCGGTCCAGGAACCTCCCGAACTTACCATGTCCGGTGAGAACCTGCGTCATCTGGAACGTGAGGACGCCGTGAGGTCTTTCCAGCCAGTCCTCAAAGAGGGGACTACCGCCATAATTGTGGCGTGCCCAACCCTACCAACCCTCTACGGCAAAGTCAAAGGGAAGAGTTATAATTTTAGAAGTCTTGTCTAATGATTTCCCACCGCTGGGGAAAGGTCTATCCCAACTTCTTCAAGCTTTCTTTTCTCAAGCCACCTCGAACCAGCCCTTGCGTTTGATGTCTAGGTCGTCTCGTCACCTCTTCCCAGGTCGACCTCGGCGGCATCGTCTATCTTTAGGCGTCCATTTTGTGGATACTCTTGTCCAGTGATCAGTGTACATGCGGCGGACGTGACCCACCCAGTCCCATTTTTTTGATAGTTGATAGGCTCGAGTTTGACCACTATCTCACCTAGTGAGCACTAGCCCCACCGCCAACCACATCACCACTTACTGATAATGTGGTTGACGGTGGAGCATGCTTACCTAGAAGTAACCTATTCTATCTTGACTTAAGAGGGTCCTTTTTCACTCGCTTATCGTCAACATCGAGTATGGTTTAAAAGCTTGTTACTTCATCTAACGCAATCCAACGCGATGTTTGACGAAAAGGCAACGCGAAAATAGAGAGATAACGCCTGAAAACTCTGTTAGTATTCGGTAATTCCGTGATTTATTCGAATATTTTACAAAACTTGTTCCAGGAAATACGGGTTCTTTTTCTTAAAAGTTTTTGAAAAAGATTGTCGATATTCAGAATTTTCATTAAATTTGCAAGGCTTCTATTGTTATACTTTTTTGACTTTTTTAATTTTTGAGTAAATTTTGAAGTATCAAAGTTCATGCAAAATAGCAGATTTTCAGAGGTCTTTCTTTACTGGATTAGTTTTACACAAATATAAGATACTGTGTTTCCAAAAAAAATGTGTATTAACGTCATAATCGCGTAAGAGCGGTTTAATAAAAAACAGTGAAAATGTATGTCGAGTTGCATCCCCTTAAAGACCCCTAGGTTGTAGCTATTAGGTAACACAGATTCCGGCAGGGGATTCCACTCCTTAGCTGTACGCACAGCTAATGTGTTCCCAAAACGTTTGCAGGCTGGGCGGAATTAAATTGTGCAATTCTGATGCCCTCTCCCTGAAATGTAAACGATAAAAAACTTACTGGTTAGGCAACTCGGTGTCGATGCTCAAGACTTTATAGTTTTGACTCGACGAGTGCATCATTGCCGATGATCTTCTTGGTTCGTTTCCTAATAGACTTACATAGCTAGTTTTATATTGCAGTTGAAATAAGATTAGACAATTAAACAAACCTTTTTTTGCTGTCCGTTTAACCGATATTGACTTCTATTGCGTTGGTGACATGACAAATGGCAGCTGCAGTAAGCAGTTGGTATTGTAACCACTTTTATGCTTTTGATGCTATCTTTATATTTACGGAATAGAATTCAAAATCGGTTGAACGGACAGTAAAAAAGGTATGTTTAAATATCTTGTTTGAAATGGAGTATAGTATGTTGGTGGTTCGTGGTAGTGACCGGTGTGTGTTCCAGAAGGCGGGCTCATCGCGCACCTGAGCGCGAAGCTGGCGCCGCAGCTGTCGCCGCGCAGCACGCGCCGCACCATCTCCAGCATCGCGCCCGCCGACCCGCCGGCTAAAGGGAAAGGTATCATATTATGAGACACATATTTTTAGTATCAGTCTTTCAGCTAACTGAAAGACCTCTTTTGCTGGAGGCTTCCAAGCGTGTGTCAACGACATCGTGCGATCCTGTGCGTCTCGCATCCAGCCACCTCTTGGTACTTTCACCTGTTGCACGTCCACCTTGTGGGAGGTTAAATCAACTCTGTGCTCACCGGTACGTGGTGGCCACCCCATTAGCATTAAATTCTTATTGGTGTTCTAAGTAGACAATTCAATGCGAACGCGATTGCGAAGCAAAGCGGCGCGATTGAAACCGACAATTGATGTTCTATTGCGGTGGCCTACGTGAGTGCGGTTCGGTGGTGAGTGAAGCTAAGCGGACGCGATCAATTGGTTAGGAATGTTTTAAATAAATTGCGGCTGAAGCGGCTACTAAGCGCGCACATAGGACAGTAATAATTTTATCATCCACAAATATACAGTTTTTACACGACAGTGTCACCGCGTCGCGTTGAATTCGCGTGAACAGCATCGGATTGCTTCGCAAATTTCGCAATTGCATTCGGTTGAATCGCCCATGTAGGATGTCGCTTTATACGGGAAGAACGGACAGATATATCGTTAAATATTATTATTGTTATTTATTTCTTTTGTTTCCAACGAATATAATATAAAGAATGAAGGATATTACGAAAATTGCAGTAATGCAAATGGCTCTTTCACGTGGCTTTTTTATATTATAACAATCTTATTATTCCCATAGGACATGTCAAAAAAATTTTTGAACGCCTGTTATGAATTTCATTTTACTTTTCCTTTTTTAACTTTGCTCTACGCTAAGAATTATTCCTGTATCGCGGGTACATTCACGAACATATAAACTTGCATACACAAGACACCCAGACCTGAAACAACTTTATATAAACCATACAAATATTTGTTCCGTGCGTTAATCGAATACGACACGCAGCGCAACAGCCAATCGCTCAACCACCGTAACCGTGCCTTCAATTACATAATGAAGATGTTCTAAAATAACGTTCACCAGGTGGCAGCACTGAGGCGTCAGGTCCAGACACCTGTCAAAACGCTCATGTTAATGAAATTAGTTAGACATCAACGCCAACGTCAAGTGTTAAGCGTTAACGTCATGTGTATGATTCCAAAGGAAAATAGTCCAGTCAGTTCAGGTTTTATCTGCGGAAAAATTCCTAGTGAGCTGAATTTTTGTATACACCTTTATTACGGCGTTTTAATGAAAATGTGAAAAATCGACATTGATATCGTGAGATATTTGCGAAAAACTGATTTTCGTGACCTTTTGACCTTTATAACTTTTTTAGCCAGCACGATATCAATGTCGATTTTTCACATCTACATTACAACGCCGTAATAAAGGTGTATACAAAAATTCAGCTCACTAGGAATTTTTCCGCAGATTGGGGTTTAAAATGCCTAAAATGACTGGAATAAAAGACCTGACGCCTAAGTGGTACCAACTGGTGTTCTGAATTTTTCTGAACACTAATTACAACTGTATTATTTTCTACTCAGGAACAATCCCAGTGCAGCCCGCGTTCCTGGATAAATTGTCAGCCACGATACAGCAGCAGCGGCGGCAGCTGGAGACCACGCGCGCCAAGAGTGTGCGCGAGATGATCAACCAACATGCACAGGTAAATAGATCATCAATGTCATTATGGTAGCAGCTAAATAAATTTGCAACAGCGGTCCCACACTACCCATCTACCTGACCTGATATCGAATAGAAAGTATCTGATACTATCGTCAAAGATAAGATACTGTACTGAATACTATCGTCAAAAAAGTACTGTACTCGTAAAAGTATCGATACTTAAATGTATCGAGTAATTTTCTTAGGTTCTTATGCGCACAAAATTACTGTACCAGGGATACGGTGTCAAATTGACAGTATCGATACTTCAATGTATCGAGTACTTTTCTTAGGTTCTTATGCGCACAAAATTACTGTACCAGGGATACGGTGTCAAATTGACAGTATCGATACTTCAATGTATCGAGTACTTTTCTTCCGTTCTTATGCGCACATAATTACTAGGAACACGGTATCAAAATGAAAGTATCGATACTGTACTCATGAATAATTATAAAAATAAATTATCGTATCTTGTTGCTGAGACAGGAGCCTTTTTGGCCTCGCACGGGTCTTTTATTTTATCTTTTAATATTGTTTTCTTTTATTTTAATTTTAAGTATTTATAGATTAAGTAGTTACTTTTTATTTTATTGTTGTTTGTCCTGTGCGAGTCTCAAGTAAATGTTTTCTCTTGGAAAAATATCGATACTTCAAAGTATTGAGTACTTTTTAGGTCGTAATGCTCTCACAACTACATACCATGACATCAATGTCACTCAGTTACGTCAGTTTAGCTTCAGTAGAACAAAATTTTAAGTACCTAAGTTACTTCTAAGATTAATTCGATACAATACTAGTCAAAAAGAACTTGATTAGTAAAAGTTTCGAGTACAAAAGTATCGCTATCGAAAGGAAAAGTACTCGATACCATACAGCATCATATTGATTTCAGCATCATATGTACCTCTACACGTTCTTAAGAATAATTCTTGGCAGATGGACAGACGGAAAACAAAGTGATCCTATATGGGTTTGAGTCACCCATTGCTCGCCGTCCGCAATCCCGCGCCTACGGTGGCCGGAAATCGTGATCGGAATCCCGGCGGCGGTTGGGGCGTGAGGACCGTTGCCTCACGCGATCGGCCTCCTCCTTTGCTAGCATTACTGCTTCGCAGAAGGAGGCGACCGCCTGCCACTCCTCCTCGCTCCGGACCATGGCCTGTACCAAAGCCCGGCGCGAGAGATCGCCGCCACGAGGACACGGTGTTGCTTTGCCCAAGCGGGGCACACTTCCACCGTGTCCTCCGTTCGTCCGTTCCACACAGTTGCGACACCCGGGCGTCGCTTCCGCACGAATCCGGTGCAGGAAGTTCCCAAACTTACCGTGTTCGGCGAGAACCTGCGTCATGCGGAAGGTGAGGACGCCGTGAGGTCTTTCTAACCACGCCTCAAAGAGGGGACTTATCCTATATGGGTTCAATTTTGGCCGACATAGGTACGGCACCCTAAAAATACTTGTTATTGCGAGTCTACCTATGTAATGACGGTGCACAATTACCTGCTCCATCTTCAACTTACCTAAACCATTGGCACATCATCTTACTGTAATATGACTCATAAAATAACTAGAGCACAGTATAGCTATGTCACGGTTGTTGTTTTACCCATTGAACATTGTAGGTGTAGTGTGAGCAATGTGACCATAAGCAAAAAGAAAACCTGTCAAGTGCGAATCGGACTCACGCACGAAGGGTTCCATACTGTCCGGAGCAAAAAACGGCGAAAAAATCACACAGCCCCTCTTAATATTTGTTTTATTTTGTGTTGTTATAGCGACAGTAAAGCTAGAACTACATTAGACCGACGCACACGTGTAACACGCCTGATTTGTACGTAGAACGACGTCGCGTGGCGTGGATCAAGTGTAGCTCTACAAGTCTAGTTTCCATATAAAATGTATGGAGACCGACAAGCCAAAATCGACGTGTGTGCAGTGTAGTTCTACCTTAAAACATCATTTGTGAAAATTTCATGAGATACAGTCTGGTGACAGATAGACAGATAGCAGAGTCATAGCAATAAGGACCCGTTTTTACCCTTTGGGTAAAGAACCCTAAAAACGAAATGGGACCTTGTCAAAACATCTGTACCTACATCTCTCCTCCAATTCTCCTGTCGCAGGTCTGCTGGAAGAAATTTCTTTAGAAATAAGCAACACTTTTGTTCTCTTCTATCTGTATTTTCTTTTGTTTGTTTTAAGTGTTTGTGTGAACATAAAATATATATAACAACGTTATTCTTTTTTTGGGTTTCACCTAAATCGATCGATTATGTCGTAACAAAATTTTAAGGGAAAGTCTTGAGATATTAGGATCTTCATTTCTAGTTTCGCTTATCGTACTTTTACATTTTCCGTAAAATTATCGTGAAACAGAATAAACTATTACCTTTTTGCCGGTCTAGGCCACTGGTACAATATTTAAATAAATATTAAGTATGTAGAAAATATTTATTAAGAAAGAAAAACAATCGGTAAATGTGTAGGTTTTTATTAGTATTGACCCTTTTGTAACTGCAAAATTGAGTGTTCAGGCATTTTAAAGCTTTCTTTAGGTTCATAAAATAAATAAAACATTAAAATTACATGTAAATTTTTGCGTCCATTGAAACTAGACGAGGCCGGTGTTTCCTAGCTGACTGACTACTCTGAGAAGAAACACAGAAACAAACACCAGGTTGCATAGCATAGTCGGCCTTACGATGTTCCCACTGTTGGGACTCAGGCCTCCTCTCTAGGAGAGGGATTGGGCCGTAATCCACCACGCGGGCCCAGTGCGCGTTGGTAACACCAGGATGGAGTAGCTAAAAAAAGGAGAATCCCATTTAAAATAGGACATTAACAACACGTTGAGTATGACTAGCCGTGTTTAGTCTACATTTTAATTATTCACACACAACGTAATCATAAATGTCATACAATCTAACATCTATACATATAATAAAACAGTAAAATGGTGGAGCGTTGGTATTAGTTGGCGCAAAAACTACTGAACCAATCCTGTTCAAATTTTGCATACATAATCCTTATAGGCCGGGTCAACTGTTAGGCTACATATTATCACGCTTTTTGCTATGGGGGGTGAGCAATATTCCAAAATGTTCCAATTGAACGACAATCGCTCTAAGTTCGATCCTCAGAAACAGTTAATATTTTTGTAATTGTTTTAGTGTTTTTTTGTACATAATATAGAATGACATTTCCAGAACAATAATAAAATGTCTTTTTTTGTATTTTTAAATTGCCATCGACATTTTTATTCGATATTTTTCCAAATATTTCAGTAAAAACCCATCAAAACTCATATTAAAATGGAACCGGAGATAAAAAATACACTTCTTTTTAAAATTTGGTTAGGAATTTAAGGTCAAAAATGAAAATCATCACGCTATTTTGTACAAGGAGTCAAGCAGACAAGCAATGACGTGTATTTAAGAACGGCTATTTAAATCTAGATTCTGCAAGGACCGTGGCGCAGTAGTATAGTGAAGGATCCGCGTTTGCTATGTTGCGAGTTCGAACCTCGCGTAATTTTTGTGATTGTTTTCTTTTATTTTTTATTTATTTATTGCTTTTTTTAGTACTTTAGGGCTTTTATTTTTATTTTGTAAGTTAGTTTTAATTACGTTATTAGTAGTTAGTTTTAATTGCGATTTAAATGTATATAAAATGAATAAATACAATTCATCTGTGAAGTAAGTTTTTATACGTATTATTTGTATCTCTAGAAATTAATCAATTCGTATTAATATCAAAGCGAATTAAAAACTTCATTGATTTCTTTTACTGTACT
This sequence comes from Mythimna impura, assembly GCA_905147345.3. Classification (NCBI taxonomy): domain Eukaryota; kingdom Metazoa; phylum Arthropoda; class Insecta; order Lepidoptera; family Noctuidae; genus Mythimna; species Mythimna impura. The sequence continues at coordinate 5,128,959 of LR990363.1, forward strand.
ACATCTTATTATTTTTAAATTTAACTTCAGAACTTCTAGCATTACTTTAAAGACAGCGCATTGAGAAGGGTTTACACCGTTCATCCCAATAATGGATAGTGTCATTATTTGCTATGACTGCTTCACACTGTACGGGCCCCAACGTCATCACGATCAACACTGGGACGACACTGACAGTGACGGAGGCCAGCATCATCGATAGCCCCAGACGACTGCGACATTTGTTTGCCATTATTTTAGTTTTTTGTGGAGTCACAAACCCAGGTCGGTTGTGGGTCTCATGGTGGAATGGCAACAGCGACTGTCGCAACCCAGTGCTGGGCACGCCACAATTATGGCGGTAAGTCCCCTCTTTGAGGAGTGGCTGGAAAGACCACATGGCGTCCTTACCTTCCACATGACGCAGGTCCTCACCGGACATGGTAAGTTCGGGAGCTTTCTGCACCGGATTCGTGCGGAAGAAACGCCTGGGTTCCACCATTGTGTGGACCGCCCGGAGGACACGTTGGAGCATACGGTAGAGGTGTGCCCCGCCTGGGCAGAGCTCTGCCGTGTCCCCGTGGAGGCGACCGGTGTCAGTGATCTCTCGCGCCGGGCCTTGGTACAAGGTATGGTCTGGAGCGAGGAGGAGTGGCAGGCGGTCGCCTCCTTCTGCGAAGCAGTAATGCTAGCAAAGGGGGCGGCCGCACGTGCGAGAGAACGGCCTTCACGCCCCGCCGCCGTCCCGATCCCGATTTTCAGCCATCGTAGGCGCTGGCTTGCGGACGGCGAGCAATGGGTAGCTCGCCATCCGACCTTCCGGTAACCATCCGGACTGAGCCCAAATTGTCGACGGCACGTAGTGTTCCACGCGCGCCTCAAGGAGATGTCAGCAAAACCGTAGGGGCCCAGCAGGGTCGAAGCCTACTGGGGCCATATGATGCGAAAGAGAACCCCGGGGCCCTGGAACGAAGGCAAAGAAGGAACAGGAGTTTTTTTTTATAGGTGGGAAAATCATCTTATAACAAATCTCGCTCTTGGGCGGAGCGAGAGATAGTGTCAGACTTTTACTGACTAAAAACCCACTCCTGTTCCTTCGTTGCCTTCGTCCCAGGGCCACGGTTTCGTTTTCACACTACCCATGGCCCCAGTAGGCTTTGACCCTGCTGGGCCCCTACGATTTGCTGACATCTCCCTGAGGCGTGCGCGGAGCAATACGCGCCGTCGACGACTTGGGCTCGGTCCGGATGGTTACCGGACGGTTGGACGGCGGGCCACCCATTGCCCGCCGTCCGCAAGCCCGCGCCTACGGTGGCCGGAAATCGGGATCGGAATCCCGGCGGCGGTTGGGGCGTGAGGACCGTTGCCGTTGCCTCACGCGATCGGCCGCCTCCTTTGCTAGCATTACTGCTTCGCAGAAGGAGGCGACCGCCTGCCACTCCTCCTCGCTCCGGACCATGGCCTGTACCAAGGCCCGGTGCGAGAGATCGCCGCCGCCGATCGCCCCCACGAGGACACGGCGTTGCTTTTCCCAAGCGGGGCACACTTCCACCGTATGCTCCACCGTGTCCTCCGGGCGGTCCACACAGTGGTGACACCCGGGTGTCGCTTCCGCACGAATCCGGTGCAGGAACTTCCCGAACTTCCCGTGTTCGGTGAGAACCTGCGTCATGCGGAAGGTGAGGACGCCGTGAGGTCTTTCCAACCACGCCTCAAAGAAGGGACTTACCGCCATAATTGTGGCGTGCCCACCACTGGGTCGCGACAGTCGCTGTCGCCATTTCTCCATGAGAACCCGCTGGAGCTCTGTCCGCCATGCTGCGACTTGTCGCGGCAGCGGAGTTTCGGCCCGGCGTTGCATCTCCATGCGCAGATCGTGCATGTGAGCAAGGCCTGTTGCTACCAGATCCCATGGTGGCTGTCCAGCAAGGAGGCTCGCCGCTTCGCGGGAAATTGTCCGGTATCCTCGCATCATCCGTATGGCCATGACCCTCTGGCATGCGTTCAGCCAGGCCGCCGGCTGCTACCGCAGCGCCGGCGCCCATATCGGTGCGCCATAAAGGGCCATGGAAAGGAACAGGAGTGGGTTTTTAATCAGTAAAAGTAAAAACACTATCTCACGCTGCACCCGAGAGCGGGGAATGTCATTGGATGATTATCCCACCGAAAAAAAAAAAAGGTCGGTTGTGAGTAAATTATCGCCATCATCTGTCCGAAGACTTTTTACGTGCTTTAAGGTGTACTACTGAGGGTGACATTGAACAGAACAACGAACGCGTTTCGAATAGTTGTCTAGGTTCACTTCAAGACGTGGTCATTACCATCGGTGGCAATCCACTGGACTGGTCGAATATGGATTACCGGCTCCGCAATCATTGGCATATCAAGATCGAGGAAATCGGGGTGATATCGTCAATGATCACGACTCACCTCAGAACAACAACATCGTCGCATTAGGCTCAGCCAGGGTAAAATATTTTGCATTAATGCTCCAGGTGGAACAGGAAAAACATTCATTGCCACTGGCATCCTTGCAGAAATAAGGTGACAAGGCAAAATAGTGATTGCGACTGCCTCTTCTGGAATTACTGCCACACTGCTTCCACGGGGCAAAACAGCGCACGTAATGTTTAACATTCCCATCGATTTAGAGAGCAACGAAATGCCAGTGTGTGGGCTATCACGCAACTGTGACAAAGGTTGGGTACTCAAGGATTGCTCTTTAATCGTATGGGATGAATGTACTATGGCGAATAGAAAAGTAGTGAAGGCTGTAAACAGAACCCTGCAGGACATACGCAGGAATCAAGATGTGATGGGAGGTGTCACTGTTTTGTTTAGCTGCGATTTTCGGCAAACTTTGCCTGTGGTGTCGCAAGAAATTAGGGTTGACGAGGTGAATGCTTCGTTGAAACGATTGAATCTATGGTCACGAGTTTACAGACTGCGCTTGACCATTAACATGCGAGCTCAGTTGGGCGGATATACTCAAGAATTCTTGGATGTTCTTTTAAAAGTTTGGTGAAGGCAACTTACCAGAAGAGAGCTCTGAAGTGCGCCTACCAGAGACTCTAAGCAAAGTAGTTCCCACTATTGAAGAACTAATTTGTCTGGTGTACGGGGACGTCGGTCGAATACCGCTACAAGAGAATTCTTGGGTGTGTGAACGGGCCATTTTAACACCCAAAAATGATCAAGCTGCAGCAATTAACGAAAGCGTTCTCTCGCAAATTGATGCGAACGAAGTGGTATTTCTATACCTCTATAAATACTGTTGTAGAGCAAGATGACGCTATATATTATCCCGTAGAGTTTCTGTATTGGAACGGCAAGTGGACTCCCGGCGCACACTATCCAGCTGAAGGTCGGTGTCCCGATCATGCTGCTACGGAATTTAATTCCACCTAAACTATGTAACTGGGCCTAGCTCAAAGTCATCTCTCAAATATTATTTAGGTGGAAATTCTAAAGGGTTGTGGCGTCGAGGAAACAGTGTTTATACCCCGAATACCACTAATCTCTCACAATTACCCCTTCTAATTCAAGCGTGTGCAGTTCCCTATAAGCCTATGCTTCGCAATAATAATAATCTAAAGGCTGCAGGTGTTGATCTCAGGACAGCTGCTTCTCACACGGATAGCTGTATATCGCTCGCTCCCGCGTCACCAGTCCTGAATCTCTGTACATTTCGGCTCCTGAAAGTAGGACTAGAAATGTGGTTTACAGAGAAGTTTTATAAGAAAAGTAAAGTTTTGGTTTATGATTTATCCGCAAAAACAAATTGTGTTAGAAATATAATGGTTATTTGCGGACGAAGTCGCGGGCAACAGCTAGTATGAAATAAGACCCTCAAACGGCGCAAATACTGTAATCTTATTGGTAATTATAGTTTTGAGCCGTTTGGGGTCGAAACGCTTGGGTCATGGGGTCCGAGTGCGCGTCTCCTTTTTAAGGAAATTTCACGCCGTTTGATCGACACTTTGCGTGACCAGAGGGCTGGCTCGTTCTTCGCCCAAAGAATTAGCATTGCCATTCAACGTGGCAATGCTGCCAGCCTTCTGGGCACATTTCCGGATGACAGCGATGTGGAGGAGTACTTCGACGCCTGAGTGTAATAGGTGTTTTTGTATTATATGTACATAGTTAGGTTTAGTATAATAGTTTTTATAGTTTGTATGTACATAGTTCGGTTTTAGTATTAATCTAAAAATACATATGAAATTAACTTAAACGTATATTTTTAATGACTTTTATATTTATACTAGCTACTGCCAGCGACTTCGCCCGCGTGAAAGTCGGTTTCTCTATAGAAACTTCCATCCCCCGTTTTACCCCCTTAGGAGTAGAGTTTCGTAAAAATCCGTTCTTAGCGAATGTCTACACCCTATAAGGAATCTACCAGCCAAATTTTAAGTTTGTAGGTGTTGTAGTTTCTGAGATTTCGTGATTAATCAGTGAGTGGTATTTCGCTTTTATATATATAGATATTCTACGTACCGGAAGACATAGCGTTGGAAGGCCTCCTACAAGGTGGACCGATGACTTGGTAACGGTTGCGGGAGTCCGATGGATGCGAGACACACAGGACCGTTCATTGTGGCGACACTTGGGGGAGGCCTATGTCCAGCAGTGGACGTCTTTCGGCTGAAATGATGATGATGATGATGATATATAGATATTTCTGTTTCACTGCTGGGTGAAGGCCTCCCCTAAATTCTTACAAGAAGGTATTCTTTCCTCGAACCGCCTCGGACCAGCCTTTACGGTGGGCTCCTGAGGATGGACGACACCACCGAGGTCGAACTAGGAAGAGGTGGCGAGACGACCACTGCTTACATTATTTCAATTCATTAGCTATAATAATATAATAATAATATTCCACAACTATCACACAACGCCGTCTAGTCTCAAACTAAGCAGAGCTTGTGTTATGAATACTAGATAACTGATAAACATACTTATATATTTCTAAATACATACATGTTATGATAAATTACACCCAGACACAGAACAAATGATCGTGTTCATCACACAAAGATCGAACCCACGACCTCCGGCATAGCAGTCAGGGCCACTAACCACTAGACTAACAGGCCAGTCAACGCTATCGCTACTGTTCAATTCGTCGGTTCTTAATGGTTTATTTTATCTTTCCAGCCCGACCCTCGAATCTGCCACACGTCGTTAATGGAGCAGATTAAACGCGGTGCAACGTTACGCCGCAACAAGCACTGCAACGACAGATCCGCGCCTAAAATACGCTAGGTAATGTATTAATTGATTATATATTATGACCCAGTTGTGATGGTATAGCGTTACATGCAACATTACACAGCAACAAGATCTGCAACAGCAGATTTGCCCATAGAATGCGCTAGGTAATGTATTAAATAGCTGTTCTATGTATATTTTTTCCTAATTGTAAAATACCCAAGATAAGGTGTTCCCACCACAAACAAAAAAAAGGTCGATCAGATAAAACAGATGCAGGAATTTGCACGCTCCAAAGCGTAGGTCTCTATGGAGAAAAACCTGCAAGAAACTCCATGAACACTTTTTTAAATCAATAAATTAAGTAGAAAATTATGTTTACATCGTTACTGTTGAAATTCTACATAACATGATCGTTCGGAGAATGCAGACATGATATTGTGTAGGTATTTCTATTGTAAACTTATTTGTTTAGAACATATGAAGCGCGTAAACAACGCCAATATCAACAGAACAAAATTAACACTAACTTCTCATTTTCCTTAACACTATTTTCGTTCGACTCGGTATTCCCATATTACTGTATGGAGAAGATTTTCTATGTTTAATACTAATGACGTAGGTAGGGCTTCGATCATCCCTTCTTATCGTTTGTGATGTACAAATGGCCGGGCCTCCCCATAGTACAAATGCGTCATATTTATTTAATTATTAAAACTTCGTGTAACACAAAGTACTTCGTGTAAAAAGAGCAGTGGTGGCCGAGTAGTAACGGCCCCGACTTACGAGTGGTTGGTTGCGGGTTCAAACCCAGCCAGGCGCATTACTTTGTGTAATTTATTTCATCACCACTGCTCTCAAAACGGTGAAGGAAAACATCGTGAGGAAACCGGCATGTCCTAGAACCAAAAATTCGAAAACATGTGACATCCACCAACCCGCACTGGGTCCGCGTGGTGGATTACGGCCCATTCCCTCTCCTAGAGAGGAGGCCTGAGTCCCAACAATGGGAACATTATAAGGCCGACTATGCCATGCTATGTAACACAAATGTACAAAGGAGAACTTATTACATTCTCTACCAGTCAACCATTGGCGGTAAAGAAAAAATATGGTAGGTACATAAAAAAAAGAAAGATTATTAAGAAAATAAGGGTACAAAAGTGAATATATATAATAATATATACCTATTCGTATATAATATATTATATTGGTCTATGTAATAGAAAATAAAATACAAGGTGTAATACAAGGTGATCATTATGAACAGTTTTTACTTTATTATTTCACTGTATGAAATCGGAGTAAGTACATGTTTAACTCTACCTAATTCCGACCTTCCGACCGAAAGACGTCCACTTTTGGACATAGGCCTCCCCCAAGCGTCGCCACAACGACCGATCCTGTGCTTCTCGCATCCACCGCATTCCCGCGTCTCTCACCAGGTCGTCGGTCCACCTTGTGGGAGGCCTTCCAACGCTGCGTTTTCCGGTGCGCGGTCGCCACTCCCTCGTCCTCTCGGACCTCTGATTATTATTATATTATTATCTTCGGGCCCCAGACGTACGGAGATGCGCCACCAGTACATGGTGGACTTCCCACCTATACGCACAAACCGTTTTGGGAACACATCCATTTTGCGTACAGCTAAGGAGTGGAATTTTATGCCGTAGTCTGTGTCTTGATAGCTTGCGTGCTCCATCGTTAGCCACATCATTGTTTACTGTCTGGTGTGATAGTGGTAAAAATAATGGGTCGCCTGCTTATTTGCCACCCTGTGTTTCTTGATAGCTTATAACCTGGGGATCTGTAAGTCAAGAGTGAATAGTTTACTTCTAGGCTAGCGTGCCGATGGAAGCGATCTCACCACTCGCACCAAAAATTTCGTAACTTAATCCGGGAATTGAACTGTTTTCATAGGTACATAAGTTTGTACGGAACACTAAGTGCGGCTCGCACTTTGTTGATATGCTCGCGCTTGACCACTCACTCACACTGATGGAAAGCGACGATCTGGTCGACGATCCGTCGTATGTACCTATGAAAACAGTTCAATTCCCGGATTAAGTTACGAAATTTTTCCGTATGACAAATTTTTGTGACGTAACTACAAATTTATCGATTTCAAAGTTTTTCCTATACTTGTACTATGAGCCCTTGCTTCATGCCAAATTTCAGAATTCTAGGTCAACGGGAAGTACCCTATGAATTTTGATTGCCTTGAGAGTGTCGAGATATACGATTTTTGCGACATAAACGGCCGTATCTTTTTTTTTCGTCAACGTAGAAGTTTGTTTTTTCACAGTTTCAAGGGACCGCAGACTTGAGTATATGGTTTTAATTCCAACTCAATACCTCTACACGATCCGGAGATAAAGGGTCTTGACAGACAGACAGACGGATAACAAAGTGATCCTATAAGGGTTCCGTTTTTTTTCTTTTGAGGAACGGAACCCTAAAAAAACAACCCTCAATCAATATCCATAGCTTTTCCTCAACTATATTGGGATTGGTTTCCCGTCTAACCGGATCCTGTTGAATACCAGGATGTTACATGGAGCGACTGCTTATCAAACCTCCACAAGTCCACAACACGTGTAACTGCCAAAAAATGGCGTAAAAAAAATATATGCTCTTCTATTAACCCATAGTTTTAAGGTATATGACGAATGTAAATCTTTTCCTTCCTTGATACCTGTGTGGTTACCAGGCCTCCGATTGATAACGCATTATTGTCATAGCTAAATATATCTATGAGTATTTTAATGTGTGTGGCCTACTTAAAGTTGTAATTCACACGCAATGATATCAGTTTCGAATCGTCATCAATGAAATTGCAAATGGCTGACATCAACATGCCTTTATGGTGAATTATAATGTCAAGAATGTGGTTACGCTCGCACTAAAGACGATTATTATTCTTCGGGAGATGTGGTAGTCCAGTGGTAGCGGCCCGAATTTTTTAACCCTCAGAACACGAAGTGTAGCGTATGGAAAGTATGCATGCTTTCTCTACGTAGAACCTTTTATTTGCTACTAGCTTTTGCCCGCGGCTTCGCTCCCGTCAACTGACTACTATATTCTACTCTACTCAACTCTACTCTGCTCTCCTCTACTCTACTCTACCCTGCTCGATAAAAAGTATACTATGTCCGTCTCCTGGTTCTAAGCTACCTCCCGACCAATTTTCAGCCGGTTCACCCTTGTTTGTTCGAACAACGTTTGATATAATATTACTAAATCGAACAACGTTTAAGAAAATCATCACTTTGTATAATATCGTTTGACAGAATTTTCAGTTCATCGAATATTTATTTGCTATAACAACATTTGCGCTATTGATCAAAAGGTATAATGTTCATTTGATGTAATTTTCAGGTGGTATAACGTGTATTTTTGTGCTTGAATTTGTCTGAAACAAGTCAAATTTATGGTTACTTGATATTAGTTTATTTATCAGAAACGACTTGCATTAATAGAAAAAAGAGATTGTTTTTAGTAGGTTACCCGGAACTGAACTATTTAGATTAGGATAATTACTTCAAAATGAAATTAGTTCAAATGAAATTAGTTCAAATAAATAATTACGCTAAATAAAAATTTACCAATGAATTATTCGGTCAAATGAATAATTCTTCGAAATGACTTTATTGCAACTAAAATTCGATTTAGTAATATTATATCAAACTTTGTTCGATCAAACAAGGGTGAACCTTTTCAGCCAAATCGGTTCAGACGTTCTTGAGTTATAAATAGTGTATCTTACACGACTTTCTTTTATACATATATAGAGATTTAATACCTATAAATCCCGACTTGGCTGGGCAGTGTCCGGGAAGCTGCGTGGTATTTTCTCGTCCATCATACCAGTAGTGTCTCCAGACGAAAGCCTAGCCTAGCCTATGACCAGTGCGTGAAACGTGGTCACTCTCAATGGGTCTCATCAGAAAACTTAAAGTCACCCAAAGGGCGATGGAAAGGGCTATGCTCGGAGTTTCCTAGCGTGATCTCATCAGGAATAAAGATATCCGTAGGAGAACCAAATTTACCGACAGCCTGAATAATCGCCAAACTTAAGTGGCAATGGGCAGGGCACATTATTCGCAGGAAAGATGGTCAACTGGGTCAAAAAGTTCTCCCACGAGGTGGACTGATGACCTGGTGATGGTCGCAGGCATCCGATGGATCCCAGAATTACAGTACCAGTCGTTATATCGCCACTTGGGGAGGCCTATGTCCAATAGTGGACGTCTATCGGCTGAAATGATGACCTACAAAATGCTAGTGAATGAATACTACAGCGGTGAAGCTTAATTTTGGTTTAATTTAATGAAGTGACATACGGAGACGACAATATAATTTTTTTTCTATCATATTTTTACCTATTATCTACTAATATTCGATTATAATGCACATCTATTTGTCGCTTTTACTCGTTATTGGTGTTCTAGCAGCCGATTACGTTTGTCGCTTATAAGCGCCGTTTGGCGTTCAAATGGTTAAAGCATTGCCCCGCGCTCAGATTGTCCAAATTTGATCGGAAACCCTCCGAAGTGTGTGAGTTAGTGGTCAAGAAAGAAAATTAGCTGCCTGGATAAAAAGTATCCTCTCTCTCTCCTTATCCAGGCTATGGTTTATTTCACTTTACTTTTTTCTTCCGCTCTGGGTGGAGCGAGAGGGAGTGACAGACTTGTATTCCTGCAGTTACCCTTTGCGTTCCAGGAACACATAAGTCTTTTGATCATTCCCGCAATTCTTCATTGATTAACCCCTCGCGCGACGGGGGGTATAATTATTTCGTAAATGTTAAATTAAAATCACCAAAATATTCGGCCGAATAAATTTCGTACACGTGTGTACAAAACGACAATTAAGCGTTTTTCAAGGTCATTCAAGTTGTACAACCGTATGAATGGGTGCTCAAGGGGCAATCATAGACTTTCAAATTGCTAACATTACCTCACAGGAACAATGATATAAATACATACGTCATTGAGTAGGATAAGTTAATCGGAAAACAAATCGACCGTCACATAACCTATGTCGTGACACTGAAATACAGCAATCAGAGGACTTTATTTACATGTACGACACATCATAACGCGTTCTCATTGGCTAACGTTGCTTCTGAAAGCATCGCGTCATCGGTTGGCAGGTGTGTGAATGTGTGTATCGCTCAAACAGCTAAACAGATTTGTATAAAATTTGGCATACGGGTGGACCACCGGCATGTTGTCTTGGGATATTTTCGTACTTTTACGCGGGCGAAATCACTGGTTGTTCCACTCCTTAGCTGTCATCATCATCATCATCATCATCATCATCACCACCACCACCACCATTATTTCAGCCGGAAGACGTCCACTGTTGGACATAGGCCTCCCCCAAGTGTCGCCACAATGAACGGTCCTGTGCGTCTCGCGTCCATCGGACTCCCGCAACCGTTACCAAGTCATCGGTCCACCTTGTAGGAGGGGTTCCAACGCTACGTCTTCCGGTACGTAGTCGCCATTCCAGAACCTTTCGGCTCCAACGGCCGTCCGTTCTGCGAGCAATGTGCCCTGCCCATTGCCACTTAATTGGCGATTCTTCGTATTATGTCAGTAACCTTGGTTCTCCTGCTGATATTCTCATTCCTGATTCTATCACGCAAGGAAACTCCGAGCATAGCCTTTTTTGCCCTTTGGGTGACTTTAAGTCTTCTGATGAGGCCATTGTTAGCGACCACGTTTCGGAGCCATATGTCATCACTGGCAACACGCACTGGTCATCAGACTTTCGTCTTGAGACACTGTGGTATATTGGACGAGAAGATACCGCGCAGCTTCCCGAACGCTGCCCAGTCGAGTCGGATTCGACGATTGATCTCTTTCTCGAAGTTAGACCTACCCAACTGGACCGTCTGTCCCAGGTAAACGTAGTCGTCCACAACTTCGAATGTAGAGTCCCCGATCTTGATAGGAGTGGGTGCTATATGGCTGTTTACCATGACTTTGGTTTTGTCCATGTACATTTTAGGTCCCACTCTTTCGGAAGCTCTACTGAGGTCACCAAGCATAACCTTAGCTGTACACACAATGAATGTATTCTCAAAACGCTTTTGTACGTATGGATGGGATGTCCACCATGCACCGGTAAGTAAGTGAAATCCCGCAGAATCGAGTCGAGTGCAATTCATGCATAAGGCAGTTTTGTCATTGTTTACAAAATAATATATTAGCCTCATGAATGACCGGTCATTTACCTAAGTAAACATTGCTTGCATCAACTGTGGTGACGTTTATTTTTGATACTGACTTGAAATTTGTGAATCCCGGTGTATTTGGGCATGACTAATATGATTTTAAGTTTATTCATGTGAACTTTGGTTACTGTAGCATTTATGACGTGTCAAAATAACGGCTTTAGATACTGTTTAATCGAATGCATGTCGTGAAAAAATATTCGCCAGTTAGGTACGTGGTAACGTGTGAGTCACCGGGGCACTGGAACCCGAAGGGCAACTGAAGGAACACCGGTGAGTTTAGTCAGTAAAAGTCTGACTCTCGCTCCACTCAGAGCGGGAGAAGTTATTTGATGATTTTATATAAAAAAAGAACGAAAGTGAAATAAATTTAGTTTCATTGTTTTGTAGCGATATCTACGGCGTCACATAAGAACTAAACTTCGAAATTCTGCATTGCGCAACTAAAGTTCTCCGCGCGATTTGAACATATAGAACAAACCGAAGGTATATGGGACTTTACACTCTGTTCCGCATACATCCAAAGTTTTACAAGTAACCTTAAGAGGGTCCTTTTTCACTCGCCTATCGTCAACATCGAGCATGGTTTAAAAGCTTGTTACTTCATCTAACGCAATCCAACGCGATGTTTGACGAAAAGGCAACGCGAAAATAGAGATAACGCCTGAAAACTCTGTTAGCATTCGGTAATTCCGTGATTTACTCGAATAAACTTGTTTCAGGAAATACGTGTTTTTTTTAACCCTTAAAAGTTTTAAAAAAAAATTGTCATCATTCATCGAATCTTGATTAAATTTGCAAGGCTCCTATTGTTATACTTTTTGACTTTTTTAAATTTTTGAGTACTTAACTTACGAAGTGTTAAAGTTCATGAAAATGTATGATTATTTTTAGAGGAACCAGTAAATTTACTGGTAAAGAAAGACCTGTAAAAACTAATCCAGATTAGTTTTACACAAATTTATAAATTGATTTTAATAGAAGCCTACATAATATCCACAAGATACTGTGTTTCTAAAATATCTAATGAAAAATGTGTAATAACGTCATAATCGCGTAAGAGCGGTTGTATGAAAAACAGTGAAAATGTATGTCGAGTTGCATCCCCTTAAGAGGGCCCACTATAGTTCTAGCGTCAACGTGATCATAATTTAAATCCAACGCACATTGTTTCATGATCATATTAGTCTCTTGTCAATGCAGCATTACCTGTCCACTAGGGTTTTTACCAAGTTTATTGTAGTTAAAATCACAATGAATAATAGCATAGTTATTAATAAATGTGCGTCTTTGACGTCAGGACGTCTATTTTTATTTTGTCTACGTGTTCCTGATAGCTACAACCTGGGGATTTTTAAGTAATAAGAGTGAATAGGCACATCGTTGCTTTCCATCAGGCGAGATAGTTGTTAAACGCGAGCGGGTAAAAAAAAAAGGTTTCGTTCTCAACAAACAAATAATGATAGAATCTCTAAGTTTACTTGAGTAGGCAGATATCTTTGTAATTTTAACGAAACATATTATACATTGGAATCCGTTTACAATGACATCGAAGGGAAATAACAAACACGTCATACTAAGCGGAAGTCATACAAAGCATTTTGTAGAAAATAAAAAAAAAATATCTTGTTTTGTTAGTACCTATTTATTGTAATAGAGAGAAACAGAGCATATCAAATAAAAATAAAAATTGTACGTGTTTTAAACTATCAATTACACACTGAGACTCAAAACAAAAACAGCCGTCGGGTGTCACGTGATTCTCCCGAGCACTCCCTAAGGTGTTAGGAATCATGTCAGTCACTAGAACCCGACACAATTTATGAAAAATGGGTCACAGTAAGCGAATTGTTCTACTACTGTACTATAAGCGAAGTCATTGTAAACTTAAAAACTGAAATCGTAACTTCGCTGTGTAATAACTTTATAATAAGCGGTTGGTCAGTATAGGCGGAGTCATAATAAATGAATTCTACTGTAATATAAAATGTCTAAAAGGTAAGCGGCATATACCGGAGACCCGATGGTAACGAAAAAAAAAAATTGACGTGTAAAAGTGTTTTTTTTTAAACTTATTTGTAAAATAAATATCATTTATCATTTAATACGGACGGACAGAGGTCGTCGGTTTGATTCCCACCCAGGAAAAATGTTTGTGTGATGAGTTGTTCTGTGTCTGGGTGTAATTCATCTATAAGTAATATGTATGTATTTAGAAATATTTAAGTATGTTTATCAGTTGTCTAGTACTCATAACACAAGCTCTGCTTAGGTTGGGACTAGACGGCGTTGTGTGATAGTTGTGTGTGTGTGTGTGTGTGTGAATAAATAAAAGTTGGATTTGCAAAAACTCCTTCTTAGTGCTCGCATACATCGTAAAAGAAAGCCTTGTGCAAAATTTCACATTTCTAGATTCGGTAATTTCGGCTGTGCGTTGACATGTCAGTCAGTCAGTTTCTCCTTTTATAAATGCCTATAGATAATAATATTACTGCATATTATAAATGAAATAGGTACAAAGTGTTTTTATGACATAATACTAACATCATTATAACTAGAAATACCTATAGGTAGGTAAACAACAACACGTTCTTCTGAAATTGGTCATTGTATTGTGGCTCCAATACTTAGGAACATCACTAAATAAAATACATTTCATTTAAAAATATATGATACGATTGTGAACCCTATCGCATTTGTACAAAGATCATTTTTGCTTGTATTACAATGGAATTAGGGCTTTCCCAAGGAAAAAGTTACTCCAGAATCAACTTAATTTCTAAGTTTGTAGTGTCGATATTTACATTTATTTTTATTTATTTATTTATTGGCACACCAACAGCATTACATACATGATTTTTTGTAAAAAATAATATTAAAATTTAGTATCTGGTGATAGGTATGACATTAATTGTTATTTTAAGAGATAAAAAAAAATATTACCACAAAAATTAAACATACAAAATTGGAAAAAAAACACAATTATAAAAATAAAATATAAAAATAGGAAGTAGACAAACAAAATTAAAAATGAATCATTACAAAAAAAAAGAGGATAGAGGATAGTGTATATAACATTGGAATTTATGCTTACAATTAACAATTGATTCGAAGATTTGTACAATCTCATACCTCCGAGACTGCTCTCTTCTCTCCTGCTTTACATGACAAAAACATGGTGTACCATTATGGTATTTTCAATGGACCCTGCAAACAATTCAAAAGCCGCTCCAAAATTGACTGAATGTATTTGCATGACAGTGTATATTTGCATGACTAAAGCATATTACGGTTATAATAAACTGATACTGCAAACAAAAATAAACTTTATTCCACAAGTGTGTAGGGTACACTTTTATCTAGCTCAAGTTGGTTTGCTTTTACAATTCAATAAAATTTTATCAAAGTCATACGTAAGAGAAACGTAATAAATACCTAACCATGACATTTTTTCCTGTGTTTACGTAGAATTGTCACAAAACAATCGTCTTCTGAGGTTTCTAATAAAATAAGGAAGGTCGTGGGGTAAAACGGTGAAGGAAAATGTATGCCCTAGATACAAAAGTTTGAAGACATGTGACCATGTGACGTCTTCTGCCAACCCGCACTAGGCCTAATATTTACACAAATGGGTGTTTTTTTCGGTAGGAAAATCATCTTATATTCGCTCTTGGGCGGAGCGAGAGATAGTGTCAGACTTTTACTGACTAAAAACCCACTCCTGTTCCTTCGTTGCCTTTCGTACCAGGGCCGAGTCTTCCTCTCAGAATCAGACCCTTGGCCCCAGTAGGCTTGGCGACCCTGCCTTTGCTAGCATTACTGCTTCGCAGAAGGAGGCGACCGCCTGCCACTCCTCGCTTCGGACCATGGCCTTGTACCAAGGCCCGGCGCAAGAGATCGCCCCCACGAGGACACGGCGTTGCTCTGCCCAGGTGGGGCATACCTCCACCATGTCCTCCGGGTGGTCCACACAATGGTGACACCCGGGCGTTTCTTTCGCACGAATCCGGTGCAGGAACCTCCCGAACTTACCATGTCCGGTGAGGACCTGCGTCATGCGGAAGGTAAGGCCGCCGTGAGGTCTTTCCAGCCACGCCTCAAAGAGATTATGGCGTGCCCTACACAAATGGGTTACTATTTATGTAAATACATACTAGTATCTACCTGAATCTGGTTAGGCTCGAAGCTGAATCCAAAATAATAGTGAATATGCATATATTTTTAAACCGACTTCAAAAAAAGGAGGAGGTTATCAATTCGGTTGTATTTTTTTAACTTCTGTCTAATACTATCGCGAATAGAGTATACAAAAAATGGGTTTCTGGTATTGTTTGTTTGTTACTTAAAGTTATTTTGATCGTTTTAGTGTTTTTTTATATACATCATCATCATCATCATCTTCCTGCCCTTGTCCCGTTTTATTTGGGGTCGGCGCAATACTTAAGTTTTTTTCTTCCATTCTGCCCTGTCACTCGTCAAGCTATCAATATTTTATATACATACTAGCTTGTGCCAGCGGCTTCGCCCGCATAAAAGTCGGTTTCTCCATAAAAACTTTGGAACCCCGTTTTATCTCCTTAGGGAGTGAATTAAGGAAAAACCTATCTTAGTGCTCGCCTACGTCATAAAAGGAAGCTTTGTGCAAAATTTCACGCTCCTAGTCCCAGTAGTTTCGGCTGTGCGTTGATATGTCAGTCAGTCAGTTTCTCCTTTTATATATATATAGATATATAGATAATACATATAGTAAAAATTGTGATTCATTATTGACTTATACTTAATTGCGCAATCTTTTTAATAGAAGTGATAGTGCCTACAATATTGAGGTTTGTCGTCGACAATTAATAATGTCTTCGATTTGTTGCGACGTAATTTTAGGTGGAAAGGTAAATGACTGTGGTTCTTGTAAGGGTTATAGTAAATATTGCAACACTATTTTATTCTGCGGCTAGATAACATTATCGTGTGTTTACTTCATAAATTTT
This sequence comes from Mythimna impura, assembly GCA_905147345.3. Taxonomy (NCBI): domain Eukaryota; kingdom Metazoa; phylum Arthropoda; class Insecta; order Lepidoptera; family Noctuidae; genus Mythimna; species Mythimna impura. The sequence continues at coordinate 5,145,378 of LR990363.1, forward strand.
AATATTACAATTAGCACTTCAATAATTGCGCAATTTTTATAATTTAGGTGTCTTCAAGGCTAGAGTGAATAGGCTCTTAATAAGCTTGTGCGATTCACCATCAACGATTGCATCACTGCTTACCATCAAGTAAGATTGCAGTCAAGCACTGGTTTATATCATTTAATAATAAGAATAATAGAAGTACCGTACTATAGGTATGTGCCCGACCCAGTTCTCGAGAATGGTAGCATCACATTGTATTGGGATCGATCTATCATCACTGACAGGACTATTGTTGCCAACAAGCCTGTAGTGGCGATAGATCGACTAGAGCGTCGCACAATGATTGTTGATATAGCGGCCCCTCATGTCGAGAACCTCGTGAAAGCTGAGAAAGATAAACAAACTAAATATCTTGACTTGACTCGCGAGGTTGCGACATGTGGGAAGTGGATAGAGCAATCAATGTGCCGATAGTTGTGACGGCCAATGGTTTAATAGCCAAGAGCCTCAACCAACATTTGAGGAGGCTCTCGTTAGGCAGTTGGATCAAGGGCTTGATCCAGAAGGCAGTACTCCTGGACCCAGCTTGTATTGTCCGGAGGTTCCTCTCTCAGGAGTCCTGACCACCGGTAGCTTGGACCCTGTTCCCGATGCCGGTGATCTACTATTTTTTATATTTTTAAATGTTTTGTTTTTTTTAATGTAATTTATGTGTTTATAATGAATAAAGATAATAATAAAAATAAAACATGTTTTAATAAAGTATGTATTGTAGAAAAGCTCTAATCCATTTTTCATGTGTTGTTTTTGAGCACTTTGGAGTTAAAACTCTTGGGCTATAGGGCCCGCGTGCTCATACACTATTTAATGACTTATATAAACGCCTAGTTGACACTTCGCCTTACATAATGGTTGTCTTTTAACTTGGCCAGAGATTAAGTAGTACATCGCCCTGTGCGATAACACCGCCTATTGTACAATTATTTTTATAAATGTTTATCCTGTATTTATTAAATTAAGTTGTGCAATGAAGTATATAATAACAATAAGTAGGTAATGCCATACAACGTGGCAATGCCGCCAGTCAGACAGCAATGCGGAGGAATTTTTTTTAACGCCACATTTCTTATTCTGATTTTGTTTTGTTCGCTCTAATAGGTACAAGAGTAACCACACTGATAAGTTTAAAAGGAAAGAAAAAATAGTAAAAATCCACAAAAATAGTTTCACGGGGCGGATCCGCTGGTAACAGCTAGTTTTATATTTCTTTTTAATAATTAAAATTAATATTGTTCACAGGAATGAATGAAAATTCGAAAAAAAAGCAGCAACATTCGACGGAAAATAATTTCACCGGACAATGAAATGCTTGTGAGTACTACCTACCAGGCTTTCGAAATATCGAAAAACATTATACAAATAACACATGAAGGATTTTGTGTGAAATATGGGATACGAATTTTTGGAAAAGTACCTTCTTACTTAAAATATTTTTTTTTTGTGTACAGCGTGTTTTAATTTTTAACCGACTTCAAAAAGAAGGAGGTTTTATGTTCGGCTGTATGTATTTTTTTGATAAATAACGTTGATAGTTTTACGTGATTTGTTACGAGTCTCTTAGATTGTCTAAATTCTCTGATTTTGTATTTCAAAGCCCAGTTTTAGATGACTTGCAAATCATAAACCTTGAAGCAAAATCATGACGGTAACAAGCGTTGTCGTATCAATTTTCTAATAATTTAAACTTTTGTTAAAATATGTTACCAAAATTTTGTATTCCCTGTTTTCACAAAAAAAATATCCCAAAATTCGAAAGGGTTCAGGACAATAGTGTATAAGATTTTCAAAATATAAATTAATAGATTATAAGGAAAATAATATCAATTGTTAACATTATATTGAAACGATTTTTTTTTATTTGCAATTTTTTTTTAATAATTATAATAATAATAAATGTACCGATTTGATAGACTTTACTGTTGTCCGTATAATGTAATGGTATGGAAACGTCAATTGTAATTGATAAGAATGCAATTGAATTGAAAGATTCAATTAAAATGCCAATAGCAATTGATCGTTTCCGAATCTGTCAATGTTCGTGTTTTCTAACATTTTGTAGTATATACTATTATCTAATGTGAGAATTCTTTGAGAAAATATACACTAACAACATATCTTTTTTGACTTGGAAATGTCTTGTCTTAGTATGGGGTTTCACTAATGCGATTATGCGACTAAAAACTGCCACATTTTTATGTGTTTTTGAATAATTTACAAACAATTTTGATACAATTGTGTTAAGCACAATTTTATTTACTAATTATATTCTAATTAATAATTATTCTGTTATTTTTATGAAGTTTAATCATAGTTTAAACCTTAGTATATTAAGAAAGACAACAGAACTTTGATACACATATCGTTGACAACACTTTTTAATCTGAAAAGTGAGCTAAAGTTCGCATAATCGCATTGTCGAAACCAACCTTTAAAAATGAGTGTCTGTGAAATAAATATCGTTGCATACATATTATGTCACAATGTTTATAATATATTATACATATATATTTAAATATAGCGTTTTATAGATCAATATTGTAGTTTTCTAGGTAGACAATGTTTTCATGCTGCATGTAAAGGTTAAAATAGCTTATTGATATGTAAGATTCAGCAATGAACATGGGTTGCTTATGTGCAGGAAAATCGACTTTATAGGCTGCTACACAGATAGCCTTTAAAGTCGATATGAAGTCCGACTTTAAGACTTTAAAGTTGGATTTTAAGAGTGGCAATGTATAACGGCAGAAGGCTAACATTTCATTAAAAAAAAAACATAGTTTTATATATATATCTTAGAAACTATTCGCTCGTTTGATTTTGTGTATCTTTTCTATACTTTGCAACGAGCAGTACTGAATGCTAGTTTGTATGTAATGTAAAGTAAGCGTGTCTATAGATGTCTAGGGTAGATGTTCCACATATCTGAGTTGATTATTGTATGAACGTCCATTTTAATGTCACCGAATTAACTTCCTCCTGTTGTAATGGTTGTTTCAGTGGAGATTACATCTAATTACATTAGAAAGTAAGAGAAAACACGTATATTTGGTACTTACACAGACACACACACAATGAACAAAGAAGTATTTAGACAAAAAAAAAAACAATATTATAATTACTTTTTTTTATGTTTTTGCGCTCCGCCCTAGAGCGAGAGAAGTCATTCGATGATTTCTCACCTTTAAAAAGAACCCTAGGAATTGCGTTCACATACACAAGACACCACACCACATGCTCACCACCACATCATCACCACTGCTCTCAAAACGGTGAAGGAAAACATCGTGAGGAAACCGGCATGTCCTAGAAACAAAAAATTCGAAGACATGTGACATCCACCAACCCGCACTGGGCCCGCGTGGTGGATTACGGCCCATTCCCTCTCCTAGAGAGGAGGCCTGAGTCCTAATAGTGGGAACATTATAAGGCCGACTATGCTATGCTATGCTATGCTAGAGCGGGAGAAGTCATTCGATGATTTCTCACCTTTAAAAAGAACACTAGGAATTACTCCTGCATCGTGGGTGTGTTCACATACACAAGACACTCAGATCCAGACCAATCATTTGTATAGCATAGCATAGTCGGCCTTATAATGTTCCCACTGTTGGGACTCAGGCCTCCTCTCTGGGAGAGGGAATGGGCCGTAATCCACCACGCGGGCCCAGTGCGGGTTGGTGGATGTCACATGTCTTGGAATTTTTGGTTCTAGGACATGCCGGTTTCCTCACGATGTTTTCCTTCACCATTTTGAGAGCAGTGGTGATGAAATAAATTAAGTACACAAAGTAATGCGCCTGGCTGGGTTTGAACCCGCAACCTACAACTCGTAAGTCGGGGCCACTGCTCTTCAAATCATCTGTAGGTCACACAAATATTTGTTCAGGGCGGGAATCCAACCCGCGATATGCAGCAGAGTATCCCTCAACCACTGCGCCAGCCGTGCCGTCCTTTTCAAGAATGTAAGCTAACACTAAATAAGTGTTAGCTAACAAGGCTTGCGTAAACGTTGATTCCTAAAACTCTTTGCGTCAAATAAAATTGACGTTAGGGTAGGTAAGTACTGGAAAACCTAAAATGTGGCATTTTGAAACTAATGTATTAATTCCAAAAATTATATTGCAAAGAAGAAATATGTATATTTGGCACACAGACATACAATGGACAAACAAGTATGTAGGTATATGTTGTGGCCAGATCTTAGAAATTGATCACTTCATGAAATGGCCAAGCAAAACTGGCCAGATCGTTTTAAACGTTAAAGTTTGATGATATTTCAATCCTCGTTTGGCCTACTTTCTTTAGACCTTTTATATTTTTTTTCATTGAAATCCTACATCAATGTTATAGGAAGACATATCATCAAATGTTAACGTTTAAACGATCTGGCCAGTTTTAGTTGGCCATATCATGAAGTGATCAATAAATTTTAAGATCTGGCCACGATATAGACACAATGAAAAAAACATAATATAATTACTTTTTAATTCTCCCGGAAGTTTCTCATTCGAAATTAAAAAAAAAAAAACTATTCAAAATATCATTGGTCGCCGTTTGGTGGGTTACTCTTCGTATCTTTAATGCCTACTCAAGTTAATCTATAAATATAAGAGGAGAAACTGATTGACTGACATATCAACGCACAGCTGAAACTACTGGGACTAGGAGTGTAAAATTTTGCACAAGGTTTCCTTTTATGATGTAGGTGAGCACTAAGAAAGGATTTTCCAAAATTCACCCCCAAAGGGGATGAAACAGGGGTCCAAAGTTTGTATGGAGAAACCTTCTTATCCGCGGGCGAAGCCGCTGGCAGAAGCTAGTATTCTAATATATAAAAAGGAGATAGATGAGAGGAGATAATAAGAGTAGTAAAAATAATAAGAGTAAGGAGAGGAGATAGGTTTCATTTGCGCCAAACCTGGTTTTTTTTTTTCATACTTCGTGAGCATTGTCCTTTTACTTATACCTACATCTTTATACAATTGTTTTATGGTCAATTGTTTCAACCATATTTTATTACTTAATTAACTATTGCGTTGAAAAATTTAATGGACAATTAATAAGCCTACGTAGGCGTAGTGACACAGGTTCAAGGAAATTTTCAGTAATTAATTATGTGGTTACAATTATTAAATCATTTAACTTCGTGACTCACTCCTTAGGTGTTAGGCGTAGAGTTCAATGATTTGGCTTTTATGGTAAAGAGAAAGACAGGTCCATATACAATATTCTTTTAAAAAACAAAGCTACTTCTAGTAAAACTGTAGTATAAGATCTTAATAATGAACGTCTACGAAATACAGTTATCTGACAGACTGCACTGCTTATTCAAAATACCAAAACTGCTTAAAATAACTAATTAGTACTTCGTTATGCATCTGCAAATTACAAATTAAGGATTTTCATTCTGTAGGCTTTAATACACACCTATTTTTTAATTAGTACAAAAAATATTGGGCTCTATCTGTACCTGTTACTGATCATATTTATGTAGTCACAAGTAAAAAAAAAGAAATCCCAAAATTGTCCACGAAAATTTGTCATACTTGGTAAATTCATAATTGAATCAATTATTCATAACAATTGCTACTAGAAAATACTACGCGCAGTGTTTTTTTCCATTGTTTTTCATTCATAATCAATAGCCTGTACAGTATTTCCTAATTGATTGACATTTTGGGATATAAACAAACGCTAATAACTTCGCTGTTTATGAATATTATTTATTGAGACTTTACATAAATAATAGTAAGATCTTTTCTAATAAGCCCTTTAAATATTTGTACTAATTAAAAACTAGTGGTGTATAATTGATAAAATAATCCCTCCAATATTTCAGAAAGTTAAATCAAACAGAAAAACAGCCTGTATATCGTGTATATTAGCGTACTCAAAACAAAGCTAGTAGAAGACAAGCTTGTTATTTTATTCTTCACTAATGACCCGCCCTGGATTTGCTCGGGTGCAAATTATATACAAAAATCTTCCTTTTTTTATTAGTGAAAACTGCATCAAAATCCGTTGCGTGGTTTAGGAGTTAGCGGGTAAATAGACAGACACGGAAGCGACTTTATTTTGTACTGTGTAATACACACACTATCAACACCCACTAGCTAGCGAAGGGGGTGGCCGCATGCGTGAGGGAACGGACGTCCTCACGCCCCAGTCGCTGGGATTTTAACCACGATTACCAGCCACCGTAGGCGTGAGGCGTCCTGCCGTCTAGTAACCGGCCGAGTAGTCGATGGCGCGTGCCTCAGAGAGATGTCAACAAAACCGAAGGGGCCCAGCAGGGCCGAAGCCTACTGGGGCCATAGGTTTACTTCCGAAAGGGCAACCCGTGGTCCTAAAGCGCAAAGGTCAAAGAAGGATCATAGCATAGGAGTAGTTTTTGATTTCCCATCTTAAAAAAAAAGACCACCAACCCACTACACCACACTAGACACTATGCCACTCCACTCCACTTAAGATATTTATTTTAACAAAATTTTAATAACAGTGGAACTTCAACCAATCAGGTTTGAGAAGTTTTTAGTGACAGCCAATCACAGTCAAGTAGAACCAGACAACTTCACTGACAGTTGTGTTGACTAGGTAATTTCCACTGAAACATATCCACTAGAGACTTCCGACTTATTAAACTACTAGTTAAGAGAAATACGTATGTAATTGATTATAAAATGGTGAAAATTATAACAATATTATGTCCCCCAAACGTGTGTTTTATTATTTAAAAACCTTTATTTCAGACCGTATAGATCCATCACATAACCTTCCAACCCATCCAAACGCACAAAAATTTTTAAGACAAGTCCTGGCCCTGGTTAAAAAAAACAAAGAAATAATTATTTCGTTATTATTATTTCCTTTATTTTTTTATTATTATTTTATTTATTATTTTTATACATTCATTTATCTCAGAACCCTGAGGTCCTGGGCCTTTGGAAGGCGTACGAGGAGCCGAAACCAACTCGCAGAGGCCCTTTTAGACGCTTTAAAGGAAAGTGGTACAAACCGGTGATTATCCCTGTACGTACTATGCTAGTACATCCAAGGACAACCCCCGGTTGGTGAGAAACTATTGCGACATTTGGAAAACTAAGATATAAGGCTATGGTTTATGGAGTCTTAAGTGGACTGTTTACCAGGAACTATGTTAAGACTATGGCCCCTGCCTGAATAATGTTATTAATTTCCATCGATAAAAAAGCAGGGGGTGACTTGCACACTCAATAAATGGGCCCCCAAAAACGGTCGCTAGCACGAAGTGACATAGCAACAAGAGGGTAACATATCCTGAGGTGCTTAAGGAGTAGAGGTATACCACGGCTATCAGGACAATCCCGGAAGTACAGTCAAGATCCCTACCAGCACCTTACTGGATTATACATCCTTCTCCCGAGCACGTTTGCTCTTGCGAATCTCCAGTCAAGCCAGCCAATAAAGGCAAGAGAGAGGTGGGGGAGCTCTGTTCCTCGTCAGTGTTCACTACGGCCGGCCAATAAAGGCAAGCCGGAGATGAAGAACAAGAATTTTCCCGGGAGATCGGGTCCGTGGGGTCGCTAATGCCCAACAGTTCGCCACAAAACTGCCCTGCGGATTTATTTTATTTATTATTATTATTATGCCTATCCCAAACTGCGGTGCTCAGACCAGCAGGCCTAGCCAAGTTACGACCGTTTCGTTTCGAATCTCTTTCGATTTAGCGTAGAGATGATGTCATGTTCCCATACATTTGAAGTTTTTACTAGCGTTAACGATTGTAGATTATCAGCTTGGCTAAGCTCTCAGTAGGCTTATGACTTTTCTATTAGCGTTCCCGCTAAACATAAATACAATACTACATTTTTATACAAGTGGAGATAGTTTCTCATAGCAACCGAGGCGGAATTCGCCCGAGCCGCAGGCGAGGCTGTTATGGAGGTAAGTGTTGCAGTGACCAATTCACACATTTATCATTTATATATCGAAGTTTTTTAATACACTTACGAAGACATAAAAAAACGGGAGCTGACGCATGACTAGTCGGGGCTGAACGGCGACCAGTCTGATACGATAAACACAATAAATTGTGGTAGGGGGGGGGGGGAGGGGCGAGCTGATCCTGCATCTTTTCTTATTTCTACACGGTATTGTCTACATTTCTTCTGATCTTTCTTTTCGCAGGTCTGGCTGGAAGGAATTTCTTTTTGAAACAAGCAGTATCTTTGTACAAATTTTTATAATGTTGTATCAAACAGATATATATGTATATGTGTATGTACCTACATACATTATAAAATATATAAATAAATTACCTACAGGAGGTTTTTATTCTTACAACGGGATAATACAAGCTGTATTTTAAATTATTTTATTAATCTCAACTCATTTAAATAAAATAAAATATTTCTAGAAAAACATTAAGTCACATACACGTGATATTACATCATTAAACATTCCATTGGGATAAATTATATCATTAAAATTAATATTTTCCTCTAATTAGATGTGTCGCCGCATCAAAATATTGTATATCTGTGTGATTTAAGGAAACAATACTACCTATGTAGTTATTTGTTTAGTTACTAAGCTGCTACGGGAAGTCCACTGTATTTATTAGAGGCAGATGAGATAAACACATCAGATACCTAAATTTACTCAACATTTAAAATTGGTTTTTTCCCTGAAGAAACGCCAAACTTAGGTGTCAGTGGCCAGAGCACATTGTTCGCAAGACAGATGGTCGATCGATGTTGGAGGAGATGAAAGGCTTCTCTTAAAAAAAAAAACTGCTCAACACTAGGAATCACTCCAGTATCGCAATCGAATAGAATAGAATTTTATTTTGCAAATATGGGTAATACATGGTTCTTAAGATTACATTACAGCTCAGCCACATTTTACCATTCGGCATGCAAACATTTAAAATTATTTATATTATTGTTATTGCACTTAAAATTGTCATACACTTACCTACTCGAAAACTCACTCTTATCCCACCGCTTTTAAGCATGCAATAGAATGTTGTCCGCACTAGTGCAGAAAAGTGCGCGTGCTCTCCCCGTCACAATTTTATTACATATCGTATCAGGCTGGACGCGCGTCGACCCCCGCGAGTCGCCGATCAACCCCCGTTTATTCATTTCTTCGTAAGTGTATTGAAAAAAGTCGTTTGTTACACGTGCAAATTTGTCACTGCAGCTCTCGGCTCCATAACACACTCGCCTAGGGCTCGTGCGAATTCCGCCTCGGTCGCAATTACAAAATTTCTGCACTTGTATCAAAATGTACTAATTCCGTGTGGGAAGCGAACCAGCGGGGCTATTGCGTAACTCTGTTGACAATTCAAGTGATGATCGCTTGTTAACAATGTGCATCATTGAACTGTCAAACAGCTAGTTTCGTATTGCCTATGTTCAGTGACCAACTGCAGTGACGTCATTAGCCACTGGTGCCTTTGATAGCCACCGTAACACGTTTTGACAGATGTTATTGTATCGATAATTTTAAAATTGCAATTGTGTAAGCTTTTGAAGCTGTATTATAGTCGATAAAATTTTAGAGTAGTCACAATAGGCACCGTAAATTTTTATAATTCACCACATTTCCACCGTAGTTTGTTAGTCACTTGTAATACGTACGTAATACCAATTTTATGAAATTGTCAGTTGACAACTAAGTTTAGTGTGCAACGAATGCTAGTTGTCAACTGTTATTGAAAAAGTTAGCCAATAGCCCCCCAGGTGGTAACTGTGTACCGGCAGACGCAGTATGGGAAGGCCTCTTACAACGTCGACCGGTGACTTGGTGAAAGGCGTGGAATTGAAACACGCACAGGACCGGTCGTTGTGGTGACACCTGGGGATGCCTATGTCCAGAAATGGACGACTTTTGGCTGAAATAATAAGACGATCGATGCCGCGATGGCGGGAACTTCTCGCGTTCAGCCCTGGTTCAGGCCGTGGTACGGAGCGAGAGGAAATGGGAGGCGGTTACCTCCTTCTGCAAAGCAGTGTTGTGAGTAAAGGAGTAGGCCGAAACCGAGAGGTAGAGACAAGCCTCACGCCCCGGACCCCGCCGGAGACGCTACGAGTGTCGGGAGTCGCAGAGCCATTTTCGGTAATCTCAGGTGCGGGCTTGAGACAAAGACAAAGCCCGGGTCGACGGCGCGATGCGTATCACGCGTTTCTCAAAGAGAGGTCAGCAAGATTAATGATTATTTATTTATTTATCAGGAACAATTTACATTGTATTAGATACATTATTAATATTAATATACCTACAATTCTAAAATTTAATATGTAATATAGGAAAAAATATAAAATTAAAACATGAATACGTGCTTAAAACGAAAATAATACAAATATTTACAAAATAGAAAATTGGAAATAATATTAAATTATAATTCGTACAAGACTCTTTAAAAAAGAAATGCTTTGAAGAGCTAGTGTATAACAAATCTTTTAAATCTGCTGGCAGTTAAATGGGGCAGGTTAGGGCCGATACCTACCAGAGTTGCGGCTTATTGTTCGAGGAGTTACCATGGCCCTGGCAAAGGGCAACTGAAGGAACACTGATGGGTTTTAATCAGTAAGTCTGACACTCCTCGCTCCACCCACAGCGAGGAGTTGTTTGACGATTTCAAAGGAAGATGATGAAGTAAAATTCGAGATAATGTCAATCCAATGCCATTGATTGAAAAAATATTTTCTTAGTTTTATCATTAGAAATCAATACTGAATTTAAAAATGGCACTTACTAATATTTATGAAAGAGTGCAATTTGGTAATTTAAATGACGTCACGGAAATTTCGGAGTGTAGCCTTCCGCTATATTACCTAACATTGCTGTGACATCAAACGATGACATATTCTAGTACTTTTTTTTTAGGTGAAAAACATAACTTTTCCTGTTTCCCATTCTGGGTGGAGCGGGAGAGTGTGTCAGGGTTTTACGGACTAAACGTCACCCGTGTTCCTCTTCGAGGAGTGGCTATAGAGGCTCCACGGACGCAGGTCCTCACTGAACATGGATGTTTCTGGAGGTACCTGTTTTGGATCCGGTGGGAAAAACGTCGTCCGGGTGGAAGAGAAGGGCCAGTATCTGGCAAACTGCTTCAAAAGTGTTGATGTATAAACCAGACTGATACTTGGTCACATAAAAAAACTTTTTAGAAAAAAAAAATAACCGAATTCACTAAAAAAAACACTAAAAGGATCAAAATAACTTTAATTTCGGAAGTCGGTGTTTCTCGGTATTGTTTGTTTCTTATTTAACACCGACTTCCGAAATTAAAGTTATTTTGATCCTTTTAGTGTTTTTTTTAGTGAAGTCGGTTATTTTTTTTTTCTAAAAAGTTTTTATTTCACAATTTTTAGTTGCGATACACTTATAACCAGAGTGCCTTTCTCATGACAATTCCAATTAACCCAAATACTGCTAGGTTACATTGTTTTATTATAAAGTTCCTGTGTCTACCTTCCTCCTTCCGGCTCCATCATCAGATCAGTTCGATAGTACCTTATAGCCAAAGAGCATCTCACGACAATTCTAATAAGCCCAAACACGGCTAGGATACATTGATTAATTACGGAGTTCCTGTGCCTACCTTCCGGCTCCATCATCAGATCAGTTCGATAGTTCCTTATAGCCAAAGTGCATCTCATGACAATTCTAATAAGTCCAAACACGGCTAGGTTACATTGATTAATTACGGAGTTCCAGTGCCTACCTTCCGGCTCCATCATCATCATCAGATCACTTCGATGATACCATTTTCAACGTAACTATTCAGAATCATTCATTTATTTGTATTGTCATAGTCGCTTAACTATATCTTCATTGTGATATCTATTTGAGTATGAAGTTCCGTTGACCATTTCTGGTCTTCTTCATCAGTTCCACTTCATCAAATGTTACTTTTTAACTGTAAATGCTTAAGTTCTTGATGAAAATACTAAAATTACCATAGAGTTGCCTATAATTTTTGAGGAGTTTCCTCGATTCCTCATGGATCCCATCATCAGAACTAAAATGGGACCAATCTGGAAGCATATCCTATAAAGGGAAAAAAAATATTTGCAAATCGGTCCATAAACGACGGAGTTCTGAGGTAACAAACATAAAAAAAAAAAAAAAAAAAAATACAACCGAATTGATAACCTCCTCCTTTTTTTTGAAGTCGGCGAGCGAACGCTGGCATTCGCTTGGGGTTTAATGAACGTGCTTGTACCTTCACATTGCCTGAAGTTATGATCTACCTACCTCATAAACAAATCAAGGCAAGTGCGAGTCGGACTCGCGCACTGAGGGTTCCGTACAAACTTACCTATGTCCTAATTAATCCTGAATGGAGTCTCGAAGATTTTTCCGAATCGCAAATTTTTTGTTATGCTTACATTGATATTGTTCCAAATGTTTACCTTTGGCATTCTCTACCAGTCAACCAAGGGTAGTGGAAAAAAAATATGGCGGTACATTAAAAAAGAATAATATGTTACTTATATAACAAGGATATAAATGTATAATACCTGTATGATTAAAATAAGCATACATAACATGTCTGTACCAATATAACTATATCCATACTTAATATTATAGATGTGAAAATACATCTATCATCAATCAACATATTTTGACATTACGAGCATGTCAGTTGAGAGTTTGTCATGCTCACTCAAATGTCTCGCTGATGGTGGCACGTGTTATTGGGTCATTCAGTTCCCTTCAGAATGGTTGAGCTGAGTGGGGCTGATGGACGCGTCATGCTCGTGAACGGGTGCCGTCAGTTGAGACTGGTCATCTCTTAGCTGCCATTGCCTTAATTTAATTTCTATTTTTTAATTATTTTTGGAACGAAGTTCTTTACCGCGCGTTGCGAATGGGGGCTAGACGGAAAAAATTAAGACCAAAAGTTGTAACGAAACTTTTTGCGACACGCAGTGTATTATATATTAATATTTATAATGATGATGATGATGATGATGATGATGATGATAATAATTTATTTTTAATATTTTTTTTTAAATTACATATTTAATTTATTTTTTATATATTATAACTTAAAAAAAATATTACAATTCCTTCACTAATTAAAAGAACTTCGTTCCATCCGGGTGTCCCTTGACACCTCTCAAGTTTTTTTTTTTAAATTATTATTACTTATCTACATTGTGTTCACATATTAGAAGCGACAAGAAATATGTAGGTAACCAAGATTTATGTAATAAATAATAATAATATAAATAAATTTATTTCACACAAAAAAACAGCATTTGCATCAGAACATATAGGCTTATTTACAAGGTCACAAATATATAGGTACTCTGACTCCTAAACTAGGTAACTAGGTGCGCCTGTAAATTAGGAGTCAATGATTCTCCGTAACAAACAAAGCCATAACTATATTAAAAAGAGGACATTATTCAAACAGTAAGCAAGTGGTGGCTCAGAAAAGAGAAACTAACTTACTTAAGAAACAAATATAATGAGAAAACTAAACTATATGGTGAGTGTGTGTAGGTGTAAGTGTAGAGTGTGTGTAGGTGTAAGTGTAGAGTGTGTGTGAGTTTGTAGTGAGTAAATGTCGGTATAATTATAGCATACCGGTCTATGGACAAATTTGAATAAGAGCATGAACACCGTGAGATACCCAGCAGAAGATCCTCAGTCTTTTCATAATTTAATGTCTGAAGATAGTCTCTAATTAAAATTTTGCACTGTCGTTTGAGGCATGAATACATTTTTATATTTTTGTTTATGTGGTTATACATTAATTATTTGCATAACACAAAGTAACTTAATAATGGGAAAATAGAGATGAACATGCTATAGGTGAAAACATGACGCGTCGCGGCGTTACCACTCTGCGCCACATGATTTGAGCCTTAGACGTCAGAGAAGAAAGAAATGTATCAGTGACGTAATGGGTAACTATGTAATAATAATAATAGTCGTTTATTTTCCTTTTCTACACAAGTTACTTAATATTGCTAGGGTTACAGTGGAGCACGAACATGGAATTAACTTTGTGAGAGACTGGTGCCTGTGATAGGTCTCTATGAAACCTGTATTACAAGTCATCAGGGGGGCTATTGGCTAACTTTTTCAATAACAGTTGACAACTAGCATTCGTTGCACACTTAACTTAGTTGTCAACTGACAATTTCATAAAATTGGTATTACGTATCACACGAGTGACTAACAAACTACGGTGGAAATGTGGTGAATTATAAAAAATTACGGTGCCTATTGCAACTACTTTAAAATTTTACCGACTAATATACAGCTTCAAAAGCTTACACAATCGCAATTTTAAAAGAATCGATACAATAACATCTGTCAAAACGTGTTACAGTGGCTATCAAAGGCACCAGTGGCTAATGACGTCACTGCAGTTGGTCACTGAAGATAGGCAATACGAAACTAGCTGTTTGACAGTTCAATGATGCACATTGTTATCAAGTGATCATCACTTGAAATGTCAACAGAGTTACGCAATAGCCCCGCAGGGCCCTCTCGCAGCTATTAGCCTGCTATGTCCTACTTTTTAGGATAACAAAATAATATAAAGTAAAAAGAAGTGCCGAGAACATACACAATTTGCATAATAATAAAGCTTATTACCTACTCATAATTATGTAATTTTGAGTAGGTAATAAGGTTAAGGTTAATAAGGTTCAGTTGAAAACCAGCGTCAGGCAACAACCACGAAGTTGTCTGGTATTTTTGCTGAACTGGACCTATTTGGTGCAGGCGTGAGACACACAATGTTAGTTATTCTTAAGTGTTTACATGTTGTTTCTACATTGTGTGTATCTGTGTACGTGTGCCAACTAAAATATTTTTCTTTCTTTCTTTCTTTTCTTTCTTTAGGTGTACTTTATTATCAATACTATTATCAATTTGTTTTAAAAAAAAAACTTACGTTACACAATTAACCTTTGAATTCTGTTTGCCCAAATTTAATTTTGTTTTCATTCTGTTCTGTTCTGTTTTGATGTTTATTTTTATTGTGTTTTTGTTTTCCTGTGTTTTAATTATTATTAGCTGATAAGGCGTATTTAATAGTGCTCTTCTTTAAGTGATGGGGCACTTAGACTTAAGTTCGAATTGTTTCCCTATATATTTAATAGTGTACTCATTGTTGAAGAGCCAAATAAAAAAATAAAAAAAATAAAATAAAAATACAACTACTCATCATTATGTAATTAATAAATCATATGACTTTTCACTTTACTTTCCATCAAAGAGTAAGCTCTAATTAAAACTTGCTCCAAGTCACGTAGTCTTTAAGTACATAGAAGGCGACGCATCACACTAGTCGTCAGATAGCGTCACCCATGTCGTCATGATTGCTACTATACTATGTATGTGACAAGTGACGTCTCGTATGCGGTCAGCGGTCATTACTGTTATTTGAAGGTAATTAATTAATATTATGGTTACACTAAATAATAATTTACTAGTACCTATCAAATCACATAGTTTTGTAGGTAGGTACATAAGGGAATTATTAGTGACTATAGTAATAAAATGGGTACCATTTATGGGTACATTTCGACCACCCAGATCTTCGTACTGTGCTTCCACAGTTGTATAGTAATGTCTATATTTTTAATTTTATTAAATAAATAGCATAGAGAGCAGTGGTGGCCGAGTAGTAACGGCCCCGACTTACGAGTTGTAGGTCGCGGGTTCAAACCCAGCCAGGCGCATTACTTTGTGTAATTTATTTCATCACCACTGCTCTCAAAACGGTGAAGGAAAACATCGTGAGGAAACCGGAATGTCCTAGAACCAAAAAAAAATTCGAAGACGTGTGACATCCACCAATCCGCACTGGGCCCGCGTGGTGGATTACGGTCCATTCCCTCTCCTAGAGAGAGGAGGTCTGAGTCCCAGCAGTGGGAACATTAAAAAGGCTATGCTATGCTATTTAAGCATAAGCATAAGCATAATCAGCCTCTCTAGGAGAGGGAATGGGCCGTAATCCACAACACGGGCCCAGTGCGGGTTCAAACCCAGCCAGACGCATTACTTTGTGTAATTTATTTCATCACCACTGCTCTCAAAACGGTGAAGGAAAACATCGTGAGGAAACCGGCATGTCCTAGAACCAAAAATTCGAAGACATGTGACATCCACCAACCCGCACTATTCAATAAATTAACGATATATATATCATCACTACATAGTATAAAACAAAGTCGCTTTTCGTGTCTGTCTGTCCTTATATATGCTTAGATCTTTAAAACTACGCAACGGATTTTGATGCGGTTTTTATTAGTAGATAGAATGATTCAAGAGGAAGGTTTATGTATATAATGCATGCATAATAAAGAAGAGAAACACTGATAATTTTAGATGTTTCTAATGTGATGTCGTAAATAAACAAATTTTTTTGTGCTTACATTGCAAACGCTGGCTGAACTCTACGAGATATATCAAAATAGTGTACTACAGTATTGTTCACCTTAAAAAGGTCTACAAAAAAGTCCGCGATGGTATACGTCCATATCTTAGGGATAACCCACAATAACCATTTTTTATCCTTTACTTTTTACGAGAAATAATGGCTTATTTACGAAACAATTTTAAGCAATACAGCATTAATCTTTATCCAATTAAGTACCTTAGATAAAATGTGCATTTAATATAGATCAATATAGCCTTTTACAGCGTGTAATTTAAATAAATATTTTCGAAGATATTACCGATTTAAAACGCAGGGAAATAGCGGTTGCGGCAAATAACTTGATTCTACGTTTGTTACCTCAGAACTCCGTCGTTTATGGACCAACTTGCAACATTTTTTTTTCCCTAATAGGATTTGCTTTCAGATTGGTCCTATTTTTTTCAAAATCCAGTTCTGATGATGGGATCCATAAGGAATCGAGGGATCTCCTCAAATATTCTTGGCAACTATATAATGATTTTAGTATTTTCATCGAGAACTTAAGCATTCACAGTCAAAAAGTAACATTTGATGAAGTGGAAATGATGAAAAAGACCAGAAATGGCCAACTTCACCCCTACATAGATATCACAATGAAGATAGTTAAGTAACTATGACAATGAATATAAATAAATGGTTCTGAATAGTTATGTTGAAAATGGTAGCATCAAAGTGATCTGATGATGATGGAGCTGGAAGATAGGCAATGGAACTCCGTAATTAATTAATGTAACCTAGCCGTGTTTGGGCTTATTAGAATTGTCATCAGATGCACTTTGGCTATAAGGTACTATCGAACTGACCTGTTAATGGGGCTGGGAAGTGGATAGGTACTACTTAATAAATAAGTTTATAATAGTTAGTAGTTAGTTAGTTAATAAATAGGATACTTCATAATAAAATAATGTATCCTAGCAGTGTTTGGGTTAAATCGAATTGTCCTGAGAAATAGGTACTCAGGCTATAAATGTATCACAACTAAAAAGTGTGAAATAATTTTTTTTTAACAAAAAAATATAACCAACTTCACCACAAAAAACAAAACACTAAAACGATCAAAATAACTTTAATTTCGGAAGTCAGTGTTAAATAAGAAGCAGACAATACCAGAACAGACAAGACCACTGACTTCCAAAATTAAAGTTATTTTGATCGTTTTAGTGTTTTGTTTTTAGGGTTCCGTACCTAAAAAGGAAAAAACGGAACCCTTATAGGATCACTTTGTTTTTAGTCGGTCTTTCTGAAAAGACCCTTTATCTCGGAAACGTATAGAGGTATCGAGTTGAAATTAAAACCATATAGGTACTCAGGTCTGCGGTCCCTTGAAGCTGCGAAAAAATCAAACTTCTGAGCTAACGAAAAAAAAAAGATACAGACGTTTATGTCGCAAAATACGTATATTTCGACACTCTCAAGGGAATTAAAATTCATAGAGTACTTACCGTTGACCTAGAATCCTGAAATTTGGCATGAATCAAGGTCTAATAGCACAAAAATATAGGAAAAAATTAGAAAACTGAAAAAACAGTTTTTACGATTCGGAAAAATCTTCGTAACTCAATTTTGGAATTGAACTGTTTTCATAGCACACTCAGTGCGTGCCACTTGCCCACTTTTTATAATGAAGACGGTTATTTTTTTTTGTAAAAAGATTTTTCCTACAGAATTTGTTAAGTAATTCTTTGAACCCGTCTGGTCTCCCTCCTCATAAAATGGTGTTGAAAATAGGTTGTCCTGTTATTTTATTACAAAACCTTAGTCCATCTAAACTTTGCAATGGCACGCGTTTGCTGGTAAAATCACTAAAAACTGTCATATTAGAGTGCACAATACTCACTGGATGTGGTACCGGAGATGTGTGTCCATGGAGTTTCTTGCACATTCTTCTTCATAATGTTTTTTTTTAGGTGGGAAAATCATCTAATGACAAATCCCGCTCTTGGGCGGAGTGAGAGATAGTTTCAGACTTTTACTGACTAAAAACCTACTCCTGTTCCTTCTTTGCCTTCGTCCCAGGGCCCCGGGTTTCACTTTCAAACTACCCGTGGACCCAGTAGGCTTCGACCCTGCTGGGCCCCTCCGATTTGCTGACATCTTCCTATGGCGCGCGTGGAACAATACGCGCCGTCGACGACTTAGTCTCGGTCCGGACGGTTACCGGACGGTCGCCATCCGGAAGCCCGCGCCTACGGTGGCCGGAAATCGGGATCGGAATCCCGACGGCGGTTGGGGCGTGAGGACCGTTGCCTCACGCGATCGGCCGCCTTCTTTGCCAGCATTATGCTTCGCAGAAGGAGGCGACCGCCTGCCACTCCTCCTCGCTCCGGACCATGGCCTGTACCAAGACCCGGCGCGAGAGATCGCCACCGCCGATCACCCCCACGAGGACACGGCGTTGCTCTGCCCAAGCGGGGCACACCTCCACCGTGTGCTCCATCGTGTCCTCCGGGTGGTCCCCACAGTGGCAAGTAAAGATATCTTTTGCAACGACCAATAATAAATCGCAGGGTCAAACTTTCAACGTTGCAACGTTATTGATCGTTGAGTGTTTTTCACATGACCAATGATATGTCGCTCTTTCAAGAGTAACCTCAAAAGAAAACATGTTTGTATTATCTAATGACAAAAAAAAAAGCTGTGAACATTGTACATAAAGACATTCTGTAGTATAATTAGTACTGGCGACCCGCCCCGGCTTCGCACGGGTGCAATGCTGATCAAAACGGCATCAAAATCCGTTGCGTAGTTTTAAAGATCTTCTTCTTCTCAGTCGGTACACTCTTGCCAGTGTAGTCGTGGTCATCGCTGTGAATCACGATGAGTGATCATCTTGGTAACACGGCGCAATTCATCGCGGACTGCAGCTTTCCGAGTACATTCATAAACCGAGCACTTAGTTATGCCTTGATCTGGTCTGTCCATCTCATTAGTGATCTACCACGTGGCCTGATGCCCTCAACTTTGCCCTGCTGCACTACGAGACGCTCTATGGAATCATTACCACGACGAGATACATGGCCGCAGAAGTTCAAAATACGCGACTGCACTGTGGATGATAGGCGCTGTCTGATCTAAGCGTACATAGGGACAAACAGCGGGAAACAACTTTGTTTCATACTATGAAGTGATCAGCATTGCACCCGTGCGAAGCCGGGGCGGGTCGCTAGTATAATAATAATTCTAAAATCTACCTTTTTATGTGGAGCAAGAGGGTGTGCCAGACTTTCTTCCTAAAAGCAACTGAAAGCATAGTTAGTGCTTTCACTTGCCCTTTGCGTTCCATGACCGCAGTAACTTTTTCGACGCGGCTGGTGTCCGCAACTCTAACCCGAGGGCCACGAAATGCGACGCTCCAAGCGAATTCGCCTTGTGCTGCAAGCGTCAGCGTCGAGTGTCAAAAACAAAATGTGTGTCTATTATCTACAAGATCACAAAGTAGCTCTGCAAGCGGCAGCGAAGTTCGCTACGAGCGAATTTGCACGAGCGTTGGATGATCCGACGCCCGTGTTTTATCCCTCATAAAACACGGGCGTCGGATCATCCAAAAACAATTGTTTGAGAAAATTCCACAGTGTGCACGAAACAGTCGCCCCACGCGCTCTGATAGAAGAGCCAAATTCAAGACTGGCTGGAAGGAAAAAATATTCCATTTGAAGAAGGTATGTTGAAAGTCGAGCTATTAGAGTTTGCCAGAAATAAAGGAAGAGTTTAAAAAAATAAGTGACGATATGGCTGCTGAACGGGGTGTTTTTTTTTTAGGTGGGAAAATCATCTAATGACAAATCCCGCTCTTGGGCGGAACGGGAGATAGTGTCAAACTTTTACTGACTAAAAACCCACTCCTGTTCCTTCTTTGCCTTCGTCCAAGGGCCCCGGGTATCACTTTCACACTACCCATGGCCTCAGTAGGCTTCGACCCTGCTGGGCCCCTACGATTTGCTGAAATCTCCCTGAGGCGCGCGTGGAACAATACGCGCCTTCGACGACTTGGGCTCGGTCCGGACGGTTACCAGACGGTCGGATAGCGGGCTACCCATTGCTCGGGGTGTCACGATTTAACTTTCTTTTTTTTTGTGTGTTATCCCTCCACCGTAGACGCTACAGGCACTTAAAAATGACGCATGTAGCGAATTGACGTCTTAAACATGGCGTTACTTTCGTGGACGAGCCATAAGTCCAAAGCGCGTATTTTGCCTACGGGAGGGTCATCGTCGATAATTGGAGTGAAAGCCGAGAAAGATAAACAAATCAAGTAGGTATACTGTTTTGGCTCGCTAGGTTTTCTACATGTATCCCACATGTAGTCGTAACTGCCAAAGGCTTAGCCACGAGCTTTGACCAACACCATAGGAGATTCGCGTTAGGCGGCTGGAACAAGGGTTTGATTCAGAGAATAGTACTCTTAGACACGGTTCGTATAGTTAGGAGGTTTCTTTCTCAGGAGCCCTGACCGCCGATAGCTTGGACCCTGTTCCCAATACCGGTGGGATACTATTTTTTATATTTTTAAATGTTTTATTTTCTAATGAAATATATATTTAAAAATATGATTTATATGTAGATATTATATTAACCTTTTGAGTGCGTAATTAGAGACACAATAGTAAGACAATGGCGCGTGAACGCCGGCGTTAATGCGGGGATCAACAGCTTAAGGAATAAACGAAATATAAAAATTAATAACTTTAGGACTAGATTAGGTACATTGTAAGGTTACACAGCCACATATTTACTTAATCTAGTTAGTAGGTGGCTTACCTAATTCCATAACCTAATTCCGCCTAGCCCGTTCCATCATCGGACCACCAGGCATACGGCAATGCGCCACCGGTACATGGTGGACATCCCACCTATACGCACAACACGTTTTGGGAACACATTCATTGTGCGTACAGCTAAGGAGTGGAATTCCTTACCAGAATCTGTGTTTCCTGATGGCTACAACCGGGGAATCTTTAAGTCAAGAGTGAATAGGTTACTTCTAGGCAAGCGCGCTCCATCGTCGACCGCATCGTCGCTTTCCATCAGGTGAGATAGCGGTCAAGCGCCATAAGCGCAAAAAACTATTCTTCTAGATAGGTTACTCTTGTTGACAGTTGTTAGTAAAAGCCTGACAGTCCCTCTCGCCTGACTCAGAGCAGGAGAAATCATTAGATAATAGGTATTTTCACTCAATTTGAAGTCGACTAAAACCGCAAGGCTTGCTTTCAAATTACCATTAAAAGGAAAAGACAAATTCCCGCTGAATGTCATTTTTCGGAAAACAGTACGAAAGACAATTTCAAAAACAGATTAATTATAAGAAATTTCTGAAAACAAATTTTAAAGTGTGGTTAGCAGTTTCCACTGAAACTGAATTTCAGGGTAACAGCATTCGAGTCTTAGAATATATTGTATACGTATTATTTACATAATGGTTATGTACTAGTAAATATAAACAAACACACGGTTATATCAAATAACCATGCGTGAAATACGTCAACGATGGTGGTACAAGGAAAGGTTAAAATTCTACGTAATGGGTAGGTACGTCACGTTATATTTACCAATATTAGAGGTTTACGTCATAACATTGTAATCAATAAATGTAATACTACCGGGATAAAAAGTATCCTATTTACTAATCCAGGAAATGGTCTATCGGTATGCCTTAAAGAACTTGACCTTATCACACTGGAACAACGTAGACAAAGGGGCAGGCTTATTGAGATTTATAAAATACTCACAGAATACTACGATGTGCCCAGCCTTCAAGACCTTTACACACTGAATGCTAAAAAACATTCACGAGGACATTCCTTCAAATTATTGGGAAATGCATCCAAAAAGAAGCCTTTGAAGCAATTTTTACCTAACCGAGTTGTAACGGCGTGGAACAGGCTCCCGGGAAGTGTTGTGAAAGCTCCCACATTGAACTGCTTTAAAAATCGGTTGGACAGACAAAACATCTCCAAACTATATGAAACATACGCATCAGCTAATAGCTGCTAGTGTGTCTTGCCAAATAATAATAAAATTAAAATTTCATTCAAATCGTTCAGCCGTTTAAGTGTAAAGAAGAAATAAATATACAGACACACTCACAAACATTCGCCTTTATAATATTAGTGTAAATATTATTATTTTATTTCCCCGACAACAACGATAGATACTCGGATGTCTGAAAGATTGGTCTCAATGGATTTCTCAGACTGGGGTACAGTCACACATCGACGATTAAGGGGATGCAACTCGACATACATTTTCACTGTTTTATATACAACCGCTCTTACGCGATTATGACGTTATTACACATTTTTCATTTCATTTTAGAAATATAATATCTTGTGGATATTATCTAGGCTTCTATTGAAATCAATTTATAAATTTGTGTAAAACTAATCAAGTAAAGACCTCTGAAAATCTGCTATTTTGCATGAACATTGACTCTTCATAATTTACTCAAAAATTAAAAAGTAAAAAAAGTATAACAATAGAAGCCTTGGAAATTTAATCAAGGTTCTTAATGACGACAACTTTTTCAAGACTTTTAAGGCTTTCAAAAAAAACACGTATTTCCTGGAACAAGTTTTGTTAAATATTCAAGTAAATAAGTAATATACGGAATGATTGAATGCTAACAGAGTTTTCAGGCGTTATCTCTCTTTTTTCGCGTTGCCTTTTCGTCAAACATCGCGTTGGATTGCGTTAAATGAAGTAACAAGCTTTTAAACCACGCTCGCTGTTGACGATAGGAGAGAGGAAAAGGACCCTCTTAACTTGGAAATTTCTTGATGGGAGTCGACTCTGCAAGAGTGACGAGTGACCGTGGAGACCTAGGGTGTATCCACATCTGGCGAATGCGCCGCTTGCGACCACGCGCGCTGCACATACTTCTTCCCACCCGCATATAATACAGTATGAAAGCTACGGAACTTCATGCGCGCGTGCATAACGCACGCTTGCTGTGCAAATCTGCCCAAAGTACTTAGCCAAGTTGAAAACTTCAAATGTATGGGAATGACATCATCTCAACGTTAAGTCACGTGGTCAGAACAAAGGAATCGGAGGCCTTGCTGAGTTGCATTAGAGCAGCTCACCTAACTTAAGCTGTAACCGCACGGGAGCAACATGCGCGCCGTTCGCAACGTTCGCAACCAGCTCGCGAGCAGCGCAATTCGCCAGGTCTACACACAACACAACTTTTTTAATACAACGTGCAACGCAACGAAATTTCATAATGAATCCCCATAAGGAAAGGAACTTTCCCTGCGTGTGACATTATGGTTTTGCCATCCTGTCTGACCTACATTTATTTAGTTACTCATCTTCTACATCGTTCCATTTACCTTTAATTTAATTATTTTTTATTTACCTAACTTCTTTTTGTATTACGATGTGAATTTAGGAACCGTCCGTAAATATATTGGTTCTTTTCTATTCTGATTACGTTTTTTTTATGTACTTATTTGTAGAGACAAACCGAAGCATAATAAATGCATTCAATTTCAAACTGATTTCGGCCAAAGAGTGGCCGGATATTCAGCACGACTGACTAGTGTCTTTGAGCTAAGGGTTGTGATAGATGCCTAAAAATTGACTGTCTCGTTCGTCAATGTGTGTTATAATTTTTATGCAATCGTCGGTTAGTTTGATAATTTTGTATTTTATGAAGTTTATAACTAAATAATTAAGAATAACTAAATCGAAAATAGTAGTAAAATAACTAATCTTCTCTTCTTCTTTTTGATTCGATGGTAATCTCGTCAAACTGTTTGGATCCAATAGGTGGCACTCTAATATGTGGCTCATGTTTTGAACAGGAGCACCGCACTCACATTGAGTATCCGACGGGTCTAAAAAACCCCATTTTGCCAAGTTGTGTTTGCAGCGGCCTACCTGGGTAAATAACTAATAAAAATCCATTACTGATTCGTCATTGATTACCACTAAACATTTTTTTTTTTGCTTATTTTATATAGCCTCTTTTTTATAATGTGAATGTGAGAACACTGCTGCACTGTAGACTCCGCGAATTCTTAGGTTACTTCTATTTCGACTCACTTTTTTTTTCAATATGATTATTTTTATTGTGCAATATCGACTGGTCTACACTGTTCTTACATAATGCCTATTAATACTGTAATATGAAAATATTGTAAGCAACTACTTTTTTAAAAGAGTAACCATGGAGTTTCTTGCCGGTTCTTCTCCATAGGAAACGACCAATTTGGAACCGTGCACTAGCTTCTGACGTTTTATAAGTGCCCATGTAGTAGGCCTACATGTGAAATAAAAACTTTTTGACTTTGACTTTGACTTGACTTTGATAGACTTTCACATTTATAGCAGGATCCCTAAATCTCATTTGATTTTTTTTTTGAGCCGGGAAATCATCAAATGGTTTCTCCCGCTCTATGATGAAACGAGAAGGCGTGTCAGATTTTTAGTGTCTTAAACCCATCTGAGTTTTTCAGTTGCAAAGGACTATCTAGCGCCATCGTCACTCTATCAAACCTTTTCGCTGCCCTTGCAGGCATTGGTTTAATTAGTTTAATTATTAGTTATAATTTTAATATTTCATTTGTAATTTCAATTTTATTTTAGTTCCTAATGTTTTGCTTTTGTTTTAGTTTTATTAATGTTATATTAAGTAGGTACTCGTAGCATGTAGTTTCTACATTTATGGGGCATGTGGTGCTAACCTGTAAGAAATTGTAACACTAACCTAGTTTGTAATTTTTTTTTATTGTATGTTTCAGTGTATATGATTGTTGGTTGTAATAAATAAATAAATAAATTGGTCCTACTGAGCCTTTCCAGTTTTGCTGACATCTGTCTGAGGCGCGCCTGGAACACTACACTCCGTTGACTCGGGCCTGTCGTGCTATTCTGAAAACAGCCTTGAGCGCAGCGCTGGCCGCAGCGACGATATCCAAATACGTACATAGGATTAACAATCGAATGTATAGGGCCAAATGTACCTAATATATAAAAAAAATGTGTGTGATAATATAAGTTAGAGGGTCGATGATGTACCAGAAAAATAAGAAAAAGGTAAAGAATTCGGGCACTAGGCACATCAAGCAAAAAAAATTCGGAATTACTCTAATTCGGAGAGAATGGACTTCTAATCTGCCATCGGGGGGCAATGTAGGAAAAAAATGAAACTATGAATTTAACTTCTGTCTTTTATTTTCCGACCCGCAGTTCATGACCAGGTTCAGTAACTAAGCAGATATTATTTAATGTTATATTGTTAGCGGTGATATTATTGCATCTTGGCTGTTTAAGGCTGTTTTCTTAGACAATAGCACTGCTGGTTCTTACCGGATGGCCGCCCGGTACTTTGGTGGCCGAAATTAGTCCTGCAACTCCCGATAACCGAGGCGTCTTTTTATCCTTAACTTCTTGAGTAGCGTAATTAGAGACACAATAGTAAGACAATAGCGCACGACCGCCGGCGTTCGTGCGGGGATCAACAGCTTAAAGCCATAAGTAGCCATATTTACACTCAGAAGGCCTTCTTTACCAGAACTCACACAATTTTAGAACAATTTTTAAATACAAAACTGTTTTCCTCCAAACAATTGATCCCTTTACCCGCTAAGTATGACTGAGCCCATCAAAACGTCATCATATTGACTGGACTAACCTAACCAAATAAAAATAATTGACTGGAGAGTAAATAATATTACTCATGCGGTTCATTCCCTTCTATATCCTTCTATATTGGCATTTATTACGGTATTTATTCAATAGTAAGCGAGGAAATTGAAACAGTTGTGGTAATAGTGTACTTTTAGTTGGGGAATCACCTTGTAGTAAATAAAGGGGTCATTTCTTGAGAAATTGAGTAGTGACAGACGGTAGGACGTATAAGCATAATCAGCCTTGTAATGTTCCCACTGATGGGACTCAGGCCTCCTCTCTAGGAGAGGGAATGGGCCGTAATCCACCACGTGAGCCCAGTACGGATTGATGATTGTCACATGCCTTCGATTTTTTTGGTTCGAGGTATATTATGTTAACCATAAAAACTACCAACTGCACCGCTTTTATAAAATACTAGCTTTTACCCGCGGCTTCGCCCGCATACATAAAATATAACCTATGTCACTCAGGAATAAAGCAGCTTTTTATCGGTGAAATAATTTTAGCAATCGGACCAGTACTTTCAGAGATTCCTACAAACAAAAAAAGCATACTTTACCTCTTTATTATATTAGTGTAGATGTAGATTTCATACACAGTAACACCCACACCGCTTCTATTTAATCTTTCAATTTACTTAATTGCTTTTTTAGATGCTAAACGTCGCTTTGGCCTTTTAATTTGTTTTGTTTATTTACCATTTTTCATTTTGACGACCGACCATTATCTTCGTTCATTTAAAGTCGCATCCGTGCCTTCCATTGTTTGTCTATGACTTTAACGAATGATATGAGAGCATCGAGTGATATTGCTATTGATTATTTTATTTATACACTTAATTTCAACTTTTCATTTTTACTGTTATAATGTTTATTTATTTACTTATTACTAGCTTCTGCAAGCGGTTTCGCCCGCGTGAAAGTAGGTTTCTCCATACAAACTTTGGAGCCCCGTTTCATCCCTTTAAAAAGTGAATTATGGAAAATCCTCTCTTAGTGCTCGCCTACGTCATAAAAGGAAGCCTTGTGCAAAATTTCACGCTCCCCATCCCAGTGGTTTCGGCTGTGCGTTGATATGTCAGTCAGTCAGTTTCTCCTTTTATATATAGATAACTTCATGCAACACAAAGTTACAAAGGCAGACTTAATGCCTTAGGCATTCTCTACCAGTCAACCAAAGGGATTGATTGGTTAATTATTATATTTAGTCTGTGTTCCATGAGTGTGTACGTGGCAACAAAACCCCTATCAGAAGACCAGAGCTGCGAAAATAGAAGCCTTTATGGTTTCGTTCTAGCTTTTTTATGTTGTTTTATAATAATTGTTAGTTTGTTGATTATCTTGTACAGGTCACAAATAAAACTATTTCATTACCAATGTATTTTTTTACCACTATTAATTTTTTTTTCCAGGCGTTCAAAACCCGACTGAAGCAGAAATCAACTCTAAAAAAATAGGTAATAACAGCTGCTCTTGCATTGTATTGCATTGTAAAATGTATTGGAAGCGATGACTTGCATACTGTATTGAAACAAAGGCTGTATAGAAGATTTAAAAAAAGAACCAGCCAACATAATAAAATGTATATAGCCTCTTTTTATAATATGAACGTGAGAACACTGTAGACTCCACGAATTCTTAGTTTACTTCCTATTATGCCTCACGTTTTTTTTAATATGATTATTTTTATTGTGCTTTTGGGTATAATATTGACTGATCTACACTGTTCTTACACAATATTTAGCATAATCAGCCTTTTAATGTTCCCACTGCTGGGACTCAGGCCTCCTCTCTCTAAGGAGAGGGAAATAATACATAATATTTATTAATACTGTAATATGAAAATATTGTAAACAACCACTTTTTTTAAAAGAGTAACCATGGAGTTTCTTGCCGGTTCTTCTCCATAGGAAACGACCAATTTGGAACCGTGCACTAGCTTCTAACGTTTTATAAGTGCCCATGTAGGCCTATGTGAAATAAAAATATATGTATATATTTTTTAAGTTTAAAGTGTGAAGTTCTGTTATGTTGAATTGAATTTATTGCGTTACAGATCAGAATTAAGGTGTCGTTATGAGGAAAATTGACATATTGTAAGCTGGTTTATTTAATTAAAACCGTGGTTTTGTCTCGCGATTCACAAGTATTCAACCCACGCCGTCCCACCTCAAATTGTCGTCACTAATTATAAGGCAAAGGTTTAACAGGAATTGCGACTTTTCATTTACGAATATAAATAGATCTCAAGAGTAGAATTTCCATTATTTCTAATTGGGAAATTATCAACTGACTCCTCCCACTCTAGACCGCTTGCTCCAGTAAGAGAGAGTGTCAGATTTTTATTGACTAAAAGTTATCTGCGTTCCGTCAGTTGCCTTTTGTGGTTTGAGGCCACAAAAACTCTCTTGAACAATCCCATAGCCAGAAGTGAAAATCCATGCTGTAGTTTATGATTCCTGATAGTAGCAGCCTGGGAGTCTTTGAGTCAAAAGTGCATAGGTTACTTCTAGATAAGCGTGCGCCATCGTCGATCACATAATCGCTTACCATCAGGTGAGATATTGAAATGCGAATCTATCAATAATGATAAAAATATAAAATCTTTTTATTTTTACTGTGGTTTTTTAATGAACGATTGAAACATAATTTGCAGCCAAAACCAATATCCTACCCGAATATTCGGACGAATGAGATAGTCAGTTTTTAGGAGTCTGTCACAACCGTTTTAGTTGAAAGACTTTAGGTTCGGTTGTGCCGAATATACGGTCACTTTTTTGGCTGGAACTGAAACTCCAGCCGAAACCAGTTTTATCATCGAAACTGGTCAGCACCGAATCTTTTTGGCTGGAACTGAAACTCCAGCCGAAACCAGTTTTATCACTGAAACTGGTCAGCACCGAATCTTTTTGGCTGGAACTGAAACTCCAGCCGAAACCAGTTTTATCATCGAAACTGGTCAGCACCGAATCTTTTTGGCTGGAACTGAAACTCCAGCCGAAACCAGTTTTATCACCGAAACTGGGCGGCACCGAATCTTTTTGGCTGGAACTGAAACTCCAGCCGAAACCAGTTTTATCACCGAAACTGGTCGGCACCGAATCTTTTTGGCTGGAACTGAAACTCCAGCCGAAACCAGTTTTATCACTGAAACTGGTCGGCACCGAATCTTTTTGGCTGGAACTGAAACTCCAGCCGAAACCAGTTTTATCACCGAAACTGGGCGGCACCGAATCTTTTTGGCTGGAACTGAAACTCCAGCCGAAACCAGTTTTATCACCGAAACTGGTCGGCACCGAATTTTTGGTCGATCTTTAGTGA
The DNA here is from genome assembly GCA_905147345.3 of Mythimna impura. Taxonomy (NCBI): domain Eukaryota; kingdom Metazoa; phylum Arthropoda; class Insecta; order Lepidoptera; family Noctuidae; genus Mythimna; species Mythimna impura. The sequence goes on from LR990363.1 coordinate 5,174,814, forward strand.
ACTTGCTGATTATATATAGTTCCTATCAGTTCTTGTGATATTGTAACGTACGAAACGTACCTTATTAGTATGTGGGATGATTGGACAAATATACTTTTAAAGGGTTTTTCAAATTTAGAATAGGATTTCAATTTGTTTCTTTTTGTTATATTTTTTGGCTTGGATAATATTTAAGTCATATATGGCATGTTTTCGTATGAACAGTTAATTTGTTTACTATTAGAATATGGATTTACACGTGTCACACGTGATAGGCCTCAAGCTTGCCGTAATGTTGTTTACAAGAAATGCCCAGAATAAATTCTCGCGGGGGCAAAGCCACAAAGCCCGACCTACGTCATTAAACGCTTAGTTTCTCGCGCGTGCGACAAAGGACTACCTACATCCTCAACGCTATTACACATCGTTTATCGTAAAGCCAATAGGAAATTGGTCCAAAGTCTGAAAAGAGAGCACTTGCACTGAAAACACACGTGCATTTTAAAGCCATAGGTCATTGATTTGCGTAGTGTTTGTGTCCTACAAGTGAGGATGAAATTCTTTGGAGTGACGTCTGGTAAATCTTGAGTAAATAAAAAAATGTGGTGGCGTGCAGTGCAGTCTTTGCTGTCCTGTTTTTGTTGGACAGGATTTAAATTCTTGTACTTGTAAAATGAAGATAGGTATCCGCAGGAGAATCAAGGTTACCGACAGAGCCCGAAGAATTGCCAAACTTACGTGGCAATGGGCCGGGCTCATAGTAGCAGAACAGGTACCTACTCGATGGGGCCAAAAGGTTCTGGAGTGGCGACCGCGTCCCGGAAGACGCAGCGTTGGAAGGCCTCCCAAAAGGTGGTTAAAGAAGAAAAGAGAGAATTCAAATACGAAACAAAACAAGAAGTGAAAGAATAATTGACAAAAGGCGCGGAGCCGGGGGGAGGGGTGTTCCTCCAGTGACAAGTATGAACTGGTTTGTATCTCCAATATAAGTTACGATTAAAATGTATCGCAATCGAACCTTCGTAGCATTTCTGGTTTAGATGTTTAAATGTTATTCTGCTTGTTAATCAATCAATGGCTGAACGGACTTCGATGAAACTTGGTACGTGATCAGACCATGACCTGTGTCACCACATAATCCCGGAATGACGTTGCCGTGGGATTGTTTTCGATATTTACGCAGGCGAAGTAACTCATATATACAAAATGTACACTCATTTAATGCATTCAAGAACCAATTAGCCCAATATGTAGTAAATAATAACAAATTACCCACTTCATGACTGTACCTATGTATTGGATGAGCGAACCATTCGCATGCTTAATCACAGAGACCTAACTCAAGAAGAGGGTACATATTTGAATATGAAAACTCATGTTTCAAAAATAAGGTTCATTTTCAAATCATCTCTTTTAAGTTACGTCTTTTTTTAATAAGGCTTGCGAACTTAAAACTATCATTATATATATTATAAACTAAATAAAAGTTAAATTAAACCCCTTAAGAACTAACTGAAAGTAATACTAAAACTATCTAAAGTTTGGCGTCGAAAAACTCCTCTGCATCGCTGTCGACTGATAATGTAATCAAAAGACTGGCGGCCACGCATACAGCGTGTAATGCTTGACATTTTTACAAGTTAAACGCCAGCTCTTGGGTCTCGCAAAGTGACAATAAGGTATTAGATTAACATAAGGTTTTTTTTATATGGGAAAATCATCTAATGACGTATCTCGCTCTTGGGCGGAGCGAGAGATAGTGTCAGACTTTTACTGACTAAAAACCCACTCCTGTTCCTTCTTTGCCTTCAGTCCGGGGCCCCCTGTTTCGCTTTCACACTACCCGTGGCCCCAGTAGGCTTCGACCCTAGTGGGCCCCTACGATTTGCTGACATCTCCCTGAGGCGCGCGTGGAATAGTACGCGCCCTCGACGACTTGGGCTCGGTCCTGACGTTTACTGGATGGTCGGACGGCGAGCCACCCATTACTCGCCGTCCGCAAGCCCGCGCCTACGGTGGCTGGAAATCGGGATCGGAATCCCGGCGGCGGTTGGGAGATTAACATAAGGTAAGGAAGGAGAAATGAAAATACTAGAGAAAGTTTGAAAGTGGCGCCTGTGACTGAAAAGTTGAAGGGGAATAATTTGTCTTGGTAATCTCTAACTAAGGCCCATAGACACGATACATAAAATAATCTTAAAAATAATGAACCAATACGTACCTACATATTGATAATTACAAAAACTTAACTATTTATTATTACAATATATTCACACGAAGTGATATCGCGTCTTGTTTCGCTGCGAGGTCGGTATCCTCTCATAAAATCGACGATACACGACACCATCCGGCCAAAACTCTCCTTTGAAGAAGGTTTCCAAGTGACGAGTGACAGCACAAGCACCACAAACGACTCAAAATTAGTGTTACGACGTGATTCCACTCTTAAAGACTAGTTTGTCTTCACGTGTTGGTACATACACCACGATCATCACAACTTTCGTTGTGAGTATAGGTACATTGTGGAAGAATGGATTGGCAAAGGGAGGCTAAAGAAAAGATACATGGATTGTATAAGAAAAGGGACTCAGTGATAGTGTGATGGCTTGTTATCATTTCAGCTGAAAGACGTCACAACATAGGCCTCCCCCAAGCGTCGCCACAACGACCGATCGTGTGCGTCTCGCATCCACCGCATCCCGCGACTCTCTCCAGGTCGTCGGTCCACCTTGTGGGAGGCCTTACAACGCTGCATTTTCCGGTGCGCGGTCGCCACTCTAGAACCTTTCGGCCCCATCGACCATCCGTTCTACGAGCATTGTGCCCTGCCCACTGCTACATAAGTTTGGCGATTCTTCGGGGTATGTCGGTTAGTTGGCCGTCACGCTATCTCTGAATCCCTGAACTTTTTTCTTTTTTTTCTTCTGTTCCATCCTGTTGGATGGAATAGAAGAAAAAAACGTGTTGCGCCGACCCCAAGTAGAATGGGACAAGGGCGGAAAAATGATGCAACTCATGAATAAAATATATATATATTAATGGAAACCTTGCGCATTAAATCTAAATGCTGAAGGACGAAAATAATTTCCAACAACTTTTAAGTTTAAAAAAAAACGCGTAATCCTGGAACAAGTTTTGTGAAATATTCGAGTGAGCGACGAAAGTTACCAAAAACCAATCGAGCATTCAGTCGTTATCTCTCTTTTTTCGCGTTTTTCTTTATCAAACATTGCGTTGAATAAAACCACAAGCTTTTCAACCATGCTCACGTTGACCAAAATCCTGACCGGGGTCTTCTTAAGTTGGTATTATTCTGTTTTAATAATAACAAGAATAAACCAGTGCTTCTTGTACGATATTGATTTAATGAGGAAAAATACCTACCTATTTTTAAATCAGTTTTTGTTTTGATTATGTATTATGTTTTCCTGATGTAATTCCGCTTCTAAATTCTTACATTACTTTTAAATAATACTAAGGATATAGACTGTATTTTAATCAACGTACTCTGAACCATAAAAGACCGAATTATTATTATTACCACTTTTTACTTCTTTATTTATTCACTTAATACCTACATGTATAAAACATAGTAAATGTACGCCTAAAATAGAGTGAATAAATATCGATATTAGATTATAATACATAACTAATAAGTCGAAAATAAAAAAATAAAAAAAAACCGACTGCGTAAAAAATTACTCAAAATAAAAACTAAAAAGGAAAAAACAAGTTCAATCCAGTATCGCAAAAACCAAAATGTACTTAAAATAAAACAACTAATAAATTTTAATACGGAACATTGACTGCAACAGTTGGGACCCATGTTAAATGGAATGATTCCAACTGTTGCAGTCAATATATTCCCTATTAGAATTTATTATTTGTTTTATTTTATGTGTTTATATTAAAGCAATTATCGATCTGTTCTGACACTTGGGGGAGGCCCATGTCCCACAGTGAACGTCTTTTTGCTGAAATGATGATGATAATGATAATGATGAACATCCCTGCTATAGACTATAGAGTCGTGGTAGCCACGAGCCTGGACCAACATTTTAGGAGGCTTTCGGTAGGCGGCTGCACAAGGGTTTGGTCCAGAAAGCGGTTATAGACACAGCTCGTATTGTTAGCATGTTCCTACTTTCTCTGGAGCCCTGACCGCTGGTAACTTGGACCCTGTTGCTGATACTGCTTTCCCGATGTGAGACGCACAGAACCGGTTATTGTAGCGACACTTGGGGGAGGCCAATGTCCAGCAGTGGACGTCTTTCGACTGAAATGAAGATTATGATGAAGGAAGGATAGAGAAAAGAAATGTCATGTAAATAAATTGATCTGTAACCCATCAAACATGCTACAACTAAATGTTTAGTTTATAGCTACGTAAGCCAAACTTTATAGCCAAATACTGTTCAACCTTATTGCTAAGAAAATACGACGTAAATTCGTTGACCAGTTTCCGCGGTGGTACTAGTCGAGCATTTTTAAACCTTATTGATAAGTTTATTAAGTCGGCAATTAATCGGCAAGGGACATTCGCAGGCGTTGGTGCCTACATAGAGGCGCGATCGACCACAGCCCACTGTCATCAACGTTGCGTTGGACAAACCCACGCGGTGACGTAGGTATATGTAAATAGGTACCTACAGTTTGCGCAATCCCCGTGCCGTCCGCCGGGCTCAGTTAGTTCAATTAATATGGATTAGGAGGATGGTATTCGCTTAAAACTCAGAACGGTAAAAATATAAAATTAAGATTATTACATTTTTCTAAGTATTTATTTTATGGGTAATTCCATATTTTTATTCAAATTATGGGCGCACTACATAAATTGGTAGCGCAACGGTATTGATATCTACATACGCATACACAAAATTTTAAAATATGTTGGCACCTACAGTTTTTTTTTGTTTTTTAATGTGGTAAATCATCCAATGACTTCTCTTGCTCTAGGGCGGAGCAGGAGGGCGTGAGAGACTATTAACTTCTTTGCCTTGTGTTTCTGGACCACGAGTTATCCTTTCGGAAAGTATAACTGTTATTTTTTCCGAATAAATAAAATAAATAAACCCATGGCCCCAGTAGGCTTCGGCCCTGCTGGGCCTGGGCCTCTACGGTTTATTGACATCTCAAAGAGATGCGCGTGGAACACTACGCGCCGTTGACAACTCGGGCTCAGTCCGGACGGTTACTAGACGGCCGGAATGCCTGCCAGGGCTTTTTTTCGGGTGCGAAAATCATCCAATGACATCCCACGCTCTTGGGCGGAGCGTGAGATAGTGTCAGACTTTTACTGACTAAAAACCCACTCCTGTTCCTTCGTTGCCTTCGTTCCAGGGCCCCGGGGTTCTCTTTCGCATCACCCATGGCCCCAGTAGGCTTCGACCCTGCTGGGCCCCTACGGTTTTGCTGACAACACCTTGAGGCGTGCGTGGAATACTACGCGCCGTCGGAAAACTTGGGCTCGGTCCGGACGGTTACTGGACGGCCGGAACGCCTGCCAGGGCTGCGGATTGATAGAGTTTCCATGGCCCTCGCAAAGGGAAATTGAAGAAACACTGGGTTTTACTCAGTAAAAGTTTGACACTCCCTCACGATCCACGCAACGCGGTGGCCCAGTATGGGTTGTTAAATGACATTCGTCCTCGATTTTTTATTCTAGGACATGCCCGGTTTCCTCAAGATGTTTTCCTTCAATGTTATGTGAGCAGTGTAATGAAACAAATAACATATTAGAAAGTAATGCACCTGTCTAGGTTTGAACCTAGGTAAGGTTTGAATTTGTACGTAATTTCAATGATATCAAAGTTTGCCAAGCCTATAGCGACTCTAAAAAGATGATGCATCCGCAAATAAAGCTAGAACTACATTAGACCGACGCACACGTGGAACACGCCAGATTTGTACGTAGAACGACGTCGCGTGGCGTGGATCAAGTGTAGCTCTACAAGTCTAGTTTCCATACAAAATGTATGGAGATTGATGCGCCCAGATCGGCGTATGGGGCACACGTGTGCGCAGTTCTAGCTTCAGACTTGGGAAACACGTCCTCGTTCATTTGACTTCAACTGACGTCGTTATGATGTCAATGTGTGGATTATGGGTAGTTTAATCCACACATTGACATCATAACGCAGGGAAAGTTTATACGGAAATGGTTTACTATAGGTAGCCTAATATGTGCTTAATTACATGGTAAAATTTGTCCTTATGTGTAACAATGGCCACAGACTTATAAAATACTTAACGACCAATTAATTACATAATACTAGCTTCTGCCAGCGGCTTCGCCCTCGTGAGAATAGGTTTCTAAATACAAACTTCCAACCCCCGTTTTTCCGTGTTCCCCCTTAGGGGTGGAGTTTCGTAAAATCCGTTCTTAGCGGATGTCTACACCCTATAAGGAACATACCTGCCAAATTTTAAGTTTGTTGGTGTTTAGATTTACACTAAAACCAGAATAAAAATGCTATTGATATGCGATAAAAAAAAAGAAAAAGTACAAATTAACTTTAATTTTGGAAGTTCGTTTGGTGGTCATGGTCTGTCTCATCCATCATGGTCATTGATTGGTAGGTAGATTGTCAAGCTGTTGGGGAGAATGGTCTAGTTGATAGTTACTATAAACAAATTCGTAGGTACAATCGTTGAATTGATACATATATTTGTCATATATTTGTTTGGTAAAATTGATAGTTATATTGGTCAAATCGACAGGCATATTGGTCAATTTGATAGGTATATTGGTCAAATTGCTAGGAATATTGTGATATTGCTAGGAATATAGCTTCTCTAGCTGTTCCCCCACCATTGACCTTGGAGACAGTATGCTGGAGCTCGCTTTTTTTCTTCTCGCGCTCTTTGGCGGAGCGAGAGGGCGTTTCAGACTTTTACTGACTAAAACCCACTCCTATGTTCCTTCTTTGCCTTGCGTTAATTTTAGGTTCATTTTCATTTAACTCATGGCCTCAGTAGGCTTCGACCCTTCTGGGCCCCTACGAGGCGACCGCCTGCCATTCCTCCTCGCTCCGGACCATGTCGATCACCCCCGCGATGACACGGCGGCGGTGCTCTGCCCAAGCGGGGCACATCTGTACCGTATGCTTCACCGTGTCCTCCGGGCGGTCCATGCAATGGTGACACCCGGGCGTTTCTTCCACACGAATCCGGTGCAGGAACCTCCAGAACTCACCATGTCCGGTGAGAAACTGCGTCACGCGGAAGGTGAGGAGTGCCGGAGCTGGCTGGTAATCGGCTTTCTCTCTCTTGACATCTGAAGTTCAACTCATGCGAAAGGAGCTGGTTAACCTCAAGCAATTTCCCGACAAAGTTCAAGAGTTGGACGAGCGACTCGTCACGGTGGAGGCCATGCACAAGGAGGTATCGCACAGGAATATTGGTAAAAATGGATATATGAATTAGATTGGTTAAACATCAGTTCAACCAATCGAACTTACTAACTAAATATCAATGTACAGGGGTCAAAAAAATTTAATAGCATAGTCGGCCTTATAATGTTCCCACTGCTGGGACTCAGGCCTCCTCTATAGGAGAGGGAATGGGCCGTAAACAACTACGCGGGCCCAGTGCGGGTTGGTTGGTGGATGTCACATGTCTTCGAATTTTTGTTTCTAGGACATGCCTGTTTCCTCACGATGTTTTCCTTCACCGTTTTGAGAGCAGTGGTGATGAAATAAATTCCACAAAATAATGCGTCTGGCTGAACCCACGACCTACAACTCGTAAGTCGGGGCCGTTACCACTCGGTTACCACAGCTATTGAAGAAAAATTGAATGCTCTTGAAAAAAAAAAATAAAAAAAATTAATGGTCATATCTATTCTATTTAGCTTGCGTGGTACAGTGGCTGAGTTAGTAGTATCAAAACAGTGATTACCTAATAAGTAGGATAATCTACTCTTTCCAGTTGAAATCCCGTATTATGATGTTATGATAACATCTCTATTTTCCCTATCATGAGATAAAAGGATACAAATCAAATAAACAATTGATTTGTTTTTTATTGAGGAGGAAAATATAGTATTTTAATAAACCCTGAAAATGGAAATTTCTTAGTACCATACTTACAATTATTATGCCACTTACATTATTATTATATTTTTATTATTGCATTTCAGCAAAATTGTAGTTTTTAAAGCCAAGCTTGAAAACAAGATTGGTGACTCCTATAGTACATTTTGATACAAGTGCAGAAAGTTTGTCATTGCGTACGAGGCGGAATGCAGTGACAAATTTGCACTCTTATATAAAAAGACTTTTTTAAATACAATAAACGGGGGTTGACCGGCAACTCGTGGTCAACGCACGCACAGCCTGATACGATAAATGTAATAAAATTGTGGCGGGGAGAGCACGCGCTCTTTTCTGCACTAGTGAGGAAAACAATCTATTGTGTGCCTAAAAGCGTTGGGATAAGAGCGGGTTTTCGAGTTAGTGTATTGAAAAATATGAACCACTCATGTTTGCTCAATTTAACTTTGTCAATTACAGAGCTTGGTAAAGTTTGATTCAAAATAGGCCATCTGTAGCTGACTGGCATATTAGGTAGGATTGTTTGAAAGATTTACCGCGGCCCAGGAACACGAAGGGCTACTGAAAGAACAAGGGGTTATTTTTTTAATTAATGTGATTTTAATTTATTGAATTTTAATTTATTGAATTTTAATTTGATAAAATGTTTTAATTTATGGAATTTCGTATTTTGAGCAAATATCTTTTTAATATGGATGAGTTCAAATATCGGTTTTAACCTGAAATAAATGTTTTTTTTTTTGCGTGGATTTGTACTGGCCGAAAATACGTGATTGATATAGATACTTTTAGCTTTGGAAAGAGACTGTAACAAAAGATGTATTTAGGTTTAGTGACAAAGCTTTACAAAGCCAACGTTTTCCTCCAATTCGTAATTTTAAGGCACCTTAAAATCACAAATTTTCTCGGGTTGCCTGTAAACAATTTTTGTTTTTTTTTTTTATGGTCTCAAGGGTACCTGTTGATTACTGCATACTTTCTTGCATACACACAATAGGCTTTTATGATTTCTCACGGGCCACCGGCCACAACCACAAAATGCCGAAATATTTCCTATAGTTCTCATACATTTTAAATGGATTCGCCGTAAACGGTTGACGCCGGTAGCCGCCAAATGCTACAAATCGCCGCTACTCACTTCTTGTGGCCCATACTGGCCATTAAACGCCGATACAAAACGCTGTCACACGCCACTCGTGCATTTAAAACATCTTCGTCAGAGTCCATTATGATACTGTGTGTCTGAGTTAAAAAAAGTAGCAGCCACCGGCGACAAGTGACTGTCGTGCGCTTCAGCTTCCTTTGTGGCTGCAACGTTTGTGGTTCGTGTGCGGCGACCCTAAGCACGTAGACAATGCCGCTGTCTAATTAACGCTGATCGACCACATTAATAATTGTTTAGGAAATTGTGCATGATTAACATATTATACTCGACCACAAGGTGCTGTTTAACGGTTTTTCCCTATACGGTGAAGGCACGGACATAAATCACGACGCATGCTCAATGCGGTTTGGGAATTACCTACCTACTTACATGAATGAATTTGGGGCAGTACTGGATGGGCTAGAACTACGGGATCCGTCGATGTGGCACCCGTTGTGGCCGTTTCCTTCGCTAGCATTACTGCTTCGCAGGAGGAAGCGGCCAGTTCCCATTCCCTCTCGCTCCGGGACATGACCTGCTGAATCAGGGTCTGGCGCGAGAGGTCATCGCGGCCGATCGTCTCCACAAGAATACCCCAGGTGGGGCACACCTCCACCGTATGTTTCACCATGTTCTCCGGTCTGCACAATGGTGATACTCGGGCGGGTAGGTATGTAGAAGACCTCTTAGGGTTCCTAAACGAGTATGATTGCACTACCATTCTGTAGATATGCTTGCGCGTTTTCTGGTGGAAAAGTCAAATCAAAGATGGCAAGTTTATTAGAACAGTTCGTTAATTAGACTCATTTTAGCACTGATTACAATGAGGGATTCGTACAAGACTATTTACCCTTTTTGTTACAAGAGATAGGTAAGTATACATTTCAACTAACAGAATCAAATGAGGATGAAAAACACTATAGTGGTACTAAGTAGGTGCCTACATAATATTACGTTATTGTTATGTTGTCATTACATATGTATATTATGTATTGTGGGAAATTAGTTGTTTATGATTAGTGACGTAGACTTGTAAGAGGTACCTACATAATAATTACGTGATTGTTGTCAATACACATGTTATAGGAAATTTATTATTTTTGTTTGTGATGTAAAGTTGCAAGCTACGGTACCTATCGTGATGAAAATTCCTGGAAAATTAGCATCCGACCAGCCTTATCTAGTTTAAACTGACGAAAAACTTATGTTTATAAGCGTTTTTTAAAACACCTATTTGCAAAATAAGTGTCATTTATTCTTAGATATTAAAAATCAAACTCGCCCACTGTGTCTGTCTGAAGGAGATGACCGATTCTTATTCCCTCTCGGGCTCTCGGGCTCCGGCTCCGAACCATGGTCTGAGCTAAGGCAGGTCGCGTGAGGTCGCCACTGCCGATCGCATCCACGATATTTTTTGTACCCGTGACAACGTACATGTATGCAAAATTCCAAGATTTGTGAATCAGGGATAATCCTGTTTACACCTACAACAGGTAACTAGAGTTGCATTAGGGAGGCTCTCGGGTATCACCGGGTGCCGATCTTCGTCCGTCGTGTGATTGAGGTTTATTTGAAGCGCAGGTTTATCATCTACCCTGGGGTACTAGGGGGTCACTAGAGAGAGTGGAAACGATGGCCATGGATTGGTTTGTGAAAAGGTTACCCGTGGTCCTAGAACGCAAAGGGTATCTGATGGAACATTGGAATGGTTTTAAACAGTAAAAGTCTGACACGAAGAGAGCGGGAGAAGTCATGTGATTTCTCACCTTAAAAAAATACCTAAAACAGTTATAGAACAAATAAATTTACTTTCGCCTTTATAATATTAGTTAAGATATAAATAATAAATAACATTCAAACTCTTATAAAATTTTACTATCATACTGGTCTCTAAAAGAAATACTGAAAAGTAAAGAGCTGAGCACTGCTATCAAGAAAAAAAACTTTTAACACCTGCATATTTCCTTGTATTACATATATGGCTGTGAGACATGGTCTCTCAACTAAGACCATCGCGAGAAACTTCCAAAATGCCAACGAGAGATGGAGAGAAGTATGCTAGGAATAAAGCTCAGGGATACAATTAGTAATGCAAAAATGAGGAAAAGAACTAAAGTTTCAGACATCCTGACCAAAATTGACCATCTGAAATGGGGCTGGACAGGTCACATGATTCGCTGCACGGCCAATAAATGGAGCAAGCAAGTGACCCTATGGTACCAAAGGGATGGCTTCAGAAAACAGGGTCGCCCAACGAGTAGATGAGAGGACGACATCCGCCTGACCTTGGGTCCATATTGGATAAGGGTAGCAAGGGACAGAGTCCAATGGAAGCAGTTGGGGGAGGCTATGCCAAAAGGCACACCGAACTGAGGGACATATTATAACCAGTATTACAGCCACATAAAGAAAAATGTATTACCCCAAAGTTTGGAAATAAATGGCTATTTTATTATTATTATTATTAAATTTCGTTCAGACCAAATATTTTGATAAATGTATTTTCAACAAATTTAAAATAAATTAATATATTTTTATTTTATTATTTTCTCCATGACATAGGCTTAGCTAAGACACTATTGCAAATACCGATTCCAAACATGTTTAGGTTGTTAAACAGATTTCCCTGAGGTAATCATGCTGTTTACATTCCACCACGATATGATGTACGTCATCGACATTTTTAATCCAATTTTTTTTATTTCATCACCACTGCTTTCAAAACAGTGAAGGAAAAAACATCGTGAGGAAACCGGCAGGTCCTAGAACCAAAAAATTCGAAGACATGTGACATTCACCAACCCGCACTGGGCCCGCGTGGTGGATTACGGCCCATTCCCTCTCCTAGAGAGGAGGCCTGAGTCCCAGCAGTGGGAACATTAAAAGGTTGATTATGCTATGTGATACCTATCCGCAGGAGAACCAAGATTATCAACATAGACCGAAAAATCGACAAACTTAAGTGGCAGTGGACAGGGCACATTGCTCGCAGAACAGAAGGCCGTTGGGGCCGAAAGGTTTTGAAGTGGCGACGGCGTACCGGAAGACGCAGCGTTGGAAGGCCTCCCACAAAGTGGAGCGATGACCTGGTGTTTGTCTCGGGAATTTGATGGATGCGAGACGCACAGGACCGTTTCTTGTGGCGACACTTAGGGAGGTCTATGTCCGACCGTGGACGTCTTGCGGCTGAAATGATGATGATGATGTGATGTCTATAAGGAACGTAAACTTCCTTGATGATGATGACAAAATCGAAAAAAATAATTAAAGAATGAGTTTCGCCATCGAAAAGTGATTAAGAAATATTATTTAATAGCTGATTCATAACTTTTAAAACGTAATAAGTACCTTGATATGGATTTTTAGACTTAATTGCAAACAAAACTGATTACTAATATTACGAGTATTCTCACCACAACTGCACAAACCCGCAGCCCAGAATTCCCTTTCAATTACTTTTTACCCGACTACGGAGGGTTATGATTTTGACAGGCTATGTATGTATGTGAGTTTGTTCATCTGTTCCCACATAGCTCCTAATCTACTTATCGGAACTCGACGTATGAGGTATCGTTAGAACCGTCTTAATTGTCCGCTGAACATAGGTTACGTGACGTGTCACAAAACTTGATATGGCGCCCTCTAGCGGACAAAAAGTAATGTGTAAAAAATAAAAATGGAGATAAATACGCCGTGTTTGGTATCATTTGAAAGGGCTTTACTTGTACATTTCCAAAATACTGTTCAAATTTAAAGTGACGCCCTCTAGCGGACAAGAAGTCATGTGTTAAAAAAATGTTAAGATAAATACACCGTGTTTGATATCATTTGAAAGGGCTTCACTGGTACTTATCAAAATATATCATCAAAATTCAATGTGGCGCCCTCTGGTGGACAAAAATTAATTTACCATTATTAATTAGAAATTTTAAATTTAGCTTTTGCAAATGGTATAGAAGCACTGTGATTTAACACCAAAATAATTTAAATAAAAAAAAGTAAAAAAACTAAAACCCGACTACGACAAAAAAAAACGACGAAACTAAAAGTATGAAACAAGATTTCCAGGATGCTGAAATAAACAAGGTAAAAAGAAAAGCCGTAGTCACACGTTATTAAAGTGTTTCGGTTGTTACCTATAACGTGTGACTGCGGCTTTTCTTTTTACCTTGTTTATTTCAGCATCCTGGAAATCTTGTTTCATACTTTTAGTTTCGTCGTTTTTTTTTGTCGTAGTCGGGTTTTAGTTTTTTTACTTTTTTTTATAACAATTTTGTTTGTTTTGAATTATAACTTTTTTGGTTGCAGTCATTTGTTTTTATTAAAGGTTTTCGGTTGATTCATAGACTTGACTCATACGCGCAGGTTTATTCCCCGGTTTGTCATTTAAGCATTTGAAAATGAGTTTTTCTCAAACTCTACTTTACCTCGAAATACTGTCAAAATTTAGTTTTAGTTTTTCATTTCTACCATCGGACAACCCGGCGAACGGCGAGTATCCACCCTTACGTTGTTGAAACCTCTACGGTCCGGACCAAGCGTTTCGCGCGAACATCGAGGGACTGGAACGACTTGCCTGCTGCGGTCTTCCCGTCTGATTATAATTTAGGTGTCTTCAAGGCTAGAGTAAACAGGCTCTTAATAAACTAGTGCGCCTCACCATCAACGATTGCATCACTACTTACCATCAGGTGGGATCGCAGTCAAGCACTGGTTTATAACAATAAAAAAAATAGTAGGGTTTGAAACGTTCTTAATTCAAAATACTCAATTCAGAAACCCGCTCGACAATATATAAATTTAAATTTAAAAAAATATATATAGGTATAATAGTAGATTATGTGACTAGGGGATAAAGCAGTGTCTTTAAATCACCTTCGTTTCGTTCGGAATTCAAAATGCCAGTTGAATTCCGAACTCAACGAGAGGAATTCAAGCCGCCCAAGACAAAGACAGCTTTATCCCCGTGTTGGATACTCTACTTTTTACACCATCTGTTCGATAATTAAAAGCAAAATTTACTAATAGTAGATTATGTGACTAGGGGATAAAGCAGTGTCTTTAAGTAGTGGGCGGCATGTTGGATTCCGACCAAAACGGAGGTTGCTAAGTTTTAATCCCAAACTCAGTGAGGGATTTATATAATTAACTCCCGGGCACCGTGAGGGAGTTAATATGGTTGTTTACACTACCCAATAATTAAATATTCGCTAACTCCCCCCAGTACACTTGGTGTAGCGGGCATCAGCTCTGCTGGACCCCTATGGTTTTGCTGACATCCCCTTGAGTTGTGCGTGGTTCACTACGCTCCGTTAGCGACTCGGGCTCGATTCTTATGGGACGAGTGGACGGCGAGCTTCCCATTGGTCTTCGTCCACAAGCCCGTGCCTAAGGTTTATGTATATAATTTGCAAATGTCCGAAGTCGGGGTGGGTGACTTGTTTTAACTAAGTTATGGTAGGTTCTGCATATCGTTTTCCGGTGTCCTGTGTTTGAGAGTGAGAGGCGAGATCTGGAACAGGAGATAGAGAGTATTATAAACATAAATAATTTTGGGGAATTAATAAAAAATACTAAAACTAGAGGAAAAGTATTGCAGTTTTGTATACAGATAGCGCAAAGAATAATTAAAAATAATAAAGACCCATAAACTATGCTTTCAATTTATATAGTTGTTTATAGCATGTTAAGCATAGAAAATAGATAAACATAATTATAAAACAGCATAACACACAGTTAAAGTTTTCAAAAGTAAGGACAAAAAACATTGTATTATAAAGATTACTAAAAATCTAATGGATACAAAATTGAAAACCTTAAACAAGGTCTCTGACCATGTCAGGGGGACACATAGTAAAATTTAAAAAAAAACCGTCATGTTGTTTACCAGTTTTACTGTTGACAGAAGTAAATATTTACTTGATGTATTTTGCGTCAGTGTTTTAACTTGTAACCGTGACATTTCTAAAATTATACTTTCTTGAATCATTATTACCGACTGTTTTTTAATGAGTAATAATGATTCAAGCCTAATGTCATTCTCTACGTAATTTTTAACCGACTTCGAAAAAGTAGGAGGTTCTCAGTTCGCAATTCTCCCGGGAGATCAAATCTAATCGCTAATTGGTCGCTAATGCCCAACAGTTCGCCACAAAATTGCCCAGTGGATTGTATATCTCTTAGTCTGGCCCCTCACTCTAGGCATGTCACGGCAAAGCAAGTTCATATTTCTTAAAAAAATATATGCAAGCAACAGGTTGTGGTCAGGGCTCTTGAGAGAGGAATCCAGGAGCACTGCTTTCTGGATCAAGCCCTTGATCCAACTGCCCAACGAGAGCCTCCTTAGATTTTGGTCGAGGCTCTTGGCTATTAAGCAATTGGCCATTACAACTATCGGCACAATGACTGTTTTTTTTTTTTGGTGGTTAAATTATCTTATGACATCCCCCGCTCTTGGGCGGGGCGGGAGATAGTGTCAGACTTTTACTGACTAAAAACCCACTCCTGTTCCTTCGTTACCTTTCGTACCAGGGCCGAGTCTTCCTTTCAGAATCAGACCATTGGCCCCAGTAGGCTTCGACCCTGCTGGGCCCCTACAGTTGCTGACATCTCCTTGAGGCGCGCGTGGAACAGCACGCGCCGTCGACGACTTGGGCTCGTTCCAGACGGTTATCGGACGGTCGGACGTCGAGCCACCCATTATCGGCACAATGACTGTTGTATCTACTTCCTACAATAGACAACTTCGCGAGCTAAGTCAAGATATTTAGTTTGTTTATCTTTCTCAGCTTTCACGAGGTTCTCGTAGTGAGGGACCTATCTACCTATAGATATATTTTCAAACTATTTTAAAGCACTACTTAATAATTTATTTGTTTATTCTCACATCTGAACGCCTTGCAGCAATTACACCAATGGAGGTCAATTAGTTCAGAATCTGCTACTTTCTAACATTATATGCACGGTGGAGTGGTAGTCATCAAAGGAGCGGTGCGGTGTCGTGGTGGGTCACGTACGCTCGCTTACGTAGCATCAGGCCAGCGTTCTTCCAGGATTCCACATGTACCTACCAAATCCCATATCGAAGACATTTTTAAAATTTTAAAGCTCTTTCGATGAGTTTTTAAAGGGAAATTGATTTAAATTGAAAAATACGGAAATATAAAAAAAAAAATAACGAGTCAGCTAAATCAGCTAGCTATAAATAGATCAAATAATTACTGTATCACCATCTGCGTAGAGAAACAAGTTTTCTGACGTAGGAATCAAGATTGTGCTTAAGAAATCGTAACATACTGTGACGTAGCCAAGTGAATACTATGCTAGTGGTTGACCCAGTCCGGTTTTCCTAGTTATTGCAACTCAATCCACGTGTCATTCAGTCCAGAGGTACTTTTGATCAAGTTGACGACAGTTAACATATTCTGAATTCTCCATCTCTCGAACAGGTTGAAATTTTCCTTTTGACGTCACTTCAATTCTGAGAGTACTTGCGCTAACTTTTAAGGTTTTGTAAGTGCTCATGTAGGGCTCTAAGAAATGAATTTTCTTTTTGTTTTTTTTTTTTTTTTCGTAATTTTCTATCTAGATACATTTTTTACTAGCGGCATGGTGCTCGCAACAATAAATAAATAAATAAATAAGTAATCAAATAAATAAATAAATAAATAAATAGATAAATAAATAAGTATATAAATATATAAATAAATAAATAAATAATGTCATTGCCATACATTTTATACTTAGCGTTTGAACGCTAACAGAGTGCCCAGTGTTTAACGTTAACGCGATCGACACGTTTATGACGTATGACACTCCGATTGGCCCTTTCCAAGCTTTTAACCAATCAGAGAGCCAGACGCCGTTTCGATCACGTTGACATAAAAACCACGCGCACTCAGCGCCACTAAAGTTATTTGTCTAACCCCCCGGGTATGCTCAAGCCTCCATACTCCACACTGCTTTAAGCAAATATGGTTAATAAGTCTATTGTAATAAGGTTCACAACACCTTATCAGTGCTACCACGTGTTCACGCGCTTAGTAAACAAAAACACCTGATTCATTCATCTTACGTGTTTCATTCATAGTCATTATGTCTTATGACAGTTATCTAAACATAATGCATAACTAATGAAATCTGTAGCAAACAAAGGACGACTCGTAGTTTATAGAAATTGGCTTTTTGACGTGAGGGGTAAACAAGGTTGGTAGGTTGGTGGTTGGTTGGTTGGTTGGTTGGTTGGTTGGTTGGTTGGTTGGTTGGTTGGTTGGTTGGTGGTTGGTTGGTTGGTTGGTTGGTTGGTGGTTGGTTGGTTGGTTGGTAGTAGGTACCTACTTGTTGTGGGAGGGCGTGTCAGACAGAAAATTCAAAAAAACACCTCACGTAATTTATGGCGCCCCCTTGATTGTCTGTAATCAAATCTTGTAAATTAAATTTGATCCGCTTCCCAGTTACCGATTGAGCTGAAATTTTGGTTACCTATCTTAAGTTCGAAAAATATTTTACCGAATTTCATTTCACCTAAAACTTTTCAACTATGTTCGTTTCGTTTTTTTTTATTTCATCGAAGTCACGTCTGTCGTATCAGTTGACCTATTATCAATTTGTTTTTTTTTCGTTACTCCAACGTTTCATTTGTTCGAAAAACTTTTCACTGATCTTACCCTTAGCCGAAATAACATTTGTTCGAAGTATTATATTTTCGAACATTCATTACACCACTGTTTTAATTAACATATTTTCATTTCACCAAACGCCTAGAAATGTAATTATTACACGCATGATTGAAGCAACAGTAGCTAATTTTAGATTAGTTTAACCTAATATTTTGTATAATTAATTATTTAAATGTAATGGCACTTAATAATATAGTTGATTATGAACAAAAGTGTTTTTAATTGGTCCCAGTAAGAAGCATGCAAACAAGGATGCTAGCTTTAAGCATGCAGCATGCAAGCAGGCATGCAGTATGCAAGCAGGCATGCAGCATGGAAGCACGCATGCAGCATGGAATCAAACATGCAACATGTTGCAGGCATGCAGTATGCAAGCAGGTATGCAGTATGCAAACAGGCATGCAGCATGCAAGCAAGCATGCAGCATGCAAGCAAGCATGCAGCATGGAAGCAGGCATGCAACATGCAGCAAGCACTGTTTCTGTCACGGCTCCGGCGCAACGGAGTTTGGGCGGCCCCACGCGAGCTTATCAACGCAGATGGTTTTAACGCTCACCACCGCTACACACCCGCGCCTACGCGGGTTTGAATTACACTCTAGGGGTAGGGCAAATGTAAGACTGTGTGAAGTCGGTTTTGCAGCGATTCGTTTCTGTCACTAAATTTTGTAGCACAACATATTTACTTTTTATGAAACTATTTTAATTTAATATTGAAATGGTACCAAGTAACCGTCTATATATACTTGTGACCAAAATTCCGTAAAATGTTGTTTCGGTGTGGTGAAAATATGGCAAATAAATCATTTGGAAAATGAAAAAAGTTCAAAATAGGCTTCGGCCAATAGCAAAAAGTTATTTTGTAAATCGGCGAAATATAGTTTGGTAAAATAATACTTATGACACATGATACTTCGATGAACCAAAAATATGTCAAATAATGCATATAGCAAAGAAGACGTCGGTCAATAGTTTTCGGTAAAATGAAATTCGAATAAAAAAAATTTGGAAAAGTGATCGGTTCTCGAAATTTTGCATGCATGTGTAAATCAGATGACAATTCAAAATTATTATGACATGGAGTTAATCTGATAATGGAACATATAATAGCCATAGGAACTCTGATAACCTTATGGTGTTTGAGCGTTTTGGAATGGTCTTGATGAGTAGGTATTAATTATGTAAGTATATATACCACGCTATAAAAGCTTGCTATGAAAAAAATATTTTCAAAACTTGTTTAACAATATGCTAGTTATTTTAGCTGTATATTGTTTAAATAGGGATTATATGAATGTAAGGAAAAATATTAGGTATCGTATAGAATCATAACAATTCAACTCGAGTGGAGTAAATGATTACACAATTTCAATTAGTCTTATGTCATGAAAAATAACTGTTATTTGAAACGTAATGCTAACTCCTGCTTTAGTTTTGCTTTCTCACTTTAATCGACCAACGTTTACATCGGTATTATGCTCTCTTCATGCTAGTCATAGAGTTGTTTGTCCGATGTTTTAAATACTCCTGTTAAGGACCTGGATGCATTAGTATTTCTTTCGACGTCCTATCTAACACTATTTTGTGCATCGATCTTGAATAAAAGTGCTACTTATATACGTTTTTTTTTAATTTATAAAATTGATCAGAGTGATTTAAACTTTTAAAGTGACATTTTAATTAATTTCTTTTTTAATTTTATTTTTCCTTTTAAAATTCATTATTGTTAATACAATTATTTGGAAGGATAAATCACACACGTAACGTATGTGTTAAGGAAAAAACAATCCGCAGCTGCGCGGGCGCTATTTAAAAGCTGAATGAATTAGTTGTGGACGCTCATTCGCTCATCGCACCTCGGATTGTGCGGTCAACTTATACAAGGCTAGTTCCTTGCAGTTGAACCGGCAATCTCTTCATCCTTTAGACTTTTTCAAAGGTCCAGGATACTAAGTTCCTACATTTCATTTAAATGTAAAGTAGAAATTTTCAAGAGTGTTAAAAATGATGTCCCTTGTGTGTTTTGTGCTATGTTGTGTTTTCATTTCTGGGATTACTGGAATGGAGGGTAACTTCAAATCATGGTGGAATAAAGGTATGTTATCAAATGCATTATTTATAATTAGTGTTAAACGTTTCAAAAATTGTACTTAAGTTAATAATATTGAACAGCATCAGCGACAGACAACAGAAAGTTGATTATTGTTTATTTATTTAATTGTATTCGTGGAATAATCTTATTATTCTTTTATAATTTAAACATCTACAAAAAAACAAGTTACATTTAAATGTAAAGTTTTAATTTTAATATTTGATTACCATGAATTAAAGTAGTACTATTAAGTATTGCTTAATAGTTCCATTATAATTAAACAATAATACGGGTACAAATTAATAAACAAAGATATAATAATGACGAAATAACTATAGGAGACAATGATACAAAAAGGCACTATTAATTATTAAATCAAAGAGATGAGAAAGAATCAGACAATGTAACTATTTATCAGTGCGACATATTATTTTGTGGAAAAGAGACAGCAGTAGGATAAGATTATGTTACGTGTATTCAAAAATTTTCATCAAACTATAAATCAAACAACCAATGATTCCTCGTACTTTCATGATGAAATTCACTGCAAACGCCTATTGGTCAAACGTTAACTTTGATCTAACGTAACAGTAATTCAATTTGTAAAATCACGCCCCTAAGGGCGTGGACTAATCTAAAAAAAGAATTGAATAGCATTTCTAGAATTTTATTATATTCTTTATCGTTAACTGTATAATTCAATAAAAACATTTAACTAATTAAAACTATATATACACTAAAGGCAATGCTGGCGGCATTGCCACGTTGTATGGCAATGCTTAATCTCTGACCGAGGTAAAAGCCAGCCCATAGGTCACGCGAAGTATCAACTAAGCGTTTGGATATGAGCACTCGGACCATTTCATTTAGAATTTTTGATTATACATTTCATAAGTTCATTTCACTTATTCATTGTCGAATCAGTAACTTCTCCTTATCCATCGATAGATATTTGTAAAATAAAGATAGGAGCCGCTTACGCATAAAAATCCAGTTATAAATGTAAAGCTCATATGTGTGTGTCTCATATTGTAAATTCCCACATGGATTTTTTCATTATTTCCTGCCACAGTGACGTAGGTTTACTGACAATTAAATTATGGCACGCGTTTTCCTGCAATTGCTTCGAATACATCTCAGTATAATTTATTGTTTCTCGAAAAAGAAAAACCGTTGAGTAAGACAAATTAAGTTAGTTGCTTTTATATAAGAGGCTTGCGGATTCTACTCCGATATGAGAGAGGGACAAGAGGTTGGTGGAGAGAAGATTGCTTTGGATATAATAAATGCCACCTAGCTGCTTAATTTTACTAAAGAAACTATTGTTAAACATAATGATATACGCAATTGTCTCTTAGATACTAAGATATTTACTTTTACTGGTTTATTCGGTACCAAATTTAATCAAAGGCATTCTTAAAATCCTTCAATTTGAGCATACAATGAGTCCTACTCAGATATAACATACGTCGGTAGGTATTTATGTACGTAACTAAAATTTATTGAAGATACGAACAGGAAGGAAAGAGTAATAATTAAACCAATTATATTTAAATAATAATAACTATGTATTGTAAATGCACAGTTTCATTTGGTGACAAATGGATTTGTTTACTTAGTGTTGACCCTTTTTCATTCATAAAATTACGTTAAATACCTAACTGGAAACCAGTTCATTCATTCATATATATATATATTTACGCCCTTATTAATTCCAATTGATATAATAATTATATTGTTGTTATTTTCATATAAATATTATTGTTAGTCGTTACTTGCGCATAGCATAAATGCTGATATAATAACGTGTTGATTTATTTAGAATAATAATTGAGTAAAATATTTGCAACATTTTGTCTATTAGATTTTCTGTTAAACTTAGGTATAACTCTTGTTAACATAATTATGAAAAAAATTGTCATGACAAGACTGAAAACACTTTTCTAAATACGTTTAACAAAGTTCATAAATCAGCAACCTCAATTATTTTCAGATATCGAATATTTTAAGCGTGTCTTTCTTAGATTTCTCTCATACTTCTTAACCTTTCCATTATTCTTATGAACCTTCTCTTTGTTACAGCCGAAGCCAAATGCGGTGTTGAAGCCAGCACGAACCTGGTACACCACAACCCCTGGCTGGTCTACATCGAGTACTGGCGTGGAGATAGTGCTACCGAAATCAGATGCGCTGGTACTCTGATCGACAGTAGGCATATCATCACCGCTGCCCACTGCGTTAGAACTCTGAAGTTCAGCCGGTAAGCTTTATTTGAAATTAGATTTTTATCTTTATGAAAAGTAGGTTTCTCCATTCAAATTTTGGACCCCAGTTTCATCCCTTTAGGGGGTGAATTTTGGGAAACCCTCTCTTAGTGCTCGCCTTTGTAATAAAAGGAAGACTTGTGGTCATTTCATGTTCCTAGTCCCTGTAGTTTCGACTGTGCATTATATGTCAGTCAGTTTCTAAGTAAGTTGGGTTTCTATGAACCTTGAAAGTCCGTCAACTGTACTTACCAAAGCTGTTTGATAAATCAAACGTGTATAAGCTATTGCTAAACGTTTGAGGCAAACGGTTTTGTTTGTACGTATTAGCGAAACTGAATTGACGCACGTACAATAGTTGTGGTCGGAATGTAGGTACTAGTAATGCGCGTATAGCTCAGCTCAGCCGATGTATTAATGAAGGTTTAAATAACAAAACTTCTTACTAAAATACTTAGATATACAGAACGATCTCATCTATAAAATTATTTACAAACCATGCTAACGAATGTTTTCTCTCTTTTCAGTTTAATCGTCCGACTTGGCGAATACGACTTATATTCTAAAGAGGACTGCGTCCGGGGGGTATGTGCTGACCCTACCGTCAGAATCAACGTGGCTGACATCATCGTACACCCTGATTATGACAGAATTAGTAAGCAACACGACATTGCCATCTTGCGTCTGGAAGAAGATGCGCCTTATACCGGTAAGCTATTTTGAAAATTTTCTTTAAACTGTTAAATTTCAAGTAGCCAAATTAATGTTTGTGCTAATGTCTGTTACTCATAAAGACATTGTAGCAACAGAAAAGAACTTTTGAGAAGTTTTATAGAATATATAATTATATCATAATATATAACAATTATATAATAGAATTTCTTATAAAAAAAACTAGCCGAGCTTCAAACTATCAATCAAAAATCTCAAGTCTCACATGATCGAGTTTCATATCTATATTCAACTTACAAATAAATTAAAAAAATACCAATACTAATAGACCAATTTATTACTCTTTACAGACTTTATCCGCCCGATCTGCTTACCAACTGGAGAATTGAAACTAGACACCGAGTTCTACGCTGCCGGCTGGGGCGAAGTTCCCAACAAACACTACTACGCACATGTGAAGAAAATGATTCGTCTGCCTTACTGGCCTAAGGATGAATGCAAGGCCGCTTATCCGGGAAGCCATATCCCTGAACACGTTATCTGTGCTGGTGGAGAAGAAGGCATTGATACCTGCAGGGGCGATTCTGGTGGACCCTTGACTCTCGTCAAGGATACCATCGAATTATGGGGAGTGACTAGCCATGGCAATGTTCACTGTGGAACCAAAGACTCCCCCGGCATCTATACCAATGTAGCAGAACATATGGATTGGATTCAGACTGTTCTCGAATTCCCAGTGGAAAACTAATCAAAGCTCTGTTTAAATGGTTCGTAATTTTTAAATGAAAAAAAGTTATGAGTAAGATTTAGAAACTGACCAATGATCTCTTAATTTATTCTAAAAAGCAAATATTTTTATTTTATTTATATTTATAAATATACATTTAAATGTAAATGAATATTAATTTAAATGAAGTATTTGCTTTTATTTTTTTAAGACATTCCATGATTAGTGTTTGTATTAAATAATTTTATTTAAAAAAACACTCGGCTTTCTATTGTTTTAAAAGTAATTTTTGATCCCTACTTTTATGATTATTTATTTATTTCGTTTGCTACAATACTCATAGCTGTACAATGCTCTTATCTGTAGAATTATAAATGAAGACAAGTTATTGAAAAGTGGTTACATGAACCAAGTGTAACACTGTAAATATTGCATGTACTTATAAAAAGTCTAATTCTGCTGGTCAGATAGTCTGTAATTCCATATTCCTAATGTTTAAAATTTTTAAATACAAATAGCTGTAGTAAAAACACACATTGTAAATTAACTATATCTTATTTAAGGTCTTCAAGGACCTAGTCCTTTTATAGGATGAAATGTGGTTGGATTACACTTTTCCCCAATCCTTGGTGGGAAACCAGGGGCCCAAGTCTGCTATTTTTATAAATTCGTCATTCTAACAAGATCCCATTGTCATTTAGCTAAAAGTTCGTAATCTGCTATTTCATAATGATCGATCATTGATCGGTCTATGGTCTCGTAATAGAGTTGTGGTAGAATGACAATATCGAGCTTACTAAAAGCAATGACTGCACAATGGCGTTCTAAACTAGGTCACAGATCAAAGGGACTGTCAAAATTTTAGCAGATTAACGCTTAAGTGAGACATAAATTTGTCAATATTTACGAGATTCCACCATTCTATGCCACTTCTTTCAATGGAGTGTCAGTGGTTGACCATTGGAAAGTCATAATGACGCCATTATTTTAGTTGATCACCAAACTTGTCAAAATCAATAATTATGAAATCAATGATAGACCATTCTGACATTATTGTAATAGCAGACTTGAGGCCCAGTTCAACCTTGTCTACGCTAGACAGCTAGAGGTTTTATTGCCTAAACTGTGTACTAACACTGCCATAAAATCGTCATTACAATATTTATAAGTATTTTAATTGTTTTTAACAGCTGGTACTGTTAACGAAAGAATTAATTAGTATGCAAGTATAAAAAAAAAAGTTTATAAAGTTACGTCAGTGTTTGAAAAAAATGTATTTAGAAGATTATTTTAGCGCTTGCATGCCAAACTCTTTTTTTGACTGTATTTGTGTTTTGTATGATTTATTTTATAATTGACAATTGTGAATAACTATATTTTTTTATTTTGAGAAGGTGAGATTTTTTTGCAAATGTGCTTCGATTGTTCTTTTTTTTTAAATTATTCCTGAAAAATGATTCCTATCCACTAGAACTAGATTTCCTTTAAGAAATATTTATAATTTAAATTAAAAAAGGGATCTAAAATATTCTGGTCAGATGGGAGTTATTTTAAATTTATATTTAAAATTATTTCATAAAACTGCTTTGCCATACGTGTTATATATATATAAAAAAAGTTTAACAAGATTATCAATAAAATATAAAAAAAGCGACCACAAATAAATTGCAATTATAAGAAAGATTTATCTTTTATTCCTATTTTTTTTTTCTTATAATCTGTTTTCCCTAACGGTTAAGAAAATTTATTATAGCTGGAAGAAATCGTTGAAAGCCTTTGGCGAACATTGGAAATATATTAGTGGAGGTCTTTGGCTAGCATTAAAAATACATGACGGTAGCCTTTGGCCACAATTGGAAAGAAATTAATTTAGGCATTTGGCCAGAATTAAAAAATATTTGTAAAGGTTTTTGGCCAGAATTATGAAGATATTAATTAGTAGAGGCCTTTAAAAAGAAATTTGAAAGAAATTATTGGAGGGTTTTGGCCAGAATTGGAAATGAACTGGCAAAGGCCTTTGGCCACTAATACGAAGAAATTGGTAGAGGTCTTTGGTAAGCAAGTCGGAGTGTTAATAACAAAAAATATCCACGTCTGTTTTAGAAAAAAAACTACAGCGTCTTGTATCAGTTAATATCTTCAAGCAGGAACAGCAATACTGGTTGGAGGCAGAAAAAAACACATCGACTTGTTTTTGGACGAAAAATCGCTAATAAACGTCTTATAATCATAGCATTATCAGCCTTAATGTTTCCACTGCTGGGACTCAGGCCTCCTCTCTAAGAGAGGGAATGGGCAACAATCCACCACGCGGGCCCAGTGTGGGTTGGTGAATGTCACAAGTCTTCGAATTTTTGGTTCTATGACATGCCGGTTTCCTCACGATGTTTTCCTTCACCGTTTTGAGAGCGGTGGTGATGAAATAAATTACACAAAGTAATGCGCCTGGTTGGGATTGAACCCGCGACCTACAACTCGTAAGTCGGGGCCGTTACCAATCGGTCGGTCGGTTCTCTCATAAAGGTCGATAAAAGATACGGCCGTTTATGTCGCAAATAGCATATTTCGACACTCTCAAGTCTCAAGGGAATCAAAATTCATAGGGTAGGTACTTCCCGTTGACCTACAATCCAGAAATTTGGCATGAAGCAAGGTATTATAGCACAAGTATAGGAAAAAATCTGAAAACTGTAAATTTGTAGTTACGTCACAAAAAAAAAGATTTTCGCGATTCGGAAAAATCTGCGTAACGCAATTCGGGAATTGAACGGTTTTCATAGGTAAGTTTGTACGGAACCCTCAGTGCGCGAATCCGATTCGCACTTGCCCGGTTTTTTTTTAATTCAAAAAATTATTTCAATGAAATAAAAAAAAAATACAGCTTCAAGGGACCGCAGACCTATGATATTTAACAAAAAAAGTAAAATAACGCAGCGCTGGTATTGCAATGTGATGTCGAAGAATTATATTCCCACCGCTATGACAAATCTCGCTCTTGGGCGGAGCGTGAAATAGTGTCAGACTTTTACTGACTAAAAACCCACTCCTGTTCCATCTTTGCCTTCGTCCCAGGGCCCCGGATTTCACTTTCACACTACCCGTGGCCCCAGTAGGCTTCGACCCTGTTGGGCCCCTTCGACCCTGTTGGGCCCAGTGTAGTACTCGTACCTATATCGTCATACTAATGTTATAAAGGCGAAAGATGTATTTTTTAGGTGGAAAATCGAGAAGAGTAAACAGGAACGGGACGGCCGTCACCCCCTGCATAAACATCAACTTATACCTGCACGTCTAAAGAGTCGTAAAAGCTATATGCGATTTACGACCTCTTCAAAAGACAGTGCAGAGGACGAGAGATGCGCGCTGTGGAAGCAGAAGCACCCAACTCCTACACATTTCATCACCCCGTCAGAGCATCTCCCCCCTGGAAGCGAATTGCAGTGGCCAATCTGGAAATCTCTTAACCGACTGCGGACTCAGGTTGGCCGCTGTAAAAATATTTTGGCCAAATGGGGCTTACTCGACCCATCTCTAACACAGTGCCAGTGTGGAGCCGCTGTACAGGACATGCGTCATTTGCTATGCTGTCCATCCTGCACAACCAACTGCAGTTTTCAGGATCTATAATACGAGGCCAATAACAGAGCCTTAGAGGTTGCCAAATACTGGTCAGATAAAATTTAGTTTGAGTCGAACGAAAAGAAGAAGAAGAAGGTAGAAAATCATCCAATGACTTCTCTCGCTCTAGAGCGAGAGAGCGTGTCAGACTTCTACTGACTAAAACCCACCCCTATGTTCCTTCTTTGCCTTGCGTTGCCCGGGTTTTGCTTTCAGAAGCGAACCCATAGCCCCAGTAGGCTTCGACCCTGCTGGGCCCCTACAGTTTTGCTGATATTTCCTTGAGGCGCGCGTGGAAAACTACGCGCTGTCGACGACTAGGGAGGCGAAAGATGTATGTCTGTTACTCCTTTACGCTCAAACGACTGAACGGATTTAGATGAAATTTGGTACACGAGTAGAGCATAGAGAGTATCCTGAAATAGAACAAGGATACTTGTATTTCTACGCGTATGTTCTCTTCGGTTATTTTTTTACTTTTATGCATGCGAAGCTGCTGCCAGAAGCGAATATTGCCTAAATATTGGCAATAACACCTAAAATAATTATATAGCCTGTAGATCTTTGCACGCCTTTACTCCTCTAAGAGTAAAGTAAAGGTCCACCACTAGGCCCATCAACAAAAAAAATAATAATTGAAAATTGCACAATATTGCGACTTTGCATTATTACTAGATTTTAAGGAAAAGGATGTCGCAATGACTCAAATTCTTTTATAGTACGAGGGCGGGTCAATAAGTCCGTGACTTTTTGAATGAAACACAGGTTTTTGTATAAATTTTTCCTTTATTTTTCAACGTACTCTCCTTTGAGCTCTATACACTTTGTCCAACGTTTCTCCAATTTTTTTATCCCTTCCAAAAAATAAGATTTGTCGAGGTCATCAAAATAAGTATTTGTTTTTGAGATGATTTCATCATTGGAGTCAAATCTCTTTCCACCAAGCCATTTCTTCAAGTTTGGGAACAAGAAGTAGTCACTCGGGGCTAAATCCGGAGAATAGGGCGGATGAGGGAGCAATTCGTAGCCCAATTCATGAAATTTTGACATGGAAACTGCACATGTGTGCACCCTTGCATTGTCCTGGTGGAAAAGAACTTTCTTCTTGGCCAAATGCGGTCGTTTTTTTATTAAATTCGCATTAAATTGACCCAATAAGTTGGCATAATATTCACCATTGATTGTTTTACCCTTTTGAAGGTAGTCAATATGGATAATACCGCGTGCATCCCAAAAAACGGTCGCCATGACTTTATTGGCTGACAAACTCACCTTGGCCTTCTTTGGCGCCGATTCACCCCGAGAAACCCACTGTTTTGACTGCTGTTTGGTCTCTGGTGTGTTGTGGTGGATCCATGTTTCGTCCTCGGTTACGAAACGGCGCAAAAACTCGTCCATATTGCGGTTGAACAACGCCAAACACTCTTGAGAAATTGTCACACGATTGCGTTTGTGGTCGATTGTGAGCAACCGCGGCACCCATCTTGCGGAAAGCTTTCTCATACCCAAGTGATCATTTAAAATTGTAACCACTGAGCCATGTGAGATGCCTATGGCTTCCACAATCTCTCTCACTTTCAATCTCCGATCGGCCAACACCATATCGTGAATTTTTTCAATTGTTTCGGGTGTAGAGACCTCAACTGGGCGTCCAGAACGTTCGGCATCTTCCGTGCTTGTACGGCCACAACGAAATTCTGTGAACCACTTTTTTACCATTGAAATTGATGGTGCAGAGTCCCCATAGTATTTATCAAGCTTAGCCTTGGTTTGAGTGATGGTTTTTTTTCCTCAAAAAATAATGCTTAATGAGCACACGAAATTCACTTTTTTCCATTTTCTTCTCAAAATACGCGGCAGTCTGCTATCAATGGCTGTCAAAGACAAACCTAAAGACGCAGCTTATTCAAATTTTGACAGAAGTCAACTGATAGTTGCCTGTTGACAGGAGCAGTGTTGCCCTTTCACTTAAAAGACAAGAAATTAAAAAAGTCACGGACTTATTGACCCGCCCAGGTAACTTGTTATAGTGTCATGGGAGTCAGATTTTTGCTTACAGCGATGACAACATAATGCATAATCAAGGCTGTTAATGTTTATCATTACGTTCTCACTGCTGAGAATCAGGCCTCGCCTCTAGAAGAGCGAATAGGCCTTAGGGCTATATTTCACCGGGACACCATGGCGGCGCGACCTGTTGCGCCACCATGGTGTCCGTAAGCTACCAAACTAGACACCATACAGACACCAGAGTCGCTACACCACACTGGGACAGTATCAAAATGAACCTTAAGTGCACCCGAGCTGGTCGCGTCGCCAAATTGGTTGCGCAACCAAACGGACACCATGTGAGTACTTAACTCTCTATAGAGCTGTATACATTTTGTTGGTAGCGGCGACTGGTTGCGCCGCCATGGTGTACCGGTGAAATATAGCCCGTAATCCAGCACGCGGGCCCGGTGCGGTTTGGTGGATGTCACATGTCCTTGAATTTTTGGTACTAAGACAAGAAAATTTCCTCACGACTTTCCTTCACTGTTTTGAGAGCAGTGGTGATAATTATGTTTTTTTTATTACCTTATGGTAAGAAATTATGTGCCCATTCTGAATGAAGTTTTAAAATCCCCCAAAGGACAATGGAAAGGGTTATGCTCGGAGTTTCCTTGCGTGATCAGATCACATCAGAAATAAAGATATCGCCAAGAGAACCAAAGTTACTGACATAGCTCGTAGAATCGCCAAACTTAAGTGGCAGTAGGTAGGGCACATTGTTCGTAGAACAGATGGTCGAAGGGGCCGAAAGGTTCTAGAGTAGCGACCGCGTACCGGAAGACGCAGCGTTGGCCTCCCACAAGGTGGACAGATAACTTAGTGAGGGTCGCGGGAATCCGATGGATGCGAGACGCCATTAGTCACTTTATAAAGTGGTGTAACGATTAGGTAAAAGTATAGTAAAAAATCCTCTTTAATTGACAGGAAACGTACATATTAGGTTCTTATAATGAAGGCAGGAAAACTATTTGACCACAACAACAAAATTTGAAAAATATGTTTTTGTGGCAAGACTAACGTCAGAGCTGCTTGAATATTTCATATTAAGATAAAATATTTCATTTCTGATGCGATCCGAAAAGGAAACTTCGAGCATAGCCTTCTCCATTGCCCTTTGGGTGACTATAAGCCTTCTGATGAAGCCCATTATGAGCGACTACGTTTCAGAGCCATATCGGGAATCCGATGGATGCGAGACGCACAGGACCGGTCGTGATGGCGACACTTGGGTCCAACTGTGGACGTCTTTCGGCTGAAATGATGATGATAAAATATTATATTAACTTCTCTAGAGCAGAGCACTATAATATCTCCTGCGTACCTGGCAAGTCTTCTTTGAAATGGCCGTGGTTGAAACTTAGTCGCCGTCGAAAAATTCCACTCTGGGGCGTCCAGAATCATGTGCCGAATCCCATGCACACGTTACACGTACCATGTTATCAATGGTACCTACACGTTTAATTGATAAATTATATTTATTTTGTAAATAGGTTTGTAAAAAACAGTTTTACACGCCAATTTTTTCATCAGTTTAAACTAGGTGAGGTCGGTGTTTCCTAGCTGACATCCCTGAGAAGAAATACTGAAACAAACTCAGAGGTCAAAGTCCCTTTTAAAGTCCATACTGTTTACACATCGATGTCTATAATAATAATAATCTTTATTTATTAACACGAGACCTTTTTATGTTCCGTTTAAACGTGGGCCCAGCCTCGACCAATCGACATACCTACATATAAATACATACGCAACGCATAGGCTGGGCCTACATATAAACGCACCATTACATTTTGGTGAAGTCCCTGACTCGTGTACTAGGTACTTTCAAAACCTTATTTCCGACTATAACGCGTGCCGGCGAAGCCATTGCCTAAAGCTATATAGTCATTGTGTTTTCGTCACTCACAGTTGATAGGACACACTTTATTCTGACGTCAAGTCATTCACCTTTGTACTGGTGCAATGGTGATTCAAATAGTTTCAGTAGGTGTTCTATGGAATGTCCCTTCTTTGCATTGCATGACGTTGTACATAAAATCCCCGGACGGCCTAATTTTATAGATGAGTCAAATGGCTAGACAGGGCTGTCTAGTCGTCGGTCTGGTGGTCCGGTGGTTGGAACCGCGACTCCCGGTTCGGAAAAATATTGTTGGGTTTTTTCTTTTATTGTATATTTCAATGACAGATGCAAAATGAACTGAAATACTCACCGAATAGGGTCCATTATATGTTACGCAACAATACGGTACAATAAAGGTGAAGTTAGTGTGATGAGCTCAACTTCTACCGAATACACTGGATCACACTAACAGTACCGCTGCTAATGCTGTTTTAAGTATAAAATTTGAGAAGGATGACGAAATATTGCTGTCTGTAATACGCGAGTCATCATCACCATCTTCCTGCCCTTGTCCCGTGTTATTTGGGGTCGGCGCAACACGTTTTTTTCTTCCATTCTGCCCTGTCACTCGTCATGCTATCACTAACTTCCTTTTCTTTCATATCACTCTTCACACCATCCATCTTTTCTTTGGTCTCCCTTTCCCTCTCCATCCATCCACATGTAAACTCATAACTCTTTTAGTAACATGCGTTTCATCCCTCCTCTTCACATGACCATACCAAGACAAACGATTCCCTTTCAACTTTTCAGTCACTGGCGTCACTTTCAAATTTCCCCTAATATACTCATTTCTCACTTTATCCATTCTCGTCACACCACACATCCATATGTAATACGCGAGTGGAATTATTTATTCATTCTTACTATTTTTCACAGAGAGGTGCCCGTGTCCCGGTGATTATAGGATGTAAAGGTTACTGTTAGATTTCTGGGCCGAAACCATGGAAAGGGCAAACGATAATTTAGTACTTACAATGTTTTAAGTTCGAAGATAAATTTGTTAAAAAATGTTGCCAAGTTTCGCTTTCATCCGCCGTCAAAAGTTGTGAGACCTTCTTTGACGAATGGCTGGAGAGGTGACAAACGTTCTCACGTTCTGTATGACGCTGCTCATCATCAGACATGGTAAATTCAGGAGCTTCCTGCACCGGATTCAGGCGGAAAATACACCTCGGTGTCACCATTCGCAGCACTTGTAATTTCTCTTTTTGCAGCCTTCGCCTTCGAGATGTTATTCTAGTTGCTCTAAATCCCACCGAACTCAATAAGAAGAAATTACCTGGGTCGCTTTTAACGTCCGAGAGCATTGTTTCCTCCCGAGCCAGGGGTCGAGCACCGGTCGAACTGCCTCGGTTGTAAACAGGCCGTAAGACGCAAGAAAGAGGGGGTCAACCACCATTCCGTCACCAAAACCTGATGGAGCTCTGATCGGTGAAGTTTGATCTGCTGCCCTGCGTCTTCACCTCCCCGCGCCACCGGTGTAGTGTCTTATATTCTTTATTGCACTCACAACTTTTATAAAAAAAGCTTAACTTAAGCTGAGCTTAACCCACCTGGGTTTTCTTACAGCAAACATTACATAAATGAGAGAGAAATTTTGCACTTGAGGATAATTATAAACTATTAAATCATATTATGATTAAAAAAAACTAAAATATACTAAACGAATATGTGTACAGCACACAATGCATAAACACAATATTATATGCAATCAATAAAAATCTATACATGTATATTTATGGGTGATGTTGAAAGGAAATGTTCCCTAATCCTTCCCCTGAAAATCTCCAATGAAGGGCTAGCCCTCAATGTGTGTGGAAGAGAATTCTAGAGGCGCACAGCACGAACGGTAAAAGATCCACTGTAGCGACTTGAAGAGTGGGGAGGAAAACGAAGAAGAGAGGATGATGAGAGACAAGGCTTTCCTCTCGGAACAAGATACTCAAAGCGTTCCCGAAGATATAAGGGTGTAAGTGTTTTCGCCTTCAGATGCCAAGGCGTGATTTGGGCAGTACGCAAGCAGCCACGCAAGAGATCAGCCCCCCTAGCCAAGTTACGACCGTTTTGTTTTGATTCTCTTGCGTTGAACGTCTCGAGTAGGCCACGCCTCCGATTCCTTTGTTCTGACCACGTGACAGCGTTCAGATGTCGTCAGAACAAAGCAAACGGAGGCGTGGCCTACTCGAGGCGTTCGGCGCAAGAGAATCGAAACGAAACGGTCGAAACTTAGCTAGGGGGGCAGAGATCTTATGATATCCTTCTGGTTTACGCAGTGTTGCGATGTGGCAAGACGTCAGATCAGGGTCTTTACCATGACATGTTAAAATGTCAGGTTTTTGAGCGAGAAAGAGGGATGGAGCTGGATACCCTATACAACATTAGTTTAAGAATATGGGAAACCCGAAACATGTGTCTAGTATCTTTATGTAAAGAATCAATGTACAAAATTTCATAACTGTATCATGAAAAATGGCAATGTTATAAGCTTGTTATGTTACCTAGTTGTCCATGGTCACCGGGCCATCCGGGCGATTAAGGGGTTGTTTTGTTTCCGCACTCAGCTGTGCGCTGGCACTGAATGCCGCTATAACCTGCCGTGACCTGTGTTGTATTTAGTGTCGGTGGTGTCCACCTTGAGACCATTTTTAAATATCTTTGGGAAAAAATATAACATGGTGTAAAAAATATTGGAATTGATTCAGTTACTGATTCTGAACAAACTATATTCAGGTTTCGCATATACTAAAAATAATGTAGTATAACTCCATCCCTTTAACAGTTCAGTTTATGTCGTTAAATGAATCGCGTTTTGAGTTCGTGGTAGGGCTTCCCTAGTCTATATCGGTGCTCCGTACAAGGTGATTGATTGCACGATCCCTACGTAAACTTCAAGTAACCTAACCTGTTCAAACTCTGACGTAGTTCACATTTTACCTGTAAATTATTACTAGTATTTTATTTTAAATGGATATTCCTATTAGGTTAGTATTATGGTAAACACTTTTTAGGGTTCCGTACCTCAAAAGGAAAAAACGTAACCCTTATAGGATCACTTTGTTGTCCGTCCGTCTATCTGTCTGTCAAGACCCTTTATCTCGGGAACGCGTGGAGGTATCGAGTAGAAATCATATACTCAGGTCTGCAGTCCCTTGAAGCTGTGAAAAAATCAAACTTGTAAGTTAATGAAAAAAAAAGATACGGTCGCTTATGTTGCAAAAAACGTATACTTTGACCCTCTCAAGGGAATCAAAATTAATAGGGTACTTCGCATTGTCCCAGAATCCTGAAATTTGGCATGAAATATGTATAGTCACTGCATATTTTGTGTAGCATAAGTATAGGAAAAAATCTGAAAACTGTAAATTTTTAGTTACGTCACGAATAAAATATCTTTGAGACTCGGTTCGGAAATTGAACAATTTTCATAGATAACTTTGTACGGAACCCTCAGTGCGCGAAACCGACTCGCACTTGCATGGTTTTTAAAGTAATACCTGACTGAACTCTGATGTACTCGTACCTATGGATGACATTTTTCCTGGAATTTATTTTTGTTATTTTATTTTGAATGGATATGTATTTTTTTTTCAAGGTGGGAAATCATTTAATAACTTCTCTCGCTCTAAGGCGGAACGGGAAGGCTTAGGGAGCATATCGGACTGTTACTGACTAAAACTACACCTACAAAAAAAGGAACTTCATGGCCTTACGCTTCAAGAACCTTGGTTTTCCTTTGAGAAGTCAACTCATGAGCCCCGAGTCTACCCACATATGTACCAGGCCAGTCAGAAAGTTTTGCAAAAAAAAGATTTATGTATATGGCACTGGCCACTGGTAATTATTTAACCGACTTCAAAAAAGGAGGAGGTTATCAATTCGGTTGTATGTATTTTTTTTATGTTTGTTACCTCAGAACTCCGTCGTTTATGGACCGATTTGCAATTTTTTTTCCCCTTAAAGGATATGCTTCCAGATTGGTCCCATTATTTTCAAAATCCAGTTCTGATGATGGGATCCATGAGGAATCGAAGGAACTCCTCAAATATTATAGGCAACCATATAGTGATATTGGTATTTTCATCGAGAACTCTAGCATTTGCAGTCAAAAAGTAACATTTGATGAAGTGAAACTGATGAAGAAGACCAGAAAAGGTCAACGGAACTTCATACTCATATAGATATCACAATGAAGATAGTTAAGCGACTATGACAATACAAATAAATGAATGGTTCTGAATAGTTACGTTGAAAATGGTATCATCGAAGTGATCTGATGATGATGATGGAGCCGGAAGGTAGGCACTGGAACTCCGTAATTAATCAATGTAACCTAGCCGTGTTTGGGCTTATTTGAATTGTCATGAGATACACTTTGGCTATAAGGTATTGAACTGATCTGATCATGGAGCCGGAAGGTGGAAGATAGACACAGGAACTTCATAATAAAACAATGTAACCTAGCAGTGTTTGGGTTAAATGGAATTGTCATGAGAAATAGGCACTCTGTTTATAAGTGTATCGCGACTAAAAAGTGAGAAATAAAAAACTTTTTACAAAAAAAAACCGACTTCGCTTAAAAAAAACACTAAAAGGATCAAAATAAGTTTAAACTTAAAACTTTGGTTATTTAAAAGTAAAAATACCATTGCTCGAATTTTAAATTTCTCTCCACATTTTTTCGAGAGCCGGTTTTTTAGTTTCTCAAAACTTTGTGAGTGTCCCACGTATATGATTAGTTGGTCTACACTTTTTTAAGTTTTACTCGTATATTTGGTTGATAGGTAGTTTCCATATTAAGGAAGGTATTTTTTTCTGTAATAAACAGTCTGCCCTTGTCCTGTGTTATTTGGGGTCGGCGCAACACGTTTTTTTCTTCCATTCTGCCCTGTCACTCGTCATGCTATCACTAACTTCCTTTTCTTTCATATCACTCTTCACACAATCCATCCATCTTTTCCTTGGTCTCCCTCTCCATCCATCCACATGTAAACTCATAACTCTTTTAGTAATATGCGTTTAATCCCTCCTCTTCACATGACCATACCAAGACAAACGATTCACTTTCAACTTTTCAGTCACTGGCGCCACTTTCAAACTTCCTCTAATTTATTCATTTCTCACTTTATCCATTCTCGTCACACCACACATCCATCTTAACATTCTCATTTCCGCTACGTGCAATCTTTTTTCATCCGTCTTTTTCACAGCCCAAAATTCTGATCCATACAGTATGACAGGCCTTATTACGGAACAAGGGCAGGAAGATAATGATGATGATGATGATGAAACAGACTGCGTGTATATTTAATGTCTTTACAGACTGCCTAATTTTATATGGATCAAAAACTTTGCAAATTTTCATAGATGCATATTTTTTTTACCCGACTACGGAGGGTTATGATTTTGACAGGCTATGTATGTATGTGAGTTTGTTCATCTGTTCCCACATAGCTCCTAATCTACTTATCGGAACTCGACGTATGAGGTATCGTTAGAACCGTCTTAATTGTCCGCTGAACATAGGTTACGTGACGTGTCACAAAGCTTGATATGGCGCCCTCTAGCGGACAAAAAGTAATGTGTAAAAAATAAAAATGGAGATAAATACGCCGTGTTTGGTATCATTTGAAAGGGCTTTACTTGTACATTTCCAAAATATTGTTCAAATTTAAAGTGACGCCCTCTAGCGGACAAGAAGTCATGTGTTAAAAAAAATGTTAAGATAAATACACCGTGTTTGATATCATTTGAAAGGGCTTCACTGGTACTTATCAAAATATATCATCAAAATTCAATGTGGCGCCCTCTGGTGGACAAAAATTAATTTACCATTATTAATTAGAAATTTTTAAATTTAGCTTTTGCAAATGGTATAGAAGCACAGTGATTTAACACCAAAATAATTTAAATAAAAAAAAGTAAAAAAACTAAAACCCGACTACGACAAAAAAAAAAAACGACGAAACTAAAAGTATGAAACAAGATTTCCAGGATGCTGAAATAAACAAGGTAAAAAGAAAAGCCGTAGTCACACGTTATTAAAGTGTTTCGGTTGTTACCTATAACGTGTGACTGCGGCTTTTCTTTTTACCTTGTTTATTTCAGCATCCTGGAAATCTTGTTTCATACTTTTAGTTTCGTCGTTTTTTTTTGTCGTAGCCGGGTTTTAGTTTTTTTTACTTTTTTTTATACAACTATACAAGTACCATAGTTCAATAAACATAGATGAAGCCGTTTATCCCAGATGCCATTTGAATATCTTGCTCTTGACAGTCGTTATGGGTAGTTAGAACCGCAAAAAATATTTTTTTTTTTAATTGGTATAAACCAGTGCTTGACTGCGATCCCACCTGATGGTAAGCAGTGATGCAATCGTTGATGGTGAGGCGCACTAGTTTATTAAGAGCCTATGCACTCTAGCCTTGAAGACACCTAAATTATAGTTGGACGGGAAGACCACAGCAGGCAAATTGTTCCAGTCCTTTGATGTATGACAAAGAGTCGTATCAAGAGATAAGATTTCTTTACTTGTAAAAAAAAATCTATATTTATAAGAGCGGAATACCACTCACTGATTAATCACTAACTTAAAATTTTGCAGGTAGGTTCCTTATAGACATCCGCTAAGAATGGATTCTTCGAAATTCACCCCCTAAGGGGATGAAAGGGGGTCCAAAGTTTGTATGGAGAAACCGACTTTCACGCGAACGAAGCCCCTGGGAGAAGCTAGTATTGTATACATACAAAAACATGCAAGATAATATATCGTTTGAGTTCAATTATGTTTAGCCGTGAGTATCGGGGCGTTTAAGAGAAAAAAAAAAACATTAACAAAATAAAAATTACCTAGAATTTTCATTTACAAAATTTATAATTTAGTAATTATATTTTTATGTTATATTATCAAAGTAACAAAATAAAAAAAATGTTATTTACAGATTTGTGTAAATTTAACAAGATTGATTTGAAAAATTACAAAATTAATGTCAATATTACAGAATTTACGTAAAAATTACTGCCATAAATATTAGTGTCAGGACAAAATATTCAATCAATATCTTTGTACGAGAGGAACGATTTAATTGACGTTTGAAGAGCTATTATATTTTTCAAACCCTGGATTGAGATGTTTTTGGAGGTACGTGGAACAGAGTGTAAAATCCCGCAAACCTCTGACGAAAAGGGAGGATCCTCCGACCAGACGGATGTTATGTCTGGTGTGGGCAACTGCTCGATAGATGATCTCGGACTGTTGTATATGTTCAAATCGCGCGGAGAACTCTAATTGCGCGATTCAGGATTTCGTGGTTTTGTTTCTATTTGGCGCCATAGATGTCGCTAAATCTTGTCCACAAAAAGGTTTTTTTAGGAAATTGTCCAATCACTTCTCCCACTCTAGGTTGAGCAGGAGGGCGTGTCAGACTTTTACTGAACCCTTCGCTTTCTAAGATCACAGGTTTCCTTTTCAAAAAATGCCCGCGGGTCTAGCAGGCCTGCTGGGCCCCTACGGTTTGCTGACATCACTTTGAGGAGTGTGTAGAACACTACGCGCTGTCGACGACTTGGGCTCGATCCGGACGACTACCAGACGGCTGGACAGCAAGTAGGTACAAGCACGCTCGACGTCCGCAAGCCCGCGCCTATCGTGGCTCATAGTCGGTCCCCAACAAGATAAGGTATATGATTAATGGTCATAAGCATGAATCATTTTCATATTAATTGTGAATGACTATGTAAGTTAATCTTACTAAGCCTTTCCGCACAAAGAGATTTTTACTAAATTAGGGCAATAGTTAAATAAAGAGTTAACTAAGTTCCTGAAAATAATAATTATAAGGAAATCATGGTTACCTAATACCACCAAAACCACCATAACAAAATGTAATAATAATCAATACATCAAATTTTTCCCCATCGCCGTATCTCAACCGTGACGTCGTGGTGGGGTTGGTGCGCTCCAATGAACTGTATATCTGTACCTGTAGAGATTGCTTTGTAGCATGCCTTGGGTGAGTGGTCAGACTAAGAGAGTACAGACACATATTTGGGGGTATGCGGAACAGAGAGTAAAGTCCCGCAAACCTCCTTTGAAAAGGGAGGATCCTCCGGCCAGACGAGTGTTATGTCTGGTGGGCAGCTGCCCGATAGATGATTTCGGGCTGTTCTATATGTTCCAATCGCGCGGAGAACTTTGATTGCGCGGTGCAGGATTAGTTTTTTTGTGACGCCATAGATGTCGCTACAGATACATTGCGCAGAGCAGTTTTGTGGCGAACTGTTGGGTAGCAGCAATGCACCCTGCGTTGGAGAATTCTTGTTCCTCATCTCCGGTTTGCCTTTATTGGCTGGCCGTAGTGAACACTGACGAGAAACAGAGCTCCCACTTCTCTCTTGCCTTTATTGGCTGGTTAGAGTAGAGATTCGTAAGAACAAACGTGCTCAGGAGATGAATGTAGGGATCCTGGCAGTATTTTTGGTATTGTCCTGATAGCCATAGGAAGGGCACCACCCCTTCCACTCCTCAAGCACCTCGGATATAATATGTTAACTTCTTGTTACTAAGTCACTTCGTGCTAGCGACCGATTTCGGGGGCCCATTTGAAAGAAAGAAAAAAGAGTTTATTTACGACAAACATGGCACATAACTTAAAAAATAAATAAATATATATAACAAAACTATACAAAAGAGTGAACTTCACTCTTTTGTTGTCTTCGTTCTTTTGTTTGTCTGTTTCATGCGACACATCCGCGTAAAACGGCCAGCGCTCAGCAAAATGCTGAGCGCTGCATTTATTGAGTGTGCAAGTCACCCCCCGTCATTTTTATCTGTGTATTTGAAGACATTGTTCAGGTAGGGCCCATAGTCTTAAGAAAGATATTGGTAAACAGTCGACTTAAGCCCCCCAAAATCTATGTATTTTTTTCTATAGTTTCTCACCAACCGAGGGTTGTCCTTGGGTGCGCTTGCATAGCGCGTACAGGAATAATCGTAGATTGCTACCACGCTCCAGAAAAATTATCTAAGGGACCTCTGTGAGTTGGCTTTGGCCCTCGTCGTATATATATATAGGTATATATAATATTAAATTATATACGTATGTTTATTTTGTATATATACATACTTTTGAACCATTATTTTTAATAATATCACCTGCCATATTTTCTTTTCACCACCCTAGGTTGACTGGTAGAGAATGCGTAAGGCCGTAAGTCCGCCTTTGGACTTTTTTGTTGCATGAAGTTTTAATAAATAAATAAAGCCTCAAGGGTCCTGAGAGATACAAAGACAAAAAAAACATAGTGGTCAATTTCAACGAAGATAAGCCAGGTACGCAGTAGAGAGATATAGTGCTCAAGCGTGTCTGTAAACACAGATTGCGCAACCGTTCTCCGACAGTCGATTCGTCATTGGACTGTTCGTCGACAGGACGATTCATTTATTTCCGTTTCCCCAGCAGGATCTTTCACTTATGGATTTTTCGCCGACAGGATCTTTCGTTTAGAGAACGGTTGCGCAATCGTAAACACATGTGCACTGTCTGTTCCTTTACTCACATGGTCTGATAAGACGGTAATCCTAAAAAACCAGGGATCAGGCGCAAGACCAACGGTTTTAATTGCTATCCGAGGTACAGGGTCGCCATACCACCAACTTTTTCGACCGAATAAATTTCGTACACCCGTGTGTACAAAACGACAATTAAGCGTTTTTCAAGGTCACTCAAGTTGTACAGACGTATGTACAATCGGCGCTCGAGGGGCATGCACTTCTGCTTATAATTTTTGCAATTCATTTCAAAAGCACAGTTTTTAAGTTGACGAAGAAACAAATAAAATGATTGAATATTGACACATTGTAACCTGCACCTACCGTTTCCACTGCGAATGTCCCCACGTGCGATCTTCTCGCCTGTCAGGATTACAGCATGCACCGGATTAATGGATATCCAGATAAGCGAGGCTCTACTGTAACTTCTATCGCTCTGGGTAGAGCGAGAAGGAGTGACAAGGGTGAATTTATCCGTGTTCCTTCAATATCTCGTGAAAACTGAGAAAGAGAAACAAATCAAATATCTCGACTTAGCACACGAGGTTGTCGATAATTATGTGGAATGTGGACTCGGCTGTCATTGTGCCGTTTGTCGTGACCGCCAATGGCCTTATAGCCAAAAGATTCGACGACTAATTGCATTGACCGCGATGAATCTTTTAAAAAATCCCTCAGAGGGTAGTCCAACCCTTAGATATATTCAATCATGCTACATTAGCATAGTAGCAACTTTTATCTGTTTTTTTCTTTTATCTGCGTTTTTTTTTTTTTTCTAAAGGCGGTCTTACATTAAAACATTTTCTTTCTTCATGTCTTTGTAGCAAGCTTTTTGGCTTTTTGGTGGCTTTGTAGTTAAATAGTGAAAAAGCCATGTCGAAACAATCGTAGACAAAACGACCTGACGGCGAATATTCCATAGTTGAAAAGTCCTGTCGTCGAAACTAATAAATGCGAACCATTCTGTCGGCGAAACATCTATAGGTGAAACGTTCTATCGACGAATCTCTCAAAAACAAAATGTCCTGTCGGTGATCAGTCCAAAGGAGAAACGACTGTCGGAGAACGGTTGCAGAATCCTGTGAATCTACCTCAAAAACTTATAAATGTAGTATGTATCAATTTTTCCTGTAAATGTTGCTATATAAACCCGCTCATAACGTCATAACAGATCATTCCTGATGGTAAAGTCAACTGCAAAGAACGTAATAATTATAAAATTTATAAATTTAAATTCTAATTAAATTTATAAATTAAACGGTGAATAATAAAAACTCATCTATGCTTCGATTATTAGTACTATTATCATGTGCTGTAGGCGTTTTGGCTTTTAAACTAAGAAAAGGTAAGTTTTTATTTCTGAAAAAATAAAATATTGACTGCTTTCTTCGATTGCAATGCGATTATTTAAGAAATTCCATTCTCTGTTTTTTTTAAAATCAATAATAGTTTTTTTTTCAAACACTGGTTAATAAAAAACAAAATTAGATAATTGCGCCCCATCACGCGTTTATTTATTTTTCTAATTTCTTTGTTGTAACACGTTCTTTAATTTTATTTTAAATTTTTAGGCCCGCCTTGCGGCATTGAAGCAAGTTCCAACCTGATTCATCACAACCCCTGGCTGGTGTACATCGAATATTGGCGAGGAGACTACCGAACTGACATCAGATGTGCAGCTAGCCTGGTTGATAGCAGGCATCTCATCACAGCTGCCCATTGCATCAGAACTCCTAAGTTTACCAGGTAAATATTATTTTTCTTGTTGTTGTGGGATTAAAAATCTTAAGTTGAATCGTGCGTTTGGGACTCGTCGATCTTCATTGATTTGGCGTAATTTTGGTGGTCTGATACTGGCTATCAGCAATTGCACTTTTTGGAAATAATTTGGCGCGCTTTGCACTAAACAGAAAAAAAATGACAACCGCCTCTCTCTCTCTCTCTCTCTCTCTCTTTGTCTCTCTGTCTCTCTCTCTTTGTCTCTATGTCTCTCTCTTTTTGTCTCTCTATTTCTCTATATTTCTCTCTGTCAGTCTGGTCTCTCTCTGTTTCTCTCTCTTTGTCTCTCTGTCTGTCTCTCTCTCTTTGTCTCTCTATTTCTCTAACTTTCTCTCTGCCACTCTAGTCTCTCTCTCTGTCACTCTATTCTCTCTCTGTCTCTATTATTAAAATAATCGAAAGAGAAACTATTTCTTCTATTTCTGGTCTCTGAAACCATTATCAGTCTGTCAAGCTAAAACCTTTCCTAACAGGTGTTTACAGACATGGGAAAATCCTGAGGATAATGTAGCAATAATGAAAGCTTAAAAAAGAATTATTTTTTGATAACAAAAGGTAAATACTCGATATTTTCCGGGAACAATATACCTAGTTTTTGATTAACTGAAAATGAGAAGCTTGATTTTTAATGGGGAAAATATTTTTAAAACCTAAAATATTAGGCACCCTAAAAATTAGTTAAAATAATGAAATAAAAACTTCTACTTTCAAAATGGATTTTGATAAATGTTTTATTTCTTCTTTTTTTTAATGGGTGTATATTTACAAACTCAGACATCGATTAAAAAAAAAGAAAATTTAAATGAGTTTACATGTTTTGGAACACAGAGTAGTGCCTAAGTAGAGAGGAACAACATGTTTCATTTTTTAAATTTCGTAATAATTACTATAAAAAATTTCATCATTATTTCTTACACTATGGTAGCAGTTATAATGGTACCTATAATACTTTTAATCATCTTGAAAGCCAACGTCATCAATACAACCGATATTATTTCAATTGCATCACTAGGAATTCCCTCATTATAAAAGGTATATAAATATAGGATTATTATTGAATCATGTGGTTAACTCTTATTTAATATGTGTTGTATTTATTTACACTATAGGCTCTGGGAATTCCGTGTTCCCAAAACGGTGTTTTGTTTTTTTTTTTAATTACTTATGTTGTAAAAGTGAGCACTTTGTAGCCTATCGTATTGATTGTATGGATCTTAAACCCAGTTTTTGGATGGTAAATTATCACAATAATATTTTTTCAATACACTTACTCGAAAATCTGCTCTTATCCGTACCGCTGTTTTCCACACTAGTGCGGAAAAGTACGCGAGCTTAGCCTCACCACAATTTACTGTATTTACCGTATCAGGCTGGGTGCTAAGCCACGAGTCGCGCATCAAGCCCCGTTTATTTATTTCTTCATGTATCTTAGTGTATTGAAAAAAAAAAAAACGTATCAAGTGACGTTTTTCAGTACACGTGGAAATTTGTAACTACATCATTCGGCTCCATAACACACTCGCCTGCGCCTCGGGTTAATTTTGCATTGGTTGCAATAACAAATTATCTCCACTTGTATCAAAATGTACTATTGCAAGATTTTTTTATTGCCTTCGTCTAGGTAAATATTTTATTCTGTCAGTTTATGAACAAAATTTTCCATCTTTTCAGGTTAGTGCCACGTCTCGGAGAGTATGATTTGGCGAATCAGGAAGATTGCGTTAATGGAGTATGTGCTGATCCCATCCTCAGGTTCGAAGTTGAAGAGATCATCGTCCACCCGGATTATGACGGAATGAGCCA
The DNA here is from genome assembly GCA_905147345.3 of Mythimna impura. Taxonomy (NCBI): domain Eukaryota; kingdom Metazoa; phylum Arthropoda; class Insecta; order Lepidoptera; family Noctuidae; genus Mythimna; species Mythimna impura. Next base: position 5,219,125 of record LR990363.1, read on the forward strand.
CGACATCGCAGTCTTGAGGCTTGCGCAAGATGCTCCGTATACGGGTAAGAATTTTCTTAAACTTTCATACAAAATTACAGCTCTCTACTACTATTTACTGGGTTATAATATATAAATGGAAAAAGATAAGGCATATTCATTTATTAATTACGAGCTCCAGTTCAAAAAAAAGAAATGGACATGAGGAGAAAAATCAAACGACCAGTTTTTTTTTAACTTAGTGAAGAGATCCTCAATTGAAAACTGCCCCCCTAGCCAAGTTACGATCGTTTCGTTTGCGTCGAACGCCTCGAGTAGGCCACGCCTCCGATTCTTTTGTTCTAACCACGTGACTGAGCGTTGAGATGACGTCAGACGACGGCTGGTATTTTGATTTTTAAAAGCCTTTTTAATCCCCGACACAAAAATAATGGTGTAATTAGTTTAATTTGTCTATCTGTCTTGCTGTTAGTCTATATTATGTCTGTCTGTGGCATTGTAATTTCTGAACAGAAAAAAGCGATTTTGAAATATTTTTTTTTTGTATGAACGCTGACTCTTGAATCCCTGATGTTGAAACAACGGTGTGTTTAACATATTTTTTTTTCATTTTTTCACAGACTTCATCCGCCCGATCTGCCTTCCGTCTGGCGAATTACAACCAGACACCATTTTCGCAGCCACAGGATGGGGACAAATTCCCCTACAAGAGTACTACAGCAGCACTAAGAAAATCATCCCCCTACCAATCTGGAGTAGAGATAAATGCGAGGCAGCATACAAATCCTTAAAAATTCCGGACAATGTTGTCTGCGCGGGGGGTCAAGAGGGTATTGACACCTGCAGGGGAGATTCTGGTGGTCCCTTGGTGTGGTTCAAGAACAGGGCTGAGCTGTGGGGCGTAACTAGTGCGGGGAACAGCCGCTGTGGCACGAAGAACTCTCCTGGGCTTTACACCAATGTTGCTGACCATTTGCAATGGGTCGAAGACGTCCTTGCCGGCAACTATGAGAAGCCTGAATACGATGACTTTGATATTAAGTGAATGCTTTGTACATGACCTGACTTTGCTCTCCTGCAAGTTGATTGTGTACCTACAAACTCGCTATGACAACATTGTCCACTGTCCATCTCATCGCCGGACGCTCCATTCTTCCATCGCTCATCCTTGGACTCTACACGATTCACACTCCACCTGTCATCAGCAACGTGTTTTATGATTTTGAAGAAAAAGATATATAGCTGGAAAGAAAGAATGTAAAAAAGACAGATTTAAGTAAAAAAAAAGTCTGAAAAAAAAACGGGTTATGTTAAAAAAAAAATTAAATAAGGACAAAAGGTAAAACAAAAACTACCAAACAAAAAATTATGTGCCTTGTAAGAAAAAGTATGTAAAACAAACCTGGATTTAAGTATGAAAAATGTCAGAAAAAACTAGTTTAAGTACAAAATAATAATTTATAAAAAGAACTATTATGTAAGCAGGATAAGTTAGATTATTTTCTAGTCAGTTTGGAATAAAAATTCCAAAAATCTGAAAAAAGACATGTATTCTAGCCTGGTTTTTAATTATAGTGCGACTGTAAAATAGTACCTACTATAAAAAGTGCTACAAATGTTCCTATTTTGGCTATATTGGCTCACCGAGTGAGCTTTATAAGTGTGCCATAAAAAAAAATGTTCCTATAATGTGAATAGTTAAATTATTTATAAGTTAAGTATTTATTGAAATAAAAATGTTTAAAAAAAAAAACCTAAACAGCTATAAAAAAATGTTTTTAATAAAAAATATTTAAACGCAATCTTTTGTTTTTCTTTTCATCACCCCTAGGAAATAGTCTGGTTTCTCAATTTCTTAAAGATACACAATTACACTCAAAAATATTTTCAACACACCTATTTGAAAATCCGCTCCTATCCCTACTGCTTTTAGGCACGCAATGTAGTTTTCATACTAGTGCAGAAAAGTACGATGGCCAGCTCCCGTCACAATTTATGAACTTATTGCATCGGGCTGGTCACGCGGCAGCCCTATGATCGCGGTAACCCCCCAACTCTCAGATTTCTCACAATAATAATTGTTACTAACTTATTATTTTTATTTATAAATAATTTTAGATATACGTGAAACTTTGTAACTACAACAGTCGGCTCCATAACACCCTCGCCTGCGGCTCAGGCTAATTCCACCTCGGTCGCGATAACAAAGTTTCTCTATTTGTATCAAAATCTACTATTTCAAACACTCGAAAACTCGCTCCTACCCGCTTCTAGGCTTGTAAAGTAGTGTATTTCGCATAAGTGTGGCGATCAAGTCCCCACAAAATATTATATTTATTGTATCAATCTGATTACCGGGCAAACACATTTAAAAAAATCCGCAAACCATTTCCCACAGAGTAATTTGTTGCTAAATATTATGTACATGAAGTTTTACTCATTATTTTCGAATAAATGTGTTGAAAAAATCTTTTGACGAACGTGAGCAATTGTCATTGCAGTTTCTCGGCTCCAAAATGACCACATCTTTGGCTTGGGCGTCTAATAAGCATAGAAATACTTTTATTTGGGACAGACACAGCACAACGGTTCCAAACACAACGTAAAAAAGAACAAAGTACAGGATGCGCCTTCAGAATGAAACTTCACCTCAGCCGCAACGACAAACTGCCCACTTGAATCAAAATGTACCATAAATAAAAATAATAACTACTCGAGCACCTCAGGATAAGTTGCCCTCTTGTTGCTATGTCACTTTGTGCTAGCGACCTTTCTTGGGGAACCTTTATTGAGTGTGAAATTCACCCTTCTGCCTTTTATCAATGGATATAATAATATTTTTCAGGCAGGAGCTATATAGTCTTAACATAGTTCCAGGTCACTTAAAACTCCAAAAGCCATAGCCCTATTATCGTTTCATCCCTTCTTATTACATGGCCATACCAAGACTGACGATTCCTTTTCAACTATTCAGTCACTGGCGCCACTTTCAAACTTCTTCTGATATACTCATTTCTCACTATATCCATTCTCGTCACACCACACATCCACCTCGACTACAAGCCATCTTTTTTCATCCGTCTTTTTTAAAGCCCAACATTCTGATTCATGCAGTAATCCTTCTCCTTGCGTCGTTTTCCTCAATTCTGTGGATCGTGACCTCCCTGCTTTATCATTTCAGTCGTATGATATTTCTCCATCTGTTTCTGTCTCTAGCGTTGTGAAGGGCATTGTATACCGTAGATTCAAGAGCGGTGCGATTCTGATCGGACCAACGTATTGGGCTAAGCCTGCGAGGCCTTTATCCATCAACTTTACCAGTCATGATGAGCCTTTCGAGGTTGCCGCTGGCTTTCCTTGCAATGTCACCGGAGTATTGCAGAATCTTGCGAAGACGCTCGAACGACAGCCATGAAGAGATTTTGAGTAATAATACATGCATATTATAGTAGATAATTGAATTGTTGAGTGTCCATGGAGTTTCTTGCACATTCTTCTCCATAGAGATCTACGCTTTGGAATGTGCAATTAGCATCTTTTTTTGTCTGACTGATTGACTTCTTGACATTTCAAAAATGCCTGTAAATGGTTTATTTGAAATAAAATGCTTTGAATCTTTGAATCTTAGACAAGCGAAGAATTTTAAAGATTTGTAACACCCGAGTGAAGCTGAAGATGGGTTGCCAATATGATAATAAAACACAAAAAATATTTATCTAACATTTATTCGTTTCTTGACTCGATCAAAATTGTATAGAAACGGAACAACATCATGTTTAAAATGAATATTATAATCAGTCTTTTTGTAGATATATTTTTAACAGTTATCGCTACAATTTTATAAAATTCGACTTAAAATAGAGACAGTTCGCTTAACAAGTGACGATAAATGCAACTGGATAAGACATAACACGCAACACATATTTGTATGGCATACATATAGTTATTTGGTGTCTTGAGTATGTCAGTTTATATGTTTGTGAACGCACCCATGATATAAGAGAGATTCCTAGTTTGGGAAAACATTTTTTTTAGATATATTACAAAAAATGCGATCCTTAGGACCAATTTATTTTAATATATTCATGATTTTATTAACGAGAACGTTTTGGGGATGCAGATTAATATATAATATTCCACAACTATCACACAACGCCGTCTAGTCCCAAGCTAAGCAGAGCTTGTGTTATGGGTACTAGATAATTGATAAACATACTTATATATTACTAAATACATACATATGTAGATAAATTACACCCAGACACAGAACAAATAAACACATCACACAAAAAATTGTCCCGGGTGGGAATCGAACCCACGACCTCCGGCATAGCAGTCAGGGCCACTAACCACTAGACCAACAGGCCAGTTAATTTTTACCGTTATCTTTCAAATCAGTTAGTAAATATTACATTTAAATTGGGCCCGCGTGGTGGATTACGGCCTATCCCCTCTCCTGGAGAGGAGGCCTGAGTCCCAGCAGTGGGAACATTAAAAGGCTGATTATGTATATATGTTTCTATTATATAGCATATATACCTGTGTATCTATTATAATATAATATGTTTAATGCTGATTTTGTCACACCAATGACAGCCCCATTTCTTGTCCAGGAAATTACTGTCCATTCCAGGTTGCCTGGAAGAGATCGCGGAATGCGATAAGCCCCCCTAGCCAAGTCACAAACGATAAACGTAAACTCTCAGTAGTCTTTAATAGATTTTCAACTTTATGTTATTGGATATAAAGTTGAAAATCTATTGAAGATTACATAATGTTTTCGTTCGTTCCGGTCGCTAACGCTCAGTAGTCTTTAATAGATTTTCAACTTTATGCTCTTAGGTATAAAGTTGAAAATCTATTGGAGATTACTAAGCGTTCACGTTTATCGTTTGCAACTTGGCTAGGGGGGCTGGCCGCCCATTGTATGTACGTATGTGTTTTAGTTTCAGTTTCCTTTTATGTTTGTGTTGGTGTACAATAAAGGATAATTTATTAAATAAATAAAAAATTGCTGTTATGCTATTTTTTATTCAAAATAACCGACCTTTTAATCATTTACCTAGACATGTTTGTAGTTTGAGATTTGCGAAATATTTTTCCTGTGATGTCATTGTTCTTTGGTGTTGTCATAAAATTATTAAGAGGTTACACAATGTGACGAAAATGATAAAGCAAAGCGATGAAATGACGTGAAACACGGTTGAACTCATTGATTTCTAATACATTCGTTCGATTCCCGTACGGAACACATATTTGTATGCTCTATCGACGATCACATCATTGCTTACTATCCGCCCCCCCTAGCCAAGTTACAACCGTTTCCTTTTGATTCTCTTTTCGTTGATTGCTTCGAGTCGGTCACGCCTCCTATTCCTTTGTTCTGACCACGTGACTGAGCGTTGAGATGACGTCAGAATAAAGGAATCGGAGGCGTGGCCTACTCGAGGCGATCGACGAAAAGAGAATCGAAACGAAACGGTTGTAACTCATCACGGTTGTAACTCATGTCACGTAGGTAAAGTTTGTTTTTTAGTTTTTTGTTTGTAGGAGGTAATATCTGAAAGTACTGGTCCGATTGCTTAAAATTTTTCACCGATACAAAGCTGCTTTATTCTTGAGTGAATTAGGCTATATTTTATGTACGCGGGTGAAGAAGAAAGATTTCTACCGATATTTTGAGGCTTTCGTCAACGACCCATTCGTCCGTTTGTCCAAATGTCCATTCCTTATTTGGTATAATAAAAAAGCCATAATATATATTGTTTTCATAGAATGTCGTATTAGAAATCAATGTGGTCAACCGTGTTTCACGTCATTTCATCGCTTTGCTTTATCATTTTCGTCACATTGTGTAACCTCTAACAATATCATGACAACACCAAAGAACAATGACATCACAGGAAAAATAATCGCAAATCTCAAACTACAAACAAGGTAAATGATTAAAAAGTCTGTTATTTTAAATAAAAAATAAACGAATTTAAATGTAATATTTAATAAATGATTTGAAAGATAACGGTAAAAAATAAACTTTAAAAAGATATATAGAAAGTTTTTTTTTATGTAGGTATATATATAGGCTCGCGTTTAACCACAATTTTACCCGATATATTCTAAGATGCAACATGTCTGATCTGTCATGTCTGTCATGTCTGTTGAGCAGTGGTGGCCGAGTGGTAACGGCCCCGAATTATGAGTTGTAGGTCGCGGGTTCAAACCCAGCCAGGCGTGCATTACTTTGTGTAATTTATTTCATCACCACTGCTCTCAAAACGGTGAAGGAAAACATCGTGAGGAAACCGGCATGTCCTAGAACCATAAATTCGAAGACATGTGACATCCACCAACACGCACTGGGCCCGCGTGGTGGATTACGGCCCATTCCCTCTCCTCCTGAGTCCCAGCAGTGGGAACATTATAAGGCCGACTATGCTATGCTATGCTATGCAACATGTCTTGTACTAGACTCGATTACAAAAATAAGATACAAGCAAAAGTATAATACAAGCGTTTGTTCCACGCTCGCACAGATATACGGATTTTGATATATTTTTTTAGTAACATATAGCTTACTAGCTCCTGGCAGCTGCTTCGACCGTGTCGAATTAGTACTTCCTCCCAATATAAAATATAACCTATATATGTATATATAGGGTGATTGGCAATTAGTGTACGATACTTAAACACGTGATTGTGCTCATGATAACAAACAATTTTTATTATGGGAGCAAAGCCGAAATCGCGAAAAAAATATCAGCTGTTCAGTACATTAGGCAAACATAAATGTACTGAACAGCTGTTTTTTTTTCGCGATTTCAGGTTTGTTCCCATAGTAAAAGTTGTTTGTTATCATGAGCACAATCACGTGTTTAAGTATCGTACACTAATTACCAGTCACCCTATATAAGGAGAAACTGACTGACTGACATAATAACAACGCACAGCCGAAACTACTGGGATTAGAAGCGTGAAATTTTGCACAAGGTTTCCTTTTGTGAAGTAGGCGAGCACTAAGAGAGGATTTTCCAATATTCTCCCCCTAAGGTGAGGCAACGGGGGTCCAAAGTTTGTATGGAGAAGCCTATTTTCACGCGGGCAAGCTAGTAACCTATATATTACTTTGATATACAACATTGGTTTTAGTTTGTGCGAAACCCGAAACACGTTTTTATGTAAAAAATCTATGTACAAAATTTCATAACTGTGTCATGAACAAACACAAAGTTTTAAGCTTGTTATGCTACCTGGGGCCCCAAGTCTGTCATTTTTATAAATTCGTCATTCCAACACGATCCCATTGTCATTTTGCTAAAAGTTCGTAGTCTGCTAAATTCATAATGGTCGATCAATGGTCAGTCATTGGTCTAGTAATAGAATTGTGGTAGAATGACAATATCGATCTATCTCGTAACAAATTATAAGCAATGCCTGCACAACGACGTTCTAATGGTAGGACACTGATCAAAGGAACTGTCAAAATGGAGTCAAGTTCATTTGTCATTATGTACGAGATTACCATTCCATGCCATTTCTTTCAATGGAGTGTCAGTGGTTGACCATTGGAGTCATAATGACGCCATTACATTAGTAGATTACCAAACTTGTCAAAATCAACAATTATGAAGTCAATGATAGACCATTCTGTCACTATTGTAATAGCAGACTAAGGCCCTGGTTGTCCGCACAAATACCTAGTCACCGGGCCATCCGGCCGACTGAGGCGTTGTTTTGCTCCCGCACCCAGATATGCACTGGTGCCTTATGCCTGCTATGACCTGCCGTGACCTGTGTTGTACTTAGTGTCAGTGGTGTCCAACTTGTGACCTTTTTTAAATATTTTTGGAAAAAATATAACGTGATGTAAAACTTATTGGAATCGATTCCGTTACTGATTCTGAACAAACTATATTCAGGTTTCGCATATATTAAAAATAATGTTGTATAAGCTATATTCCTGTAAAGTTTCATCAAAATTTGTTTAGTCGTTTTTGCGTGAAAGAGTAACAAACATTGTGCGATGTGATGACGTTAAAGTGGGGATTTCATCAGTATGTCAACCTGCTTGCGTCATTCTTTAGTTTCCAAATATGTAAACAAACGTGTGTTAATTGAAAAGTAACTTTAAAGCTTATAAATAAAGCCTGTTTTACTACAATTTAAATTCATATTTTTTTTTTTCATAAAGTTGATATCTATTTACTTGGAATTAATATTGAATCAAGAATTCAAAAATGGAAATCAAAGACCCTTAAAAAAAAGTTGTTAAAATTAAAATCATTTTCATTTTTTTATCGAAAGTAGGAAATATATACATTTACCGGTTAATGTACGTCATTAGCCGCGGTTGAGTGTAGTCACTTCTTAAGCGAAAATTCATAAGTAGTAAAGTACATGACTAGATACAGCGTTTATATGACTATGTCAATTATTTACAATGTTTTTTAAGCTTGGGTTTTTTAAAAGAGTGATGTATGTAATACTAAGTACTGTTTGAAAAATAGTTAGACATGAATTACATTTGTAGGTGATTATACTCCATTCGTATATATTATTAGAGTCTATGTATGTGCAAATTGCCACAGATTATAAAAACGAGTTGCTCTAATTGTGCTACGGGCGCGTCGTGGTGTTGCCACTTTATATAAATGTATTTGTCACGTTATTTATTTACTTTATTTTCATTTAATTTTCTTTTCTTTTTAATTTATATGTTGTTTTATTTCATTTTTCTATCCAAATCTTGTTGTACACTGTACCGTTCGGGCGTCTTTATGTCGACACTGCCACCGGCCCACGCTGAAAACCAGCGCTGTGAGCTCATCGCATTATGCGTTAGGCCGAAGCTTTATGCTGATCCGAGTTTGCCGTTTTGCACGGATGTGACGCATATCTTCCCTATCAATTGATTATGTTTGTTAGCTAGTTTTAAGATTGCGTCATTTCGCGTGAATAATCTGTTTCTTTCTTTCTTTCATTCGCAATAAGTTAGAAATTTAAACAACCCTTTTTTACTGTCCGTTTAACGATTTTGACTTCTATTGCGTAGACATAAGGATGGCATTAAAAAGAAAAAGGGGTTACAATTCCATTTACTGCAGCCGCCATTTGTTATGCCACCAACGCTTATTGCGAATGGAGTATAGAGGGCTCAGACAAAAGTGTATAAGAGTAATTGTCCAAAAGTCTAACATAAATGGGATTGACAAGCGCTGTAAAAGTGTCGAACTATTACGAGGCCCATCCCATTTCATTTTTAATTTTGTAAATTTTTTATTTCTGATAGAATATCAGTTTGTCTAGAGCGTATTTTTTTGGGTGAGAAATTATCAAATAATTTCTCTAACTCTTACTGGCGAGTGGGAGTTTCAAACTTTTGCTGACTAAATCTTATTTCTTTGCGTTCTAGAGCCGCGGTAACATTTTGAACAAAATTGCATTATTTCTAGAGTGCCTGGACATTACAATACTTAGTTTATTCATATACATTGCATCAGTAGCGTACTTCAAAAACCCAAGCCATTTATGCTATTTGCACACCATCGCTATGTGTTTTTGAAAGTCTTTTTTTCAGTGGCTATGGTGGGCGAATGGCATTACAGACAAAACCCACCAGACATTATCTATACAATCCAGTTAATATGTACATTACCCAAAGTAAGCATACCATACTAAGCAAAGTGGCACGTTGTAATTTATACTATGTATTTGTTTTCTGCTAAACTAAACTAATGAAGCTATATTATTGATATTAGCTGGCGAATGTGGATAAAAAACTTTACGTCTAGTGAATTTTGTCTTTAATAGTAAAAATTACAAATATTTTTACGCTCCAAGGCTCAACTTGTAAGAGTGCTAAAAATCTCTTGTAGAAACACTTTTAGTTTCGAATTTGGCATATTTAGGTATATTTATTTTGGCTAGATTTCATTATAATCAGAATATTGGAATATATAACAGTATTATCGATACAAATAATTATAATTAACAAATAGTTCGAAAATATATATGTACCTAATTTGTAGGGATAAATAAAAAATTCTTAATTAACGACTACATTCTACAAAATAAACTTGATATACATAACAAAACTTAACAGGGACATTTTAAACATTTTATTATTACATTTCCAAAATGCTTTTTTGTTAGATATTGACAGCATGGTAAGAGCATTGTTTAAGTAGGCTGCTGCACGGTGCATCGATGGTTTAATTCCTACACGGAACAAATATTTGTAAATGTAGGTCTATGCTAGAGGAGACGAGCACGAGCGGAGCATGAGCCGAGCTCAAGTTCATATAATGTCGCTCGTGCTCGGCATCTCTAGAGTCGGCCCACGACGTTGCTATACGAATTTGAGCTCGGATTGTGCTCGGCTTATCTCTAGGCCAGAGATGGTTGTTCCAGGACCTGTACCATGACGTTTAAAGTAAGATTGTTTCATTCTTATTTCCAGTGTGGGTAAGAGATGGCGCTAGACAACCTGTATAGCTCTGTCTCTTACCCACACTGAAATAAGAATGAAACAATCTTACTTTGAATGTCATGGTAACCCCACAGGTCTGGGTGTTTTGTGCAAGTGAGTTTGCATGTACGTGAACACACCCAAGATACAGGAGGAATTTCTAGCGCGGGAAAATATTTTTTAAACAGAACAAAATATTGACGAAAATATTGTTTCATGATGCTCAGCTCAATGTAGGCAGTTTATTTTGACTGGGTGAACTAATACCTACTGCCTGTATTTCAAAGTTATGATTTTTCCTTTGAAACAAAAAAATATAAGTACATCTTGTTATTTGTTGCCATTGTTCAAGAGTTTTATCCACTGCCATGGTAACTGGGTCGAAGTGGAGTAGTGGAAATTTCTTTACAAATCATCAAATTACATCTCCCGCTCTGGGTGGAGCTAGAGGGAACATCATATTGTTTTTAATCGTGATTGACGATTAATAGTCATAATCACAAAAAAATTGAGTACATTAATTCTTAACCGTCAATCATGATTAACTTTTTAATCGTTAATCTGATTAACTTGTTGTCAACATTGCCTCTACGCATCTATAAAGGACCGTTTCGTACTTTAACCCTTGCTACTAAAGACTATTAGTTGGTCAAAGTGAGGAAATCCTTTTTTTCAGATAGAAAGTCATTAAATAATTTCTCCTGCTCTGGGTGGAGCGACAGGGAACATCATATTATTTTGTGATTGACGATTAATAATAATAATAATCATAATCACAATAAAATCGTTTAACATTAATTATTCTTAATCGTCAATCATGATGATTAACTTCTTCATCGTTAATCTGATTAATTTCTTGCCAACATTGCTTCTACGCATTAATAAAGGGCCGTTTCGTACTTTAACATTAGCTACTAAAGACTGTTAGTTGGTCAAAGTGAGGAAACCCTTTTTTTCAGATGGGAAATCATCAAATAACTTCTCGCGCTCTGGGTGAAGTGAGAGGGGTGTCAGACTTTTACTAACCAGTTACCCTTTGTGGTCCAGAGCGATGGTGACTCTTTCGAATAATTCGTCAACCCTATCTAAATAGGTTTAGGCTTAGCTTAGCGAGAATCGTTGTTTTAATAAGACCCACTGTCTAAAAAAACAATTAGATGGATTAATTAATTTGGTTAAGTGCTATTTAGGTCAAATCCTCATTTTGTCTAGGTTTAAAAACTTTATCAAGCGAACGTATATAATCATTTGCAAATTTGTGATGAGTCAAAATTCCATAACAGATTCTATTGACTGTATTAATTTATTAAAATAATATCCAAAACAGTGTATGTCAATAACAGGCTGTCCCTGTTACTACTCTACACCTTTTAGTCGTAGCGTGACGTTATACAACCTATAGCCTTCCTCGATAAATTGGTTATCCAAAATTAAAAGAAGTTTTTATTACGAACCAGAAATTCCTGAGATTAGCGCGTTCAACCAAACAAACAAACTCTTCAGCTTTAATAATTAATTAATTAATAATTATTATTATTGGTATAGATTCGAAAGGAAGAAATTGACGAAAAATCAAGTGATTATTTTTGGCAGTGACAGATTGATTTTTAGTGGCTTTGACTAAAATTATTTCTCACTTTGACCAAAATATCTAGCATTTTTTTTACCTTTTAAGGCAATAATATATTGTTTCAATTACATTATCCTTTAGTTTTTATTAAAGACAGTTTAGTTATTTCCTTGTGTATCTCTGAATTTAGTGATTCATTAGAAAATAATTTGCTTATTAAAAACAAATCATTATAATATAAAATACCATAAAGACGTCATAATGTACGCGCCCATTGAATGATAATAAAAAATATGAGTACATAAGTGAAGTGCCGTATTGAATCAGTAAAATGAATTACCTATATAGGGTGACTGGTAATTAGTGACCGATACTTAAACACGTGATTGTCCTCATGATTACAAATAACTTTCATAAAGA